>OX411776.1:16057703-16724488 GCA_948252455.1 Acleris cristana | reverse complement strand
TTCTGCTGCATTGGGTTTCACACAAAACTCCTGCTTGGTTCACACGGCGATGCAAAATCAGCTAAATTTTTGTATGCAACAGAAAGTACGCGAGCACCCTAAATGTTGATTTCAAGTGTTTAAAAGATACAGCGGTCAAACAGAAAACAAGTCAACTATTACCGACTTAAACGCGAACCGCTTTAAAATAATCTTAGAATCCCGCCCGTGATAGTTGCACGCACAACGATTTTTCCAATTTTGGAAAATCAGTATAAGAAGGGGTGTTGTAACACGGCGGTGGGAGATGACTAGTGCCAACATTTAAGGTGTAACAGATTAACGTAAGTATGCGAAACACTTTATTGTACAAACAGAAATACAACAAAATAAAAAAAAAACACAAAAGGTATGGTGGGTGCAAACATATCCCTTAAAATAAAGTTAAATCAGGAAAGTGTGTCATGAATCCTGTGGAGTTATGTTTTAATTATTTTGATACCATTTAAAATAAATCAAATGTATTTATCATTTGTCTCCTGGTTCGAAGTCATCAAAAGCTGAAAAAGAAAACAAACATAATAAAACTCCTCTCAAGAGGTGTTTTTGTTTTAAATAAACAAAATTCAATCTTAATTTTAAGTGCAAAGTTGATAATTCTATTTTTTATCGAAAAACCTCTTAATTTTATTTCTACAACTTTTTAGGTTTCCGTGGTCAAACTAGGATCCTTTAGAGTTTTGCGACGTCGGTCTGTCTGTCCGTTTCACTTCATTTGCCCGAATTTCAATTGCCATAAATGTATACATACATACATACATTAAATCACGCCTGTTTCCCAGAGGGGTAGGCAGAGACCACTTCTTTCCACCTGCTACGATCTTGACAAATTTCTTTCGCTTCTTCCTCATTCATACATCGAGTCATGCACGCACGCAAAAAATAATTATAATAATATAATATATGTTCATAATTGTATCATTTGCCATAATATTCATTTGCCATAAAGGCATTTTTCTGAAACACTTTAACCTTACAGGTAATTTGTACATACCATCGTATAGAGCCCAATAGGTTAGGTAAGTTTTTTTTATAACAATTCTAAACAATTCTTGGTTTCAGAAAAAATGCCTTTATTGCAAATGAATATAATGGCTAATGATACAATTATGGCAATAGAAATTCGGGCAAACAAAATTCAAAATTCAAAATTCAAAATATTTATTCAGTAAATTGGCCACATGAGGGCTCTTTTACACGTCGGTAATATGTAGTGAATCTACTAGCGCTTCGGACAAGACCATCATTGCGGAGAAGAAGCGCCGCAAGAAACTCCAGCAGAAGGTCATTTTTTCCAATCATAAAAATACAATAATACTTAAAAGTAACATTACAAGGTAATAAAGTAATAAATAATTATTTAAAAAAAAGACTAACACAAATAAATCATTACAAATGTAAGCTCAATTAAATTAAAAATATTGTCTAGGAGAACAACATAACGAGGTCTCTACGTCAGGAACAGTCATTTAAATACCTAAATGGAAAACAGGTCCTTGCAAGCGTGAACAGACCGGACCCCACAGACAGCACCCGTTCACGAGTATGACGCGTATCTCAGCCATCGCCTCCCTCAACCATGTGTTCGGGAAGGTGGCGACCCGATCAACGACGCCGCCGTAAGCAAAGACCTTTGAGTGAGCATGACATGCTCATGCTGCCGGACAATATATCAATAAAAAGTAGCTGTCCGGCGAGAAACATCACAATGTGTTCTCATTTCAAAACTATCTTGTGCACAAGAACCAATAAAAGTACAACAAGAAAAGTAAGCATTAGGTAAACTTAAATTTTAAAATGTCTACATTATTGGCTTAAAAGGTATTTCGCAATAAGCGCTGCCCAGTGCTCAGCTATTATTACTATTTAAAAAGAAGAACCCCAATTACACTACTTAAAAACGTCTTTATCATCTAGGAAGTCATTTACAGTATAATATGCCTTACCCATCAAGCAGCACTTAATGCGAGACTTAAATTTATTGAACGGCATATTGACAATATCAGTAGGTATCTTATTGTAGAAGCGTATACAGTTCCCCACGAACGATGTACTTACTTTACGAAGACGATGACCTGGGACTACGAGTTTATCCTTATTTCGCGTGTTGAAATTGTGAACGTCACGGTTATGCCTGAAGTCATGTATGTGTTTTCGTACATACATGATATTTTCAAAGATATACTGCGACGCTACAGTAAGAATATTAATTTCTTTAAATTTATCTCTGAGTGAGACCCGTGAACCCAGTTGATAAATAAAACGTATAGCCCGCTTTTGTAATACAAAGATGGTCTGAATGTCAGCCGCTTTTCCCCACAACAAAATCCCATAACTCATGACACTATGAAAATAACTATAATACACCAGTCTCGCTGTCTCGACGTCTGTAAGTTGGCGGATGCGCTTTACCGCATAAGCTGCAGAGCTAAGTTTACCAGCAAGGGTGGATATATGTGCATTCCATTGCAGTTTTGAGTCCAAAGTAATACCTAAAAATACTGTTTTATCTTCGAATCCCATTGTCTCATCCTTTAGTTTTATACTAGTCCCATTCACTCCTTTCACATTTGATAGAGAAAATTTCATGCACTTGGTTTTCTTGGCATTTAAAAGTAAGTTGTTGGCTGTAAACCAGTCAACAGTTGTTGACAACGTATCATTAATATCATTTAAATTTGCCTGTTTTCTACCTACTTTAAATAAAAGTGAAGTATCATCGGCAAACAGAACTATTTCATGTTTGTCGCGCACAACATAAGGGAGATCATTTATATAAATCAAAAACAAGAATGGGCCCAGAATTGAGCCTTGAGGCACTCCCATAGCAACAGCTGATCCAGGAGATTGCGTTCTGTTTATGTCCACCCGCTGAGTTCGGTGAGCAAGGTAAGAAATAATAAGATCAAGTGCACCGTTTTTAATACCGTAGTAGCTTAGCTTCCTTACTAACGTAACGTGATCAACACAGTCAAATGCCTTGGATAAATCACAGAAAACTCCAATTACATCTAGTGATTCTTCCCAGGCATCAAATATGTATTTAATTAGGGTAGAACCGGCATCTGTTGTTGACCGTCCCTTGGTAAACCCAAATTGACTACTATGAAGCAACTTATTCTTACAAAAATGTGAAGATATTTGGTTTAGAATTAATTTTTCAAAAACTTTACTCAGTGCTGGCAGTATCGAAATTGGTCTAAAATTTGTGGGGTCTGTTCTTGCCCCTGACTTAAACAAGGGTATAATCCTACTGTGTTTCATCAGATCGGGAAACACTCCAATATCTACACACTTGTTAAATAAAGCAGAAAGGTATGGTGCAGTTAACTCTAAGATGGACTGTAGTACTGTGACGGAGAGGCCCCAGAGATCTTCAGTCTTTTTTATATTTAGTGACCTAAAAGTTTTAATAACAATTTTTGGAGAGACGTGATAAAATTTAAAAACATCTGTGCATTCCTTCACATTTGATCTTAATAATATTTCAGCTTTATCAGGAGATGATGATAATGATTTAGTGGTATCTAAAGGTATATTTGTAAAGAACCGCTCAAACTCTTTAGCTACATCTAGGTCCGAGTTCACCACAGTACCTTCAACTTGGAGGCTGTAGTGAGGGTCTCTAACTCTAGTTTTACCAGTTTCAGTATTAATTACATTCCAAACAGTTTTAACTTTGTTATCTGAGTTACGGATTTTGTTAGAAAAATATTCTGACTTTGCGGCGGCACAAATGTGTTTGAATTCTTTAGAGTAGTTTTTGACGTAATCTAGAAACTCTGGCCTATGATCAATAGCTCTTGTAGCATATAACTCATACAATTTATACCTTTTTGCGTGAATTTCCGGTGTAGCCCAGTCACTAAATTTCGTGCCTTGCTGACCTTTTACCTTCCTTAAACTGAAGCAGGCGTCAAATTCCTTGACAATACAATGAAATAATGAAGAATACAAGCTATCCGGATCATCCCGAGTACCCTTTATATAATTTAATTGTTTTGTGAGCTTAGCATTAAACAAGTCCAATCGATTTTTAGAAATCGGCCTGTATATAAAATCTTGAGGAGCATTATTAGTGTTTCCCTTAAAAGAAGCTTGTTGACCGCAGTGGTCCGAATTTAACATATTAATTATTGATTTCCGTATAGGGTCAAAATTACTAAATATATTATCAATACACGTTGCGCTGGTTGCTGTGATTCTGGTAGGCTCATAAAACAGATTTACTAAATTAAAAGATCTAAAAACGCTCAGTAAGTTGATAGACATGGGCGATTTGTCGAGTAAATTAACATTAAAATCTCCACAAACAATTATACCCTTTTTACTATTAAAAACACAACTCAGAACATTTTCTCAAACGCTCTCAAATAGTTTGTAATCCGCTGAAGGGGGTCTGTATACGCAAACAATAATAAATTGCTCCATTTCAATACACGAAATTTCAATGTGTCGTTCAATGGACTGCATAACAATATCTTTACGCTCCTTACATTTAATGTTATTTTTTACTAGTATTAAGGATCCCCCCCGACTGCAAGATTGCCTAGCATACATACTAACTATGTTATGATTATTAAAATTAAACATGCACTCGTAACCTTTAAGCCAATGCTCAGTAACACATAAAACGTGTATATTAGTACTATCTATAAATAAACCAATTTCAAGTTCCTTACTGGAAAATCCCTGTATATTCTGGTGAATAATATTTATTACATTACCACCCAAATTATTTGTAATGCTCGTCGGCCTATGGGCAGGCACGGGGCCGCCGCGACTGTCGCCGCGAACGCCGGCAGCCGCGGCAGTTGTCGAAGCTGTCAGTTTAAATTAACTAGCAGCTCCGGCGCAGAGCCGGCGCTAATAAAACTCAGCGCAGGCTCCGTCCTACTGTTATCACTCGCTATGCTAGTCATAACGGGGTCTAAAATATTATATGCTAACAACTTAGCACACTCATCTAAGTACCTACTTGGTAAATAACAATAGTTACGCGTCAAATCGAATTTGTTTACAAATTTATTTGTATAAAAATATGAGATTTTAGGATTATATAATGCCATTTTATATAATATTGAGTTAAGATAATCGATATTTCTATTACATTTATCTGTTAATTTACGGGAAAACAGACAAGCACAAATAATTATTTTACCTACATCACCTTTGCTACTTTCTGTGAGGGTGTCAGACAATTTAAGTATGTCATGTTTACTAAAAGCCAAACTGTTTGCTAGTAACACAACTAAAGTTGTATCGCGATCAAATGTGTCTGCAGAGATGCGTGAGATCAGGTGGTCCATAGACATTCCTGGTAGACAGTTGTTTATAATTTTATGATCAAGTAAAACGATAGAAAACTCTGTCTGTCTGGTACGTCACCCTCACTTTTGTCAGATTTTGACAGAAACTATCAAAGTCACAATGCTGTAATCTCGTACACTTTATAGAATGATATTGATACTATGCATTACTGCGCACTAAAATCAGTATAAGTAATGACAGTAAAATGAAGTTTTTAGTACTTCCCGTACAATGTCGCAAAAGGAATATATTTCATACGCTGCCAAGTTCTGTATAAAAAACAAAGCAATTGACAACAGTTTTTTTTAAAAGGTGTTCAGATCAAAATCATGCTTAAACAGGGTGTACATTATGTATCTATGTAGGTATGTATGTATGTATGTAACCTGTTTATTGCACAAACAGAAAATAGCAAACTAAAAAAGAAACAGAAACACAAACACAAAAGGTATGTACAAAGGGGAACTTATCCATTTAAGGAATCTCTTCCAGTTAAACTTGTGACACTGTGTATTTCGACTTATTCTTTGAACGGGGTCATACAAAAGCTAATTTAAAATCATTTTTTATCGGGAGGTCTAATGTTACTGGTTTTCGAGTTACTTTTTATAAATATTTAAAAAAATGTATTTTGATCTAAAACTCTAGTTAAAAAAAAAGACAATAATCAGTGTTTGGTGTTTGCTATACCCGCTTCGGAGTATTGGTAGGAATTATGTGATCTTGTTTGTAACCGCGTTACGTCGCACTAGCTGTGACGTAGAAAAGACCATGAGGCGTTTAAGCTCTTTAGCAGTAAGCAGAAATTTTATTATTTATTTTCTCAGTACACAATGAATAAAAAAATATTTGATGCTTTTAAGTCAAACCTATACAAGCAGGTTTTTTTCAGAACTAAGAAAAAATTAAAAAAAAGTTAATTTTATTATCTTATATTAAATCCATATAAGTATGCTTTTAACAAACTTGTTCCTTGTTTTTCTATAAACGGAACATAATGGGAAGAAAAAAAAACATTTTTGAATTTGAACAATATTACTTACCTTCATATGTTGTCGATGACGGTTTACTGGTACTTGATACTTCTGGTGGCGGTTCACTGGTACTAGATTTATCACACGAACACGAGCCTGGTAGACCTGGTGGACCTGGTAGACCTGGTAGACCTGGAGGGCCTGGTGGACCTGGTAGACCTGGAGGGCCTGCTACACCCTGTTAATAAAATATTATAATTATTATAATACGTGTTTGCGCGAGCCCACAAATAAGTATAGTTCTCGTCACGTAAAAAGCTGTCGATGTTCCTGCGCAGTCGCGCATTAATTGACGATATTCGTGGTATGAAGGGGGCAGGGGGAACACTCCGCCGCAGGTATGCTTAAGGTCAAAGTTCACTTAGGTTATGTCTGCGCCAACCCTTTTGCGCGCACGCTATTGGTTGACGACTGTACCCATGCGCAAACTCATCCCCTCCATTGTCGCTCAGCGGCCCTTTTACACGACGGGATCTGTATCGCTTGTGGCGCGGCTAGTATATAGGTACATCTAAAGGCTGTTTGGCACAGATTGGGTCCAGTTAATGGTGAGAACGATGTCAGTAGTGGTAACAAAACTGAGGGTTGGCAGAGTGCCGTCTCCACAACTTAACTAAATACCTACCCACATTTTTTTAATCTACCCGTGATCATGAAGTGTGTAAAGAGCACCACAGCCAACCGGTTACGTGCAGTCCCAAGTTTTTCAGCCCAAAGGTTAATAAAGATCGGAAATGTACAGGATTGACGAAAACTGCGCGGGCCGGTCGCGTTAAGCTCTTTTTAATTCCATACATATTGTCAGTTTTCGAAAGTCGTTTACGTAAGCGTTAAGCATATTCTGGTCAAGGATCCATGATCCGTTTCCAAACGAACAAGTGATGACAATCGTCACGCCTCCTGCCAGCTACCCGCAAATTTATACCATATTTGGCAGTGGGGCGTCAGACGAGTTGAAAAAAAAGTGTCAGGCCAATAATAATGTACAGCATCGGCGCGGCTGTTTAACCCCGTCTACATGGTCCACAACCACCAGACTCAAACAAGATCAAGTTGTCTTCTCAACTTCTATTCATTCAATTTGGTTGTCCAACTGCCGTGTTCACGATCAATTGTTTATTCAACTCGACCAAAGACCACTTGATCTTGGCGTAGAATGGACTTAAGTCTAATTAAATTAATTGTTTACATTATTATTTAATTACTGTTACCGTAATTCACCAGTGTTCGACACTTTAAGCTGACATGCACCAATGATCGACACTTAACTCTTAATTCAAAGGTCGTAAATTGAGTGTTACAAAACAAATGAATGAAATGAATAGGTAACCCTTATCTTCTGTAAAATAAGAATCAGTGTCGATCATTGGTCCTTGTTGATTACTGGTTCCATTAAGTTATATACCAAAAAAAATCTTGTTTAATTACCGTAGCACCATATATCTCTTACTTCTACTTTTTTGTCAGTACTCTGATGAAGTGATGAACTATCGCTGCTTTGATCAATATCGACAAAACAATAAATGGGTAAGGAACAAAAACTTAGACCATAGTTAAGAGTAGTTAACCATTACGAACATCAAAGTCGAAAAAAGTTCCGTTGTGCCACGAAAAAAATTCCTACAATTATATGGCAGAATTTTGTGTCACAACGGAAAAGTTTCATGGAAAACTTAATTGAGTGAGCTAGCATGCCCAACTTTTTGGACCTTACTCAAATAGTGGTTTTTAGGGTTCCGTTACAACAAATTCGATTTTCCCTTGCAATAATATTATGACAGTGACAAGTGTCAACCTTAGCGATAATTAGGTCTCACAGAAACTTTTGTCAAAACTGGTAGACCACTTTCTTGGCCGACCGTACGTACGTAGTAAACTTTCGGGGCAGTGGTCCAACTGCTTTGTCCAACTGACCAATAATTTCCATTTGAATATCAAATTAACAGCGTTGACGGAGCTCCTACTTCTGGGTGGTTTGGCCTTCCGGGCTAGCTGAAGAACTAACATAACCTAAACCTACCTCATATTAAATTTATATTACTAATTTTGGTCAAAGCAGTTGGACCACATTTTGCACAATTAGGCTATAATGTTTACCAGCGTATAAGTAACAGGTTGCAAGCCCATTGCCTAGCAGTACTACAATCCTTTATTCCCTTAGTCGCCTCTAATGACCTCCACGGGAAGACATGGAGTAGCACTATTCTGTACCGCCAACCACACGAGTAGGGTAATAAATTTATCTCTCGTAATATTATTTTATGTAACTCACAAAGGCTCTTCCTAAAAGGCCACAGATGCCATGCCACAATAAACTTATTTTTTCTACTCGCGTACTATAAACCGCTAATATTGATATCGTTAATGGTGTCAGAATACCACCTATAGCGTAACCGAAGCGTAAAAACAATTCTATAATGAGCGTTGCCATGGTAATAACAGTTCTATAATTTATTATAGCATTGTTATTACCATGGTAACGGTCATTCCGGATATCAGTCTTGGCGTTTAGTTAACACTTGACATCCTAATAATTTGTATAATAAACCGTTAAAAACATTTAACACCAATAACAATTACGTATATTGAAAACAAAATTAATTTTATGAGTAATTATGTGTTTAAAATAAAAAATTTATTCAATTACTAAAAATAGATGGTTAATATCCATCGATTTGGTATTTGGTTACCATGGTTACGTTCAATATGGATATCAACAAAATGGCGTTTCGTTTGGCATTCCAACTTGTTTATGATAATTTGATAGAACTGTTTTTAGTATCTATTAAAATTCGCATTTAATTTGTTTACATTTATCAATAAAATTCACAAACTATTATCGCGCATCGGAATAGTGAAAATGTCGTTGATGACAAGTAATTTGTTAGCAGAAAAATCGAGTAAAGTATACGAGAAAAGTTAGCGATTGTTTATTTTTATCATTATCATTTTAAGCTTGTAGAAAAAGTTATGTATGCAACGGTTCATAATTAGCTCTTAAGGTACTCGTGCCTGTAATTAGAGCGCTCGCAAGCTCGCGCTCTAACCTCGGCTCTCGTATCTTAAGAGGCTTCATTATGTACCAGTTACATAAATAACTATTAGTTAAAGTTTGCCCTTTTTGTCAAATTCAAGTGTCATAATAACAGATAAGGACAGAGCATAATTATTAAATTTCAAGCATACTTTAGGTAGTGCGCGTTTATGAATACGAGGGTATTAATAAATATAAGTAAATTGTTTAATGGAGTTGCCTCGGCCGAGACGTTTGCGCTTGGAATAACCATGTATAGATAAACGATTTAATTCCTAGGTCACTATAGACTATGTCAACGTGACGTTGTAAATTAAATCATAAGAAGTCCCTCATGTTTTGGTTGACAGCGCCACTTTAACATAGTTCATAGTGGCCTAGAAATCAAATTGGTTGACTTTACTCTTTCGCTGGGAACAAAGCGAGTGCTCTAGAGCGAGAGTGAACAGTCGCCATTCAACAACGACGCTCTTACAGTTTGTTGTTCGCAATGTAAACTGTGCTAAGTATCCTAGTATTTAGGACAATAAGTTGGCAGATTAATTTTTCCCCCGCTTTGCGCTGTCAAGTTAGCGTCCCTTAACTTTTGGTGTCTCCCATTTTCGGTTGATCTTATTTGTTTTACTATTTTATAGTTAAATAAACGGGTTTTGTTGTGTTTCTGAGGCGAGCGAGAGCTATACTCCATTTACTTTCACCACCTAGTATAGACTTCTTTCACTCGCACAGTGTCATACAAATGACAAGTACTGCAAAAATCCCTAACTTGCAAAGCTCTTCAGGATATTTAGTGTTCTTGAATAAAAGTGGACTGTAGTTTTAGCTGGTATAATTTGGCGTTAAAAATATTGAAAAAATCAGTTACAGTCGTTGAGACAAAGAGAAGTGGTACACGAATAACGGAATAATTATAAATCTCACTTTTGTCTCATCATTTGACCGTTGCAAAAGTTGCTATGAATAAAATCAAATACAATTCTTTTTACGTGAGTAAAAAATTAGATTAAACAAATTGAATTAGTTAAAAATTGATTAATATTTGATTTGAATTAAAATTATAAATATTGTACAGAATGCTGATTTAGAGATTTAATAAATTGTATAAAATAAGAATTGGTGGTTTAAAAATTAATTATTGCTAAACGATTCTGAACAAGGACAAAATATAGGGGCAGGTATCTAAGGGGCGGCAACAAACGATAACCTTCTTAGGAATCGTTTATAATGGTACAGATTAAGGAGACATCATTGGTCCGTTTTAAAAGCCAACTCGCAGGTAAACAAGAAACAATAAGTTGCAAGAAGGGAAAATGAAAAACTTTTGTCCGCTGTTTCATTTGTCCGAAAATCCTTTTTCTCTTTTAACTTTCCTTAATGGTTATAAACCTAACCTAACCTAACCTACAAGTCTTGTAGGTAAATCTCTTTATAAGTTTTGAAAAATTAATGGGTTCAAAGAGAAATGATTTTCAGACAAATGAAAATTTCGGACAAACGAAAAAAATCTCGCATCATCTCATAAAATCCCTTTGATAAGTATTTCTTGAGAACCTAGGGAGCAGACAAAATACAGATATTTGTTTCTTATTGATTACTCACCGGTTTGCCTTTCTCACCCTCTGGGCCTTTTTCACCCTGTCAAAGAAAAATAATTGTTAAGTCACAAACAAACTTGAAATATAAGCAGACGCCCTAGCCAAGATGAATTACGCTGACTAGCGTACCTATTCGTTTCGTACAGCCGCCATTATAGCCGCCAATGGACCATCAACTGTTTCAGTGGCCGGTGTCCAAAATTCTCATTTGTCCGAAAATCCTTTTTCTCGTTTAACTTTACTGGATTGTTATAAACCTAACCTAACCTAACCTACAGGTCTTGTAGTTAAATCTCTTTATACGTTTTGGATAATTAATGGGATCAAAGAGAAATGATTTTCAGACAAATGAAAATTTCGGACGAACGAAACAGCGGACAAAAGTTTTTCGAAACATCGGTAGGTTACCCTCTCCACTCTCGCGCTCGCCCTGCCTCGGAATGTCTGGGCGAGTATTAAATTTTTATCACATTTCTTTAAAAAAAATCTCCATCATCTCATAAAATCCGTTTGATAAGTATTTCTTGAGAACCTAGGGAGCAGACAAAATACAAATATTTGTTTCTTATTGATTACTCACCGGTTTGCCTTTCTCACCCTCTGGGCCTTTTTCACCCTGTCAAAGAAAAAATAATAGTTAAGTCACAATCAAACTTCAAATATAAATAAGCAGACACCCTAGCCAAGATGAAATCAACTTTTTCAGTGACAAGTGTCCGAAATTTTCATTTGTCCGAAAATCCTTTTTCTCGTTTAACTTTACTGGATGTTATAAAACTAACCTAACCTAACCTAAGGTCTTGTAGGTAAATCTCTTTATACGTTTTGAAAAATTAATGGGTTAAAGAGAAATGATTTTCAGACAAATGAAAATTTCGAACGAGCGAAACAGCGGACAAAAGTTTTTCGAAACATCGGTAGTTTACCCTCTTCACTCTCGTTCTCGCCCTGCCTCGGAGTGCCTAGGCGAGTATTTCATTTTTATCACATTTCTTTAAAAAAAATCTCGCATCATCTTATAAAATCCGTTTGATAAGTATTTCTTGAGAACCTAGGGAGCAGACAAAATACAAATATTTGTTTCTTATTGTTTACTCACCAGTTTGCCTTTCTCACCCTCTGGGCCTTTTTCACCCTGTCAAAGAAAAAATTATAGTTAAACCACAATCAAACTTGAAATATAAGCAGACGCCCTAGCCAAGATGAATTACGCTGACTAGCGTTCCTATTCGTTTCGTACAGCCGCCGCCATTATAGCCGACAATGGACCATCAACTTTTTCAGTGGCCGGTGTTCAAGGAACTTCTTACTTTAAATCAAATAAGCTGCATGATAGTTAAAGTTTCAATTATAAAATAAAAAATTAATTAATGCACGTAGCTAATTAAGTGTTAATTAGAATGTATTACAGCGTAAACCTGCACATTATTAAAAACGATAAGTTTTTGTAACTCGGCAACTAGAATTTGACATCAAAACGGTACATCACTTTCTAAGCCCTTTTCCACCATTTTCCAAATAATAATTGAAACTATTGCGTAAACCATACCTACTTACTAAAAGAAGTCTGGTATCGAGAGACAACCGGACAGATAGACAGAGAAACAGCTCGTGCACGTTCGCGTCAAGGTTTTATCGCACCGCCCGCCCTCCACCAAGCTGCTCCACGGCCGCCGCAACGTTTAATTTAATTATTTATAAGTAACTAGAGGACGCCCGCGACTTTGTATGCGTAGAATTAGTTTCCCGCTACTCCCCCCATTTCTTCCCGTTGGGGGTCGATTTTCGGAAAATCCTTTCTTAGTGCTCACTTACAACATGAAAGGAACTCCTGTACCAAATTTCAAGATTATAGGTACAGTAGTTTCGGCTGTGCGTTGATATTTAAGTCAGTCAGTTTTGCCTTTTATATATACAGATAATCTTACACTATTGATGTGCGCTAAATATTGAAATAATAATCACTACTTAATCTCGGTTAATAACGTAATAAAATACAAAAGTCGACTATACTCAAAGTTATAAGTACTAAAAGTGATTCGACAACGAAGCCTTTGCAGTTTGTTGTTCGCAATGTAAACTGTGCTAAATATCCTAGCATTTAGGACAATAATTTGACAGATTATTTTTTCCCCCGCTTTGCGCGTCAAGTCAAGTTAGCGTTGCTTATTTTTTGGTGTCTCCCATGTTCTGTTGCTCTTATTTGTTTTACTATTTTATAGTTAAATAACTGGGTTTCTGAGGTGAGCGAGAGCTATACTCCATTTAATTTCACGACCTAGTATAGGCTTCTTTCCGTCGCAGAGTGTCATACAAATGACAAGGATAAAATATAGGGGCAGGTATCCAAGTGGGCGGCAACAAACGATAATCTTATTAGGACTAGTTTATAATGGTACAGATTAAGGAGACATCATTGGTCCGTTTCAAAAGCCAACTCGCAGGTAAGCAATAAACAATAAGTCGCAAGAAGGGAAAACCAACGCGTCCGCATCGTACAGATGTAAGAGCCGACTGATTACCTGCTCCATTGTGAGTGCGGCTATAGCGGATTCTTATTAGCCAATTATTTACAACTGCACTTTTCTAGTACTAACGTTCGTTAGAGTAAATGGAGCATACTCTCTTCACTCTCGCGCTCGCCCTGCCTCGGAGTGTCTGGGCGAGAAATTCATTTTTTATCACATTTTTTTTTAAATTTCCTCATACTCATCTTATAAAATACGTTTGATACGTCTTTCTTGAGAACCTAGAGAGCAGACTAAATACAAATATTTTTTCGTATTGATTACTCACCGGTTTGCCTATCTCACCAACTGGGCCTTTTTCACCCTGTCAAAGAAAAAAAAATAGTTAAGCCATATAATTAAACTTGAAATAGAAGCAGAATAATAATCAATACTAAATCCCGGTTAGCAACGTAATAAAATAAGAAAGTCGAATATACTCTTAGTTATAAGACCGGCTGTCATAAATTTCGATCGCTGATTCTTACATTACAAGCACTATAATTACCTAAGTGTTACTAATAGAATCACTAAATAAATTGAAAAAATTGAATAAAATGATAAAAACTACCAGTTAGTCTTGATGCCAAATTTGGACTTTCTAGGTCATCTGGAACTGGGTTAGAGTTTCGATTTGTAATTAGGTCAGTCAGTGATAAAAATGACGATTTTTGAACGTTAATATCTAAATAACCATTTTAGGTGTATTTATGAAATTTGAAGCACATAGTGTATCTCGCAAGGCTCAATATAATGTTACGAGCCAAATTTGACATGTTTATGTAAAATAGTTTTTGAATTATGAAGGGGTCAAAACTGGCTCAACGTAAGATTTCGAAGACTCAACCAAAAACATGCAAATAAGGTGTCATGTTTTTAAAATAAAACTATCGAGGATTTTGTTTCTAACCGAGTTTTCACGTTTAAGACTCTCAAAGGAATACGACGTCGATCGAAGTTAACGTTGACGACGCGATAGCCTTGTTGGTAGTGACCCTGCCCGCGGCCTGCCTGCTAGCGGTCCCGGGTTCGATTCCCGGTATGGGCAAATATTTGTGTGATGAGCACAAATATTTCTTTCTAAGTCTTGGATCTTTTCTATCTATTTAAGTATTTATCTATTCATTTATGAAAGTACTAGAGGACGCCCGCGACTTCGTACGCGTAGAATTAGTTGCCCGCTACTCCCCCCATTTTTTCCCGTTGGGGGTCGATTTTCGGAAAATCCTTTCTTAGTGCTCACTTACATCATGAAAGGAACCCCTGTACCAAATTTCAAGTTTCTAGGTACTGTAGTTTCGGCTGTGCGTTGATAATGTCAGTCAGTCAGTTTAGCCTTTTATATATATAGATTTGTATTGTTGTGAAATACCCATAGAACAAGCCTAGAGCTTAGTTTGGGACAAGGTCAATTTAACACAAATTTGTGTGAGGTCGTCGTTTGATATTTTTATTTCTTGAATACTGTCAAGTTCTATTTATCCAAGGAAAAGACACATAGGCTTTATGGTTATTGAGAACGATCGCGGAAACCTCTTAAAGCTGTCGCTTTAGACAAAATTAGCTGGGAGCGGGATAAAATAGTAGATTGTTCAACAAGAGACTAAAACAAGCCATAATGACACGAGATGTTTAGCCACGCGAGCAAGAGTGGCAATAGTTCGAGTGTCATTATGGTTGTTTAGTCTCGCGTTAAACACTCTACTTCTCAATTTGAATGCGAGGAAAAAAAACGACGTTACAATATTTCGCAAAATGTAACAAAGTTTCTGACAAATTTGTTTCGCGGTTCTTTCTTTAATCTTTGCTGTAAGTGCCACTTTACAAATTAACAGAAATGCTTGCATATTTACCCAACAGATATAAACTTTAAAACTTTTTGGACCATGCCTAATAAAATAGAATTATCCTTAATATATTTAAATAGATTCATATTCGTAATCATTAATCGTGTTTCACGAAATGAAATCGTTATTTTTTAAATATTTTTGAGCTGTTGTCATTCTGAGGTTATTTCCACAGCCTAAAAATCGTCCATACACAATCACTGAAAATGGCGATAATCCTCCATTCTCAAACTACGTGATTGGTTGTTTAGGGGTTTCCAAAGTAAATAAAAAAAAAATACTTTAATCCCTAGAGATTAATAAGGCGTTTTAGCCCCGATATGCAGAGACTAAAGTAACATTTTAAGAGCATGAGAAGTGAAAAAAATCTTACCTCGGGCCCTTTTTCGCCTTTTGTGCCGTTTCCACCCTGTAAATTAAAAGTAAAGTTTGTTTATATCCATACCAAGTTTTTTTATAGCATGGGGAATGCGAACGAGCTCACAAGGCACCTAATAGAAAGTGGAATCTGTGACCCATAGACATTTGCATTCTCAAGCCGACAATCTTAATTTCATTTTTTATCACATTTCTTTTAATTTTCCTCGTGTCATCTTATAAAATCCGTTTGATAATTATTTCTTGAGAACCTAGGGAGCAGACAAAATACAAATATTTTTCTTATTGATTAAGTACTCACCAGTTCACCTTTCTCACCTACTGGACCTTTTTCACCCTGTTAAAGAAAAAATAGTAGTAAAGCCACAAATGCCACAATAAACTTGAAATATAAGAAGACGCCCTAGCTGAGATGCATTACGCTGACTAGCATTCCTATTCGTTTCGTACAGCCGCCATTATAGCCGACAATTGAATCATCAACTTTTTCAGCGGCCGGTGTTCAAGGAATTGCTTACTTTAAATCAGATAAGCTGTATGATCGTTTGAGTTTCACTTATAGAAAAAAACGAATGCAACAAGGAGTTGATATAAAAACGGTACATCACTTTCTAAGCCTTTTCCACCACATTCCAACTTTTAATTTAAACTTTTGCGTTAACCTTACCTACTTACTAAAAGAAGTCAGGTATTGAGAGACAACCGGACAGATAGGCAGAGAGACAACTCGTGCATGTTCGCGTAAAAGTTTTTCGGTGACGACGCGCTGGCCTAGTTGGTAGTGACCGTGCCTACGAAGCTAGCGGTCCTGGGTTCAAATCCCGGTAAGGGCAGATATTTGTGTGATGAGCGCGAATATTTGTTACTGAGTCATGGATGTTTTCTATGTATTTAAGTATATATTTATCTATATAAGTATGTTTATCGTTGTCTAGTACCCATAGTACAAGCCTAGAGCTTAGTTTGGGACTAGGTCAATTGGTGTGACATTGTCCCCTGATATTTATTTTATTTATTTATTTTATCGCACCGCTGTTCGCCCCGCTGCTCTACGATCGCCGCATCGTTTAATTTAATTATTTATAAATAATGATCTTACAGTATTAATGTGCGCTTAATATTGAAATAATAATTAAAACTAAATCCCAGTTAATAACGTAATAAATACAAAAGTCGACTATTATACTCTTATTTATAAGTAGTTATAAGTATTCAAACAAACAAGTTTGGATTTAAAAAAAAATAAGGGTGGTATCAAACACGTTAGTATTAAGCCATTAGCCATTAGACGTAAAAAAAATATAAATAAATTCAAGAGGCTATTAAAAAAGCATTATTTAGATCTGCTTATATAATATTATAAATATATGTTTAGTGTACTTCACTGATTATTTGGACAGCATAAATCTATTAATTAATTTTAATTTTATTTTAGGTTAGTGAATGCCTATCTTAGACACTGCCGTTCCCACAGTCAAACTGTTACTCCAGTTTTGTGGAGCAATGCCTAATTGTTAGTTTTAATCAAAATTGTACTTAATAATAATAAATAAATAAATAAATAAATAAGTTATACATCCACATGAAGACCTTAAAATCCACATAAAGACCGTCTGTCATCAATTTTGATTGCTGATTCTACATAAGAGGCACTATAAATAAGTGTTCCTAATAGAATTAATAAATTACTATTAATGAAAAAATAAAATAAAATGATAAAAAAATACTAGTTTTGATTTATTCCTATGTATTCACTCAAGTACCTATCTTGATGCCAAATTTATATATATATGACGATTTTGGGACGTTATTATCTAAATAACCGTTTGAGGTGTGTTTATGAAATTTGGAGCACATGAATCTCGCAAGTCTCAATATAATATGAGCTAATTTTGACGTGTTTATGTGAAATCATTTTTGAGTTATGAGGGCGTCAAAAGTGGCTTCAAATGGTTAGTGTACTGTGATACAAGACTAGAGCATAGTTTGGGTCAAGGTTAATTTAACAGAAATTGACCTAGTCCAACTAGGTCAATTTGTGTGAGATCGTCGTTTGATATTTTTAGTTGTTGAATATGGTCAAGTTCTATATTCTTATATCCAAGGAACAGATACATAGGCTGTATAGTTAATGAGCACGATGGCGGAAGCCTGTTAAAGCTGTCGCTTTAGACAAAATTATCTGGGAGCGGGTAAAAAAATTAACGTACCTCGGGCCCTTTTTCGCCTTTTGTGCCGTTTCCACCCTGTAAATTAAAAGTAAAGTTTGTTTATATATATACCTTGTTTCATTATAGCATGGAAAATGCAAATGAGCTCACAGACCACCTGATAGTTAGTGGAATCTGTGACCCATAGACATTTGCATCGTCAAGACGACAATCTTATGACTGCGATCCGAAGACCGCAAATGCGTTGCTCACCCTAAGGGCTAGGATGAAATGCCTGTATGCCAATAATTTCACCGGTTGTCTTATCCCCACACCGGAAAACAACAATGCGAGCACTGCTGCTTGTCGGTAGGTTAAAGGATAAGAATACGATGGTGGCGATGTTGTCGTAGTTTTTACGATAGTTCTGAGTTACTTGACAGTTATGTCGACTGAGTTAAGGAGAATACATTACCATGTCAAAAGCATATTGTTTTACCAAGATAAATAAAGTTCCTCATTGGATGTATTATAAACTTACCCTCTTATTCATAAAAGTACAATAAACATATTTTAGTGAAAATTGCCCGTTTGTCAAATTCAAGTATCATAATGACAGATAAGGACAGAGCATATTTATTAAATTTCAAGCGTACATTAGGTAGTGCGCGTTTATGAATACGAGGGTTTTAATAAATATAAGTAAATTGTTTAATTGCGGCTGTAAAATCTCGCTTGACAGCACTCGCTATGTCTCGGCCGAGGCACCTCGTGTCTCGGCGAGAATTTAATTTTTTATCACATTTCTTTTAAATTTTCCTCGTGTCATCTTATAAAATCCGTTTGATAAGTATTTCTTGAGAACCTAGGGAGCAGACAAAATACAAATACTTTTCTTATTGATTAAGTACTCACCAGTTCACCTTTCTCACCTACTGGACCTTTTTCACCCTGTTAAAGAAAAATAATAGTAAAGCACAAATGCCACAATAAACTTGAAATATAATAAGACACCCTAGCCAAGATGCATTACGCTGACTAGCGTTCCTATTCGTTTCGTACAGCCGTCATTATAGCCGACAATGGACCATCAATTTTTTCAGCGGCCAGCGCTCAAGGAACTTCTTTAAATCAGATACAGAACCTAGGGGCAGACAAAATACAAATATTGGTTTCTGATTGATTACTCACCGGTTTGCCTGTCTCACCTACTGGGCCTTTTTCACCCTGTCAAAGAAAAAAAAATAGTTAAGCCACAATTAAACTTAAAATATAAGCAGACGCCCTCCGTTTGATAAGTATTTCTTGAGATCCTAAGTAACAGACAAAATACATTTTTTTTTCTTATTGATTACTTACTGGTTCGCCTTTGTCACCTAATGGGCCTTTTTCACCCTGTCAAAGAAAAAAAATAGTTAAGCCACAATCAAACTTAAAGTATAAGCAGACGCCCCCTAGCCAAGACGCATAACGCTGACTAGCGTTCCTATTCGTTTCGTACAGCTGACAATGGACCATCAACTTTTTCAGTGGCTGGTGTTCAAGGAACTTCTTTAAATCATCAATAAAATTATGGAATAAAACAAATTAATGCAAGTAGCTAATTAAGAGGCCGTATACGAAATTTTGCCGGTTTTGCTTATTTTTGTGATTTTACAGTTTAAATACTGCTTTTCTATAAGTTTTTATGCTCAACCTTAAATGTCATTTTAGTTATGATCGAATAAATGAGCTACGAATAAATGAGCCACTTTTTTATTTTTGTCGAGTATTATAATGCGAGATTTAGGTTGTTTTAAAACATTATTTATTGCCAATTCTTTTGAACTTTTTGGATATATTTTTAAGGTATTGGACTGATTTTGAACAAAAGTTTATTTCTGTTGTTTTAATTTTATGAACGAGGGTTCTGAGTAGCCGAAATCAAAAATAATTTTTGCCCGTTTTCTTTAAAAAATTACCAAGTTTATTTTTTTTTACTCGAAAAATGTATATGAAAGTAGTAAAAAGTAATTCATACATTTTTTGGATGACTTCACAGCAAGACATCGTAAATTTTTCATACCGTTAAGACGTCAAAACGATTCATGAATATGTGACATTCTAAACCTCTTCCAGAAAAAATCACATAACAGTCGCCGGTGTCAGGTCGATTAATCAAAATAAAATAAAAGATACAAAAAAGTAGCTCATATATTTGTTAAAATAAGAAATTATCTTTCGTGTTGTGCATTAAAACTTGTAGAAATACAGTATTTCAACTGTAAAATCACGTAAATCAGCAAAATCGGCAAAATTACGTATACGGCTTCTTAAGTGTAAATTCAAGTCAAATACGACGTAAATCTGCACATTAATAAAAACGATAAGTTTGTGAAGACCTTAAAATATACATAAATACCGGCAGTCATCAATTGCATTTGCTTTTTCTTACATTACAGGCACTAAAAGTAAGTGTTCCTAATAGAACCAATACATTATTTGAAAAAATAAAATAAAATGGTAAAAAATTACTAGTTTCTGATTTGTTCCTTTTTATTCAATCAAGTACCTATCTTGATGCCAAATTAGTTTTAAGTGCTTCCGCGAAACTAACGTGAGATGAAGATAATTTGCGCGTGCCTTGATGGCAGCGTCAAATACAAATAATTGCTGTTTACTTCAAGACCACAACATTTACTAAAAAAATGGTTTACATGGATTAAATAGTTATAAATACTCAACTATTGAATCAAAAAAAACCGTTAAAAATAGTAAGATTTCAAAGATTCAACCAAAAACATGCGAATAAGGTGTCATGTTTTTAAATTAATATTATCGAGGATTTTGTTTGTAATCGAGTTTTTACGTTTAAGAGTCGCAAGGGAATACGACGTCGACGTTGACGTTGACGACGCGATAGCCTAGTTGGTAGTGACCCTGCCCACGGCCTGCCTGCTAGCCTGGTTCGATTCCCGGTAAGTATGGGAAAATATTTGTGTGATGAGCACTAATATTTATTTCTGAATCTTGGATGTTTTCTATCTATTTAAGTATTTATTTCTTTATATAAGTTAACAGTATAAATGATTAAATAATAGTAGTTTATGCAACAGTTGTATAAAATAGGTCAAAAAAGACGAGTGGTGTGGTAAATCGTAAAGCAAGACGCCACGAGTATTTTTTGACTTAGTTATACACCGTTGCATACAATACTTTTTCTACGACTAGGTTTCAAATAAAATGCAAAATTAAATTAATATACCTAGGTTAGAATACGAACGAACGAAGCACAGAACAACAAACGAGCGGGAAACATTCGAAAACAACAAAATATGACGTGTCTATGGTTAACTTTGTTTTTAAATTGATGTGCACTTGCCAGGTTTCATATTTTAAAAAAAAGTTGCACAAACACCTAATGATTTGAGAAATGAATTTTTTTACCTGATTGGTAGATTTTTATATAGCTGCATTCTGGTTGGTTGATACCAAATAAAATGTTTTTTTTTTAAGAGTTAAATTAGTAAAAGAGTTTACATACCAAAAAGAACCTAACGTTCCGATTGACGGTCAATGTATATTGTGATTGGTGGTTTAATTTTGGTGAAGTATTTTGATTGCATATCGTTTAGGCTCAAAAAAGCACAAGTGCTGTTAAGGGGAATAGACTAGATAGACTTTTCTACGGAATGTTCTGCGGACATATTATCTACATTCTTATATTAGTGTTCGTGACTATATAAATGACAGATAAAAGTACAGGAGTAGGAAAATACAATTAAAATATAAAACTAAACTTATTTAAATTAAAATAAAACAAAGCTACTCAAATAATAAAGATGTAAATAATAATCGCCAGTATAAAAAGTACACCCCCTCTAGCAGGCCCGCTCGCGGCATGGTCCCTATGACACTGGCTGCATTACCTCTCTGGGTAACTAGCCCAATCCTGATTATGTAAGTATTTATATCGTCGTGAAATACCCATAGTACAAACTTAGAGCTGAGTTTGGGACTAGGTCAATTTGTGTGAGATCGTCGCTTGATATTTTTATTTTATTAATATGGCCATGTTTAATATAGGCAAGGAACGGACACATAAGCTTTAAGGTTTTTGAGAACGATCGCGGAAGCCTCTTAAAGCGGTCGCTTTAGACAAAATCAGCTGGGAGCGGGAGAAAAAACAAAACTTACTTCGGGCCCTTTTTCGCCTTTTGTTCCGTTTCCACCCTGTAAATTAAAAGTAAAGTTTGTTTATATATATACCTTGTTTCATTATAGCATGGGGAATGCAAACGAGCTCACAGACCACCTGATAGTTAGTGGAATCTGTGACCCGACATTTGCATTCTCAATTCGACAATCTTAAGACTGCGATCCGAAGACGATGCGTTGTTAACCCTAAGGGCTAGGATGAAATGCCTGTATGCCAATAATTTCACCGGTTGTCTTATCCCCACACCGGAAAACAACAATACGAACACTGCTGCTTGTCGGTAGGTTAAAGGATAAGAATACGATGGTGGCGATGCTGTCGTAGTTTTTACGATAGTTCTGAGTTACTTGACAGTTATGTCGACTGAGTTAAGGAGAATACATAACCATGTCAAAAGCATATTGTTTTAAATACCAAGATAAATAAAGTTCCACATTGGATGTCTTATAAACTTACCCTCTTATTCATAAAAGTACAATAAACTTATTTTAGTGAAAATTGCCCTTTTGTCAAATTCAAGTGTCATAATGACAGAGCATATTTATTAAATTTCAAGCATACATAGTAGGTAGTGCGCGTTTATGAATACGAGGGTTTTAATAAATAATAAATTATAAGTAAATTGTTTAATTGCGGCTGTAAAATCTCGCTTGACAGCACTCGCTATGTCTCGGCCGAGGCACCTCGTGTCTCGTCGAGAATTTCATTTTTTATCACATTTCTTTTAAATTTTCCTCGTGTCATCTTATAAAATCCGTTTGATAAGTATGTCTTGAGAACCTAGGGAGCAGACGAAATACAAATATTTTTCTTATTGATTAAGTACTCACCAGTTCACCTTTCTCACCTACGGGACCTTTTTCACCCTGTTAAAGAAAAAATAATAGTAAAGCCACAAATGCCACAATAAACTTGAAATATAAGAAGACGCCCTAGCCAAGATGCATTACGCTGACTAGCGTTCCTATTCGTTTCGTACAGCAGCCATTATAGCCGACAATGGACCATCAACTTTTTCAGCGGCCAGCGCTCAAGGACTACTTTAAATCAGATACAGAACCTAGGGGCAGACAAAATACAAATATTTGTTTCTAATTTATTACTCACCGGTTTGCCTTTCTCACCTACTGGGCCATTTTCACCCTGTCAAAGAAAAAAAATAGTTAAGCCACAATTAAACTTGAAATATAAGCAGACGCCCTAGCCAAGATGCAATACGCTCACTAGCGTTCCTATTCGTTTCGTTTTTAAACCAATCACGTCACTGATAGATCACGTGACTCTTCGTATCACGACGTTATCTACCAGTGACACGATTGATTAAAAAACAAAACGAATAAAAACGCTGTATAGCTCAATGTATCTCGGCTATGGTGCTGTACAGGTATAACTTTAAAGTGCCGGTGACTTCATCAATGAATTACAACCGTGAGTTTGTTTTCTAGCATTAAAATTTAAACAACCTTAATTCATAATTTAAATTAAAAAAATGTGGTCAAAATAATTGACAATCAGGTTCTAGCTATTAATTAATGAGAAATAATAAATCGATTGATAAAAATAACACTACCTCTGCGACTTTAGTCGCTAAATTATTCATTCATAATTAATTATGTCTACTTAGTTTTTTGTAGGTTAGGTATGGTAAGTTTTTAATGCTCATTGAAATGGTAAACCATAATTTTATCGAATTTTACTTCATTTACTGTATCATTTCTTAGAATTTCATTTTACCGAACGATATTTTCTGCTGAAACCATGATGACATGTTATCAGGATAAATAAAACATTTATTGCTTAGGTTAGGTAAGACTTGTGACGGCGACATGCGACGAGAAAAAGCCTTTCGATGAAATGAAAATTCTGCGTAATGATAAGTTTGTTGAAAGGAGTTTCGATAAAATAATAGCTTTCCTATTTATATACTATCCTAATTAATTAATTTGAGATAAAACTTGATTTATTGAAAAAAAAATAAGCGCCGTGTCCAATTTTCAAAATAAATTAAATAAATCATAGGCAAGTAAAATTATTAGGCATTTACCCGTAGACCAACATCGCCTTTGTCGCCTTTCACTTTCTGCAAAAAAAACATAATATTAATCATCAAAGAAACAAAAAAGAATTGTTACCTAAATACTTATTTTGACGTCACTACGCATTGCCTTAAACATTTAATGGTTTTTAACTCGGTTGCCATTACTGTTGATAGTACATTAGTAGTAGTTATTTAAGTGATTTATTTACATGTACTGTTTCAGGAGTACACATACACATAAAGCGAAAAATAGTTAGGTATTTCTCAAAAATGACCGGAAATGTTGACTTTACTAATCACATATTGAGACGCGAAATACATAGTTTACTGACAGTTTTCAGATTAAACAAAATAAACATTGCGTGCTCGCTACACAAGCCCGCAATGTGGCATACAAATTCCATTATTATAATAGCTTGTGACTTTTTTAAAGTGAAACGGGCCATATTAAAACGAGGGCACAAGTTTTCTACATCCAAATTTTATTCGAAACATAACTTTTTTATCTGTGTCTGGAATAGCTTGTTTTTTTTCTAAAACAAAGCTTGCGTTTCTCCTAGTCATAAATAAAAAGGCGTGATGGTTTTTTCACTTGAAGTTTCTGTTTATTTGCAATTCTAAAAATGAGTTCAAGCGATTAAGATTTTTCAATTTTTTTCTTGCGATTTTTGAGAAAAGCACTAGGTATATTTGCCTTGGCAGGAACAGCAATTGCGGGCTTCGTATTTTTAAACGGACTCGCAAGTCGTCCGTTTAAACTTTAAAACCTATACTCGGCCCGCAATCACCTACTTCCCTGCCTAGGTAATATGTACTATTAGGTGTCCAATGTAATGCACTAGATTCTATTGTTTTGGTATTTTATCTACGTCTTTTCAGATAAACTTCGACCCTTGGAATATTTTGTGCAATTACCTTCCTACACAGCTATTCGAATGTGCCAGGTTTAGTCACGATGTTTTTTCTCCGTAAGAACATCGCATAATGTACATAATATATAAAAACATATTGGTAAAGTCGGCTGTATTAGTAGCTGCACAGTTTAGTACCTTGCCGCTTTAACGCCAAACATAGTGACAAAGCGCTAAAGTGTGCTGCCACTTATAAGGCCAACTACGGGGGTTTGAACTCGATAGGTGCAGCCGACCAATTAATAAGAATAATAATGAATTTATTAATATAGAAAGTCCTTCACCACTTTTGGACCTTTAGAGGCCACAATATATCCTGCCACGCCCACATACAAGAATGAAAAGGGCTTCATGTGTTTCCGCGCGAAATACGTGAGATGGAAATAGTTTGCGCGCGCCTTGATGGCAGCGTCAAATTCAAATAATTGCTGTTTACTTTAAAAGCAAAGCATAAATTGAAAAAATGGTTTACCAGAATTGAGAAGTTATATAATATAGGTACTCAACTATTAAATCAAAAACCATCGTTGTAGATTAATTCAAAAACATGTGAAATAGGTGTCATATTTTAAAAATAAAATTGTAGAGGATTTTGTTTTTAATCGTGTTTTCACGTTTGCCAGTCTCAAGAAAATATTATGATCAAGCAGCTTTTGAGACTGTCAGTATCCTCGATAGTTTTATTTTTAAAGCATGAGACTTTCACATATTTTTGGATGAATCTATAACGATGGTTTTTGATTAAGTATTTGAGTATATATTACTTTTTTAAATTTATGCTTTGGTTTTAAAGTATAGGTAAATAGCAATTATTTAAATTTGATATGTGGCCTCTGAACGTTATCTATAGTCGAAAAGTCTTAAAAGCCTTTCTTGGTCGACCGTACCTTACGATCACGTGTCGATATCGTAATCTACAGGGCTACCAACGCTGTAAATTCGATGGTAATAATAATATAATCTATAGTTACTATCTTCTAGAAACTGCTCTTATAAGGTTGAACTATCAGAATTGGGATTGTTAATATTTTTACAATCACTCCAATTCGAAAACCATTTCGAGGAATAGGGTATTAAAGCCGTTCTGCATCATTAAGTTTTTTAAATATTTATCTTTTTCGGATGTTTCGACAAAAGCATATTAAACCTTAGTTTGACTTTCGTTTTCGGTTTGAATCCCTTCTAGGTGAATCTTACAGGTTAGGCGAAAACCGCTTGAAATAGTATCTTTTAATACACAATTACAATCACTTTTTATCATTAGATATCATTTAATTGTTGTAGTTTATTAAAAAATGCCAACCCTTATTTAAAATAATCATCCATAAAATTAATGTCCCCTACATAAATAGAGATATTAAAACAAAACTACGGGGTCAAAAGTCAAATACAAAATTAATGAAATTGGTCCCTTAAAATTACCTATTCTTTCGAATTAGAATGTAAAAACCGCGGTTATTTTTTTGATCTATCCCAATTAGTAAAATAATCTAGATTTTAAATTATACGATACGAATAAAATTAACTTTTTAATAAACTTCACTTATCCCATACGTACCTAGTCACTTGTGTGTTAATAAAGTCATTGACTTACCGGTTTCACTGTACATTTACCTAAAAAATAAATATTCGTTATTTGACATTCGTTCAATTAACCACAAAATATTATTAAATGTGATTAAGGAAAATTCTTACTTATTTTTGCTTGACATTCTCCTTTTTCTGCGATACGCTGAAATACAAAATTACATTACAATTAAGTATATAAGGAAATCAAACATGAAAAAAGTTCAGTATAAGTATAACAAAAGGCAAGTTGCTAGACTATCTGAACTGAGAGCAGCGTGTTCACTTTGTTGTATTCCGGTGTGGGGATAAGATAACTGGTGAATACTAGCATAGAGCCATTCATCTTATTCCTTATGTTTGGCAACGAAATTTGTGGTCTTAGGATTTCATAGAGAAAGCAGCAGGCGTCACAGGCGTGATGGTCAGAGGGATCTGATACCCATAGACATTTGCATTCTCAAAACTAAAATGTTAAGACTGCAATCCCCGCGCGAGTTTAGCCTCAGCGCCCGACTCGTTGCTCAAAATAAAAAATCTTATTCTTATTCTTTATTCTTATAAAACCGCAAATGCGTTGCCAACCCGAATGGAGTGCCTCTATTTTTTAAAGCCTGGAGAACTTTAACGAGCACACAGGCCACCTGATGGTTAGTGGGATCTGAGACCCATAGACATCTGCATTTGTAAGACTACAATCTCAAGACTACAATCCTAATACTGCAAACAAACCAACCCTAAGGACCATGATGGAATGCCTCTATGCTAGTATTTCACCCGTTGTCTTATCACCACACCGGAGCAGAAACTTTCATATCTAATACCTGTGATTCGTGATCAACCTCAATCTAAGACACAGTTTTCCAAAAATGCGGCGACCGTGAATCAGTGATTTTTGTAGGACTTACCCCTGATTTTGTTGATTCATCTGAAAAAGGTAATGATGGTATTACTTTTTTTATAGCCATAAAAGAAAAACGAATAGACGGACCTGTGAATACTCTTTTTAAGCCGCGTTTAAGGGAGGACATATGTCATAGTGCTGTGAAAACATCGTGGAGGGAAGTTCATCACATAGTTTCAAAGAAAGAAAGGACTTATGGAAACGGACTTAAGTCGATTTTAATGGTACTGATTATAGTCCTTTAACCAATTTGATAATAAACATTTTTTAACTTTAATTGAGAGCGGGCTCTTAGTTTAGTTGTACGCCTAAAGTAACTTGTGTCCAATTCAATTCAATTTCTTTATTGGTATTAAAAAAATACAGGTCATGTTACATTTTGTACTGCGTACACGTAGTAGCATGCCATGTCAAACAGAAGAGTTTATGGCTGATTTACATTGGTCCATCAAATGCATGCCAGTAGAAGTACATTGCGTCGTTACTATAGCTCTCGCCTCAAACGCGAAAACCAACTCGTCAATGTACTTCTACTGGCATGCATTTGATGGACCAATGTAAACCAGCCGTTAAAGTTTTTCAATGAAACACTATGATGACTAGGTACTGCGAATGTTGAAGTACGTTGCCTCTATAGCCCCATATTTAAAATAAGAACACTTCTCAAAGTAACAGATCTGTCTTAAACAAAACTAGACAGAACCTCTTGATATTTGAATTTAAATGTTTGAATGAATAAACAAGCACGATAATATTCTAATAAAATAATAATAACAATTACGAAGTTTAATTTAATAACATCCCACCATCCTCACAGTACTGTGATGATTGTTATGATGTTTATTTTTATTTTTAACACGTATATAGCCTTATTCGGGGGTCAAACCCTGAATAATTCAGTTCGGTTCCTTTGATGGTTTTCATTAAGTACATTATAATTCGCTACCATTTAATATGCTGTTTATGACTGTTACAGTAACTATTTTATAACAGTTTGATTTAATTTGTAGTTGATTTAACGGTCAGTTCAGGCAGTTAGTTGTTTGCCGTTGTTTAACGAAACACTCTTTCTCGCTTTGCTCGTCGTCGTATCTCTTGCTTACTTTTTACTTTTTTATTAATTTCATATAACTTTAACATTTAAAAAAATCCATTATTAACCGCTATGCCGGTCAAATGTATGAATAAATTTATTAGTTAACAGATGTTTATTACTATAAATATTTGGCTACTACAATTATGACTAAAACGTCATGGCAAATCGCAAAACAGGATCCCGTTATTTATTTATTTATTGAGGATTTTCATTAGATAATACATCCAACTTATGCTTTAAATATCTATTTAATATAATATTCACTTACCGCTTTTACTTTTAATTAATGCACAAAAACACAGTAAAAATAATAAACAACAAATCCTCCTCAAAGACATGCTTGCTAACTATATTATTCCTGACTGAGCTAAAATTAATAATTACAGGAATAAACTGATATTTTCCTCTACATTTGAGGAAATAGTTGACATTATGGGTTTTTTCGTCTGCAATATTTTACCAACGGAGTGAATTGAATATACCTACGTGGTTAAAATTTTATTTGACTTTGAGCGTATTATGACGTGACCTTGCCAAGGTCGTAGGTACCTAATACCAGTTAGACCTAACGAGCGCGCGGGTTGAGATGATTTTAGGGTGTCAGTTGGAATAGGCAAATATTATTATGTAAATAAATTAGTACTGTTGGACATAACCAATTTTTCTTACGAGCGTGTTTAAAAAAAAAAATATTTAAAGTATTTTTTCTTAAAATTCATTAATGAGTATAAATAACTATAGCTCTTCCGCCTGCAACTTTGCCCGTATAGATTTTGATAATCATTATTCCATCGGGACTTTAAAAAAAATCTAGATATAAGTAGACTATTATGTTAATCTAGGGTATAAGCTATCTCCATTCCAAATTTTATTTAAACCCATCTAGCCGTTGCAGCGTGAAGTAGTCACAAAAAACATGCAATTTTTCGCATATACAATATTAGTACGATTAAAAAAACCTGACATGATCTTCAAAATTACGGTGATTATTGATTAATAATGGTAAATTGGTTCGTTGGATTTTGTATAATTATTTAATTTTATTGCCACCATTAAGTTGAAATATGCGACTTAAATCATTGGAAAGAAGTTAAGTATATACTTAAGTTATAACACAGCTGCTATAAGATTAGCCAAAAAACTAGCTTTTGAATTAGTTGAAGAAATAAATCATAGTACCTATTAAGTAACATTGAAGTACTTCTTTGCCACCTTTAACTACTATTAAGTTAATATGAGCTGTCATAATGTTCACAATACGATAACAATAGGGAAAACGATAGTATGTTATAACTAGAGGACGCCCGCGACTTCGTACGCGTAGAATTAGTTTCCCGCTATTCCCCCATGTCTTCCCTTTGGGGGTCGATTTTCGGAAAATCCATTCTTAGTGCTCACTTACATCATGAAAATAACCCCTGTACCAAATTTCAAGTTTCTAGGTACAGTATTTTCGGCTGTGCGTTGATATATAAGTCAGTAAGTCAGGTTTGCCTTTTATATATATAGAAGACTAGAGGACGCCCGCGACTTCGTTCACGTAGAATAAGTTTCCCGCTACTCCCCCCATTTCTTCCCGTTGGGGGACTATTTTCGGAAAATCCTTTCTTAGTGCTTACTTACATCATGAAAGGAACCCCTAGTACCAAATTTCAAGTTTCTAGGTACAGTAGTTTTGGCTGTGCGTTGATATATAAATCATTCAGATTTGCCTTTTAAGTATATATATAGATATACGGCCCCTACCCAGTTCTCAACAATGACGCTGCATTTAGACAAACAATTTTAACAATAAGCAATCTTGAGAAAGTATTATAAGTTTTTAATGTTAATGCCCATTTTATAAAATTTATATTTTGAAGTTCACCTCTAATCTAACGAGGCGATACCTCGTTTAACGATTGGATCATCCATAAACAAAGAACCATACACAATTATCCACATAGATATATAAAAGTCCAAAACATGGAGTAAAAACCAGATACCAATAAAAAATAAAACTGAAAAGCGAAAAATAAGCTCTACTATTTATAGAAAATTGTAAGAGCAATGTATATAATTGATATTTATAACAATTTTAATTTAACTTGAAAATTGTAAAAGGCATTACTGGCGGGGACAAGCAATGAATTATAAATCCTATTAGGTACTTGATATAATTTTACATTTGGACTTGCATTAGAATTATTGATAAAAAAAAGAACGGGGCGTTTTCCCGGGATAAAATGAAGCCTATGACACTCTCGCTGCGAAGACGAATCCAATGATTCCTCATTTGTCAAAATCGTCCAAGCCGTTTTTGCTGTAGCGGGGAACATAGAACTGGACATACATACATACATACATAACCCTCCTTTTGGGCTCTGCAGCAGTAGGGTAAAAATAATCATCAATAAGAGGTATATAAACAACGCCATCTGCATTGATCGGTTCAAACTAACTTAAAACGTCTCCTACTGAAGCTCAGGCTGAAAAGCGACATCTGTTGGTGGTTTTTCAAAGTAAAACCTTTTCAGGCCGCGTCACTTCAGTAATAAGCAGTTTGACTTAGTTTCGTAGTAATGAAATAGATGGCTGTAAATGCTACGTTTTTTACGGAATTTCTCATTTAAGTATCTGCCTACCATGTCGTTTTTTAGGGTTCCGTACCTCAAAAGGAAAAAAGAATCCCTTAATTTTCATAAAATTTAATAGACTCTACATGTTTTGCCTAAGATTTAAATAGTAGTAAAAATAAAGAATTTTGGTATAAGTATATCTTCTGCTTATTAGTAGTTACATCTCATGCTGTATATATTTTTGAAATCTTTTCTCTGGAGACACATATTATAAAAATAAATAAATAAATATCACGGAACAATTTCACACAAATTTTCCTAGTCCCAAGCTAAGCTCTAGGCTTGTCTATGGATACTAGACAACGATATACAACTATATTAATATCCATAAAGAGAAATATAAATACCTAGGTACTTAAATACAAATAGTTATTTTGTTCATACCATACCAGAACTCGAACCCAGGACTGCTGGCTTCGGTCACTACCAACTAGGCTAACGCGTTTAAAAGCCGATCAGTCGAAGGGCGTCCACTGCTGGACACAGGTCGTCACCAAAGTTCTCCACGACGATCGGTTTCGTGCCTCTCGCATTCATTATCATTTATTTTCAATTTTACTCTAATTTAATTCAGTTCTAGTACAATAGCAATGCTTACATCCATGGTCAGTCGAAAAAAATATACATACAACCGGTTTTTTTCCTCCTAAACCATTCTAATGTAAAATCATACGCTTTAGAAAATCCAGAACTGTAAAAGGATTTAGTAAGAAAGCGATGCGACGGTCCATTTGAGCTCGACCGCTTAGTGACAGCACTTAGCCGTTATTGGAGGGAAAAAACACTTATTGTTGTTAAGTGTTGGAATATTCAAAGTAAGAGAAATGTTTGAGCATTTAGATTTAAAAAATACGCTCAAGTTACGCGTGTGTGTGTTTACATCAAAATATGAATATGATGTATAGTCTGTGTCAATTGAAATTGCCAAAAGTGAAACAAATTAGCACTGTTTGACACATAACCTCAAATAATCATCAAGCGTGTTTTTATTTAAAATAACGAATAATTAATAGTTATTTAATCGTAAATTAAATGTGAAAGTAAAGATCGAGTGTATAAATCATTGCTAAGACCTCACTTGATCTTTAAAAGCTCGTGATTATCGAGTAATAATAAAAAATTGGTTCGTTTGGTTGTGTTTACGTCTTTGCCGATTTCAATTGGCACAGACTATAGTTATTATGACTAACTAACTTTGTTCGTTTCTATTTTGGTTTTTTTACAGGTACAGAGCTAGTTTTTAAAATATCTACAACATATTCAAAAATTGTAAATCGGACCAGGTATAAGAGGAGAGAAACGTTAGTTAAACGTTATAAACGAAAATTTCAGGTCCACAATAATAAACAGGCTCTTAAGTTGCAATAATAAGTGCCGCGAAAACCGTTATTTTTGAATAAAGCCATACTAAGCTTTTACAAAACAAAGTCATCTTCAAGTAAGTGTTAGTTTTACGAGTATAATACATCAGGGGTCCTTACATGGCTGCGTTTATCGCGTGACAAAGTTTAGATACGGCATCCGTCACACTTTGACACGTAAATAAGTACGACAGTGACGGATGCTTTATCCACATTTGACACGAGATATAGACGCAACCATACTAGGCCCACAGGGTCCTTAACCACCCGTGTTTTTAATGTTGGTACAGAAATAACTTTTACCCTTCAATTTTTTCATTAAATAACGAAGTAAAATAATCTGTTTCTTTTCCGTTACCTTCATTTAAAGCTCCAAAGCAAATCTCATTATAATGACGGAATGTTATAAATATAACTCGGTTAAAAACTCGGTCAAGTCAGAGTGGGGTCCACGCACTGAGGGTTCAGTATATATATATAACAAAAACTTCGTCATTTGTTTGGTTTTACCAACCGCAAACCGATTTTTTCAATAAAAAAATAAAGTTAAACAAAATTTTGTTAGTGCGTGCGTGCGTGCGTGCGTGCGTGCGTGTGTGTATGAGTTGTTTTGTTACTTACAGTAGAGGCATCGAGTGATGGCACTTTTGCCGCTCATGAAGTTCCCTAAATATTGAAAGCAACAGGAACAGATGTCAAACTTCATTGTTGCAGGTACCGGAATAATGATGTACCTACTGGTGGTGCTGTTATTTACCAAAACGCATTTCGGAACTAGCTTCATCTTGAGGTTGTTTTTATTTGCTCGCACTCTAGCGTTCATCGTTTTAATCATAACTATCAAAAGACATCTCAAATGCCTGTGACATACGGACGGACGACGGATGGATGGACATGACAAAACTATAAGGGAAGGTTCCGCCACCGGAACTCTTAAACGGTACCTATTTTACCGACGAAACTTTACTCCGAACGTGGCCTGACACGCTCCGAAATGGTTTTTTTAATTGCAATTGGTATTGAAATTGAAACTTGAGACGACCCTTGAAAAGTCATGCTTACGTCACATTAAAAATGCCTTTAACTCGCGCTTGTAAAATATATATTTTCATCTTATTTGGTAACTTTATTCAGTTCTAAACTGTATGCAAGTATAGGTAAAGCAAAACTGTCAGTTCCACTGCGGTTCAAAACTACTGTTTTTATTTGCGATCGAACTTTACTTTGGCTACTACGAATTCTCGCTAAATGTTCAAATAAAAGAAGGAAAATAAATAAATTTGATAAATGGCATAGAATTTTGAATGGGTCTATATCGAGTGGCATATCATTGTTTGTCCCATGTAGGTTTCGATCAAACGTTTTGTCGTAAATTGTTTGCTCGAAATCGGTTTTTTCAATTTTTGGAAAGAACACTTGCCTTTGCAAATAATTTCAACGAAGTTCTTTTCGTCGAACGCTATTTTCTGCTGAAACCATGGTGTTTTCAGGATATCTTACTTAAACATTAATTACCTACTTAGGTTACGTTAGTTTAGCCTTATGATAACCAAAAAAATTAACTCAACGTTTTACGTTGACAATAGAATAGTTGGTCAAAGACGATTATGGTTTTACCGTCTAGAATCTCGGCCCTGTGCAAGTTAAATAAAAACTTGTAATAACAGAACACTTATCCGAATTGGCTCTAATAATATTATTTCACACGATTGAAGACTAAACCATTCTATTATCGATCCATTATATAAACAAGGATGGTAACCGTAATCCAACTCTAAGGATTATCCCACACCCTTCCGATTAAATCCCAACAGGGAATCCGATAACCTTAACAGTCTATTACTAGCGGTTAAGGCATGATTAGAACCTTAATACAGCCTGTGATTACACTATTAGGCTTGTTATGACTGGAAGATGTTTAGCAGAAGTAACAAGCTGCCTAATTGAATATGTACGGTCACGAAAGTTAAATATTTCCGTTTAAAAAAAATAGGCTTGAAGTCGTCAATGTCATTACAGAAGCCAAAACATTTGTAACATATATCAAACTCAACCTTATTGTTGTAGAATGTCAGATTGACTTTGGACCTAAGGTGGGACCCAAATTTAAGTTCTTGACTGTACGCCCTAAAATATTGCCGTCTGTCTGTCTGTAAATCACTCACTTTAATAAAATTTTGTCCACGTATAGTATAGATACTTACACCGCGCAAAAAGATCAATGAAATAAAGTTATAAAATAAAATAAAACCCGACTGCGGAAAAAAACTGTGTACAGTAACAACCCAATATCAAGGCCTTTAAATCGTTTTAAATCCTAAATGATCATTCAAGAAGAAGGTTAAGGCACGATGAGAACCTTAATACAGCCTGTGATTACACTATTAAGCTTGTTATGACTGGAAGGTGTTTAGCGGGAGAGCAATAAATAGGCAATAGGATGAAAATGCATGGCTGGTGATTAAGTTGTACGAAGTAACAAGCTACCTAATTGAACATGTTCGCCCTAAAAGTTATTTATTCGGACAATTTAAACTCGCCTACGAAGCTAGCGGTCCTGGGTTCGATTCCCGGTCAGGGCAAATATTTGTGTAATGAGTGCAAGTATTTGTTTCTGAGTTTTTGGTGTTTTCTTTATAATTTAAGTATTTATTTGTATGTTTATCGTTGTAAAACAACTTGTTTGGTTTGAGCCCTAATCAGTGGACTCATCTTCGGTGTAAATCTTGTGTGCGTTTTGTTCAAAGCGGCTAATCCTTATTACATGTTGACGACAGCGATGCCGACCATAGTTTAAGCTTGGGACTAGGTCAATTTGTGTGAGATTGCCTCCTGATATTTATTTTATTTATTTAATAACTCATTAAGACGAGATAGAGAAGTAAGTTGCTAAAGATTCTTCGACTTTATGATACACTGCTTCGCTTTGTTAAGTGAGTTTTTAGTAACACCCGTATATATCCAGAATTGATTATACAGAAAAACATATTGAAAAAACATATTGAACATACAGACAGACGTACGCGGCGGAGACTTTATTTTATAATATGTATTGATCAACTCTTGATGCACTAATTTCTGTCTTTAAAGTGTACATTTTTGAATCAATATAATTTTGATTCATCTTTTTATTGTGAGATTTTTTTTTTTTATAAGTTTAAGCTTTTAGGTTAAGTAGCCAGTAACATCCTTACACTAATATAGTAGTAGGTATTTATTTGCATTTGTTAGAAAAAAAAACACAATAGAAACCAACAGTAGGGGTCTTGTCTTGAGGTCTAGGTTTTTTCTCTTTTTATGGCAAAACTTTTACACCTTCTTTTATTTTCCTCCAGTTTGTTCGGACATGACAACTGTCGATGAAAAAGGAATAAAGGTTGCGATAAAACATGTGTTAGACATTTATAAGTCTGTGTCCTTTCAAAAATAAAATGAGGTCTTTGAAAGGGTTCATTAACTATTGAAAAGGACTACATTTAAAAAAATGACTTTTATTTTTAATGCACCACACACAACTTACTTTATTTAAATGGTTTAAAGGAGAGATACACTCGGTACTTGTTTTTAGAGTTTCTTCACACAGTCACTGACTTTTATTATTAAGCTACTATAGAACCCTATCGCACCAAGCCAATATTAAATTTTGACGTTCGTTTCTTTCCAATGACTTGAAGCCGTCATTTTGACAGGGTTCTTACTGTAAAATTTATCTATAAATAGACTAGACTATATACCCATAGCACAAGCCTAGGGCTTAGTTTGGGACTTGTTCAATTTGTGTGAAAGTACGGTGATATTCATTTATTTTAATTTAATTTTGAAGATGAAACGTTGATCTATTTTTGATTGACGCTTGATAATTATTCTCTTATTTACTTAAAGCTAAATAAAAAATGTTTTTTTTTATCAAAACACGCTGTAAAAAAATGAGGTTATGTGTCAAACAGTTACTAACTTGTTTACCACTTTGCCCATTTTAATGGACACCAACCACAAAATATCCTTAATTTTTTTTCACAGAATTCCAAATTCCTGTAACTTTCTTCCAGAAATACTTTTAGCGATCCATTAAAGGCCATTTGGTATTCACGCCGTACTTTGGAATTATTCTCTGTAGCATCTGAGAAGAGAAAAGTATTGAAACACCATAATATAAGCTTGGTATCTACAGTTATAGCAACTACTTGAAATGGCAGTTAAAAGTATGCTGGTTTTGCTTGGTTAGAGCGTCCAGAATCATTGGTCTTTGTTTATTAATAATTACTATGAGTCTGGAGTTAGAAATATAATGGTTTGAAGAGGACGTCAAACTTAAAACTTTGGTTGCCGTAGTGAATACCCCCCTTGTATTTTATTCAAAGATATAGACAGTTCTGCATTTGAGTTTGAAATATTATAAAACATTAAACGCCTTAATTGACGAATTGGATGTCTGCTGTAATGTGAAATTTGTGGGAAAGTATCGGAAAAATCTTTAGTAAGTAGCTCCTTGGTATAAACTTTTTGGTGGTACTTAACCCATAATTTTATCGAAATTCATTTCATTAATTATATCATTTCATCGAATTCCACTTCATCACACGATATTTACTGTTGAAACCATGATGTGTTCTGGGTATCTTAATCATTTATTACGTAGGGTTAGGGTAAGTAAGACCTTGTGACTAGCAAAAAAATTCATAAGGTGAGAAATGCCTTTCGAAGAAATGAAAGTTCTGCGTAATGATACGTTCGTTGAAACGTGTTTCGATTAAATAATAACTACCCTTTTTTGGTACTTGCATCGTATATTTCGGTTACTAAATGGCGGGATACATCCACAAAAACGCGAATGCATGGTTTTGGATTGACATGGTCCGTCAGACTTTTATGTTACAGTGTTTCAGTCATTGGCTTTTTAAGAGGGTTATTTATATTGGAGCCTAATCGATAAATTCCGTGGCGGTAACATGGTTTTTTTAATGATCATCATGAAACGTCGGGTAGGTACTGGGGCCAGCGACAAGATGTTTAACGATACCATAAACGATTTTCGAAAACTGTCAAAACATACTAACGCAATAAGAGTGCCTATAGACAATTATCTTCTTCTTATAGTACCTCTCCAACAAATGAAGGTTGGCAGACAGCTCCGCATATTTGTCTCGGTCTTTGGCGAGCTTAAAAACTTCGCTGCACTTGTGACTCCAGTCCATTCCCGAATGTTTCGCAGCCACGATTTCATTCTGCGCCCGACAGTTCTTCTTCCAGCCACTTTGCTCATCATTATTAATTGCAGGAGTTCGTATCTTGAGTGCCTAGGCAAAAGACCTAGATAGGGAATGTTTCTCCTTTTGATGGCCTGCATTAGTTCACGTTTCCTCCCAACTCGACGCAGAACTTCAACATTGGTCACTCGGTCTGTCTAGCTTACGGCCAACATAAGTCTATATGCCCACATTTTAAATGCTTCTATACGTTTCGGAGTTGCTCTTTGAGGGTTCAGGCTTCACATCCATACAGAAGTATGGGCCATATATAGCATTGCATTAGACGAATGCGTAAAGATATTTTGAGGTTACGACTGCAAAGTACCCTTTTCTTGTTACTAAAAGCACTACGGGCGATTTCAATACGGGTTTTTATTGCGAGGTCACTGTCCCAGTTTTCATCTACCCATGTGCCTAAGTATTTATATTTACGCACTCGCTCCAATACCCTGCCATCTACAGAAATTAAGGGATTTATAAACTCTTTCTTTGTGACCACTATGATTTTCGTCTTGGAGACATTCATACGCAGACCTGCCTTTAAACTGTATGTCATTAACCCGGTTTACAAATTATGCGTAAGAAGGGGGAACCGGTATGACTCTATGCTAGTAATTTAAATACAATGTAAAAACTAGCGCTTAGCGGCTGCCATTCCTCTGTAAAATGAATGATTTAGTGATGCCGTTGGCGGTATAAACGTCAAGGGATGAAGAGATTGTTGTGACAAACGGGCGCTTCAGGAAGTCATGGAACGCTCGGTTGGTGGGATACAAACTAAAAAATAGGATTTTAAAAAAGTATGGTTACAGACTAAGGTTCTATTACTATGCCCTGGCCTCTTTTTAAATGACTTCAAAAATAGGAGGGATGTTCTTAATTCGTCGGGAATTTTTATTTTTTACTTGGTAAAACAGTATTGCTTTTGACATATTACGGTATTGTTTTTTACTTGGCCGCCATTACTATCAATTAAGTAAATAAGAGTAACATGTAAAAACATTATTGTTATACATACCTCGTAGAACAGAGGGCCTAGTGGCATGTGTATTTGTTTGCCTTCCCTTGCCATAACAAATAATGAAATTTTGATATATGTAGCTCAATCATTTTGAGATACGCCTTTAAAAAACAATTCTTCTTTTACAGGATTAAAATCAGACTGATGAGCATCTTACTTCTTATTCATATTATAAATTATAAAATTTGGATATTTTTCACTCAATGATGCCAGAATGGCAGAACGAATCTGGATGAGATGAGGCAAAGGGATAGATGGAAAATTGGGCAGTTCCCGAGAAACGCCGATAAACAACTTCTACTACTAATACTAAAATTAAATGACTAAATTCCACCGATGTAATGAGAACTTTGTCTTAAACCTGAACAATAAATAAATAATTTGATAGAAATTTACCTGAGCTAATACTTTGTTAAGTAAGCACGCGGACCAAGATTTATTATAGGTTTATTGCGCGTCTAGGCTGACATTTATTTCAGTTTTTATGGACACTTTGTCTGAAATATTGCTGTATCACTCCATTTTGAAACTAGAGTTACTTAATGGTTATAGGATGGTACACGTAAGTGTGTGAAAACTGTTCTTTACGGCAGTTTATCAAGCCAAGTTCGGAAACAAAAAGGGCTACGTGTTTATCTTCATAAACTATTACGAGGTATTTTTAAACCCTTCCTTTAGAATTTAAGACCTTTTAGGTCTCTGCTCAGTTTCTAAATATATGTATATCTACTGTTGAGTATTCTCCTCCACATCACTTGACTTTCCTTGGTCCTGCGCTGTTTTACGGGTGTCATCAACACATCAGGCAGATGGTCTACCCACGGATCGTTTAAATACCTTGGCTACAATTTAGTTACCAACTGCATCTATCTACCATAATTCCACTTGACCAAGTTTTCCGGGTGAGGTGGAAATCTTTGGGAGAGGCCTATGTTCAGCAGTGGACGACCTATGGCTGAAATGATGATGATGATGATGAAGTTTCCCGCCAGTCTCCACTTTATGTTCGTTTTTCTTTCGCCAACGTTAACCTTTGTTCGTCCTATTTTTAATCTTGTTCTGAAAAGATATACAAAGATTAGATTGTCATAGTCTTTCCTATGGTTCTTTGGCTCACTCTCTTCTTCTTCTTCTACAACATTTTATTTGCACATTTGCCATATTATGGGTCACTTACATTATGTGCAGAATTTTGTTTGAGAGAGCTGAAAATTTTATATTCCTTGTGTAGGTTCTCGCAATTGCCTTACAAGAGTTTATTAGGTTTCTTGCCAATTTTGTGACTTGGCAAGTCTTTGTATACAATTATAAACTACGTAACAATGTCTGTGAGCTTTTCCCTAATTTGTCATTTATTATCATTTTCCGGAGTAACTGGAAGGACTTGGCTGTACAAAGTGCCACACACTACTTTGAAAGTGTCTATATATTTCTTAAGTACCGTGGGACACTTACAATATGGTATTTTCACATATAATTAATCTTCGAACTGGGTATACAACTCGCGTACTTACCTTTAGTAAAATCCAGTCAAGTGCGAGTCGGACTCACATACCGAGGGTTCCGTACCGCTGTAATTTAGGTATTATTATATCCCAATTTGAATTCGATTTTGAGTCAAATCAGCGCGAGCCCAACTAACACTTGAGCATTTTTCAGTATTTGTTGTTTTTCTTCAGGGTTAAGTAATTGTAATAATTATATACATTCTAAAGGAGGGTAATTGGCCTATATGACCAATCAATGAGGACAAGCGATATGTCACCAGATAGGTAATTCTAAGTTGTAAAACTATTACTTTGGCAGGTAGATCGAAATCATTGTTTGAAAAAAGTTATCACCATGCAAAGACAGCGGCGTTTCAAAGTAATTATGCTAACGTCGTCTATGTAGGCGTCCCGATGTTCCAGATTTTTTAAATATTTCTCACACGTATTTGATGTTTCCCGCTAGACAAAATTGTTGTAGAATAAAAAAGGGTATCCAATGATATAGTGTTTATTGTTATTGGTTTCTAGGCCAGTGTTTCGTACATTTCTGCCCATTCTCCTTTGACGCCTGTATGTTTTACCGTTTTTACGATACAAATAAAAATAAATCGAAAAAACGTTTCTTGTCCCATTATTGTTTAATTATTTTTTGTAAACACCGTAATAACACATAATTATGAAAAAAAAAACATCCCGCCATCTGTTACGATTCCAAAGATACAGCTCCTTAAAGTTAGGACTGACGGACAGCGTAGGTATATTAATTGGGTCCCGTTGGGTACGGAACCCTAAAAACGTTAATTTTACTACGAGTATGAGTTATAAGAAAATATCCTGGGGCCCTGGATATTAGATTCATTACGCTAACTAGCGTTTCTATTCGTTCCGTTTTTAAACCGATCGCGTCAAGGCACTGGTAGACGACGTGATACGAAGAGTCACTTGATCTACCAGTGACGCGATTGATAGGTTTAAAAACGAAGCGAATAGAAATGCTAGTTAGCGTAATGAATCTTGGCTAGGGCCTCTGGAATTTAGTGGATTCAATAGTTAGACGATATTAAAAATTCGGCACAGCCTGCTGTCAACGACCTTTTTTAATTTATTCCACAAACGATCCGAAATGAAGGCAAGCCCTCAAAAATAATTTGATTTACGTAATCCAGTGAGTTCAGGGATCAATGTCGGCTGGCCAAAAAATATTATGAAATTCTAGCGAAGCCGGGGCGACTATGCTTGTTGTACTGAGGTTTTCATTATCAAGTTCGTTTCGTCAAATTAAAAAGGAGAAAAGTTTTTTTTTTTATAAAAACACCGCTCTGCCATACACTGCACTCTAAGTTGTAGTTTTTGATAATATTACGGTGTTTGTTAATGGAGGAATTTTCAATGAAAAAACCTCAAAATGACAACTCTGCAAAAATATAAAAAAGCCACCCTCGCTTAGCTCGCGTGGCTAAACATCTACTATGACAATACGATACGTAATATATTAAAAGCAAATAAGTTTACCGAGTAGAATAGTTAAATTGTTCGATTATATGTTTGTTAATGTTAATTCTAAGAAAAGGTAAACATGATGAAAACTTTGTTCCAAATTATCAAAAGTTTGGTGTTTTCTGGAAAACTTTGTCAAATATTTCGCAAACTTAATACGCATTTAATTTCCGTTACCGTTTTCCTAATTCGAAATCACCATTATACAAATGGATGTTCTGAAAGCTCAAAACTTTCAACGAATTTTTACTTTATTCATAGTTTTATTACGAGTAACGTATAATTTTGATAAATGGTAGATTTCGTGACCAAAAATATTCATAAAATGACATGAAAAAACTGAGAAAACTAACTAAAAGAAAAACTTTGCACAGTGAATGTTTTCATTTTATGAATAATAATTGTCGCTGCGTGTTGTTAATTACAATTTAGGAATTTTTGTTTACAAAAAACATAATAGATTTTTTATTTTTATTTTCAGCGGCCTTCGGCTCTGCTTTTTATTATTCTAGAGTCGCTAAGAAACTTTAAAAATCTGTCACCATCTTGTGTTACGAAGAAAGAGTCATTTTATCTGGCCTTAGTAACTTTTATTCATTGTTTATTTTATTCACAAAGTAAATTAGTCTCAACATCAGAGTATTGAGTTTTTGATTTTCACCTAAGTAATTCGAGTCTATTCCATTTGGCTAAAATATTTTTGTTCAAATGTATCAGTTGCAAAATTCAATTTTTAAAAAGTTGTTCTCCATCGCAGTTGATTTATTTTTAATGCAGTCACAAGTATAACCTAACCTAATAGACGTAGCAAGTGGTTCCAATATCCCGGGAATAGAAAACCAAAATAATACAAAATGCTTTTTTGGTAATGAAAATTTGGGAAATGATACATTTGACCAAAAATATTTTCGCCAAACGGCAGGCTCTCAAGAAATTCAGAACAATTTTTTGACTGAATAAATTAATATCAGCGGACAATGTCACACAACTGACCAGAGGGCTTATTGTCTAACGCACTCGCAATCACGATCGTTTTCATTTTGAAAATCGAAGGCTTGTCTGCATACAACATGAAAACAATTTCTCCACTTTGAAACCGGTTGTTGTTCTGCTTTGAAGTCGGCTGCATTGCGAGTGCGTTAGGCAATAGGCCTGCTGATCCCAAACTAAGGTTAGGCTTGTGCATTGGGTAATGTTACAGTATAAATTACATGCATGTTTAACTTGACAATGTAAGTATACATTGAGACCTTCAGAAATTTCCTTATATTTAACCACCATTATTAAAATTTATCGGTTGCCTAGTTGTGACATGGTATTTGTTCCTCTATTTTTAGGATTCCTTTCCCAAATAAAACCCTATTACTAAGCCTCTGCTGCTAATATTGTGGGTAAGTATCAGAGCTTTTGTTTATTTTAATATTGTTTTGTTCATTATTAATCGTCCTTTTATTGCTTTATAAGGGTGAATCAACTTTTAAAGTACTCCCTATTTTTCAACATGTTTTACAAATTATACGTTTTTTAGGTAAACTATGTTAATGATGTGGCTTACACGCTTATTAACCCTTTGAACGCTTTCATATTTGAAAGAAGTGATCACTCACACGCCGCAAGCACTATTGCGTTATCAATTATATCCGAAGAATAACCCCGAAATTTTCACATTTTGACCTGTCCAAACATTTATCAATTATTATAAGGAACAAAACATGAATTAATTTAACGTTTGAGCCAATAAAAACAAAAAAAAAACATTTCATACATACATTAAATTACGCCTGTTTCCCAGAGGGTTAGGCAGAGACCACTTCTTTCCACCTGCTACGATCTTGACGAATCTCTTTCGCAACAATTCATAATAGATTTTATTCATGATCAAAGTACATCTTCACTCCGACCCTTTTATGGGTTGTTGGCGAGGTGGGCACGACGGCACACGACCACTTTAGGGGTTCAAAGCCAAATAGGGTAACATTTCAAGTTATTTGATTTCAAATAGTACAGTTTTAAATAATAAAATAATATAGTTGGTAACACAGGGGACAATGTTGTCCCTAGGTTTTGTATGGAAAATGTGCATTTTCCCCTGAGTTACCAGGTTTTTTCGAGGATTAAAGAATAGTTGAGGTGTTAACATGTAAGGTCTATAAATTTGGTAGTCTGATTATAATATTCATACATTATTTTTAACCATAAGTCACCAGGAAAGTTTAACTACTGCAAAAAAAAGGAGTGCCTTAAAAGTTGATAAACCCATATTATTATATCCTTCTTCAATAAACTAAATGAAAAGGCAGCCATGCTATTCAATTTAATTTCGTATTCACAACTGTGCCGTAAAACATTTTTTGAGAGTTACTTACTGACAATGTCGTTTCATTTTAAATGTCCCGAACAACCAACGGTTGGTATTCAAAGTTGGGAAAAGTAATAAAAGTTGCGGCTGGCTTACACCAGGCGAGTGCTTGGGCAAGCTACTGGTGAATAGTAACCGTACGAGTAATTGGAAAAGTCGAAACCAGCTAAGTTCTGGAACCGAAAGAGACAACACATAAAGTTAAATGTATTTTTAATTACCTAATGATGAATTGGTTTTTGTGATACATGTCAGATGTAAAAATACTTATAGTAAAAATTAATAATGTAGATAAAACAATGAAATATCTGTAAATTTTAACTCGTGCACTAAAAGATTCAGTTACACTGCACAATATCAACACTAATTTAAGAAGAAGTGCAATAAAGACTAATAACAGATGTTTTCGAGTCATCGATATTTATAATTATTTTTTTCAAGTGCTGGTGAGGGCGAATGTCAATCAGCAGCTGACATACAACAAATATTTATTTTTCACTTCAAGTTAATACATAATTACGGTACAAAATTAAAATTACAATTATAAACTTAATTATATTTTAAAACTAAAAAGCTATATCTAAAAAAGGGCCCTTCGGCATCGTCCCGAAGATGCTGGCAGCATTTCCTCGCTGGATAGTTAAATGCGTTGAGTGAGGAAACTGCCAGCTCTTCGGTCATCCGTGACGTCAATGAGCCTCTTCGAAATTTCCTTGAAGAGGCTTTGAGCGCTAGGACCCCACGGACCAAGGGTCTCGACGCCGAATGGAACAAACATAATATATTCTGGGCCGAGACCACTATATTTGCCTACCTTTATGCTTTAGGCCGCTTCAGCTGCCCCTCCAGCCCTATTAGAGGTCCGGTGGAGATGTGATGAAGCTAGCGTGTCTACGCAGGTTGCATCCTACACTAGCACCCGTCCCATATTCCACGGGACCAAGGACATTCCGTCAGGTCTCTTGCCATCGTTTCTACAAATGCCGGTCGGCTCTAAAAGGGCCGGCACATTTATTTATTGAGACAAGAGACCGACGGATGATGTCATTTAAAGCGGCGTGTCTGGAAAATTTATAATTTATAATTTATAATTTATAATTTACGTAGATATTTATTTTACCTTTATAAGTGTGCTTATCGTTAGGTACCTGCACTACAAGTTTGGAGCGTAGTAAGATGGTCCCTAATTAATTAATAATATAATCGAAAATCACACCCAAATTGACTTGATGACTTTTTTATTAACACATTGTCCTAAAAATACCATTTAAAACCTACTTTACCCACCGACTACCATTAATTGTAGCCACTTTAAAGCTCACAGCTTAAATCCTATAATCTCACGACATTCATACCTTTCAAGTACTTGCCCCACTACTCTCCTCGGGTAACTTGCTTTGGCCGTATGCGGTCCGGTCCTTTCACGAAGAAAGGCAGGATTAAGCCATTGTGGTTACCCCACCTGGAAAATTGCACTTATACTGTTATTAAGAAAATGCCCCGGCCCAGTTTTGTACAATGTGTAAGGTTTTTAGCGGGTGATTGTACATTTCCGCGATACGGGGCGTTTTTGGTACGCCACGGGCTTTTAGATGATTAAAAATTAATTCGTCGCTGGAAAGGGTGTTTCGTTTATTGTTAGTTTTATTCTAAATGGAGATCAGGTTTTGGACTAGGATTTTATGAAACTATTTTTTTTTAATACTTGTCGGACGTAAGTACGAGTACCTGAAATTTGGAGAATTAAGTATAAATAAACTAAAGGGTCTGATGGTGGTAGCGATATGGATGGAAACTGCACAAGATACTGCTACCACTTAATTTAAGTACCATTGATTATGCGGTCTAGGTCTTTAAGTATTTCTATTGGTCTAAGATCCAAATAGGAGACGACCTTCACTCACCTGTTTATTCCATAAAAAGTATTTTATATCAAATTTAATTTGATAAGTAAAATATGGCGGATTCGGATCCCCTACTATATTAAAGCATTTTTTTCTGTATCCAAGAATAAAGCTATCAACTAAATAACCAAGTACTGTAAGTTTATGTTATCATATTAAAGCTAGCTGTTTCCCGCGACTGCGTCCACGAAAAAGTCGTTTATAGCGGGTAAAAAGTATCCTATGTTCTTCCTCGGGATTAAAGCTACCTTTACACCAAATTTTATCGAACTCGGTTCATTGATTTAGCTGTGAAAGCGTAACAGACAGACAAATAGAGTTACTTTCGCATTTTATAATAGTATTACTAGCTGATGTCGTTTATTGCCATTCCCTCCGGAACAGTCCGATTTTTCGGGATAAAAAATACTTTATGTCCTTCACCGGGACTCAAGCTATCTTTGTACCAAATTTCATCGAGATCGGTTTAGCGGTTTAGCCGTGAAAGCGTAACAAACAGACACAGTTACTTTCACAGTTATAAAATGAGTATGGATAAATATAAATTACATCTAAAAAGCTTTTACTTTTCAATTATAACGTCAAGTGTCCCGCGATATGAGAGGGTTCTGTCGTCACCTCATAACTGATTCCCTTAGAAAAAGGGTGCATTTTATTAAATACCTCTTTTCCACAATCCACTTTTGACAGGAGAAAGTAAAAAACTCCTTTGGTTATTTAGTTGCAGATACTCCCTTTTTACTGTAAAGGCAGATACTTCCCTTAACAATAAAAAAAGGCGTAAGAGCAGTAGAGAGTACGATAGCATACGACATTTTTGGCAGCATGAAATATACAAAGTTTGAGACACTTCATATCTGAGCGTGTTGATAAATTGTTAATTAATAGTATTGCCATATGATTTAACATGTAGTCGTAAGGTATTATTGAACTGGTAGGTATCGGCAAACGTAATGTAGGACGCCCTCAGACTAGGTGGAGCGACGGTCTTCACAAGGTGGCTGGCAAGAGCTGGATGAGAGTGCCCACGAATCGTGCTCGTTGGCGTGCAATAGGAGAGGCCTATGTCCAGCAGTCGAATAATATAGGCTGATTTTGATGATGATGATGATGAGGTATCTGTAACAACTCACTCTTGAATTCGAAGGACGAATTATTAATCGGCGAGTTGAAATAGCCCCGTCATAGGGTAAAAAAAAACTTTTAAGCCTGAACCCGTATGACTTCGCATACTTGATCGTCCGTTCGACAGAGAATTGTTTATTTGGTACCATTCACTCTGGAAACATCAATGCCGAGAACGAGAATTTATTTATTACTTGAATTTGGAAAAGAAACAGTGTTTTAATATTGATTTTAGTTGCATTTGGTCGGGTCAAGTTTTAGAACTTGATGACTTAGTTTCTAGTTGATATTGTGTATATGACCTAATATTTAAATAAAATGAAAAAATTGTACGACAAACACATAAAAAATGTATAAGTATTTTCAAAAACAGTTAAACGGTTTTCTATTTGAATTAACAGTCAGTCGTCAATTACCCAATAGTCAATTTATAGTCAATTTGCTAATTGTTATGTAACGCTAGATAACGTACACTTTTTTCTCTGTCAGTATTTTTTTAGTGTCCCTCCTATGCAACATGTTCGGTGCCCAGAACTTCATTATGTACTCATTTTGTATAAAATTGAAGAAGCCTAGAAGCGAAAGCGTTGAATCTTTGTAGCAGATGAAGCACTTTCGCTACTAAAGAATAATATTTTACATAAAAGCCCCAGACAACGTTTCTTTACCAAGAAAATCAGCATATCAGCTGTTATTGCTAAAGCAAATTCAACCCTTTGTGGTAAGTAAAGAAAAACGAATTCATATAACATTCACATAAACAGATGCGTCCTTTTTACTAAAAATTTAAACAGCGGTCTATAAAAATAATAATTATGCAAAGTCACTTAAAGTCTGCTGCATGTTTTAATATTTTCTAGCTACGAGACATTTTTCAGGGTCCTAAGGGGGAGCAAAAAATCAGAAATCTCGTAAATAAATAGAAGTAGCAGGTGCGTCAGAGTTGAACGCTTCACCGCGAAGTGCTTCGCCAAGAAAAATATGATGTAAATATTTATAAGCTGAAAACGGGAAAAATTTCAAGCAAATGGACTTTTCCTGAAGTTAGGGAACAAACTTTGTAATAGAATATGGAATAACGAATAACCAAGAGTACGTCTCTTCAGGACTTTTGTTGAAAAGTTTTTTTAAGCTAGCTAATTCTGTGACTGATTTTGATGTTTACTGTGTGATTTCTATCTTGTTTTTATTAATATTGATATAAAAATTGTAATAATAATGCCTGCCTTCCACTGCGAGCTAAGTGACTCCGATTGGCTTACAACAGTGTTTCTTCAAGAGGTTTGCAAGCGGTGGAAAAAATTGAAGCCACCGTTGTAAGCTAAAACGAGTCCGTACGAGGCTCGCTCCGCTCGCAGTAAGCTCGCAGTAGAAGGCGGGCATAAGGACGGATTGACAATGTACAGCTTACTTAATTGGTGTAAAAATCGAAAATATTTTTACAAAGGCAAACAATTCACATAATTTGCCTAGTCCCAAACATAAAGAAATAAATATTTAAATACATAGAAAACATCCAAGACTCAAAAACAAACATTCTCTATTCGCTCATCACACAAATATTTACCCAATGTTTAAATCATGGTAAAAATATAATTTTATTTTGAGTTTAAATACCTTTTTTAAACAACTATCAAGAAGTTACTATAATGTCACCAAATTTGACGCTTGTATGGTTTACCGTTTTAACGATACAACAACAAAAACGTTACTTGTATGAGGACCCCCTTTATTATTTCACTTTCTTTCATGTTTTAAATTTCTTAGTGAATCCGCCGTAATAACACATAATTAAAAAAAAAAACCGAACCGCTATCTATATTTCGGTTCAAAAGTTACAGCTGTTTAAAGTTAGGACGGATGGACGGACGGACGGACGGGTGGAGGCATATTAATAGGGTCCCGACAAAATTCGCCTACCTGTTCCACCTCTTTTAACTTTACAGTTAATCAACCTTTTTGCAAGGTTCAGACACTTTGGCCGGTCGAATCATTGATTAAAAATGTAATTCTGAAATTTGAATGTTCTTCTGACATTTCGGTCGTCGAACGTGGAAAATTTGGCATTGTTTTACATGCCCAGGAGTATTATGACATAGCTATGCAGCTCAGATTACGCTGCGAGAAAGGGACAGAGCTATATAACTGCTATAGCTGTGTCCTTTTCCCTCGCCGTAAAATTAACTGCATTGCCATATCGTAATAACCCGCCAGTTGAAAGTAAGATGTGTTTTTAAAACAGATTTCCATCATCGACATCGAATTGATTATTTTAACTGTCGTACTTTTAGTACCAAGTTGTTCGTCTAGTACCTATGGGATTAAGTTTTTATTCGACGAAATCCAGTGACTCGTCCAGTAAGAGTCTTCAAAAGTGTATCAGAGGGAATTTATTTTTCTGCAGCACAAGGTATTCTTTGCAGTCTCCGATAAAATCCGGGTATGTATCTCTTGATTGTGTTCTTGTAACGCTGAGCGTTATTTCCTGTAGTTTCTCTCCTCTCATAGGTCTTCTCATTTCAGAGAACCCTCCGGGCGAGCAAGAACGAGTGTACGCATTACGGGCCATTCATGAAAGCGTATACGGCGTGCGAGTGCATGTGCCTCATGCAATTTATGAAAACCGGAAACCCGTCTGGATTCGAATAATTCGCAAGGAAGCGTGCCGTCCTTGCCGAACAGAACGTATTTCTCAGGCTTCATTTACGACATGTTTTTTTAATCCCGTAAACAAACAGTTAATTTTATAAAGCCAGCTGTTAAGGTTAGTGAGGCGATTACTGATTTAATTATCAAGGGTATTTATTTTATTTTATTTGGGTACCATTTCGTAGTATAAACTCAGAAAAACCTGGGCCACTGATTGTACGCTTTCACACTAAGGGCCTGTTTCACAATCGACGAGTTTTATCTGCCATTTAAAGTTGTCTGTCTCCTTGTCTATTGTTAAGTGTAAGAAAGAAAAAGGGCTAAATTTATGTGTCAAATGTTTTTTACTTGTCAATTGTGAAACAGGCGGTCACGTTTGTAGTTTATTATAATATATACTTAGAACCATCTTGAAATTAACTACGTTACTCCAGTTTTTATTTTATTTTTGCTAACTCAGTTTTCCAAATTCAAAAACTGGTCCCGCGAGCCCTATGAGATGAACCTTTCTTGCGTGTTCTCTTCGGCTAACTGTTGGTGTAGTTTTCTGTGATTTCCAACAACAAAATCTGAAATATGTAATCACCTCATTATCTTACTAATTGTTACGGTTCTAATTCTAAATCGTGTTTTAATGTTTGTCTATCCCAGTTTCAAATTAAAATCAGACTATCGTTCAATTTAAATTCGACTTTTTATAATTTTCAACTACCTTTTTTTTAATAACCGATCAATTCATGTTTATTTATTGTTAACAAATAATTTCAAAAGTGTTTTACAAAAAAATTGCGTCTATCGTTATTGTTGATTTTAACAGTAATATTAATATTACGAATTAAATTATTTAAACTTTCAAAGTTTCTCTTATCTTTCTTCTAGATAAATTTGTCGTGTGGTAATTTTCAAATAATTAACCGGTAGTGTGACCTTTTTTTATTTGGCGTGCAAAAAAATGTATGTATGGGGGTATGCATGTCCGTGGCATTGTGAAATGTAGCTAGGTAGCCGGCTGGACCGATTTTGGAGAATGAGTGTCGTTAGATTTGTCTTCGTTGTGGGAGTGTGGTAGGCTATATTTATATTTTTATATATTTTATTCACAGTAATGAGAATAAAAAGAATAATGACACAAAAAATAACATGACACTTACGATACTACCAAAAAATTTAGTTGGCTTTTAAAAGCTTGCTTTTTAATACACTTGTGAACCAAGTAAAACAAAAAAATGAGTGTCACGCTATATCAGATTATCAAAAACTGCTCCTTTGATAAAAGTGGCCGTTTTAATCATTAAAACGTCACAGAAGGGTATTAAGTGCGTTTTTGGACCTATACACATTTATATTTTTTTTACGAAAAAATATGTGCAAACTATAGTTTCTGCAGCTAAGTCTCTTTAGAAATTTTTGAAATCTTTTTACTTATCAGATTATTCTAGCTAATTCCAACTTTAAACGGCTCCGGTTGCATTAATCGTGTTATTTTTTTAAACCGCTAAAGCATAAACGCACTCAATTGCAGCTGCGAGCACTTGAAGTTGCGTCCATATTTAAAATCCTTTCGGAATATTTTCAGAGCACTCTCGTGCGGTCGCGGCGATGAAATGAAAATAGAGTCGCTTATTTGCAAGATAATCGTACGAGTAGATCGAGGTGAAAAACGTACAAGTAACATTAAAAAGTCAAAAAAAAAAACCTGACCGCATTTTTTCGTTTCCCGTCGATAAAAGGTTAAAAAAGTTGGCCACTCTTCTCATTACTTTGATAAAAATATTATATATTACTCATTCGAAACCTGCCTTTAAAATGTTATCGTATTGTCAACATTATGATAGCCCTTATTTTCTTGACAGTAATGGCGGCCGAGTTAAAAACAATACCACAACAATGTCAAAAGCAAAAGGTCTAGCCCGAGTATAAACTGGCGTCCTAGAGAAAAAGAATACAAGTCGACTTAACTCGCAATAAAAAAAGTGTATAAACATAAACGGAGTATACTAGACTTAAGGCCTTTTTCACTTGATCATCAGATGACATAATATACCTACCCTTTTTCACTAGGACCCTTTAACAGCCCTTGTCACTATCCTATTTAAAACAAGTAGGTAATACGTAAGTTGATTCCAAAATACCTTAACAGTGCTCAATGTGAAACGTGAGTGAGCTAACTAACTAGCAACTTCAGTCCATTCTGGTCTGGACTTGCAAGTTAGGTCCCTAGGCATTCAGTGACTAATTGTAGTGTGGTAATTGCCATTTCATGTTGGTTCAGTGCCCTACCGTAGATAATCAAAATAAGAAACAAATCTTACAAAAAGCAAGCTTTAAAAAACCCAACTGTTGCTAATTAAAAAATCCTATAAATGATCATTCAAAATGATGAAAGAAACTTAAAGATTATATTTCGGTCATAGTTCGTCGACTTTCTATTACTGTCATATCTTTATAGACACTCACAAGATTAAGACAAGTTGATTGGCATAAGAGTCATCAAAATCGGCACAGTACACACACAAAACACACAAAAGTTACGATCTTCCTTCGGCAGTTGGGTAAAAATACACACCTAATGCTTTTCAAAGACTAGGGGAAGCTGTTGTACCACGAACAGTGTTATAATCTTTGAAAAAAAAAAACAAAAAACACGAGATGCTTCAGAATTTACTACATTCCGGGATATATGACACAGATTATGTTTATTTATTAAAGCATAAAAGGTTAACCAAAGTCATCGGACTAAGACTTTTTATACCTTTTCATAGTTTCCTTATTAAAATTTACTACAAAAAGGCCATATTTTCCTTCTCTCATAAAACAAATAGAAAACCTCCCTGAGATCATTTAAAAACATACTTAAACAAAAATGTAATGCAAAATAAGAGAAGTAACAACTAATTGTCATACAAAATGCAAAATAATACGAATTAGAAAACTTTGGGAGCTCTTCTACCTTAGTGCTTAGTCCAAGGTACAACGTAAATTAGGTGTCCAAGGTACAACATGGTAACTTTTTTTAAAGTAGGCTTCGTAAACGCACTTCGTTAAAAAGTTAAGTTGAAACAACCGCACTATCTGATAGCTATTTAATGTAGCTTTAGCATGCATTAATCAGTTTTATCATATATCTACAAAACACTAAATAAATAAGTTTGAAATAAAGTTCTAAATAATCACTTTCTGTAACAAAATTTATATTTTTGTAATTATCTCGACGCACATGCCGCTCTAAAGTTTCGCACTAACTTTACTTTCATTTTCATAAATAATGGTTCAAATGACATAGATATATATTTTTGAGGAGCGCGGGATATTTTAAATATTGACACTGTCCGAGGTAAAACTATGTCTGGGGTACAACAGCTATCCCTACTTATTAGGAAAAATACAAATTATAAATAGGGATATTAAGGATGCAACGATTACGAAGCGATGCATCGTTTTGCACCTGTTATCATAATAATTAAAATTATTAATAAAGCGTTTTATCGTAGTAAGAATCGTCACGATAATCATAATTGTAAATAACAGACTAATCCAATGCAAAAAACAAGCACTTATCTGATGGATGACATTTGGTCTTTAAATTATGAACATATACTTAGCATCGTGAGTCGGTTGTTTTATTTATTAAATAGTTATACATTTACATTACGCCGACAAGTCCGACTCGCATGTATTTATAGTTGTTGAGAAAATTATTAGTTTCAATTCCCGATGTTTGTAATCTGTCTTCTCTCTTTCTCTCTCTTCTCTCATTCATCATAATTTTTTATTCGTTCAATTATCGTATAGCAACACTTGGATGCAGCGTAATATACCCACAGGTGTGACGTAGCTCTATCCTTTTTCCTCACTGTAAAGACTGTATAGCGTTGACACAGTTATCCCCAGGGCGTGACATTAATCCTTTTCTTCAGTGAAGAAAGGTTCAAGCTTTATTATTATAAAAGCAATCATATCCAGAGAACAGAGATTAATCATCTGCAGACGTATTTGACTATATTCTTCAGACTTGGCTTTGAATAATTTTAGTGTTTAAAAAGAATGTGCAGCGAATCTCTAAATTAAAGTTTTAATTAAAACGGGTGATGGAGATGAACAATCTATGGTTAACTTATTGTTATTAAAAGCTGGGTGTATTGTTTTCTTGTGATTTGTCTTTCTGCCATACTAATTCTAGGATAAACCATATTTCGAACTTTAGACGGTTACATAAGAGGATCTTTGTTGTTTTTTACATGTATACATATATATGTGTATGTGTACAGTACAAACAGTTAGTTCGTTTTCAAATAAGGTTACATCGGGCGTTGTACAAGTCCGAAAAACGTTTGCCCGCTGTTTCGTTCGCCCGAATTTTCAGTGTTGCCGGTGTTTATGGGTCGCGATGATCACTTACCATCAGGCTTGCTCATCTGCCTACTTTTCCACATAAAAAAATCATTTTCCCCGAGCCCATTAACTATTTAAAATGTTTAAATAGCCTGGGTGAATATTCGGGCGTTTCAACCGCCGTCATTGTTGTCTTCAATATATTGACGAAATTAATGATTACTACCAGCAACTTTTGATATCAAAAACGGCGGACCCTGCTAGTTTCCATTATATTTAAAATATCAAGCAATTTCTTAAATTTATCTTGATTAATATGCGAAGACAATAATGACGGCGGTTAAAACGCTGAATAACCACCCGCCTATAAAAACCTGTAGGTTACATTTAGGGCCGAGTTCACCAACCAATTTAACAGACGGTTACGTCTTAATCAGCTGTTAGTCCATACATTTGACAACCGTCAAACCGCTAACCGTCCGTTTAATTGTTGGTGAACACTGCACTTAGTTTGTTTTACAACAATCCAGTTAAAGTTAAACGTTTTCAGAAAAAAAAACTAATATTATGAAAATTCTAGTATTTGTACATTACAGTTTTTGTGTGTGTATGATGGGTTGGGTAACCATTGCGCGCCTTTAATGTGTGCGTGCCTCGACCATACCCACCACGAGCCATCACAAGCAAACTCAACAGGAAGGATCGAAGATTTCTGCACTTTCACATGTCTCAGGTTCCTTTAAAAGGAAACAACAGATAAGAACCGCCTATAGAAACTCATCATCCTAGTATTTATCTCAAAGAATTAATTTTGACCTTCAGAAATTACTAAAACCAAAGCTTTATAGTTGCGTCATCTTAACGATCAATGGCCAAGGACATAACTTTTCTCATTTCTGATAATAAGAACGTTAACTTAAAGCCGCGGACAAGTTACTTACGGCTCATTTAGTTCAGTCGTTAAAGACTTTGGACTATTTTATCTGCAACAGAGAAATATAAAGGGGTTTTATAGGGAAGTTTATAGTTACAGTTTTGTCATTCAGGGCGTTCGTCAAACGATAGCTTTTTATTTTTATGTACGAGTACAAGTATTAAATTTGTTGTAAACATTGAATGATTTTTAGGGTTCCGTAATCCGTATGTCCGTCTGTCCCTGGTTTAACTCAGAGACTATTAGTACTACAAAGCTACTCTCTACTATTAGTAAATTTGTCATTACATTAAACATCGAGTGATGAATCATTGAGTGCACGAAGGGTTCCGTACCATTATCTATACAACATTAGACTCTATACCAGTTGCCGTTATTAATATCGAGCAAAAAACGGCAAAATCACGTTATTGTATGGGAGCCCCGCTTAAATATTTATTTTATTCGGTTTTTAGTATTTGTTGTTAAAATAATACATCATCATCATCATCATCCCTCATTTGTGAAATTTTCAACTGTCTAACTAGCACGGTTCATGAGATACAGCCTGGTGACAGACAGACTGACAGACTGACAGTGAAGTCTTAGTAGGTAATAGGGTCCTGTTTTTAGCTTTTGGGTACGGAACCCTAAAAACATTATCTACATGTTTTTATCAATCTTTAGATTTGGTTAAAAGATAAAAAAAGATAAAAGACATTTATTTAGTAAGTAGGCCGCACGGGCACTTTTACACGTCAGGAGTCTACCAGCGCTTCCAAAGAGGAGACCACTGCCGAGAAGAAACGCCGCAAGAAACTCAGCAGTCAGTCATTTTTTTAACCATATTTCTTATTACAATGATACAACTTAGTCTAGTATTATATAAAGCTATAAATATTAATTTAAACATAATATCAAATATCATGCGTAGTTCAGCAGGAAAACATGGCAAAAATATTAGGAGAGATATAGACGGAGAAAAAGGCAAAAAACAAAAAATTACAAGACGACCACATTAAAGTTTCGACATGTTTTCCTACATCAACATCAACACCGTAAAAACTCAACTGAATTACAAATTATTAATTAGTAAATTACTGAACTCGAATTATTATTTTTGCTACAGTTCCGTATCCCAACCACAACTACAAGACGTAATCAAGAACTGAAAAATATTTTCAAAAAGCACATAGAACGAGTTTTAAAGAAAAACTATCACGACCATACAAGAAACGTGTTACTGTCGGCGATTTTTGCTCGATTTTAATACTTAAACTTTTTTTGCCGTGTGGTGCCGGGTTTAGAATGTTGCCACTCCATGTCTTCCCGTGGATGTCATAAGAGACGACTAAGGGACTAAAGGCTGTGTAGGCGATGGGTTTGCAACCTGTCACTAATACGCTGGATAACATCTTAGCCTGGTTGTGCAAAATGTGGTCACAGAATTATCAACAAGTTTTTGGAGTTGTTGGTGAGTCTGTGGCTCTGCCTACCCCACTCTGGGAATGAAGGCGTGAGTTTATGTATGTATGGATGTATGTTTAATACTTAACTGTACAGAACCTTTCAGGTGCGAGTCGCACTCGCATTTGGCCGGTTTTATTCTTTAAGAAACTAATTTCGACTGTTGCTTCAACTCAATAAATATTATATTACGGTTAAAGAATCAGCAAGGCCTTAACAATACGGAAGACGCGGCTACGTTGAACATCTAATATTAAAAAGGGGAAGTTAGTTCGGAACTCCAAAGGTTCAGTGGTTAATAACTAATAGGATAAACAGATACATCTCTGAATTTGATTATTTATTATCAATTGAGAAGAAAGGTTAATTAAACTTTCAAACTAATAAGTGGCCTTAGAAAAGATGCATTCAGCGACTGAAATAATCGTTATTGAAAATGTATGAAATTGACGTAAGCTACCCACTGGACGGTCGTGCCGTTTGGCCAAAACGTTTTTGCTCAAATTTAAAGTATCATTTCCTAAATGTTCATTTCCCAAAAAGCGTTTTGTATTATTTTTATTTTATATCCGATATATCGAAACCCCATGCTACATCTATTAGATTACAATAAAAACACACACACACACAATACACATAAAAAATAAATCAACTGCGGCGGGAAACAACGTTTTGGGAAATGATACATTTGACCAAAAATATTTTGGCCAAATGGAATAGACCCATAACATTTAATTATAAATTTTCGAAAATCTACGAAATAAAATAGGATAGTCTAAAACGGATGACAAATTGCGTCGACCGCTACGTCAACTCCATACAATCAGAGTCAATAGAAAATAGAAAAATTAGCAACGTTTGCATCTGATTCTTGGCAAATCCTACAAGGTCCCTAGAGAACAATTTTCGAGAATTGTCAAAATATAGAATTACGTCAATCCTTTACATTTTTGACGAGTAAAGATCTTTATAATCTCATTACGTGTCCGTCATCATTATCAGCTGGATGATATAATAATTTTATTATTACAATGTCATCGGAACTACATAAAAGTACGCATAATTTCAAGTCAATTCGACAATTTAAAGTAGACTAAAAACGAGTTTTAAGATTTTATTTTATATTTAATGTTTCACTCCTTGTTTTTATAAGTTACAACACTACAATCACTATTATGTAAACTAAACTAATTAGAGAAATGAGTCCATGGACATCACACACGAGGATAATTGTTCAGGCTAAACAGAAGCACATGGGGTTAGCTCCACGCACTTCTGTTAAGTCCTAATTATACTATAGTTAGCTGTGTAAGTAAAAACTTAAGTTGATAAAATCGTGTTAAAGAAAGGGAATAACTTTATTGTTGTAGAAATCTATCAGACCTCAAAAAACTTCTTTCTTCTTAGTTTTGTAATGACATTATTAACGGACAAATATTAAAAACAAAAAGGTAGACAAACTTCGACAAGTAGGTTATTTGCCTTCCATTTTCCGAACTTGAAAGTGAGCCTGAAAGTTTACTTCTTAACTAATTTGTTCGTTTGTTTGTTGTGATGGGTTCGAGGTCGGTAACACAATCTTTATGTTGTTGTTTTGCCCCAAAAATCTTATTATTTATCATTTCTGTAACTATAAAGGTATTTCGTAATTTGTATTTACGGTAAATAATTTGTTTTATCGAATAACCAAATTTTTAAAAGTAATAAAATACCTTATGATTGGTATTAACAATCAGAATCTGCTAATATGGGCGTACACACATTCCTTGTATAATTTGGCGGCAGACGAGCAAGCAAGTCATCTGGGCCGGTATTCTAGACGGTAAAAAAGATATTATCGTAGTTGACCTGCGCCTCTATTCCCGACAGTAAAAACGATATCGTAGTTGACCTGTTATGGTATTGTTATGACGTCATCCGCCATTACTGTCAAGTAAATAAGAGCTATCAAAACTTTGACATTACGACAACAGCTCAAAGACGATATGGTTTTTACCGTGTTGAATAGAGGCCCTGATGGTAAGTAATCATCGCGACCAGAAACAACAGAGGAATCGCAGGGGCGCTGCCGGCCTTTGAGAAAAGAGCAGGTTCATTCACATATCGACATCATTCATTAATTTAACTTGTTTGTTCCAAGCCTGATTTAAAAAAAAAACACATATACACGCATACAACCAAACACACATTCGTGTCTAGTTGACTAATATATAAGTTTCTGAGAAAATTTTCATTTTTGGGACAGTTTTTGTTGCAGACTATACTTTTTTGCAAAACCTTTATTTGCTTATCAAGACCAGACGGATGCCATAACCTAAAAAGATTGATTGATTATCAAGACCAAACTATTTATTGAGTCTTAACACGGTGGGTCTACGTTAAGAATAGCGGAGATCCTGTCACCACCTCCCAACTCCATCATCAGATCATCTCTTAGATACCTACCCTAATATTGCATTCTCATCGGGTTTACATAATGTGGTCAAAATTTCTTCCCATTCCGTTGACGAGAAGTAGGTCAAATTTAACTTGCAAGATTTGACCCTTACATACATACATTGCAAGTTAAATAAAAGTTTGTAAAAAAATACCAATAATTTGTATTAAGTACTTTTAATACATAAGAATTTTATTTTATTTACCTATTCAAATCCTAAACCGCAAACTTACACAATATTGCATTTACGAAAACATAGAAATAATCATGATTAATCACTTGCCCTCAAACCATTGAGGCTGATGAGTTAGACATTCCTTAGAGCGATCCAGAAGGGATACACTTAGAGGTCTGTCTGAGAAAGGGCCACTTAAGGAAATTGCGTGTAATAAGACAATCGCCGAGGAAAACGTTACGAAAACGGCAGAACTGATGTTTTTGAGGATTTTTTCCTTTTATTTCAAGAATAATTGAGACGATTTTTTTACGTAATTATTCATTAAAGCCAAGGTTCTTTTAGGGTATTGCCCACCTATGTGGATTACGGAGAGTAAAATGGCATGGTTTTTGTTCTTTAGAGGGCCCGAAGGACCAGAAAAATTCAGAAGTAGGAGCTCCGTCGACTTCGTTAAGGTCTACTAAAATGCCCAGGTGTTCTCGGGAGGTGGACGGTGGGTAGCCACCCTTTTTTTAAGGTTCCGTACCCGAAGGGAGAATTTTTCTGTTTAAGTGTCCCTAAGGGCTACAATTGTATTCATTTTTTGCCAACTAAGAGAAAATCTCTCGTTTGGCTCAAATTTTTTGAGTGAACTCTTAACTCTATAAAAAACGATAATTTTGGTCTCATCAAATTTAATACGACTCTACCTCTAAGTATGGAGTGTTTTTTTTAAATTTAAGCATTTTATTGTACAAACAAAAGACAACAATTATTTAAGTTAATACATTATTACGGTACAAAACTAAAATTACAATTATAAACTTAATTATATTTTAAAACTAAACCCCACGGACCAAGGGTCTCGACGTCAAATGGAACAAACATATATTCATATTCATCAGAATGTTTTTTGAGTAAACTATTAAATATTGAGATGCAAATATTGTATCTGTATAAATCAAATCCTACGTACGTAATTTTAATAAAATCTACAAATACATCTTAAACTCTTTCAACTTGGACTATGTTAAAGAGCAGGCTTACAATCTATCTAATACATTGAAACGAGCAACTACTATTGTATATATGTTTATACCTATAATATATAATCTAAATCTCGGAAACGGCTCCAACGATTTTCATGAAATTGTGTGTGCAGGGGTTTCGGAGGCGATAAATCGATCTAGCTAGGTTTCATTTTTAGAATTTTTTTTAGAGCTCTATCGCTTACTGCACGAATAAGCGGCTGCGAAATACATAGCGAAGGAAAAATCTATCACACTGGCGACAGCGTAATTCAGTATTTATGTCATTCCTCGAAGAATCATTTTAAATTGAATAAAATGACAGACATTACGACGTTAAAGACATTAAGACATGCCTGTTTTGGTGACGCGGGAAAAAAGAGTGTGTTCGTCTATTACGCTTGTATAATGTCTATGATCTAACCCTAGACTCTAGCTTTGTAGGTTGTAGGGTCGTCACTAACTAAAGCTAACCATAATCATTAAATCTTAGTGAACAATGCAAATACTAAACGCCTCGTTTCCTTTTTACTTCAAAAGCCCACCTCCGTTATAATGGGGCCCATTCAGAAAACTTGAAGCTGATAAACCCTTCACAATGTCACTCGAAAGAGCAAGATTTAGGCTCAGTTTTGCGCTGCCGTAGCAAAGGAATGACCATTGTACAAGTTTTTTGGTACATTTGCAGTCCCGTTTTTGCTATATTTTTTTTTTAAGTAAACTATTTGATTTGTTTTTATACATACATTTTATTAAATGGTATTGTTAATAACACGTTACAATAATTACGTAGAAAACAGAATTCCTCTCTTACGTAAAGCACGCCATCCTTCTTGCATTAATTTCCGTGCAAAGAAAATCTAAGTCATCTTCGCGTTCATACGTAATGCAATATTCATAAAAATCCTTTTGTTTTGTAATCGTATTTTTGTTTGTTGTGTCACACATTTGGTTTATTATTATTATCTGCAGAGGTTGTTAAATGATTAATTATGACGAATTTCATCGGAATCGTACTCTATGCAGCGTGACGTCATTTCTGCGTGAACGGCATGAAAATTACGGGCCCTGGTTATTATATAATATGCTATAATTACTCGCCAATAAACTAATTGGTATATGTACATAAGGTTCAAAGTAAAACAGTTTCTAATTGCACTTCTCAATCCGTTGACAGCTGGACTATCAAATTGCTGAAACACACATGTGCCAAAGGTATTCAAAGCATTACAGAGCAAAGGTTTCCTGGAACCAGTGCTTGTACTTTGAACTGAATGCTTTAAGTAATTGCACAGTACATTCAATAAGGTCAAAGTACATCCGATATTTCTGTCGCCGCTGGGCATTCACGTTTGTGTCGGAAATCATCCTTTAAACGCTACAGTTTTGACATTCACGGATCAATTTTGGCGCGGCGCTGCTCTATTCTGCTTGTTGAATGCCTAGCTTAACATGAGATGTATTCTGCCCTCCTAAGTCAATATGCAATATCACAGATATAACTCCAGTAACAATATCAACCTCATTACTAACACTGCTATCTATTTATATTAATATGTATTTAGAATTAAAGCTGCTTTGGTTATTGAATTTCAGATACTGCCTATTGGCTTATAAGCGCAGTATTTAATGAAGCAGCGCAATTTGTTATTAAAAGACGACAATAAACATCATTAAAACATAACTTTCTGTCTTTATTTGTTTAGCGCTCGTAAGCAATTTGAATAATTTAAATACCTATTGAAAATTTTCATTAATGACATTATTAAACTCTTCAAATACTCGTAGTAAATAAGATACAGTGCATACGTAAGAATTGTTTCCTTTTTATGTTAAAGTTCATTTAACACTTGAGGGAAGAGAATCTCGACATACATAAATAAAACCATACATAAAACCACCTTGTTTATGGCAAGTACGAGTCAACAGGCCACTTGCCTCCCTATTTTACCATCCCAACAATGGTAGGTGACAGGTGACAATTAGGTACACATTGCAAAGTTAACAAGTTAGTTCATCAGTGGGATTCAAAATCGCAGATGCGTTGCGTTGCGTTGAGGACTATTGAAGAGCTACTATAGAACCATGTTACACAATGCCAATGATACATTTTCATGTAACATCTTTCACGTGAATTCTCATTATCATTGTGACAGGGTTATATATAGTGACTTTACCTGCCAAGTCCGTACTTCATTTATAAGTTTATATACTTACTCGTATTCAGATATATATTTTTAAGGGCACTTAAAAATAACTCTAAAAAAGTAGATACAAAATATACAAGGTAAGTAAAATATTAGCCTTAGAAAAAGGTTATTTTTTTAAATTGAAATCATGCAACTGTTTTACTGCAAATTCAAATGTGCCCTGACTCAAATAATTTAACTTCACTTTGTGAATGTTAACGTTCAACGTTGTACCGGTTCTTGTTCAAAACCGGTACTTTGTACAGCTCTAAGGAGAGATTTACATCATTCCCAACAATAAGTCTCGAAGCTAATGAAGAGATTTTCAGCTGGTTTTGTTGAAACGGCATTATTTCAGTGTCTGTTTCAAATGGGGTCGCAAATTGTACAGTTTACTTCAGTCGAGTTGTTTATATGTTCTTTGACTTTTTACTAAGAAACTAAGATTAAAGGATAAAAAAGTGAAAAAAAATAATTTAAATTTTGGTATGGTTAGTTAGTTTTTAAGTCAGGGTCCCTCTGTAAACCAGGGCTTGCTGCGGCACAAAAATATTTTTCTTTATGTTTCTGTTCAAATGTGTGTATGCGTTGAATATATTATTTTCATTCTATTCTATTCTATTATATTTAGTACTAGTGCATATTAGTATCTTTTATGTTAGAAAAAAAGGTTTTTTCAATATAATTATAGACTTGGGTCACACATTTTTAAGACTTTTTAGGGTTTCAAAGTCAAACTAGGAACCCTTATAGTTTCGCCATGTCTGTCAGTTTATCTGTCTGCCAGTCTGTATACCACACTCACTTTATCTCAGTAACTATCAAAGTTACAAAACTAAAATTTTGTACACAATGACATATAGATGATGTTTATACCGCGCATTAAGATCAATTATGTTTTAAGTAAAAAGGACTTTAATTATTAGTTTTATTATAAAATTAACGACAGTTAAAGAAGGCTAATTTAATCAACTGACTTAATGTAATACACTATTCGTCATCAACTAAGCCGCAATCAAGTGGTATTAGCAATTTGAAGTCACCCTGTATATTTTGATACGAAGCGTACTTATAGTTACTGTGAGCGCAGGCAAGAGTACCTGGTTTTTAATCCTAACGTAACCCGTAAATATGGTAAACTAAAGTGCTTGTCTTTATGAGTTGAACCTGCGTCATACTAAAGTATAAACCAGTATATCGGCGACATGCGACCATTTTGTTCCCCTGAAAAGTAACCTTGACTAACTGAGGAAAAATCCGTTTGCCGGCAAACGATAACAATGATAAATGGTGTTTGTAAAAACGGCGGCTTGGGCCGGTAGAGCATTTCGTTTTAGCCTGATAGTACTTTGTGGGATTTCTGAGTGTGCCAGGTGTCAAAGTATTTTCTTTTTAGTATGCTAGGTATATGATACGAGTATAACAATAATGGTGTTACTAGAATTATCGTGGTTAACATCGTTTAAAATTGACACGACGACCTTTTTTTAAAATAGAAGTAAGCTACAGGTTAATAATGTAAAATCAAGACTGGTTTTAGGTTGTATAATAAACTTTTACTCTATAGTGTAAAAAAATGTCGTAGGTAATTAATGTAAAATATTTATTACCAATACTTCATGTTAAATTAAAATAGTTATAGTTAAGACGAATTACTTATATAAACATCACCATTTATTTGACAACGATGAAATAAACTACTAAACGAACTTGCCGATAAAGGCAATAACAAAATGCTAACGAAATAAAAAGTTAAAATTAAATAACGCGTCTCTTGTTTCAGCGTTCCATCCATCTGAATGAAACCACATTACATAAATAAGTTGCCAAAATAATTCAGCTTAAAAAAGGAAAAGCAAGCCTCTTATTTTTAAAACAAATCTAAAAAATAGCTTTATTTTCATAAATCAATCATTCACGCCAAGTCTCAAACAATTTTCATCGCTTTGTCAAACCACTAGCCTTTGAGATTCCTAAAGGAAAGTTGAACTTCTCAGGACTGTATTTTCGTCACGTATCACAAGAGAATGGGCAACATATGAGGCACCTTGGTACCGCGGTCACGGGCGGCTGCCAGGTGAAAATATCGTTTTATATGGAAACACACAGTCTCCTTTGATCGTTCACTGTTTTTGTTTTAAAAACGTGTTGAAAGGTTTCTATTTAGTTACAGTGTGAAGTTTCTTAAAGCTGGTGTATTTTTTTAGTACAAACTGCAGTCAATTCGGATCATTGAATGCTACATTTTAAAATCATTATTTTCTTTTTTTTGTGTCATGATGGATAGTTTTAATTTTGACGTGTCATGCAAACTTATATCGGGAAATTTTTCATGAAATAAATAAACTAAATTAAACTAAACGCCAAAATCGTTTGTTCGTTGATATTTATTAAAATAGGGTTAGGTTTAAATTCGGTCAAGTGCGAGTTAAACTCGCGCACTGGGAGTTCCGTACACACATTAGGTATTATTCAAGAACTACTTATATTTATTCATAATTCATCATTATTTTTAATTCGTCAAAAATACTCAGAGACTCAGAAAAGTTTGCAAGAGTGTTGTAATCAAAACTGACTATTTTCTCGGTTGCATGCGTGTTGAATACACTGTGAACATTATTTTGTAACACCATAAATTACTGTATTCAAGTAAAATTTGATTCGATGGTGGCACAATTTTTTTGTTTGAATTATTACCCAATGCTACGACTGCTACGTTGTAGCCTGTGGCAGTATTTTTTCGCTATGTAGCAAAAATCTGCTATGAACAGACCCGATATCGGGTCGTTGGCGCTGAAAGAAGATATTTATTTCCTCTAACACCCATTATCGTTTGCACTCGTATTCATAAGCTATAAATTCACCATAGAGTACGGGGCTACCAGCGTAGTCTATGGCTTGGGCGTAGTGCTCTTAAGGCGATAATAGCTATGGATGCTGCTCTGCTAAACCTAATAGCTGTATTCACTACGAAGCATCTGTAGGATATGCAACCTTGTAAGTATAAAATGAATGAATAATTAATATGTATATGTATATGTGCGTGACTTTAGCACTACCTCTTTATGTCATCTTCACCCTAAGTCACCTATTATCAAACTGTTGCTCCGTGATACCTCTGCAAGGGCTCCGCCAGAAAGCTACCTAAAGGAAAATTTAAACTAATATAAAATCAGGTTTTACTTATTACAATACATTCTGTAAAATATTTAGAGATATCATATGAGTCCAATCGCTAAAAAAGTTTTATAACTGCTGCCCTAACTCATTGCGACTGTGATATACAGCTCCATCGTTCACGGCAGCAAACTGCGCTCGTGTGATTCGCTTCCCATTTTTTTCCTGTTGACAAAACACCCTGATTCCTGGCACGTAAACACACGTCGTTTGTATTGACACCGTATATCCTCTTGTATTCCTTGGGAATCATTAGTTATGTAGCAGCTTGAAAGCGGCATTTTATTTAAAAAAGACACATTCATATTTATATTCGTTTATTCATTGTTATGACATGGCACAAAAGTTGAAAAGATTAATGCTGCTGTGTTTAAAACGGATACCCAGGTTAGTCCAAGCAAGAGCATATTTTTTAAATTTAGATTTCATTATACAATAGTATAATGAAATCTAAATTTAAAAAATAATGTTTCATTATTCCCATTTTTTATTCATTGTCATCACAGACACAAAAGTTGTAAAGATTGGTGCTACTGTTCTTAAAACTTATGCCTAGGTTAGTTCATGCGATGCCCTGCAAGGGCTCATGAACATACAATTTTGCACAGATCGACTTAGTCGCAAACAAGGCTTGTACTATGTTTTTTTAAACACCGAAAAACATTCTTGAGTCTATAGAGAAATGAGTAACTAAGTTACATTAAAAACTTCCATGTTTTGAAAACAAAATACTCGTCATACAAACATGCGCCCTTATTTTGCTATAATACCTACACTTAATTAAATAAGTCAATGAATGTTCCTCTTTTTCCACTAATTCATTATTTATTTTGTTTACCAATAGAATTCAATACGTCATAATAGACCTATACCTTAATAATATTAGAGGGGATTACAGTTTGCCAAATTTGATACCCAATAAAAACCTCGCTGATTGCCCGGGCCGGGTTTATTTGGCCCGAATTAAGTTATACTCGTAGTTCGGACAAAGGGCCTAATAAAATCATATTGTTGGTCGTCCACACAATTTTATGTTCACGTAGGTGAGTTTCGGTAAAAGTAACAAAATATTTTCCCTTTCACAGGTTATGGATACCCAGTAACGTAATAAAAATACATACATACATTAAATCACGCCTGTTTCCCAGAGGGGTAGGCAGAGATCACTTTTTTCCACCTGCTACGATCCTGACAAATCTCTTTCGAGTCTTCCACATTCATACATCGAGTCATGCATGCACGTTGGTTTTGGGTACTTAAGGTTCGCCCCTTTTCCAGTATATCTCCGATTTGTTTCGAAAAAGTACGCCTAGGGCGGCCCCTTCCGACCCTTCCATTCACTTTCGCTCTGTATATCTCTTTCGTTAATCTTCTTTCATCCATCCTTTCCAAATGACCGAACCATTGAAGCATGCCCTTTTCAATCTTAGTCACTACATCTTCTTTTAGTCCACATTTCTCTCTGACCTTTTCATTCCTTACTCTATCAATCAGTTTCACACCAAACATACTACGCAAAGAGCGCATTTCAACTGGAGCATTTGGACTTTCATGCTTGTCCTGCCACACCCATAAATAAAAAGTAAAAATATGTTTCAGAAAATTTATTTGACGCTATCAGCTTTAAGAAAAAGATAAGAAGATGAAAAAGAAAAAAACGGCTATAAAATCTAATATTGAATTGACTGCAAACGCACGACAGTTTGCGTCCCTTGTTGGTGTCTATCTACGCGCATGTGTAGTTTGTGCATCAGTCTCAGATCCCACTTACCATCAGGTGACCTCAGTGATCGTGTGCTTTCTCCTTGCTATAAAATAAGTTTCCGTCAAAAATTTCATTTTCGGGTGAAGCTTTTGTAGCCGACTGTGCTTTTGTTGCAAAATCTTTATCTGATTATCAAACAAACTATTGAGTCCTAACACGGTGGGTTTGCATTAAGAATAGCGGAGATCCTGTCGCCACCTTTCGACTCCATCATCAGTTCAGCTCTTAGATACTATAATATTGCATTGTCATCGGGTTTACATACGTGGTCCAAACAGCCCATTCCGTTAACGAGAAGTGGGTCAAATTTAACTTGCAAGATTTGACCCGAACATACAATACTTACATATATACGTGCGTACATACGTACATACCAAGTTAAATAAAAGTTTGTAAAACAATACATTATTTAATCAGTTATTGCTTTACTGCATCATCCTTTACTACGCTGTTGATAAAACTTCAGTACTACTTTCTTATTCGAGTGACATAATACTATTTTGTGAGTGACATTATACTCGTGTTGACAGTCGAATACAGTTTGTTTATTAAAAGTACTCAATCTATCCAATACAGGATGTTTACGAGCTAAGAGCTGACACAGTTAATTTTTACCCGACTGCGTCAGAAGGAGGGTTATTTATAGACATTAGTAAACAATTACAAATTTATAACTTCTAAAATAACAATTTCCGATTACAATACAAACGACACATTAGTTTAGTTGGTGGCGATCTAGTCTACGAAGCTTGCGGTTCCGTGTTCAAATTTCAGAGGGCAGATAGTAAAATTTGTGTGATGATGAGACTACTACTACTACTAGACGAGATGCATTACCCTAACTTTAGCGATTTTGGAAAACAGACAAATTGACGATCGATCACATCGCCCGCTAGTGCCAATTTGTCAGTTTTTAAAACTCACTGACGTCATGCATCTTCTCTAGGTCACCTATTGCCAAAGTTTCAGTTTTCTATTAACTGGAAATGTGTGCTCGAGCTTACGTCAAAACGATCTCGACGATTTTTAAAAATCGCCAACTATGCGTTATTTATCTTGCCACCTAGACGTTAGTAGAAACGTTGACTTTCTAAAAACGAAAACAATTCACCTGACATTAAATTGCATAACAAAAAAACTAAAAATATTGGAGCAAACTTTAGGTACATTAAAAAGTTATCTGTAACTTAGCTGATACACCCACACATAGAAAGTACAGTGCCGTAATAACAATGTCCCTTATGGGCCACCTGATACCCTGATACTGAGCAAGTAATCTAGTAACAAGATTTTCCAATCAAAATCCACATGGGAGCAGCTCGGTATAACCTAGCGACAAATTTAGTTTGTAGGCTAGCCCAAGCCTGCTGCATCTTGGCAGATGTTCCCAGAAATACGTATCGCGTAGATTGGTTAATTCTTTTATAGGTTAAAAGTATAATTATTACAGTTGTATCTTTATTTATTTACCTTAAGATAATAAACTATAGAAACCATATGCTTGGAGCTGATTTTTCCCAATCTCGATTTTAGCAAAAAATAATAATTAGGGCTTCGCTTCAGTTTATGTCAAATTTCAGCAACACCCGTACATAAAACAGAATTCATTATACATAAAAAAACCATCCGTGATAGTTTTCCAACTGGTGTTGAAAAACTCATGAAATTCCGTTCAGTAGTTTTTGAGATTATCGCGAGCATACAGACAGACGCGGCGTGGGACTTTGTTTTATAAAATGTAATGATGATATATCAAAACTATTGGTGCTTTTTTGTCTTTGGGGTTTTGTAACATATATCAGAAATGGATTCTACCTATACCTACATTGTTGTCTGTCTGTCATTTTCTCTAAAATGGCTGAAGTTCTCGGCCTGAAATTTCAATATATAATCATTTAAAAGCTCACAAGTTATTAAGACATTGCATGGCTTCGTCAATACTTGTAGATGAAATTAAATAGCGCGACTGCGTGAATAAATCAAGTGTTTTATCTACACACATAACTATCATAAGTCCTCTATTATGCGTACAAAACCCGTTGGCAATGACCAGCATTACCAGTAGTGACAGCAATGCCAGCTGTAACGTAATTTTGAAATTGCGTTATCGAATATTATAAAGTAATGCGTTTCAAATTTGGGACATCTTCCGAATTAAAACGTTAACTTGGTATATTTTTTAGTATAATATCGTAAAACATTTGTATTCGAACGACATGAGAATAGGGACTTTTTTAAGTTTGTAAAAAAACCATTCATATTCGTGACACTGACACAGCACAAGTTTGTTTTGCCGCCATTTTTATCGTCGAGTGGTCCGCTTCTGAAACCATCTTAGAGTACTAATGATATTGTGTAGATAAAGTAATGCAACTGTACATAACTAAGCCTTAAAACACTCGTGTGATCTTATTATGAACCGAGCCAAAAGCGAGGCGAGCAAAACCACACTCGTGTTTTAAGGACTTCCATATGTATCAGTTACATAAACTACTATTTCTTTATAGCTCAAAGATACACCCTGTAACGGTCTATTCTCCAATACTCTTCGTCCACAGCTTTGTGGGTACCTTAAGTTTCTAGTTTATACAACTGGGATGAGAAATTTCGACGAAACAGAAACTATCCAAGTTGGTATCGTGTTGTAAAGGTGAACTAAGTTATTACCGTACGCTGAGCGTAAAATTGATGGAAAACTTTTTGAAACAAGCACTAAAAAGAACCGATTTTTTTTTCAAACACTTTGTTATCACAAAATTTTTGAGCTTCGGCTGTGTTCAACTAATTCTTATACAGGGTGCTTATGTGTTCGCGGCTTTAAATGCAGGTATCGATTCTACTCCTCAAATGTTACTTCTTTGTTCTTATTTTTAGTGAGTTATACTTGATTAACTTTCCTAGTAAAATCAGTGAATTAAAACATTAGGATAATATCACCCGTGTTTCTTAGTACAGGGGCAGTACTTGAACTTGTCTTTCTTTTGCTTTGATGTAACGAGTGTAACGACAACGGACGTCGCGCATTAAAAACACTAAATATTTTTTTCGTATAAAACTTAAAAAATAAGAAAGTTATAGAATAAAAGAAGTTTCATTTGGGAAGTAGAATCATTACGTACATTTAAGCCTCGAGCTCAAAGGCACCCTGTATGAACTTACTTTTTTTAAAAGTGTGGATAGTGTTATTCTGTGCATACGATAAAGTTGATATTCTTCAAAATACCAGCCATTTTTAATAATAGGAATTGGTTTGAAATTTACTTGCAAGATAGAAACTAAGCATACTAACAACAACAGTGCAAGTAAAACAATTTCTTCGCACAGTACCCCTAAGGGCCTTTAGGGCCTGTTATTTGATCAGTAGTTAAACTAACTAATCGTTAAAAACCGTAACTAATGGTTAAATCTCAAGGAAATATGTAAAATTTTCGATTCCTTTTTCGAATTTTAACAATTAGTTTAGTTAACTACTGATCAAACAACAGGCCCTAAAATAAGTCATTAAAAAGTCTAACTTCTATTTCATTTGTCCGAAAATTTGTAATTTAGAAAACTTTTCAAAATGTTTAAATATATTAAATGTAGAATACCAACATTAACGAATATAACCTAGCTTACAGGAGTTTGATTAGGTTTGTTTGCTAACAATCCTGGAACAGAAACTTATAAATATTCGGAAAAATGAAACAATTTGAAACAAAAATTCGACGTTATGATAGGCAACCCCTACCATTGTCAGTTTCGTACTTACACACTGGTCAGAAGGTGACAGATGTTTTGTTCACATCGATAAAAACTACCATAATATTCCGTAACATTACGAAAATCTAGTTGTTAATAAACTTATACTATCTATCTAAATAACTTAAATGTATTCTCTCTACAAACAATAGGGACTTAGGCGTAAAACAAGTTATTCGCACAGTATCCCTAAGAGACTCCCGACAAACTTTCCCTACATTATAAAGTCTACCTTTGGTTTCGAAAGTGTCTCGTGAGGGCAAACACAGCCAACTAAGGCAAGTATCATCCATCACGGCTGTCTACACATCCGAGAAGCCACCTTTTAAAACCTGCCATGTTCCAGTGCAAGGGACAGAGGCATAGAAGTCATATATATGTGTCCCTTTCATTGTTTGAAACTTTTGGTTGTGTCAGTTCATAATAGGGACGATCCACACTCAGTTTCACAAAAGCCACTTTTGTGGCGTACTGAACGTTAAAAATAAATGTGGTTATATTTGGAATAACCCATATTTTATTAAATCTAGCTATGTGGCGTAGGTAGTGACGTCATTACAGGCTTGAATTCTTAATTATTTAATTATATGAATTTGGGTACGCTTTACGGTAATTTAGCATTTATTTCGAGAACATAATTTCACAGGGCTTTTATTCCAGGCGGTAAAATCATAGAAAGATTGAAGTGAAGTGGATATTGTTTTTAACTTGGCCGTGTCAAGTAAATAAGAGCTATCGAAACGTTGACAATATTATGTTAACACGTCAAAGACTATGGTTTTTACCTCTTGTGGTTTTTTGTATTTTGCAATTTCCTTAGTTTCTTCAAAAAATAAAATTAACATAAATTAACAGCATTACATGACAATCTGTGCATGTGTGCATTTATATTATTCTTAGGAAACATAAGAAAATAATCCTTAACATAGCATAATTATAAGGGTTAAAATATAAATACCTAGAGTCGAATACTCGGCCCAATAGTTTAATAGCGTTACGAAATAGTTCCTATTGTGCAAGTTCTAGGAGTTTCGCCCGCGTACTTGTGTTTACTGGAATTGCTAACAAATTGACACATAAGTTGGGAGTTCCGTAGTTAGTTATGCTTTGTTGAAAGTACAAAGTTTTGGTCCTGCATGGATATATTTTAGGTATTATTGATAGCCAGTTAGATATATTTCAAGTATCATTAGTCAAAAGTCTAAAGTCAAGGTCTGCAAGAGAGATATCGAGCGCAGTTTATTGGGTGTAAAAAACACGGATAGTCATCATTTTTATCCGTAAAAATTTCTAAATTTCTAAAATATCTTACGTGTAGATAAGGCTAGGTTAGATTAGGTTTAATTTATAAGTCGTAAAAAAGGCTACTATGGATACGACGATACGACTATAGGATTACTATAGGATAGGGTCAAGGAGGGAACAGTGGCTAGGATTTTTTCAACAGGCTGTTGCATGAAAAATATAAATCCCTGAAATAGTTATGGCAAGCACAAAGCACAGTGCAATATTGAAGTTTCATATATAGCAAATAGATTTGCTGTTACTTTTACCAAAAAAGAGATATCCAGTCTTTTAAAAAAAATGGGAATCGAACCACTGTTTACTACGACCTGTACACAGTCACTAGTACCAACAAGTACACAGTGATTCTAACAGTGCACAGTGGCTCGAACCTTTGTGTACACTCCCTAGTACACAGTGGTTCTTACAGTACACAGTGGCTACGTTTTGATATTCAATGACCAAATAAGTAGGCTCTGACATCTTTAGGAAAAAATTAAAATTGATAAGTATTGTTTTTTTTTACCTAAGGTTTAATGCTTAGGTATCTACTTCCTACTTAGAAATAATTGACACAAATATTAAATCACATTTTAGCACATCTACAACCATACCTCTAAAGGCAAACATTAAAAGAACATCAATCTTCTTGTGAATTAAATAAACTCAGTAATAAATAATTGTCATTTTTGGTTTAATATAATGTAATGTAAAGAGTTGCATGTACACAGTGGTTCGAGAGCGACTGAGTACTTTGCCGAAACGAACTACTGTTGACCCTGTCGCCATTTTAGATTTTAGATCAAACTAGAAGCAAACACTAAAGTTGAGGGCCTTGAATTATCAGCCAATACTAAGTCGATTAGACACACTCTTAGACAAAAATATAACTAATTAAAAATCTCGTACGAGATAAGAATAAAATTGAGTGAAACTTATCTGAAAATGTAGTTTTATTAGGGGTTATAACAAAAAGGCATCGTAACTCGTCCGCATGGCGCCGGAGCGACTCACTAACTAGTTCGAGCATGATCGGGTACCGAACGCCTCCGATTGATGTAGAGGACAGACATCAGGCTCCTTCCCTTTCGAATACAGCACATTCGAGCCACTGTTCCCACCGAGCTACTGTTCCCTCCCTGACCCTACGACTATTCGACTATACGAGATGGGTACGACTATAGGACTACTATAGGACTATAAGTAGGACTATAGGACAACGATAAACATACTAATATGTATGGAGAAATACATTCTTAAATACATAAAAAAAATTAAAGATTCAAGAACAAAATACCGCTCATGACCGGGAATCGAACCTTGGATCGCTAGGTTCGTAAGCAGGTTTACTGCCAACTTGGCTTATTTGTCGTTTAGATTAGATTAACGTGAAGTCTTAAAGATTGTGGCAGACAATATAGAACCAATTATATAATTATCAGACAGTTAAATATGAGGTAAACAGTCTTCACTTCAACATTTACATGAGATATTAGAACAGTAACAGTATATTTACTTTCATAAATAATAAAGAGCAAGATACTGCACCCAATTTATAACTTATTACTCACAGCTTCTTTGAAATTCTGAAACGATAAAGTCAAACACGCTTGCAAAAGATTTAACGTCATTGGAGTAATATTTTATGAATCGCGTTTCGTTTTCTCATTGCAAATACTAGTGTCGTCAAAGGCGGTTCCACAGATATATTCCCACGACGTTTGTCTACAAGGCATTTATTTATGTTATTTGCTCAACGCGTCCCGTTTATTTGATTTCATGATTTAGAGGAAGCTTTGTGACGTTCAAGCAAAGCGGATGGAAGTTAGTTTACGCTTACGAAGTTTTGTTGATGTCATATTTTGATGGTGTTTGTTATTTTACTAGAGTTTTACCCTGTATTCATAAAAACGCATGGTTAAAGTGAGCTTAAAATATGATTGTATCATTAATGCTCGGAAAGGACGGCTTTTGAGAAAAGTAGACGGAAAGAGCCTCATTTTCTTTCTTGAAGTCAATTAACGCATTTGACAGACATAGACACAAAGACACAAAAATACATTGTCAAAAAATAATTGATTGGTCTATATCACAATTCAGAAACCTAAAGTTCTGATTTTTACAGTTCATTAACCCTAATCTTGCTGGGTCAGTTCTGTATTGGGATGACATATAACTTCTCTGAAACTTAAAAAAATGCCATAATAAACATTACGCTGGGAAACGGTAAACACGAATTATAATTAGGACCTTTTAAAAGTTAAGGATATATATCTTCGAAAATTATAATCTTCAACTCATGTTCATTCAAATTAGAATGATTTAAGGGAATAGTTTTTTATGAACTTTCCAATTCAATAAAATAACTGGGGTGACAAAAGGATTCCGTTCCAAACTTTACTACTGAGAGGTAATTAAAGTCATATTTGAATGCTAGGAATCACACTAAAACAAATTTCCTAAAGTTGTGTAAAGAAAGTAGCGTAAAGCTCTCTCTTATCAAATTATCATTCAAAATCTTTGCTTCCTAACCTAGTAATCATGTCTGCTTCTTAATTAAAGACAGTCCCAGAAACATTCTTGTGACAATTTACATGAATACTGACTTTGATTTTGACTAATTCTGGGGTCCTAGTGAAAAAGGGTACAAGTCGACTTAACTCGTAATAAAAAGGGGTATATACATGAACGGAGTATACTACACTTAAACCCCTTTTCACTTGATCTTCAGAAGACTTATACCCTTTTTTAATAGGACCCCAGAATTTTGCTCAAGGCCTCTATTCAATACGGTAAAACTATATTGCTTTGAAACGGTTATCGTATTGTCAACGTTACAATAGCTCTTATTTACTTAACAGCAACGGCGACCGAGTTGAAAACTACTATAACACGTCAAAGACATTATGTGTTATTACGTTAGCCTAGTTTGACCGGATACGAAGCTAGTGGTCCCGTGTTCAAATCCCAGTAAGGACAGATGTCATCTTATTGTGTGATGAGTACGAGTTCCTGAGTGTTGGTCTCTATTATAAGCCTAGTACAGTCAAGGACTTTAATTGTTATGCCACTATGGAACCTTGTCATAATGACAGCATCAAACCACATGAAAGAAATTACGCCAAAAATTATGAGTAACTATATGCGACAGGGTTCTATAGTGGCATAACAATTAAAGTCCTTGACTGTACCTATAGTAGTTTATAAATATGTGTACACTCTAGTTAGTTATTTATTAATGGCATATTTTAACTGCGATAAATTACATGAATTGTCAAAGCGATTACAGTGACAAGGTACTAAAGTGTACACATTATTTATGAACTAGACTGTTGTACAAGCCTATAGTTTAATTTAAGACCATGACAATTTATGTGAGAATGTCCCGTGATATTTATTTTTAATACAGAATTATTGTTTTGTATTTATAAATTAATGGTAATAACGTTATAATATTGGAATCCTGGCCCCTTTACAAAATAAATTTTGCTTTATAGACGGTATAGAAAACTTAACTTCATAAAATTGAAATAAGTATGAAATATTATCAAATACTGAATACCAAATTGTTGTTCAGTTTTTCAAGGGTCATTGATATGAAAAATAGTATTGTGAAGTCTAGACTCCGCGATTGTGCATTAAGTAAAAGTTTCACCGTAAGATTTGTGAACGTTATATAGAGATACAGCTATCAATTTGTAAAATATTTGAGAGATTCTAAAGCTGATAGGTAACAAGAATGTTAGAGGGTTCGGGTAGGAATGCCAAGTAAAGTTTGAGAGAGAAGATAAAGATTTTAGGTTGAAATCTTTGGTGAAGAAATTTACACTGTTAAAGGTGACTTGATGGCAAACTTGTTGCGTGCTCTACCTGCCTAAAGTTGTGAATTTAGCAATCTAAATTCACAACTTTAGGAAGGTGCTTTAGGTGCGTTAGAGGCAATAGTGCACAGGGCCTCTATTCTAGGCGGTAAAAACCTTATCGTCTTTGACCCGTTATTGTATTGTTTTGAACTGGGTCGCGAATTCATTACCTACTGTCAAGTAAATTAGAGCTATCAAAACGTTGACAAATGCGATCACAGGTCAACGACGATATGGTTTTTACCGACTAGAATAGAGGCCCTGAGGTGTAATTCTCTTAAAAACGGCTTTCTGTCGCATGATCGATCGAGTGAGCGAAATCATACCAGTGGGCTCACTCGACGGGTAAACCAACCTAAGAATGCACACTCTTAACATGTTTGTTATACGCTTTGACGGGACAACTTAAACTCGCCGGTTACTAATTGGTCCATCGAGTTCAAGATTCACTTATTTTTTTTCCTTAATGATAGGTGGCAATGGTTAGACCAAAACGATGAATCCTAACTTTGTGGGATTTCTCTAATAATATAGCAGGGATCCTCTAGATTCCTCAAACTCCACTAAAATCAATTCATTTATTAGTTCAATGGGCCCATTAAAGCCTATCCTATTTTTTTCGAGTCATATAAACATACAGCTTGCCCATGGCAGCTACACTAGAGGGCAGGTTCATGAGTTGCCGGTCTTGTAAATCAATAAAATTAACGGTTTTAAAATTTGTTGTACTAATCTTGCAAGACAACTACTCAAATAGGTAGGGTCAAAAATCGCTGCAAGTTGTATTTTCATATCTATATCTTGTCGTAAACTGCAACTTTAGGCATGCAGCAACCACCAGTGCGTCGTGTTATTATAATCAACTTTACTTATCGATCGAAGTTTATTGATCTACGAATACTGCAAGCGCACTTTTAAAGGAGGATGAGTAGAAATGTATGGACCCCACCCTAGGAACCAGTCACAATAAGGCGACATCTAATCGGATAGGTATTTTTAAATTCTATTTTATTATGGCGGGAAATGTCGATTCGCTGTGACAAAATTAAATTTGACACAATAACGGATTGGTGTGTTTGAACTCTCCCTACTGGCTTTATGTGGCGATAACTTTTTCACACAAAGATTTGGGGCTTAACGTAAACGTAAACGTTTTAGAACTTAAAAATAACCTATCTGGGGACATGTCGTTTGTCGTTATTGGTCTTATAGGCTACTTTGCCCATCCTTCTTTCAAGCCAGGATTACCACGACCACCAAATTTGAAACTTCGGATGCTGAGTCCCTGTTACTCGTCACTCGAGAATAAATCGAGAGAAAGGAATGGAGCTAACGTAACTTCGAAATTGGATTTTCAAAGTAGGGCCTCAGGGCATCCTACATAATCAATTTACTTTCAATCTTTACATAACTAATTATATACTTACCTGAAAAATCCCGTAAAGATATTATAATAGGTATTTCAGGTAAAATACTCGAGTCGTTCCTCGAGCACGTTTAATACTTGCTGCAGTATGATAATCATAGTAAGCGAACGAACCTTGTCTAATTATGCAAGACTCGCTTCCGTGAGCGGGAGTTTAAAAATTGTAAAATGTTTGAATTTCTGCTTATTCTGGTAACAATATTGTTTAAGTCATTACAGTTTTGGTATTATAGTCTTGTAGCAGAGCAAGATAATTTAACCACCGAAATAATGATCTCTACTATACGCACAATGTTTTTACTTCATAAGGTTGAGTCTTGTAATTATACCTATCTGGTTATTGCAACTAACTTAAATAACTCCTTAGAACAACGACACCTTTCGATTAATTTTCTAATAATAACTATAGTACCTAATTACAACAAATTATTCGCCAATGAAATATGATCATAAACTTAACCCTTAGATGCATACGGTATCAAAAATGATACCATATATTTTCTTCGTTCAAAAATACACCATGTGCTTTTAATCTCGCTATTAAGGTTGAATAACGTTACCTTTGCTCAAATATATGCAAAAAAATATCACCAGGCAACACTCAGAGAGGCTGTCATTTCATGAACCGTCAAAACTTTGAATCTGGCGGTTGTTTTTTTGCGACAGTGAATTTCCAAGTTTGAATTGTCAAGTATCAGGCGAATCTTGAGATATTTTCACCCGAAAAAATCGGCATAGCAAAGGTTAGTACTTATGTGTGAGTTATGCATTGTTTTACTAAATTTTTGACTTCTTTGCCGGTATCAAAAACGATACTCCATGCGATAACGCCGTTTTTCATGGTATCAAAAATGATACTCCATGCACTAAGCTTTGTTTTCTTACTAACAAGTTTTGTAACAGTTTTTTGAGTTTGCTCGGGGTTTACTAATGTTTCGCATGTGAATGGCGGTATAATATTTTTTTTCGTAATAAAAATATTATTTTATGCATCTAAGGGTTAATCTGGTTGGATTTTATCATGATAATCACAACTTATATTTTAGTTTCATTTCCTAGGTACTCTTTGACACTGTACAGTGTCTTTCTAAGGAGTAGTTTTATAACTTGATGGCGAAATGCACATCTTTGATCGTTTGCGACAGTTTATTGTATAATTTCTGCACCATTACTGTAGGGCTTTTCTTGGCTATGTTCAGTTTACATAATTATAAATGCGAAAGTTTGTGTGTGTGTGTGTGTTTGTGTTAGTTTGTTACTCATTCACGCTGCAACGGCTGGACGGAATTGGATGACATTTGGAATGGAGATGGCTTATACCCTGAATTAACATATAGGCTACTATTCATTTCAAAATGTCCCCAGGGAATAATTATAATCAAATTCTACGCAGGCGAAGTCGCTGGCAGAAGCTTGTAATGCCATAAGACAGAATTTAGTGAAAAAAAGCATAGTAGTACGTTAATTTGAGTTGTTTCTCCCCATAGTATCCGATATTTTCCTAATTCTCGACTATATAGGGTTACCAACGATGCCGTCTCGTTCTATCATACACTAGAAAACGCCCGTGACTTCATATGCATATAATTAGTTTCCCTCTACTCCCCCTATTTAAACCCCTTAGAGGATGAATTTTGAGCACCCTTAAGTAAGGGCTTGCTGGACGGTCGCCAACTCGCCCTTCCGAGAGCGCGACCTTGGTCAAGACCGACCGTGTAGACAGTTGTTTCCAGCAAAATATCGAATTTGCCAACAGCCTTAGCGACAAGCCTCCGACCAAAGTCGGTCTGTCGAAGGCTTGCTGATGACCGTCTAGCAGGCCCTTTAGAATAACCAAGGAATTTTCCCTCCAAATTTCAAGTCCCTAGGTCCAGCGGCTTCGGCTGTGCGTTGATCGATCAGTAAGCCAGTCAGTTTCTTCTTTTATGATTTATGATATAGATAGATTGCCTACAGTTTCAGGGATCAATATAAACTGGCTGGCCTTACTACTCGTCGTTGTTATGCCACAGAATAACGCCACAGTTCAAGATACTTCAGTAACAAGCTAAAACCCGGCTGTTCCCCAAATTGCCCTACCAAAGAGGATTTGCACTTATAATCAGAATATACAATTTACTAAGCCCAGCGTATTTTAGACTCTATTCTCACCGTAACAAGGCTGTTTTGTCTAAGTTTATCCAAGTAAACACAAGGTTTTGTCAGACTAAGTGAGCACATGTATGCGAGTGGGGTGTTAATATTAAAAGTTTAAAACAATGTCACCCTGGAGAGGCGTTTTAGGAAAAAACGGACGAGATTCGTGAGGTCGTGGAGACTTCCTAGAGTTTGGTTACTTGGTCTTATATGATATGTCGGGAATAATTATTTAAGTACCTATAGGTTAAAAAAAAAACCAAAAAACCCCATCAAAAACGCGAAAAATAACTTCTTTTAAAATATTTGGTATAGGTCAGTACAACTGAAGTCGGCTTTTAGTTAAAAATATTGTGAGTCGCCGACTTCGGTTGAGCAGTCCTATAGTAGGTACCATTTTAAAAGAAGTTATTTTCTGCGTTTTGGAAGGCGATTTTTTTATTTTTTTATTTACACATTATAACTATAACATTAACATTTATTTTATAAGTACTTTGTAGTAACCATAATATTTGACGGAGGAATCGGTGAACATACATTAAAAAAAAACATAATATAGTTGAACATAGAAACTCCTCCTTTTCTGAAGTCGGTGAAAAATAGTTAGCAGTGAGCTGTAGTAACGTAGTTGGGCCAGAAAATTTATTTGACTAATTTTGGTTTTAGTTACTAATATATTTTATTTGTGTAAGTGAGTTGTCTAATTGTCTTTTTGTAACGCCTTCACGGTTAAATTGCTCAATCGAATTGATAAAATTGGTATGAAGATGGCTTTTATGCCTTAGGGATTGATACATTTTATGTGTGAGCAATTTTTCAATTATTTACACCTGTTCACCCCCCGTAAACTTAGATCCGTGCTTAAAATTGTTAATTATCACAGAATATTGTTTATGCAAAGTCACCAGTATGTGTGTGTGCGACATTAACAAACTGAACTTACTTAAATTCTTTGTCCATTGTTTTACTTAAAAATATTTTCAACGCCCCTGTGTTTCGACACTCATTTACTTAATTTATTGAAGCAAACCAATTAAAGCCGTCAAAAGTAGCTTAATTGTTCGTTAAACAATTGAAATAAATACGAATGGCCGCTGTTTGCCAGTTGAAGCGGCGTGGGGCTCGTCGACGAAGTCATTACTATAAATTAACGTCCATTCATACTGCAATTACGAGTCCACAATCGAATTGTAAAAGAAGCTTATATTTTAAAAGTATTTATGCTAGTATGAAAATAGTTTTTACGAGAAAAGGAAAAGGGAAAATATACGGTTCAATATTCCCAGTTAAAATAAGTAAATAAATACTTAGTCGACTTGTTATAATAAATCAGAATAAAAAAAATGGTACATGGGGTGTAACGTGTGTTGAGACTATCAAATATTTTTTTGCTAATTCAAAGCAATACTAAGCATGCTAAATAATAATTAGGTACCTACTGCCTCGGAAATAATAATTGATGATCGTAAATCGGCGTAAATTGAACACAAAAACATATTTAAAATTGATTTTTAAATTATAAAAAAAAAATGTCGTTGATAAAACCAATCAAAATAGTAACAAAAAATATTTACTACTTTCATAATAATTTAGTTTCTGCTTAAAACATTTTTACTATCAAGTCAAGCTGTGAAATAATTACAACAACAATTACCTATATCTGAAGTAAAATGGACCAAAAAAGATTTTATGAGTTTCTCTTCTAAGTTGCCCTGAAAATAAAACCGGCCAAGTGCGAGTTGAATTCGCGTGGAGAGGGTTCCGTACATACGTAATTTATTTTATTTTATTTTTGATAGAATTCTTACGAGTATAGGTTTTCCTTACAAGCAATGAACTATATTTTGTATTTTTTCAAAATTTTATGCTCAGTAGTTTCGGAGATCAGGGGGGGGGGAATGGTCAATTTACGTCTTCTTTCATGAGTTAAATGAAAATTATTTATTTTACAATAATAACAAAAATATATTTGAGATCCTCATAACGAGTCCTTTCATTTGATTTAATGACACTGTAAGGTTTGCTAAACTTTTTTTTAATTTCCTAATTTTGTGCCCCGAAAATAACACTTATTTAAAAAAAAACTTGGCACATCTGTGTTTGAGTCAACAATTTACATTATGTGTACCAAACTTCAACTCAATCGGTCCAGTAGGTAGTTTCGGAGCAAATTGGCTGTGACAGATGGGAAGACAGATGCACGAGTGATCCTATAAGGGTTCCGTTTTTAATTTTTTGTACGGAACCCTAAAAAGCAGAACAACTTCTGTCAGGTCAGCTAGGTTCGATAAAGTTAGACCGTCTAACTAAATCTGAAATTTGATGTTAAATCGCCAAGGAGCTTAAGTATAACGAGGCTTCATACGCGTCCATTAGACTGTTATAATATGGCCTTTATGCATGTACTTATCATTTATGGGGATTATATTAGTTTACGTAGCGTAAGCTCTTCTTAAAACTTTGTCTTGCAGAAAACCATAATTATATCCGTTTAAAGGCAATGTAAATAAATAGATTTGTATGTAATTTATTCCGAATATATTTAAAAAGTTGAGCTCTTCAATCCCACTTACAGAAGAAAATACTAGGCATAGGTCTCCCCTCTCGAAACCCCCTTCAAGACCGTGCAATAGCTTAAGGAACTGATTAAATCTTGAAATCTCAACTAACTTTCAACAGATTTTACCTATTGCTTAAAAAAAGCATTCACATTTTAATCGGTTCAGCTGTTAGTTGATGATACACAGACAGAAAAAACTTTTAACACAATGTCATTTCCATTCAAAATGATTAAAAAGACCTTTTTAATACTTCTTTTTTTCGAATTTACCTAGCTTGCTATATTTTATAACATTAAGTACCTTTTGGCATCATTCCTTAAATCACGACAATTGCGTGTAAAAATTACAAAAACATTCCACAAACCCCAAAACAAACCGCACTTACCCCCAGGAAATTGTTTCTGCAATCCCCCAGAAGGATATATCATAATTCCCCACAAAAATAAGACAAGCCCCCCCATAAATCTATGTTAAGCGTTGATAAGTGAGCGGTGGGGGCATGGCAATGGATACCATAACTTACAACTTACGACTTGACAAATTTGAACCATTCAGGCCACTTAAAGATACCGTTTTTATTGGAGGCTCTGTTGTTTAAGTGGTCTTTACGACTTCGATTTAGGCCTATCGAGAAATATCTTAGGTGGTTTCAGATATTGATAATCAGACGCCTTAGAGTTACTGGATGGGATTTCCAGGGGTGTGATTCTCTTAAGGGCATCACTTATTCACTCGGCGCAGTTTATATTAACCGGCGGGTTTAAGTAGTCCTGTCAGAGCGTACAAAACAAATTTTAGCGCGTGCACTCTCAATTAAGCAGCCTTAGTGGTTTTATTAATGTTAGCAGGTTATTTTTGCATTTATTAAAGAACACGATGGAATTATATCCACAGGGTGGAAAAAGGCGTAATAGGGGTTTTTTTTTTTAAATAAATGCTGGGGCAATTTAATTTCAGGTTACATTTTTTACTTATAGAAAATATATATATATTTAAAAAAATATGTGTCCCTCAATTTACTTACATGTTTCGGTGCTTTCAACTTTGGAAACATCAAAATCTTTTGTCACCAATAGAAATTTTGATGAAAAGTAATTTGCAATGTAGTAGTAAGGGATTACAAGTATAAGTAGATCAATTTGTGTAAGGTTTTGTTCTTTGATATTAACTATCCTTCAAAATTGTTTTTAGATATACCATAGCTAAATTGCAACAACATTTACAACTTGAACTTGTCATGAATAGAAATCCTCCCGTTAACATAAAGTTATGACAAAACCATCAATTCTTTAGAACTATAGACATTATTCGACAATAGTAGATAGCTAAAACCCCGGTTATATCTCTTAAACTGCCTTACCGATTTTCATAAAACTTAGCTAAGAACCACGGCTAGAAAAACCTGCTTTCAAATGAAAAAAACCGCATCCAAATCGGTTCACCCGTTTAGAAGCTACGATGCTACAGACAGATACACAGATACAAACATCAAACTTATAACACCCCTCTTTTTCCATCGGTGGTTAAAAAGGCACGAAGCAGCCAAAATGGCAAAAGTATCCAGTGAAATTCGTGTACATACTCGTAATTAAGTCACCACTCGCTTAGTGTTAAGTTTTAATGGGATGCCTGGCATTGCGAACTCATCGCATTACTCTTGAGCTAAGACTAAGATAACTGCCTCTCATGTCAGCAATTTAAAGGAAATTTCCCTCATTAAGGACAAAAATGTAATAAGGTTCGTTGAACAAACATTTTTTGCTGACGCAACTTTAAACGAATTCTCTACCGTTATTATTAGAGAACGTGATGCTAAAAGTCTGTTTTTTGTTTATCAAAGATTTGGCAATTCTCGCATTTATAATCCTACAGTGTTCTTTTCTACTGGTTTTAAATTGTGAAGCGCTTTTCGAAAACGGTTTCATGTCGATTATCATGAGCTCGTCGATTAACCAACCCAATTAAAAATGCAGCTTAAAATAGCTAGGCGTAGTGGCCCCACATTTTTCAAAGAGTTACTTATATTGTTAGGTGGTAGGTAATGTTTTTTCTCTGAACCGTTTTAAGATCAGTAAATTCTGGACTCATTTGAATTCATGTAACACTGTTATCTTATCTTGTTGGTGGGGTCCTTATGGATACACTTGGACCCGGGATCCTACGGGATCTTTTGTGTTATTACCCCTCTTTTAGCGCTCCAAGAAGCGGATAGTGGAATGCAATGGCAATGCCTTGAAATCGTTTGGTTCTGGGTAAGCACAACCAAGGATTTTCATTCTTAGGTACTCCGGCGAGGGCATTACCTATGTTAACACCAGATTATATATACATAATATATATTTTCATTTTAATAATACAATAATTGAATTATTCCTAATTTGAACAACATTAAGGTAGAATATTCTAAAATAGTGAATACTCGACTTAGTTTCCACGTTTAAGTGGAAAGAAACATTATTGCATTTTGTATGCAATTATGTCCTCTTCACGATTCTCTTAATTCGTCATGCTCTTTTTGCAAAACTGGAGTTACTTATCTATCTAAAGAAAATTCATAGCTAAAATAAAGTTTTGCTTTATATTTTGTAATAATTTAATGACAAGAGCAAAGGAAAAATAAATAAACATCAAAATTAGTTTTCAACTCATTCGGGAATCGTAAAACTTTTTGTACAACAGTGCAGCGCAAATTTATGACCTTAGGTTCTTGATACTTTTATCAAGACGTTATTGGCTATAAATCTGAGTAAGGTGTCACGTGAGCTTGATATAAAGTATTTATAGTAGGATCTAGGTTTTCTTTGTCGATTTTTATCAAATTTATCTTCGTTTAATCGACAGGTCTGAGACTTGGGACTTGTGGACGTATTCAAATGTAAGGCATGAGATGACGTATATTTATTTCATTATTTTATCTACCCTAGACATCATCAAGCAGTAACCTATATTTTAGGATAGCTTGTGCCCTCGACTTCACCCGCGTAGATTTCAATTATCGTTATTCCCTCGGGAACTTTTAAACTTTCCGGGAGAAAAAGTAGTCGTGGTGTTAATGTTATAAAATGTTAATCCAGGGTATAAGCTATTTTCATTTCAAATTTCATCTTTTTTCGTCCAGTCGTTGCCGCATGAAGGAGCAACAAACTAACATATAAACTTTCGCATTTATAATGACATTCTTAGTAGGATATTTGAATGTTCTTAAAACTGGTTAGATTATGGCTTTTCATAAACCAGAAAAAAACACTTAATTAATACTTGAAAACTGAGTGTTACGGCACCGTTTTATCTGTTTAGCGCAAATAAAAACTACAAAAGTTTAAAAAAACAAAAAAACCGCCTTCAAAAAGCAAAAAATAACTTCATTTAAAATGGTAGGTAATAGGTCAGTCCAACTGAAGTCTGCTTTTGGTTAAAATATTGTTGGACGCCGACTTCAGTTGGACTGACCTATTACCTACCATTTTAAATGAAGTTATTTTTTGCTTTTTGAAGGCGGTTTTTTTGTTTTTTTAAACTTTTATTTTATTTTATACTTTTTAGTGATCATAATTATACTGTTATGTTATGTAGTCCCACTTTAATTAATAAGAATTAATAAGAAACTATAGAACATTGAAATTCAATCTCGCCGCAAGCAACGCCGTGGGAAAGTCATAGTCAAATACTTAAACATACATATGCTTCGTCATAGTCGCTCAACTATCTTAATCGAAATATCTTGTCGCCACCCTTGAAATATATACCGTTTAGGAGTTCCGGTGGCCATCTGTGGTTTTCATCATCAGTTCCACTTTACCAAATAGTGTTTTCCAAAAGCAAATACACGAGTTACAATGAAAAATACCAAAATCGCTATAGGTGTGCCTATAAATTTTGAAGAGTTCCGTCGATTCCTCATGGACTCCATCATCAAATCTTCATTATGATAAAAATGGGACCAAATGGGAAGCACCAGCTTTCAAACAAAAAAAGAATCTTCAAAATCGGTTCACCCAGTCGAAAGTTCTGAGGTAACAAACATAAAAAAAAAAAAAGAACATACAGTCGAATTGAGAACCTCCTCCTTTTTTGAAGTCGGTTAAAAATTAATCCCAGACGGCATGCTAGTGTGGTAGCAAACTAGAAAGTTCTTTCAAATACCTAATAAGTAGTAAAATTATTTAGTCTGAAACTAACAAATTAGATTTAAATATCAGTCAAAAAAGTTGCAAACGAAAATAATTCCATAACCAGCAATTTGATAACCACAAACATAGAGCCAATTTTTTTAATCTTATTTTTAAGCTGAAAATTAATTTATAACGATCTAGACCACATTATAACCACAAGTGCAACCATTTATTATATCCCTTAAGTGAAATACTTATAGGCATTGTGATAAAGCTATAAATATGTCTACAAAGTAAATGTATTATCCTTTTGTAGAGTAGGATGTATGCAAGTAAAAGACTGTACATATAAATAGATAGCTGTTAGCTTAGTTAATTAAAAGTAAATTGTTAAAAACTTACTTTAAACTTGTGCTGTCAAGTTATTAACCGGCAAGATGAAGTTGTCCTGTCAGAGCGTTATTAATAATTTAGATCGTGCATTTTTAATTCGGACGCAGGTTTAAACGACGAAGAAACTCGTCTAAGGGCTTGTTGATGGCGTCACGCGTAGCATTTGGCGGCACAGTCTGCACTAAATTTAATCATATTTAAAGCGTTTAAGGAAAGGCGATTTTACACGCATTTGCTTCAAATACCTACAGAGTTAATTGGGATAGACCAAAAAAAATAACTCACTGTTTTTACATTCTAATTCAAAAGAATGGGTAATTTTAAGATACCAAGTTCATTAATTTTGTATTTGACACAGTAGTTTTGTTTAAATATCTTTATTTATTTAGCAGACATTTTATGGATGACATGATTATTTTAAATTTGGGCTGGCATTTTCTAATAAATTACACCAATTAAATGATATGTAATGATAAAAAGTGATTGTAATAATGTATTAAAACATACTATTCCAAGCGGTTTTCGCCTAACCCGTAAGATACACCTAGGAGGGCTTCAAGCCAAAAACGAAAGTCAAACAAAGGTTAAATGTACTTTTGTCGAAATATCCGAAATAGATAAACATTTCAAAAACTTAATAATGCGGAACGGCTTTAAAACCCCATTACTCGAAATGGTTTTCGAATTAGAGTAATTATAAAATTATGAACAATCCCAATTGCGCCGGAGTCCACGATTTTCATTACTTGTAGTTTTGGCGATTGGAAACTTGAAAGTAATGGCGGCCGAGTGAAAGACATTACTTTAATAATGTCAAATGCAATATGCTTTTATAGAGTAAAATAAGGCCCGGTTAAACGTCATTGTTATAAATATTAATTTTTACGAAGAACTTTGGTCTCGGTTTATCTATATCGCAAGTCATTCCTCAGTTTTTTATAACTCAGCAATTAGTTAGAACGGTAAACAAAAAGTGTTTTTATAGGTACTTGGTAAAACAATATTACTTGGAAAATTGTCAACATTACAATAACTCTTGTTTACCAACTTGGCAGGAATGGCGGCCGAGTTTAATACAATACTATAACATCGCGTGTCAAAAGGATAAAACATCCGTCATTTTCTGACACGTAGGTATATAAGTACGAGAGTGACGGATGCTTTATCGACTATTTTTCACGCAATAAACGTAACCATACTAGGCCCGCAGATTGAGAATGCACGTCTTGAAATGTGTTTTGTACGAGACATGACGTGACAATTAAAACTCGCCGGTTAATATTAACTAAGTCGCGTCGAGTTAAAAAGAGATACGCTTAAAAGAATTACATCCCTTCCCTGGGCCGAGATTCTGTACGCGGTAAAAACCATATTACCTACCTACTAGAGGACGCCCGCGACTTGGTACGCGTAGAATTAGTTTCCAGCTACTCCCCCCATTTCTTCCAGTTGGGGGTCGATTTTCAGAAAATACTTTCTTAATGCTCACTTACATCATGAAAAGAACCCCTGTACCAAATTTCAAGTTTCTAGGTACAGTAGTTTCGGCTGTGCGTTGATATATAAGTCAGTCAGGTTTGCCTTTTATATATATAGATGACATACTATCGTATTGTTTACGTTTCTAATAACTCTTATTTACTTGACAGAAATGACGGTAAGTTAAAAACAATACTACCTACAACATGTGAAAAGCAATGTGTCTTTACCGAGTCAAATAGGGCCCCTGGATAAACGTCTTTGTATTCAATATTAAAGCGTCTTTTTACGAAGAACTAATTATATTTATATTACAGCGTCTTTTTTAAAAACAAACTAGTCATTGGGGTCTCGGATTATTGATGCCGCAAGTCATCCCTCAGTTTTGCTTAATAGACAAAGTTCTGTCAAACTCAGCAGTTAGTTAAAATGTGAACGGTGACAAGGCATTAAACTACTCTCAGAGAAACCGGCTGATCCCTTCTTATAATATTTAAACTCTATAGGGAGTACGCAGACATTTTAGATTAGTTTTAGACTGATCGATGTGACGCAATCGGACTTCGGCAGGACTGTGTTGACTTTAAAAAGAAATTCTGTTTGTTTGAACGCTAAAAACTGTTTTATATAGGATTTTAGTGTTTGTTGATCGAAATTAAAACTGGATGCCAATAAAATGTACAGTATTTATTGGAAGATTATTTCGTTTATTTAATTTTGCTTGTTGATATGTTGATTTTAATGATTTTTCACTTCTATCTGATTTTGTAAGTTTTGCATATGGTTCATCTGTTATTAAATAACTTTTTGTTCGTAGTACTTTATAAATGACCTGCAAGGAAAATAAGGAGTGCTTGCTTTGTTCAGTGGTATTATTTTATATCGAACCCTTTGAGCTTGACATCGAATTCACAATCCCACTAACTATTCCCAGCATATTTTGAACTTTGATCTCGAATCAACACAATGATTTCTAGGATCATAATAAAATGGTTTAACAAGTTATGTTATATGTCTCTTCTCTTTCTCTTTTATGAAGCTATTAACTGGAAGGCTTTTATCACGTGCAGTAACTGGCCATGGGAGACAGCTCCCTGAGTAGAACCTGCATGATGGCAGAAGAAACTGCTGCCCACGTAATCATGGAGTGCCCGGAGGTGGCCACATACCGGCACCTTGGACTGCAAGCGAGGTCGCTACCAGAAGTCGTCGGCAACATTAAGGGTCTGCTAGGCTTCCTGGTGGAACTGGGTTGGCAGGAGTAATGTCACCAACCCTCTCACGCAAAATAGGCGCACATTTGAGTCGTCGAGTTGGGAAAAAGAGCCCGCCACAACCTACCTATATAACCTATCTGGTGCACGTCACACTTACAGCCTATTTCACAATCGACAAGTAAAACATATCTGATGTTTTGCTAGAAAGAGGTACGAAAAAATCTTTGTTGGCATATATCTTGGTTATTTTTATAGCTATTAAAAAAATGTTTTTCTCAACTGTTTGTTACGTGAATCTGCTTTTATTGAAGCTGTAAATATTCCCTATGATGTTTTAATATTTCAATGTAAAAAATAAAAAATGGTGGTGGTGGTATACGTAGCTAGTTAGATTTGATATATAAGCTATATTAAAAATAAAGACTTCTTTCAAAACATTGCATTCGGAATTATGAAAATTCTGGATAAAGATCAATTCTGAATTATGTCGACTCTGCGGAATTATGTAATATATCACGTGAAAATTGCTTTAAGCGCATATAACCTTTTACAACCCATAGACTTGAACTCTGCATTTTACAGACCCAATAAAAATACTACTTAAACTATAAAACGTTAATATAAATATTAATAATAAACACAGTCTTAGCCCCATATTCATAGAGGGCGCTACTAGCGCTGCAGTAAAAAGGCACGGTAACCCACGGTGAAAATAAACCTTTAATTTAATAATACGGTTTTATAGACTACGTTATTATTTCAAAGCTCTTTTATGATATTTTTTTACGACATGGAAAAAGCAAATAAGCATGCAGGCCTCATATTAATAAGTAAGTAATAAAGCTGCAATAAATATATAATGAAAAATTGCCGAGGACCAAGATGGCATGCCTCTGTGCTAGTGAGTCATGTCACCCGTAACCCGACATCACCTTCACTACATAGTATAAAACAAAGTCGCTTCCCGCTGTCTGTCTGTCCCTATGTATGCTTAGTTCTTTAAAACAGGTTTTTTTTAAGTAGATAGAGTGATTCAATAGGAAAGTTTTTATGTATAATAAATGCTGGTTTATTGTAAGGGTGTTACAGAAAACTCAAACCGAAGCGAAGCGAGGACGGGTCGCTAGTAGCTATAATAATATGTACATATAAAACGGTAAGTTTATATTTCAAAACAAAATAGCACGTGGACCATGCTCAGTGTACGAGTATGGCCCGAAGCCCTTACCAGGAATAACAAAAAAAAAACAAGTACGGACTAATATTTTAGGTATTAAAAGCAATTTGGTGTTATCTTAAATGATTTTTAGTAGGTATAAATACTTTAGTCGATTGTATGTCGAAAATGTATCGAGTCTACTTTGTCGTAAGTCTAGTCGTGATAGTTTATAAATAATAATAATAAATATCAGGGGACAATGTCACACCAATTGACCTAGTCCCAAACTAAGCTCTAGGCTTGTACTATGGGTACTAGACCACGATAAACATACTTATATAAATAGATATATACTTAAATACATAGAAAACATCCATGACTCAGAAACAAATAGTCGCGCTCATCACACAAATATTTGCCCTTACCGGGATTTGAACCCAGGACCGCTAGCTTCGTAGGCAGGGTCACTACCAACTAGGCTAGCGCGTCGTCAAGTTTTCCTTTCAAATTCGTCAAATGCGTACAGTGCTTTTATTTAAGATATTTTTAAGATTTTTATTACTTGTAGTTTTGGCTCTAAATAGCCGAAACAAGAAGTAATAAACAAAGAAGAGAGGGGGGGGGACACGTCAGTTTAGCGAAAATGTCAATTTTCGCGTTCCATATTTCGTAAATGGTCCCCCAAATCTTCGGAACCCAGAAAGCCAACCGCTAAGCCTACGCTTCCGCTCGTCCGTCTGTCCGTCGGTCCTACCTTTAAAACAGGATTTTTAAACTGTTATATATAGCTGGTTGATTTTTTTATAATATGCGTTAAAAGTATTTTTTATTGTAGTTTTTTATTAAGTACCTACCTATACTTTAGCCCTAGAACGTCGGGGTTAACGGCGTCATTGCCGCACGTTCCATACTAAATTTGTGGCGTTAGCTATGAAAAGGGACCTTATTGTCGATGGCGCTTACGCCACACTGCATCACGCGACGTGGTATTTATATCGAAGCATCGTTAATACTGACGGAAGCGCCATCGACAAAAAGGACCGTTTTCATAGATAACGCCACATTTATGAAATTCTAAAATTTCCAACGCTCTATGGGTTAAAAAACACCCTAAATAACAGAATCCCTAATGTTCTCATACAAGAAACTTTCGTTTTCAAAGAGATTTTGTTTCCGTTACTTTGTTAAAAGGGTCACACAAGCGTCAAAATTGGTGTAATGAGAGTACAAACCCTAAAGCAAAACAAAAAAAATACTGAAAACCGACCAACTGAGAGCCCAGCTCACACTTGACCGGTGTCTATAATCCCAAATCAATGTGACACCCTTTGTATCGATAAACATAATCCCTTTTCTACCAGGATAACCACGCCATCTAACTTTGTATTGAAACACTAACAACGTAAGTAAGCAGGTATCCCAATTTCACGGGTCAATTGATTCTCACTTCTCAAGACACGATAGGCTATTATTGCAGATGACACAACCCATGCGGTCCGCTGCTCTCAGTCTGATACCCAATTGGTTGTGAAATTTGATACAGTGTATTCAGATAACTGAGGGAATTGATTCATGGCTTATTTCCAAATTAATCTAAACAATATTGTAGTGTACGTTTTCTGTATCACTAGTATTTATCTTTACTATGGAAATAGAAAGGAAGGAATGAGAGAGCTTTGATGAAAAGAAAACGTTATGCTAACAATACTGTTAGCAAACGTAGAATATTGAGCCATCAATGTATAAACTTGGAAGGTTGATTTTGAAAACCAACTGACTAGTTAGTTATGGGTAATATAGGTATTTTTAAAATAAAGACTCTTATTTATAAACGTACATTAACTAAATAAAGCTTAAAATATGGTGTGTCCTTGTCTTCAATTGTCACATTTAAATTTAACAGAAGCCGACAAATCATGTCCTGACTAGTAGGTTTATTTCTTGACAGAAGCGCGTGGAGCTAACCCCATGTGCTTCTGTTCAGTCCACCAGAGTCCACTCTTTAATCGAACAATGTCCTCGCGTGTGACATCCATAGACTTATTTCCGATTCGACCAAACTGGAATAAGACTTAATTTGAGATTAGTCCATGCAAATTCGGCTTTTAATCTAGGTATAAGACCTTATTCCAGTTTGGTCGAATCCGCCCTAATTCACAAATACAACTTGTTAAATCAGGGAGTTAAAGCCATCATTAAGGAAAAATGATAGGTATACTGTACTTATATGAATAAGGGAGTACATCTTGGCACATTAGCCATAAAGTGCCTCAACTAGCCCTCCAACCATCTAAAGCGCCACTTTTCAACGAAATCAGTCGTCAGCCTTTCACAGATTCAAAAGAGCGGAATGAAAAGGGTACCCTCCCGATAATTCCCGTTCAGGATGCGATATGACGTTGATGGATGACGGACAACAAAATATTTTGCGTTCCTATCATTCGTAATTCTTCTACAGATAAGCAGGTTTAGATGATTATTCTGTTTTGTTGGTTAGAACTCAAATTTAAAGCCTTAAAGTTTTTTTTAATTGGATGGAGAAGGCAAACAAGCTCACTGGCCACCTGACGGTAAGTAGGTATACATTTGATTAAGATTGACGTGAAATTTGATTTGATCGAGATTGACAGTTGCATTCTCAAGACTACAATCTAAAGACTGTAATCCTAAGTCCGCAATTGAGTTAACAACCCTGAGAACTAAGATGGAGGTTGCAGTCCCTAAGTGTATGGTAAAGCCAACGTAATAATGTCTCAGAATAAAGTTTGAACACGGCGTGGTGAATCGCTACTGTCACTTACGTGATGATTATTACTTATACTACTTTGTAATTATCACTTTGTAACTAACTAATTATGGAATTAAATTTTGAATTAAACAATTAATTATTATAACTATTTGTATGTCTATACAAATCACGAGACTATAGGAGTCTCGGACCTTTGGAAGGTGTACATGGAGCCAAAGCAAACACGCATAGGTCTTTCAGACAAGTTTAATTTAGTAAAGTGATGGGACACCGACTGGCGATTGTCCCTGAGTCCAAACTATAGAAGATTAGAAGTATAAGTTCCCACGAACAACCACCGGTTAGTGTAGGATTATTTTTCTTTGTTTCTTTCTTTTCTTTAATAATAGGTTCTATGAATAATCTGGATTTTTTCTTCCTATACTGATAACAACAGTTCATTGTTGTAATGAAAAGAGCGTGAACACGGCATGATTGATTTTGAGCTTACCCGTGACCCACCTAGTTATATGCGATTAAAACTCTAATGGGAAAGGTACGATCGACGTTAAAGCTATTTTTAGAGGGTAATTACGGTGTTGTTTGCCTTTTTCCTTTTTATTAATTTCATTTATAATAATAAGTGCATTGTCTGTTATTTTCTGATTCTTTTAACACATTACACACTTCCACCGTAAAGCAAAACAAACACTCTTTTAATAGTTTTCAGACCACAGAAATGAGAAACGTTCTCGGATATTGTGGAATTCTCATGATTTGAGAAGTTTCTCGCCGGAACAATGTTACCTCTCTGATCATCTAACGAATCTGCGTTTCTTCATTGCGTTTGTAGATTTTTGGATGAACAATCAAACTTATAAAAAAAATATACTTTTCCGTTAATAAGATCGATACTTACTTTCAAAGAAAGTGATAAATTCACACAGTTGCCTTACAAAATCTATAAAACTAGGTAAATCAAATAATAAAATAGAGAGCCAAATATAAAAACTGATAGAATAAGTAAGTACTGCACCAATACTGCCTTCCTAACCCAATAGGGAGTATCTAAGATAAAACTCCTGTAGCAATGTCAACCTTCCTACAAACAGAAGAGAATTAAAATTACTTTGGTCCTTGAATTTGGGATACTGCTTATTGGTTTGAAAGAGGAGAATAACGATGACCCAGTTACCAGAGCGACACCGAGTTCATTCCCTTCGCTTAAAGTTACCTGTCTTGGTCTCATCTCGACCGTAAAATTGGAGATGCGTGACTTGAAAATTTTAACAAGACTCACGAAATGCCACCTTCATATTTTAGTTGAAAGAAAATACAGGAAACGTGAGTTGACGGCATTGATGTGAAAAATTGGAGCATCAAAAGCATGCACAAACATCTATACTATAAAATACTCGCCTGAGGATTTTACAGAAAATTGCAAAAAAATATTTTTAGTGCCAAAAAGCCCCCTTTTAACGATTTAGCAAATCTAAATTCATTTAAGTAAGTTAAATTATTTTTTTAAATTTTGCACTTATATTTCTTTTTTGTCATAAAAAAATATTCTTCTAACATAATTTTATTGACTTCCCTTGCTGAATATCACTCCTCACAAAAAACCCCGAATATAATGGCGAGCATACTTTCACAGCTGAAAATTAAACGGCCCAAACGCATTTTTATAAAACCTAGCTAAGAAACACGGTTTCTTTAAAAAAAAACAGATAGGTACACAGACACATAAATACACATACGTTAAACCTATTTATAACACCCCACTTTTTTGGTTTTTAGGCTTCAATTAATAAATACCTATGATTTGAATACTTTCAGATTGATTAACATTTGAAGTCCTTACACGGATTAAATTCGCCCGTTTAATCCAACAATGAAACTTAATTACAAAAAATTCTAATTGAATAGTGACATTATTGCGGTTAAAATAATTAACTTTTGTATTAAGTTCCTTTTTTGCATGGCGTGCAAGATATAGTTTGATTTACTAAGCGATTGATGTAGAAGTTATTCTTAATAATATATAACTTTTAATTTTTGGTCCAATGTTAATTGACCTTACATTTTGGGATTACTTTATTTTTGCTAGTTTTAATAATTATTATTTATTACTTTGTCACCTTGTAATGTAACTTACTTTTAAGCTTTATTATGTTTTATGACTGAAAAAATAACCTTTGCTGGAGTTTCTTGCGGCGCTTTCTCTCCGCAATGATAGTCATATCCGAAGCGCTAGTAGTTGAACTCCATATTACTAGAAAAAATATTTTGATTTTTTGAATTTATACCAAATGTCACCTAATACAGAAATCTATTTGACCTTTTAATGATTATGTTATCTGATGTGGTCTTAATTCATATCTCAAAGTCGTATAGAGTTCACATAGTTACAGATCTAATTCGGTAAGTTTGAATTAGTTTGTAAACTGTTCATTAGTCAAGTCAGAACACAAGAAGTATCTTTCAGTTGGTTAAGATTTAGGGGAATATTTTTGAAATACGAAATAAAGTTTATCTACTTTCTTCAAAAATAAGTACAAGTACTTACCTAAGATTTTTTCCGTAATAAGGCGAGTGGGATGTAGTTCGTAAGTTTTTTTTTGAAAACGTTATTCGTATAAACAATTCCGTGCCTATTAAGATGGTATCCTTGCATCGCTATATTAAATAAAACTATGGCAAAAAAGTAACAGTTAATCAATCTAAGGTTAACCTACAATGCCACAGAACGGCAGATTTTAATAGCAAACTACCTGCCCTCCTTTTTGTACCTTAGAGCAAAACAGATTCAAATCTTTTTTGAGATACTTGAGATTTTGGCATGAGTTGTTAGAGTATTTCGTTCTGAAAGGCATAAGCATTCATGCAGCTTTTAGCTCTCAAGGCTAACTAAACTCATGAAATATTATGTTCTGTATAAAATGTCTTAAATATTTATGGTCTTCTTCGTAATCTGAATTTAAAAAAAAAAACAAATACGTGCTGCATATTTTGTAAAGCATTTTTCAAATTTTTCTAACCCCTAGCGGCAGAGACAAGAACGTAAGTAATATAATCTGGTTTAAAGCGACATCCCCGAGCTGAGTAAATTTATATTAAACGAGAGACTGATACCGTCATCAAAAATTCATACTTTAATCTCGTCTTTCACAATAAAAATCACCAGAATTAAGAACGTATCTTTTCATAATGCGCTCTTTGAGGGAATGCAGACGTTGAAAAATGGGTACAAGATCTTTGTACCCATTTTTCGTTTCGTTTTTTGTTTGTAAATAAAATAAAAAAAATTAAGCTTGATAATATTAAAAGAAGAATAAAAGTTGTTTACATTTTAGTGAAAATAATAAACTTAAACATTAAAATATGACAGATCATATTTCAGTACGTTTGAAATTTTATGGTACCTATGACTATTTGAGTGAATCGTAAATTAACTTTACTAATTTAATAAATTTATGCGAAAGTGAACGTTTATACGTCTATATGTTTTTTTTTTTAATGGAGATGGTTTCCACTCTAAATAAGGAATTGAGATACCTCCTTTCCATCCTAGAATAAAATAACAGTTCGTAAGCTAGTAAAGTCGAGGAAAAATAATAGTTTAAAATATGTGTATAAGAAAGCCGACGGGACCCTAAAATACAATATGCTATTTTTTCTCCAACGGCGCGTTCTCTGGATGAAATTGTAAAATAGGGCGTCGTAAACATGTCTTACATAAATTTCTTCATATCGTTAAATAAGAAAATATCATCAGACTTTTTTTGCATCATAAAACAATAATGACAAGTTGGAAAATGTAAAAAAAAACATATATTGAAACTCAATGCCCATTATACCTTTTTTACCACTTAAGCAACTCGACTTGACTTCGAATACTTATTGCAGTCCATTAAATTCATTCCAGGCTGTGCATTGCGCATTATTTCGTTTGCATATAATTTTTTTCTTTTTAATCGACTTCATGAAAAGGAGGAGTTTCTCAATTCGATGGGGTTTTTATTTTATTTATTTATGTTTCTCAATTTATCAAAGATAAAAGGACGAATTTGAAATAATTTATTTTGTTGGAAAGGGTATACTTTTTAATTTGTCCCATTGTCAACACGTCAGGATCTGATCTGGGATCTTGGAAAAATCAACGGAACTCCTCAAATATTATAGGCACACCTACAGTGATTTTGGTATTCTCCACTGTAACTAGTGCATTTGCTCTTGGAAAGCACTATTTGGTAAAGTGGAACTGATGATGAAGACCAAAAACCTCCAGCGGAACTCCTAAACGGTACCTATTTCAAGGGTGACGATAAGATATTTCGATTAAGACAGTTGAGCAGCTATGGAGAAGCACTTTAAGATTTAAGTATTATGACTATGACTTTCCCGCGGCGTTGCTTGCTGCGAGCTTGAAATTTTCTGTAGTTTCTTAGTAATTGAGAAGTGGGCCGACATAATCGTAAAATTAGGATCACTAAATAGTATTAAATAAAATAAATGTTTAAAAAAAAAAAACAAAAGCCCGCCTTCCAAAACGCAAAAAAATATTTGATTTAAAAAAGTAGGTAACATTCCATTCTTGGTAGGTAGGTCATTCCAACTGAAGTTGGCGTCCCACAATATTTTAAACCAAAAGCTGACTACCAGTAGTTGGACTGACCCATTACCTATTGTTTTAAAAGTAGTTATTTTTGCGTTTTTGCAGGAGCGTTTTTGTTTTTTTAAACATTTATATTTATGAAACTTTTTTTACAAAAGACTTATTTTTTATTGTTTTAACCTAAGACATAATATTTGCAATTGGGATCTTGACAAAATTTACATATTGGAATTATAATACATAAATTTTAACTGAAGAAATATTATTTTCCCTCAGCTTAATAAGGGAGTATGGTAGATTGTCCCTACAATCTTCAAACGTCATTATTGTGGGCTACATTCCCCTTGTACTTAAGTAGCTATCTACAATCAGGAGTAACAGTAATATGAGTTGTAACTACCTGAAAATAAATGATTTCTTTTCTTGTCTACTACTAATTAGAAAATCTCCTTTTGAGATCATAATGCTCTTTTCCACAACTTACTTATGCAAACATGGGTTTTCTGCTTTGCTAATAAAAATAAATTAAACGAAAATATTAAGGTTACGATTTAAGTATTTTTTTAAATCTTGTGTCCTGCTTACTACATAACGAAAGGGTCCTTGGTTATTACAACGTTAGGAAACACTCGTTTAAAGGCTTCACAGGGAAAAGTCAATACCGTAACACTCCATTGACTTTCCGTGACTCTTACAAATTTAGCTAATGATGGTTATAGTTTTTTCTAAGGGTGAAGTGAATTGCGTTGACAAAAATTTTACAAGAATATAAATAAATAAAACTTAAGTAAAATTTAATAACATGAGAGAGTAGGTATGCATTAGGTATTTAATAAGCATTTCTACATTTCTATATACTTTAGTCTTTAGGTAACAATTTTACGACCGTGTGTAGGATCGTTTCGGTACTACCGACTTATTTTTGAACTTACCGCCAATCCGCAATCTTCACATGGTTGTGTTCCTGTGGGGCCTTAGGGTAAGCAACGCATTTTCAGTATTGAGATTCCAAATGTCTTATGGGGTCCGAAATTCTACTTAATTTGGTGGATAAATGTCACAAAACGTATAATTTAATGTCTAGTTAGTCATTATGTGAGGATAATCTATTAATAAAACTATTCTGTTATTGCATATTGTATCGCCACCGCAATAGCACAGTATAATAAAAAGTACTACCGGCAGTAGGTACATTGCAAAATCTATCTATCTATCTACTATTACGTTTCACCTTACCACTAACTACGTTCATAAGTACACTTGTTATACTTAGTCACACGCTATAAATAACAAATTAAAGTTGAAACTTCCAAGACCATTAACGAAGTTTTTCTCACGTTTGTGCCACAAAATAAGAGTTAGTCAGTCTCGCTTATTACGGGACGTTTTGGCTAACTTTTGTGGTAAGTTAGTTTTAGCTGAAACTTATGTCAGTGTCACGAGCTCCCGGGAGAGGTTGCCGCAGATTTAATTATTGTCATAGCGAAATAAGTTTTGTCAACAGGCTCACATACTGCAAATTGCTTTTTGAAACTAACGCTAAAGTTATTATGAGAGTAATAACTTTATAGTGGCATCTTTATTTTCTGAGCAAAATATTTGTAGTGGCAGTCAGGTCTTAAGAAAAGAGTTATCAAAGGTTTTTGATGTAATAGGGACTATGAATGTAATTTTTAGATCGCATTTTTCAACAAAATATGAAAATACCGTTAAAGAGATAACCAAAAATGAAATAAAAATAAAAATCGGCCAAGACATATAACGGCCAAGGATGATACAAACATTTTAAACTGCTAATTAGACAGTGATTAGACAGAGAATTCCGATATGCACTGTGACATCATGAAACAGGTCAGCCATATATAAACTCCATGATAAATTATGTTTTGCTAGAAAGAGATTGAAAAAATCTTCGTTGGCTTATATCTTGGTTATATTCATAGCTATTCAAAATGAAGCTTCTAAGGAACGAGTGCCGAAGTAAGAGTCTAAGTACAGGTACGACCTAAGTACTACCTGCATATGCTATTTTGATGATAAAAGTTTTGGACCTTAGTACGATGCAATAAAGTGGAAAAGTGAATTCATCTTTTTGTAGTCGACTGTACAATTGCTTTACAAAACTAACGCAAACTGAACTAACTTACTATTAAATCATAACAGTTGTTGTACCCTATTTAGGCTTTCGTGGCTTCAGTCATCAATGTATTCTCGCTACTGTTAAATGTATCCACTGCTTTAAATATTCCATCAATAATTAAAACTTCATCTTCATCATTTTCATACAAACATGATGCTGATATAAGAGTTTCGATTCTTTATTTCTCATTTGTCTGATTCAGGTCTATTTTCTCACTTGTCTATGTAATGGGTGTTAATTTTACTGTCCGCAATCAATTAGTTTTCAACCCAAGCCATTCATTGCAAATGGTAAAGATTTAAATAAAAACAGACCTAACCAAACCCAAACCTTTCCTAAACACTATCTGTTCCATAAAATTACAGACGTCGCTGCCTCATTGAATCTTATCAAAGTGTAACTTAAAACGTTTGATGCCATGTTTCCTAACTTTCATAGGAAATCGACTTGATACGGTGTCAGTGGCATAGAAAGGGTAAAGAGGCAAACCTTCATTAACTGAAGCACTGCTGACCTAAAAAAAGCAACGCTTTTAAGGGATTCCTTTTTACAAACAAAGCAACTTTGTGGCTTGCTTGGGGGCAAAGGAGTGAGATTGAATTTAGTTGAAGTAGTGTTTTTCAAAAGAGCATTAAATTCACCTAATAAAGATAAGTGGGCTCGTAATCTATTGAACACAATATGAACTCTTGGAAATGCGTTGCCAACCCTGAAGAGCAGATATTTATGGCATGGAGAAGGCATACGAACACACAGGCCACCTGATCCTTCGTAGGACATGCAATCTCATTACTACAATTCTAAGATTGCAAGTGTGATTCTACGAGTTCAGAACTTAGTTCAAGTTTAGAATAAAGTGATAATTACAGTTAATTATTAAAACAACAATGTCAAATTTCAAGTTGATGAGGAAAACTGCTGTGATATGCAGGCATTAAGTACTAGACTTTTTATTTCGAGCAACAAGGCCCATATTTATAAATACCTTATAGACTAACATACAAAACAATATAAATATTAAAACTAACACCGAGGTGTCTGAACAGCGTGGTCCTGTTTTGCCAAAATTGGCGTCATTGTCGCTGCCGGTAGGTTTCCCCGAAACCGCCGGAACGCGACACCTTTCGGCCAGAAGTCAGGACACTCGACGGTCCCCAGCATAAACCACGGCACGCGCACTACAAACGAACTGAACTGGCTGGTTTCTTTTTTTGCTACGGAACCCTAAAAACAAGTCAGTAGAAGTAATAAACTGGACGTTCCTACTTTCATAAAGATTCTGGTTAAGCCCTAAAGCTAGAATTTAAATGTCATCCTTTATTCACTCTATTTCCCCTACCAACAAAACTATTACTTCTTTTCTACATTTTTCTCCATTAAGGAAACAAATCCAGTAAGCTCTCGAGATAGTCATGTCACTCGCTGACAGTGCAAATTGCCAAGTTCAACTATAAAACGCTGAGATGAAAGATAAAAGGTTCAAGCTACCTACATTAATTGCTGTTTCAAAGTCTTGTGGCTTTGTCGCAGACTAACAGTCAGCGAATTCTATTCTATCCGATTCTGTTTTTTTGTTTCTGGCAACTGGTTGCGGGTTAGGTTAGATTAAGGTTAGCAACCATTACTGCCAATGACACCTGACAGCAGCATGGTGTAGCGTGTTAGACCAATTTATATTTTTAATTAGTAGTTGGTCCTAAATGGAGGTCGCAGTTCTTTACGTGTCAGTGAATTCTCTAGAAGCATTAATCTGATTCATCATCAGAGATAAAGTAAAATACCTAATCGCTTTCAAAATGACAATGTCATCGTATTATCGACGATATGATAGTCGTAACTTTTATTTACCTGAAAGTATTGCAGAAGAGTTAAAAATAATCAATACGATAACAATTACGCGAACACAAGAAAATAACATTAAATCAACGAAACTACACACGTTCAATTAATGAAAATGGTTTCGGTTGAATGTATTTTGGCTAAATTTACCTAACATTGGTTAACTATATTATTATTTAAAAGATTATTAAAATAACCAATTTGGATGCATTAAAGCGTGAGAATATTTTGCCAATTATTCAACTTACATTATAAGTAAAATAAAAACATAATAGTTTCATAAAAGTATTTATTTACATTAAAGTTTAAATAATGTCTTTTATTTAATCCTGTGAAAAAGTGCACATTTTTTTGCATTTACTCCTATAGTAAGCTCAAAACAATACTAGGAAAGTGAGATGGCTCTTCTGAACTAATGCTGTGGCTCGGCTTATCTTTGCGAAGTGGTCATTTGTCTGGAAGCAGCTGAGTGTACACAAAGTCTGCGTATATCGCCTTATACTGACGGATGAAACAGGAAAATATATCTCCTTGAACAATAACAACCCATCCCAAATATGAGTAGACTAGACGCACGAATATTCAATACAACAAAGGATTTTGGAAACCATTGTTTGCAAAAATTAAAACAGATTTGAATTTTTCCTTACAAAAAGTTTTGCAAAGACGTTAAAAGTTTCGAATTGAGATATCTTTTTAACAATTACTGTCTTTCATTTTTAATGATTCAAGTGATAGCTACCAACGATTGAATGAATTGAATGAAGAATTGGCGTGCAGAGGCGCCTCTCTTAGAAAGTAGACATTTTGCACGGTTCGTTAAGATAAAGATAAGAAACTAAGGAGACAAAAGAAGTCTATTAATTAGAAAGCTAAAATTTCAAAAATAAACGTCATACAATTATGCATAAAAGTATTTGGAATAATTTAATAAATGATCGTAACAGAGACCTATTATTGTTAGCATTTTCTACATTTACTAAAAAATGTTGCCTGCCCTGGCTCTAGGAAACTGGTAGATGACGTGATTCTTCGTATCACGTCATCTACCAGTGACGCGATATTGGTTTAAAAAGGAATCGAATAGAAACGCTAGTTAGCGTAATGCATCTTGGCTAGGGCCTCTGAGCGTTCAACATAGGCGCAAAACAACATAATTAATAATAACGTTTTTAATACAAGAAGACGCGCCCCGCCACTCCACTTAACGTTGCATGGATACGTTAATGTACATAAAATCAACAAGTTGAATGCGACTCCATGTATTGAAAACACTACACTCGTACAACTTTGAAACAACTTCAATAGCCAATTAGCTTCAGGTTGCTAATTTGAATTTAAAGCAGCACAAAACTGCTCGGAGTCGCGTGGGACCACAAGTTTATTATAAGAGAGAAGATAAGACCACTCTACGGGATTAAGTTTACTAATGCCAAAGTATAAGTAGAAAAGTAGTTTGTCTCCGGCCCTTTGGGAGTTACTGTTACCTATTACTGCTCGGGCGCTAAGAATGCGTCGATGCGCGTCGCTAATTTAAAAGGCAAGCTGCAAACGCGGCGACGGTGCGGCCCCGACTAAACCGTCTCGGTCCGTCCTGTTGACTTTGCTTGTGTTGGCTCGCGGCGCATACGGCATAGGCACACACACAAGCAAGCCGTGCGAATTTGTTTGAAGATGAACTACTGTTTATACTGTGCTAATGCAAACTAAAGTCATGTAGTAATGAAATGAGTTTGCGCACTGTAATAAAAGTTGGGAAAAGTAGAAATGAGAGGTCCGTGGTGCTAAAAGAAATGATCTTGCGATATGAGTGCTACCTTAGAATAAGGTAAAACAAAATTTAACATTAAGATGCATTTTAAAAATTATTTAACCATTTTTTCTTATGAAAATTGTACGTGGTACCTAATTAAACAGTGTAAGATTAGGTTAGGTAAAGTGGATGACCGGCTTTTATTTTTGATAAGTACAGATATTTTATTAACTTATCATAAAATAAGAAGAAGAGTATGTATTTGACGCAAATTTAACAAATATACTTAATTATCTTTAAAATCTATCAAAATGTACGGAATTAACATGGTCCCCCTATAGTTAACGCCAGTTCAATAAAATAATATTCTTTCATTTCTGGAGTTTAGATATTTTTACTTCGAAATCTTTTTTTTTTTGGTTTTATTTTGGCAATGCTGTTACACAAACACGAAGTCTCTAAGGGCGTTTTTCACTATTTTTGTACAAAACCGTAATAACTCGAATCTGTCATTTGTTAGAGTTTGATTTACTACGATACAGCATTTGAAATATTGAAAATGGTTTTACACTTAAGTAATTATATCTCACTCACATTTTCCATAGATTTTCACAGCGCTCTCACATGAGTTCCAGTTGATATTTTAGAGTTTTTTTTATACAATGATGATGCGCGCCGCCTGGCATTGGCACAAGTTGAGAAGACATAAACATGACCACCGTCACCCGGCAGAAGACCTAGAGCATAAACTCATTCGGTCGGGCTATTAAATTACATACCTAAGTACCTAAATAACTTAATAATAACTTAGTCATAAAAATATCTAAACATGCTAAGTATTGTCTATGGGACACGGTTTCTGTAGGAGAATGTATCGAAACTTTTATGTGGTTGTTTTGCACCGTCATAGTTAAATAAGCATATATATATTTTATTATTACTATTTATGAATTCTTGTGAAAATTCAGAGTTTTGACACATTTTCCTGCTGAATTATGCATGATATTTATATTATTATTATTTAAGTTATATTGTTTTAAATAATGATAGGTTAAGTTTTATAATTGTGTAATATCATAAGCAATGTTTAAAAAACGACTGACTGTTGAGTTTCTTGCCGCGCTTCTTCTCAGCAGTGGTCTCTTGCGAAGCGCTGGTAGATTATTGACGTGTAAAAGTGCCCGTGCGACCTACTTACTGAATAAACATCTTTTATCTTTTAATTTATTTATTATTTGTGGACAACTGGGAATAAAAATTCTTATTCCCAGCTGTTCGCACTTTTTCGGGATTAGCCCATTCGGTCGCTCCGTTCATTCATTTCGAGAATGGATCAGAGGCCCTAGATGAGAAGAATTCGGCGTTCGTTATCGTTATAAAATGTATATATAGGATTGACGTAAGCTGTCAGACGGTCCCATCGAGCGCCTACGTCAATTCCATACATTTTATCAGTTTTCGAAAATCGTTTACGTTAGCGTTAAGCAACTTGCCTAGCCCCACAGAGGTTGATACGCGAGAAATTCCAAAGCATTTTTACGAGAGAGATTTGGTCTCAAGTCCGAAATCGTAAACACGGCTAATTAAACCTAAAATCTAGCGTAAGAGATAATCCTTGAATTGTTGAAGGTTGAACAAGCAGTTTCTTTGAGAATTTATAGCTATGGTCTGTTCTCGTACCAGGCATAGTTTCCAGACATAACTCGCTCCGGCTAGACAGGAACGCCCAAACCATGTTAATTGCGTCTAAGACAACTCTTTAGTTACAGCTGGAATTTTTTGGACTAATCATGTAGAAACAGTTGTATTTCAAAAACGTCACTAATACTTGATTAACCCCTGACGTAGTAAATAGAGATATTATTGCTAAATTCAATTTTTAACAAAATCTATTTTAATCAGATCGGTTCTTAGCTAAGGTTAGGTTAGGGTTATTATTATTATTAGGTTAATAAATATCTGGTGGGTTGCCATGACATACTAAAGTAGTTTAGTTTAGGTTGAGAGAGAGGGACAGAGCTGTATAACGGTTATATCTTTGTACCTTTCTCTCGATCTCAACTGAACTACTTTAGTATGTCATGATAATTCCTCAGTTCTAGAAACCGGAGTCGTAATAAAAATATGCTAGAGGCAGCAAATGCGATGTTTATGGTTTGATTTATAAGCAATGTCAAAAACAAAGTCTTCTATTCAAACATTGCTTTCGGAATTATGAAAATGATGAATTCGGAATTATGACTCTTTGGAATTATGTAGTGTATCCGTTAATGATAAACTGAATCATTTTAGACAAAAATGTACAAATAAAATTGTACCTCAAAGAGTGAATTCAAAAACATTTCATTATGAACTACAGGCAAATCGATTCTAGTATTAGTCTAAACATATTTTTTTTGCACATATTTGTTTATACCATCATATCCGATCAAACGTCTGAAGCAAAGAGCTTCAATTTCCGGTTTGAACTTTAGAGCTGTAAGAAGCTTATTCCAATATAAAGATCGCTGTTCGCTATTCCTATTTTACAGCTTTAGGCCGGATTTACACTTGTAAGTTATTACTGTAAGTTTTGAAACAAAGTTATATGCAAGACAGAGATGCAGATATTTGCCACTCATTCTTACCCATAGTTGCGTTTTAGAACTTACAGTAATAACTTACAAGTGTAAATCCGGCCTTAGATATAGGTTAGCGTAATGATATTTAGAGGTATTATTATGTAGGGCACTGCACTTCTTCATAAACAAATGAATTTAATAATGTACGGTCACGGACTTCTAGAACCGCTATAGAATCTTGTGGCATATAACCAAAGATTAATTCCTATGTAATTTCTATCACGTCACTTGAAGCAGTTATTATGACAAGGTTCTATGGTGGATCAATATTTAAAGTCCTTAATGGTATTATATCTTTATAACCATTTCTAGGCTTTTATCTCACCTCTGACAAATTAGACATGGGCCGGTTGAGGTGTTGAACGGTTAAGGCTAAACAAACAAATAACCTAATACACTTTTGCATTTTTAATATTACTACGGGGCCCAGATTTATTATTTACTAGCAGCCTGCCCTCATTTCGCGTCGGTTTATGGGAGTTTTCTGTAATAACTATATATAAACTTGAATTTACTATTCATAAAAACCTTTCTTGAAATATTATCTAACCGATGGTAAAGAACGGTATCAAAACCTATCCATAGTTTAGTTAGCGTATATACAGACTATTACAGACAGACAGACGTGGAAAGTGACTTTGTTTCATTCAATGTAAATATTTAATTAAATTATATTGCACAATACTTTGCTCTTAATGGCCAATTTGTAAGTTCGGCTCACATCAATACATATTTACCATAACAAGAAGACCGAATACGTATCAAAGAGACACCTACAAGATCCGATATTCCGTACATTGTGAACACGTAGTTAAACGTATGGTTCCCCAGACGTGACTAACAAGCGATGTCGAAAAACCCCTAAGTGTGGGCGGCACGCCGCTTAGTAACGAGGTGAAATGCCAATACCGTTTTAGCGGTGCGGAGGGGTTTTTATTTTGTAATGATTGTGATAAGTTCATTGTTATTGTTAAAACGGGACTTTATCGCGTTAAGGGATGTATAATTAATAACAATAACAACAATGTGTAAAAATCGTGTGAGTTTAAATCAATATGTGATAAGTTCCTTTGTATTTTATTCTACCGCCTTCAATCATAACGTAAATGAAATAATGTAAGAATAAATGAAGTAAGTTTAGCTATTTAACTTTTCTTGTACGTAAAAGAAAAAAAACCGAACCATTTTAATAGATATTTAAGTAGTATAATTAGGTCACGTTTTGATAGCTTAAACGAGTCTTACAAGCGATGACGAAAAACCCTTAAGTGTGGGCGGCACGCCGCGCCGCTTGGTAACGATGTGAAATGCCAATACTGTTTTAGGGGTGCGGTAGGTTTTTTAAAGATACATTTTGCTAGCGACATCGTAAATTTTGTTCCAAAAAGGTTCCTATGATTTAACCCTTAATAAGGCAGACGCTCTATATTGACCACATTACAATAAGCTGAAATTGAACTTTACTACCTACATTTTATGATACTTACAATTTTATTTTTATTTTCCTGAAATATAACATCATCTATTATTACTGTTTAGTGACTTGCGATTCCATGACTGTATTTCATTTTGGTCTAGTATTTTTACTTTAACGGGGCCTTATTAAGGGTTAGATACCAATAATAAAAAATTGTATTGCGAGAAACAAAGCCCATAATAACAAATAAATAACTAAAATACGCACATATTAATATAAAATTTAAAACTAACACCAATGTGACAAAACAGCATGGTCTAATTTTGCTCAAGTTGACGTCACGGTTGCTGCTGGTTGGTTGCCCCGAAACCGCCGGAACACGACACCTTTCGGCCATAATTCAGGGCACTCGACGGGCATAAACCACGGCATTCACTCCACAAACAAACTTATTTAAGTGCACATTTCATTAATTAACTTATAAATAAAAAACAACCAGTCACGCAAGTTTTGAATACTCAAAATTTCCACAAGCCTTTATAAAACAGATTCAGGCCTTTAACGATTGCAAATACCTATATTCGCCTTTTACCATAATTTTCTCATTGAGATTCAAATCAGAAATCATGTCCACGCGAATGAAAGGCATGTTCAATGCATGAGGTTACCTTTGTCCTGTTGTATTATTTCCTCTTGTCTTTTAGAAGCCGAAATTCTACTGTGACGTACGCTAAGCACGCACACGTGGTCATAAATTCGCTTTGTATCAAAATGTATGAAGATGCTTCCCTCATCTTACGCATTTTTAAAAATTATTCTATATTGCATAATTAATTTAAGCATACTCCAACTATCATATCGTTCGATATCCTACTTACGAGAGACATTTGTCAAATTTGTATGCAAATTGAAAATTAATTTTAACTAAACGTCATCTCGACTGATATTAGAATAAAGGTCAAATCAAGTTTCTTTGATTTTCAGAGATGTTCCAAATTTGAATGAAATAATATTATCGAAATCGATGTTTATATTTAGCAATAATAATTTTTTTACAGATAAGAAATTTGTTCTAACAAAACAGTCTATTTTTATGGTGGTCATAATGTGCGGTTCTTGAACGCATCATGGAAGGTTTATGATATTTGGATAGATAAACGTTTTTTACCGCTACTAGATAATTTGGTCACAGCTCTAACCTAACCCAACGTAGTGAGAAGAATTTGAACTAAAAGCCATAACCAACAAGAAAATGATTGTTATGATAAATGAGTGTTATATTATTATTATTATTTCATCCCTGATTCAATTAAATATACAATTTGTTTTTATGCTAAATGTTTAGTATGCGTTTTGAACGTTGTTGAACTAAATCATTGTAAACTTCATTGGTCAACAGTATGCAAATGCTACTTCGAAGCCATATTGTATTGGTTTAGGCAGAGCCTTACCAAAGATATATTTGCACCAGTCTATTTTGGTTTACTGCCAATATCGTGAAGTGATTCTGTGTGTTCTAAATATGAAATAGAGCACGATATGAATAGGCTTGAATCCAATTCAGAAATAATCTATTTCTATCTGTCTCTATTGTAAGATTGTCTTAAGGGACCGCAGAGTAACAGTCCTTCGGTCTGTCAATTCACCATAATTAGAACACTGGCTATTTAAGTTTCTTTTAAGATTTCATACATTTTTTTACAAGTTTTAGACTGTCAGGCGAGAAGACAGACTTACGACTCGTGCGTACAAATATTTACCCTAACTGGGAATCTAACCCAAGACTGCTAGTCTCGTAGGCAGCTTTTCTCAGTTTGTCGGTTTTTTTTATAATGTTTGTTCCCCGATCACTTGAAGACGGCTGGACTGATTTGGAAAATTATTTTATTAGATAACGGAACGAGCGAATGAAATCACGAAGTATAAGAGTTATAAATTCTAATACATAGGGGTTTAGATAGATGACAGTACCGTAGTCTAAATATATTATTAAAAAAATATAATAATACCGACTCTACCTAATTTGTAATACTTTTTGACAATCTCTTTGTATATTTCACGTCGATCCGTTGTTTCATATGTCATAAAGAAAGAAAGAATAAAAGAAACATTTTTAAATACACACAGAAATAATTATTTTCATATTTTTGATTAGGGTTCCACCCACGGATACTTTTTTGGTTTCCGCCCACCGTTTCAATTAAGTCTTGTGTGGGAACCTTAATTTGTCGTAATAAAATATTTATTAAAACTAAACATGAAGGGAAATAACGAATTTTAAGTACTTTTTAAGTACTCATTCGACGACACGTTAGCCTAGCTAATAGTGACCCTGCCTTCGAAGCTAGCGGTCTCGGGTTCAAATCCCTGTCATGGCAGATATTTGTTTAATGAGCGCGAGTATATTTTATTCCCGAGTCTTGGATGTTTTCCTTGTATTAAGTATGTATTACTCTATATAAGTAAAGTACACAGTGCAAGCCTAGAGCTTAGCTTTTTGGACTAGGTCAATTTGTGTGACATTGTCCCGTAATATTTATTACATTATATCTAGACACGCGGTAGCGTGCCAAGCCAAGTTCAAGGTAACAGAACTGGCGAGCAGCACCGTGTGTAATATTACACGAACCATTACACTATTGGCTAGGTCTCATATACGAATTATTATTTAGTGGGTACCTACTAGAACATATCATGGATATTCGATGGCTAGTTTCTACCAGCAAGCCAAATTTTCAAAAGAATAAAATAAGAACTTTTAGCTTTAAACCTTGCGAAGGCTTATAATAACTAAAATTAATGAGAACTAGCCAGGTCAGACTTTAGGCTTCAATATTTTATCCTAGTTATAAGAAGAAATTATATTTTAAGTTGTTATACAATATTTTATGTTCATAAACATAGATTTCAGGACTGACCATTTAACTTGGCACCCATTTAGATCTCACTTCTTTTGTCGTAGAAGTCAACATCCAAGGCATTCATATCGAACTTGGCTCTCATTTTACATTTATGTTTTGATGGGATTTAATTTACTGGCACAGGACAAAAGTGTAATTTATAAGGATATTGTTTCCCCGGATAACATCATAGTTCAAACAAGTGTAATAAAACACTTTGAAAACCCTGTTACCCTTGCAGTATAAAGACTGAGGAGGTTTATACTGCCCTGCTAAGAAAAAGGGCGCAAGTGTCATCGAACCGTATAAGTAACCTGATTTCTTAATATAGGGGGCTAAATTTGCTTTGACTATCAAATGGCACATGCGTCCTTTTTATTTTGAAGGGCAGTATATGTAGCTTATGATATTTCTTGGGTGATTACCTACCAGTTTAACGATATCCCGCACTTTAAAATTCGTCATGAATGGCGTTAAGTATACAGACGATGAATAATTTGAATTATACATAATAATTAATGACATAGTATGTTGAAATAACTAAAGTACCTATTAGCAAAACCAAATAAAACAACATGCTTAATTCTTGAGAAAAACCAGAAAAAATTAACGTTGTCCTTGATGAGCACAAAAGAAAACGACATGTTGTAATTTTGTAATTCTTAACCCAATGATATCGCTTTTCGTTGACACCATTTTGAAATATGCTTCCGTAAAGTTATTTTTAGGGATCCGTACCTCAAAAGGGAAAAAACGGAACCCTTATAGGATCACTTTGTTGTCCGTCTTTCCGTCTGTCTGTATGTCAAGACTTTTTATCTTGGGAACGCGTGAAGGTATCGAGTTGAAATTAAAACCATATGCTCCGGTCGACAGTCCCATGAAGCTGTGAAAAAATCAAACTTCTAAATTTACGTAAAAAAAGATACGGCCGTTTATGTCGCCAAAAACGTGTATTTCGACACTCTCGAGGGAATCAAAATGTATAGGGTATTTCCCACTGACCTACAACTATGAAATTTAGCAAGTAGCACCGTCTTTTACTACAAGTATAGGAAAAAATCTGAAATCTGTACATTTTTAATTCAATCACAAAAAAACAGGATCTTTATGCGCAAGGAACGGCGGCGGTGCAAATTTTGAATTGAGTTAACCGTGTCAAGTGCGGAACCCTCGGTGGGCGAGTCCGACTCGGCTTGTCCGTTTTTTTATATTAGAAGGATATATTTCAGCAAGAATTTTACCATGGGACGGATAATGTTGATCCACCATCATGACAGCGTCAAGAGAAGAGAAAGATATATAGGAATTAATCGTTGGTTTTAAGCGACAAGGTTCTATAGTGGTTCATCGATTAAAGTCCGTGACCGTACCAACCCTAAGAGTGTCGCGGTAGTTATCGATATTTTTCCTTATTTAATTAAAAGCAACAGAACTTTGACTAAAACAGGATTCCCCGAGGAATCGATTAATTTCTCAATAAACTACGTTAAATAGGTAAAAACCTAATAACTGAACGAAACGATCGTATTACTTACAAGAGTTGCATTCACTAACATATCCGGATTGCTAAGGTTATGCACAATATATTAATACTACTAGAACAGTTAAACCAAAGTATTAACCCGTGGTGCGTTCTGTGGACAGACGCTGGTCCATATAAGAATATTTGAATTTGGAACTCAGACTGGTTCAAACTAAGATTGATATTGTAACACATAATAATATTTATGTGACATGACATTCCACGGGCACTATTTCTAAGGATAATGGGTGGTCAGCGTTCTGACACCCAAATGAAAGTATGCTAATGATGATGATGATGATGATGATGATGATGATGATGAGTGAGTGAGAGTAACACATTCCCCTTGGTTGAGCCGTAAGTTACTGGCCCGGCGACGCTCCCATCGGCATGGACCGTCTTCTTGTTTTCATACAGACAGACGTACGTCCAGTAGGTTAATGTTTCATTCGGTAATTCGGGTTCCTCGAATGTGCGGTATTTCAGTGACAAGTACATGGCAGACTCGGCTAGGACGTGTTGGCTTATTTCCTCTTTGCCACAGTGTGGGTATCTATTCGTTGGTTTAGATACTTTCGTCTGGATGTTAGAAAGCTATCAATTCCAACGCCACCATTACCTTTTGACTCCCATTACCCCTTTCTCCTCTACTCGGTTATGAATCGATGTCACTCTCTTTCTGGCATCTATCAGAAATATTCCTGCTTTTTAGAAAAGTTTACTTAAAACACAAGCTAAACATTTATTTAACAAAAAAATGTAGTAATATTATTATGTATGTGGTTTGGAGTAAGTATTTGGCATTTAGGCAAAAGCGAATTAGTTAAATGCAAGTTGTTATTAACTATGTAATTTTATGTTATTAAGTTAGCGTAGGTACTTACATTAATATCTTCATCACTCATACAATGGACATTGGCTCAGTTTGGCTTAGCCAATATTTGGTGCATAAGAACGAAATTAAAACGTTATCTAACGCGAACTATAAAACCTTTATGTTCATACATTCCTAATTATCCTTATTTTATCTCTTTCCAACTTGTCCCACTTATTCTTAATCCCTTAGCAATCCTGATATCATATAAAGAGCACAGTTTCACCCCGAGGGTTTAATCTAATCGACTCTGCACGAGACACGCGTGTAATGGAACGCGACCATTCTTTGACGGTGCTTAGCGGTACAAACATTCTATGTACCTCCATCTTGCCCTTCAAAATCAAATCAACACCTGCTATGAATACGACGCATTTTTAAATAGCAAGATTAACATACTAATGACGTAAGTGCTTTTTGGTTTCTGTGCTCTCTTTAAATACCTGAAAACCGGATAACTTAACTAAAGGGAAATACGAATTTTTTCGCTGATTTTGGTTCGTAATTCGATTGAGATCAATGTAATTTTGTTTCGACGTCTAATTTATAATAAAGTTTCTCTAGCGTCAGTAAAAAGTTAGTTTCAGGTCGTCATATCCGTAAGAGTAATATTATTATTTCCGTCATCATCATTATCCTTGTCTTACTTATTATTAAGTTACTAGCTTCTGCGCACGACTTTATCCACGTAGGGTTCGATTATCATTATTCCCTCGGGATCTTTTTAATTTTTCGGGATCAAAAGTAGCCTAAGTCTTATTCCAACCTAACCTATATGTGTGCCAAGTGTCATTCCGATCTGTTCAGAGGTTGAAGCGTGATTGAGGAACAAATATTCAAACATCAAAACTTTCTCATTTATAATATTACATAAGCATCACTAGGTACTCATTCATTATTATTGATAGTCAGGATTTGTTCTAATAACATTATCAGAAGCTCTGTCTGTAGGCCTAGCCATGATGCAAATGCTGCGAACGCTTGTTTTCTTTTGACTCGAAATGTATGGCATAAGCAGTTGGCGCAATCCCGACGAATTTTTTTCGCTTTAATATATAGTTCTACTCGTATACAATACATTTTGTCGATTTTCGAAAATCGCTAACTTAACACATATAAAATTAATATGTCTATTGTTTGTTTTAGAAAGTCGCGCCCATGTTTAGAAGTGTAAAGATAGTGTCCAGTTTTCGCCTCGAGATAGTTTTCCCGACACTGTTGTTAACCGTGCTGGTTCCCCGCTGGGAAATCATAAAGTTCCCGTCCTTAAACTAGCAAGATATAAAATCAAGTGTGACAAAATGGTCAGATTTATGTCTGGAAGGACATCGTGCTAGTATTGTTTTGAAAAATAGTCTTGATGTGAACACATTAATATTTCAAAAGCGGAAGTATAAATTGTTTTGTAGTAAAGGTGTTTGTGATCTATTGTGACAATAGATGGGGAAAGACTGATGGAGTAGAGATCAGGAACTGGGTGGAGAAACGTGGGCAGACAAAGGTCAGATCGACAACCTGGTTCAGATAGTTGAAATAAATGGGATAGAAAAGGCAAACATTGAAGCGAATGACGTGCATTGTAAAAGGCTTACACTAAGCATTGGGTGACAACGGGCTAAAAAGAGAGAGATAATTGTTTGTAACTCCTTTACGCTTAAATAATTTTGAAAAAAGAGAGAGAGACAAATGTTTGTAACTCCTTTACGCTAAAACAAATTCGAATGACATTTGAAATGAAGGTAGCTTATACCCTTAATTAACATACAGACTTACCCTTAAATATCCACATCCTAGTGAATAAAACTATTAAGGAATTAGAAAGATACGGTTATGATTTTCCAAGACATTAGACAACCCTATACATAGGGCGATCATAGTAAAATGTCGTCATAGTAAAAATACATCATGTTGCCAAGATCTATAAACTGAGGCACATTCATTTCTGTTGGTGAGTAGGGACATTTTTACCATCCGTCCTTTGTAGAAACATTTTTTTTATCCTTCTTTAGTTTTCCACTGCAGGGCAATTCTCCTCTTTTTCGCGAAACATTACTTTGGTAAACAAAATAAAACCATATAAATTATCACGAAACTCAGTGAAATTATAAAATTAAAATCCTGATTATGTGTCAAAGTACCTACTCAAACTGCTCTTTAGTCTTTACTAAATTAATAACGTAAGTGGTTCAAAGTACTTCATAATTACGTCTTTGAAGATAAATTTCACGATAATTATTAACATTTGAAGGTTAATTCGTCTTATGCTTGGTTCATTACGTTATGTGCTGGCTTATTTGAACGGATAAACATATTCACTTAGATATAAAATTACTTATAAATTTAGAGGTAGAGGCTTGATTGATGCTCACATATTATAATTAATTATAAATACAATGTAATGGTGTTTGTGACTTATTGCGGGAGCTAACTAATCAGCAGAGATCGGACAAATGGGCGTCATTGCTCGCAATAATGTGGACATGACTCCAAAGATTTTAATTAAACAAATTAAATTACATTAATTGATTACTTATCCTAAAAATATTTTGATTATTTGCAAGGCAGTAATAAATAAATAATACAAAGACGTGAGTAGTGGCCATTAATATTAATCTACTTTAAGTTAGCTCCATTAACATCCGTGGATCGCGAAAGGAGCTTTTCACCTCCTAAGTTTATTTTAACCGTGAGAAGGAATAAACTAACCATGGAAAAAATATAAAAAATACTGTTTATTTTCTTTAATAAATCTACACAATAACATGTGTTTGTATTATTTATTTATTACTGCCTTGCAAAGAATCAAAAGAATGTGTAGGTTAAGTAATCAATTAATGTAATTTAATTTGTTTAATTAAAATCTTTGGAGTCATGTCCACATTATTGCGAGTAATGACGCCCATTTGTCCAATCTCTGCTAATCAGAAACGTTTAAAAGTGTGTGTGTGTGTGTGTGTGTTTGGCTAGTATTATGCTATTGTTTTTAACTTGACCGCCGTTACTGTCAAATAAATAATAGCTATCAAAACATTGACAGTTCGATGACAGGTCAAAGACCGCCTAGAAACGAGACCCTGGGCCTCTAGTCTTCGACAATACACAATATTGCTGTATTGTTTTTAACTCGGCCGCCATTACTAAATCAAGTAAATAATATGAACTATCAAAATGTTGACGATACGATACCTAACAGTCTGTCTTATACCAGGGGTTACCATGACATATTTAAGCAGTTTAGTTTAAGTTGAGAGAAAGGGTTGTGTTAATTCGATTTTGGACTGTTGTGTTCTTACGATTGGGAAAGACCGTGTTAAAATTATCAGTTATTGATTTTTTTAATAATAATGTATTGTAATAAATAATCTTTGCGAACAAAGTCGCACAAGCTAGTTAGTTTATATTAAGTTTTAGATTTTAAAACCGTTTCCCTTGAAATGGTTTTCAAATGAAAGTGCATTTCAAACATAATGGTTAATTTCTAATCAAGTCACATACACTACCGCTCATAAGTACTTATTTAGGCACTCATTATTTAGTCCAAACTATTGCCTACAAAAATGACTTCCATCATAATACTGTCGAATCAGAACCAATGGAGTCTTTTAGATGCTGGTTACATTTTTACTTAGGTAATATATGGAGCCTGAAATCTGTCCCAGAGGCATCCTTTTTAAATCTCCCGTTTTTTTATTGCGACGGTTTGAAAAACACCATTATTTTGGTATTTCATACGAAATTGAATAATTTTGTATTAGAAATAGATTTATTGATTTTTAATGACTGTCTACCGATATACCATTTTGAAACTTGATAAATCAGCTAAATGAAAAATTCAAAGTGCACGCAAGATTATTAAGTGACGCCGACTTAGGGCCGATTTCACCAATGAAATTAAACGCGATCAAATGACAGTTTTCGTATGAATCTAACGTTTACTAACCAGAATTAGGAATTTATCGCGTTTAATTTCATTGGCGAAATCGGCCCTTAGAAATATTATAAAATTCTGGAAGTAGTTTTTGTATACGATTGTATGCAAATAATAACGAGTGCCTAAATACTTATGAGCGGTAGTGTTGTTTAAGGCAGGTAGGTTAGTTGTATGTTGTTGCCGACGCCTACCCCATTGGGAGCCAGGCGTGTAGTAGTCCACCCAACGAAGACCAAAAACTGCCTATCAGGGGAAAAAACTCGTGTATTAACGAATTTTGGTATGGTTGTAGGAAATGGTGTTTTAAACCACAAGCTAAAAGTACCGATTTGTGTGAGTGAAGGTAATCTGTGTAAACGTTCCTTTTTTAGTTTTTCGTAAATAACATACGGTGGCCCATAGCAACAAATTTTCCATCACATAATAATCTACATACAATTCTCTACAAAAAAAAACACTTTTTTGCTGTGATCAATATTTAATGAGATATGGAGGGAAGAAGATGGACACTAAAATGTTTATATTTCTTTAAGTATGGCACGTATATATTACTAAAAATAAATTTCCTAATTATCTTCTAAATCTAAAATATCATCATCATCATCGTCATCAATTATAATCAATTCTACACCATATTGAATGTTATGGGCTCAGCTCAGTCGAGCGCGCGCCGCCGGTGAAGTGGCCGGGAGGGAGGGAGGGAGGGGCTCAGTTGAGCGCGCGCCGCCAGTCAATAGGGTATTTGCCGATTTTTTTATAAGTATCTAAATTGAAGCTTTTTATATGCCATGTTTTTTTATAATATCTTTAAAAATACAAAAGGTATAAATGTTTAAAACTTGCTTTTAGACAGAGAGGAAAATACAGTAATTTATGACCTCATATTACTCAACCGCCATATAAATTACACGCAAAACATCGTTTTGTGAGAAACAAATAGACAAAAAAAATTAAAAGGCAACATTGTTATTTTATTAGGTACCAATTTCAAATTTGATGTTGAATTATTTTATCATACTACGTATATTGATATGTTATCCAAAATAATATATGAAATTTAATATCAGGCAAATACCCTATTGACCGTATGCGCGCCGAGTTAGACGAATTTGGTGCCAATTATAAAATTGCCAGGTGTAAATTGGTAAGCCATCTCATGGTAATCCCGTTGACCGTTTTATTTATCAAAACTTGCAACACAAACGACATGTTTTATTTTATACTCTATCTACAAAGTAATAAATGTTAACTATCAGCCAAATTATTATGCCCAAAGGGAATAGGTATCCCGAGATAACACGTTTATAACGATTCATTCATATTTAAAATGGGTTTATCTGCTAGTAAATATTAAATGTATGAAGTTGCTGGTTATTTTAATGAGGGAGCATTTTTTGGGTGGCTTGAAAATTACTGTTTTAATTTCTATACTATTATAAAGATTTACAATAATTTGAAGGTTAGTTTGTACCTCTAATATGGTTTATACTGGAGCTACTTAGGGTGATGGTACGAGTAATATACACGGACCAATAATGAACTCGTGATTCTTATGGTGCAGAAGATAAAGGTTATTTATTTATTTATTTTATCTACACTCATATCATAAACCCTCTATGATGCGTTCAGAAACCGCAAATTATGACCAGCATAATAATTAACTCTGTTCTTAGAGCAATTTTTTTATCTGTGGCAGTTTTCTTATGAATTCATAAGAACATCAATTTCGATGTTCTTATGACATTCAAATTTCGAACATCTCTGAAAAACGAAGCATTTTTGATTAGACCTCTATTCTAAATCAGTCGAGATGACATTTTATTGAAAATGAAATGTCAATTTCACACAACTTTGACATATCTCGCACGTTACTTGATATCGAACGATTTGATAGTTGACGCTTAATCTAGTTGTCTCTGAATTAAAAAAAAACAACTTGTCAAATTTTGATTTGCCGCCACATTTGACGCTTATTTTGTCGGAAAAATAAGTTTGTTGTGTTGTTTTGTTCGTAAATAATTATTTATTGTACGACTACTTAAAATGAGTGATCAATATAGTGATCATGATCACGATATTTCGGAGACGCCACCTGATATCAGGGATAAAGCAATGAGCGTCGAAAATATGTTGTTGCCGTCAAAATCCACGAACATGATTCTACTATCAAAACTAGAAAAGTGGAATTCAACCACCGCACAATTAAAACTGTAAATAATAATTATCACAATAAATAATTGTCTCTGTTATCCCATTTATTTTTTGTATTATTTTACTAATAGCTCTAATCAATGCTACAATGCCGGTCATTACATGCGATTTCTGAATACATCATAGAGAGCTTTGATGATATGTGTGTAGATAAAGCAGTGTATGTAACTGTACATAATAAGCATTAAAATACTCGTGAGATGCTATTATGAAACTCGCCTTCGGCTCGTTTCATAAACACTCACTCGAATTTTAATGCCCCTTATTATGCAACAGTCACATAAACTACTATTGAGACGGTCAATTTATAACCTTACCTTTGAAGTAAGAGTTAAGTGTCCATTATTGGTGCCTTCACCTAAAGTGTCGTCACCCCAGTGATTCAAATCTGATTTATTTTAAGTATAGTTGATGCTAATATTTATTATGATAAGTTGATAAGATACAAATTATGTTAAGAATATACGCCCGATAGATAGCTAAATCATGCTTAAAATATGCAATGTCCTTTTCTGTCATTATGACATTTAAAGGAGGGACGAAAGGGACCAAGAAAACATTTAACTGAAATAGGTTTAAATATTGTGCGTTTATGATAAAGGGTCAAAACGTTAAGCTTCTTTACTCAATTTCCTAAATAAATCCTTACAGTAACTGTTTTGATCTTTCGTCTCCACTCCACATACAAAAAAAAAGATAAAATAAGTTTAACCCGTCAAGTGTCCGGCCCTTGATTTATAAAAGTGCACGAAATGTCCAGCTAATTTTCGAGATATTTTTATTTTCTGTTTGAGTTTAGAAAAAGGTGAATTGTTTACGATTGGTATAATTATATTTTATGATTTATATATCAATGGAAAGATAAAAGAACAGGCAATGCAAATGCAATGGAATAAAGATTATACACTTACATTTTACTGATGAAAATAAATTATTAACTTTAAAAAGTACATTATTATTAAGTTTTGATATTTTTTTCACCCGATCGGTTTATTCTTTGACACACTGCACTTAATATATTGCCACATTTCACTTTTCTATTGTTAAATTATCACCATTATAAGTTTACGCGCCGAATTCATCAATTTATTTATCACTACACACATAAAGAACATCACAAAAAATATTTGTTTACGGAGCGGCGCAGGCGGCGGCCATTGCGGAAGAGCACGTCCTATTGCGCAATAATTCCGTTTTTATTATTTTTTCGCTTGTTCAGATGCTTGGTTTTTGGGGAAAAAAATCCAGTATGTTGCCAAATAAGTGACAAATCAATAGGATTATTTTTTTACACTAGCAGGGTCTTCGTTTATGAAATTTAAATTCTCCAATCACAGCGCCGTCCTGCGCACAACTGTTGTGCGTAGGACATGACCGGCCAAAATTTTCTACGCACAACTGTTGTGCGCAGGACACCTGACGGGTTAATAAACTTAGTAAGGCGGCCACACGGGCACTTTTACCCGTCAAAATTCTACCAGCGCTTCGCAAGAGACCACTACTGAGAAGAAACGCCGCAACAAACTCAACAGTCAGTCGTTTTCTAAATATTGCTTGTAATTGTAACAAAATAGTAGTTTATGCAACGGTTGTATAAGAGAAGTTAAAAAAAATATTTATAATTTATAGGAGGGGACAAGCACTGAATTACAAATCCTATTTCTTGATAAAATTTTACATTTGGACTAGCTTATCCCCGCCTGCAATACCTTTTCCAATATTCAAGTTAAATTTAAATTGTTATAATTAAATATCAATAAGTACATCGCCTAGTGCCTGCTATACGGCCGCAACTCAAATTTTTTCATTTTTGATATTATTGCAGATTCGTGGTCAGAAGGGTTTAATTTACCACCTTAACTCAAAAAAATAAGGAAAACTATCCTCTAAAGCCTCTTAATGCACTTGTGGCCTTATGCAAATTTCCAAAAATCGACTATCCCTTACCTGCAATATGGCCACTCGCCAGTCCGCCGCTTGCGCCCGCGACGATCGCACGCAAAACTACCATGCTGTTCAGACACTTCGGAGTTGCGGCCGTGTAGCACAAACGTTCGGAACAAGTTTTTGAGTTACGTCCACATAGTAAATAAGACCGTGATTACAATGAACGCGTCAAAATATAAACGAAATAAAAATCACTTGATGATAAGACAACTACAGTAAGTAGGTACCTTTATATAATAGTTATAAGTCGTTACCTATGATTAATATACCTAAAGATTGTAATATAACAATATAAGGGTCAATCAACTTTTTTACACACACAATTCTGTCTGTTGCCCACTGTTCAGATTTTAATAAATAAAATAAAATCTGGGGACTTATTGGAAGTGAAATTATTATAAAATTATAGTTATATCATTAACTCATTTCATTATAATGTATTGTTTTATTATTATTTTGATATTTATTTAATTTTCTGTACATAGGTTTTGTATGATAAATATTCAAATATAAAAGTAAAATAAAATACTAATACAAAAAATATACATTATAAAAAACCTAACCTATGAGTGCAGCCGGCAGCGGGGCAGGGCTCAAGCTAACCGGTGGTTAGGGCTGCAGAGAGAGGAACCTCCTCACAATGCGTGCCGAGGAGTACTACCTTCTGTATCTGGCCCTTAATCCAGCGAGAGTCTCTTGAGGTGTTGGTCGAGACTCTTCGCTATAAGACCGTTTGCCGAAACAACTATTGGGACAAAGATCGTCGAAACAACATCCCACATGGCGGTCACCTCGTGAGCCAAGTCAAGGTACTTGCTGAGCTTGTCCTTCTCGGCCTTCACGAGGTTCTCGTCATGCGGGATGGTGACGTCGACGAGCACTGCCGCCGGGCAGATCGATCGATTGAGATCGATCTGTCAATACGATATCAGGCTTATTGGCGACAATAGTCCTGTCCGTGATGACAAATCGATCCCAATAGAGCGTAGCACGACCATTTTCGAGAACTGGCGCTGGTGTTTACTTATAGTACGGCACTTCAGACTCAACAAGACCATTATTGAAGAGCAAGTTGCTGATGGATGATCCTGGATGTATGAGCAAGTACTCGCCGTTGAAATTATGTGTCTGAGGGACTTGCCGGGGCAACGGCACGCTCAACAAATGTCGACCGTGCCATCCCTCAGAATATATTTCCGGTAATTGTTCGTCATTATGACTTCGTCAGCAATTGCACAGACAAAACCTTCGGTTCCCCAAAGATTTCGGTTTTCACGGACGCTAAAAAGTCTACGTCGGGCCTTGTTAGGGCCAGGTAGAAGCGTCCGTGTAGCTCGTTGCTTTTCCATACGTTCTTGCGGTCTTCAGTGCTCAACACCGTTGGTCTGCGCCAGTTTTCGTTTGCCAAGGAGAGAGGCGTGAGGCTCCTGTCTACTGCAACCACGATGCATCCCACACTCATTGCCAAGGAAATAATCCCTGAGATTGCACGCACACCTCGCGGTTGTGGAAATTCTTAGCATTTAAAATGCCTCGACCTCCACATTTCCTTGGGATGTACAATCTCATGACAGATGAGCGTGGGTGCAACATGCGATGTGATGTAAGCAGTAGACGGATCCCCCTATTCAGGGCGTCCAGCTCAGTCTGAGTCCACCTTAGTATGCCAAAGGAGTATGTGAGCAGCGGCACCACCCAACCATTGAAGGCGCGCCTTACTACCCCGTGACAATGTTGACATTTAATATCATATCATGTCATGCAAAAAACATGATAACAAGATCTAGAACGAATAGAACAGAAGCGGATACTGCGATAGCACGCCCTCCACCCCAGCCCGCTTCGTTCAGCTCATGTCGCCATCGCTGTTGGGTGATGAGTTCGCCACTGCACCCGACACCAGCGAGTCGAGCGACCTCCGCCGTCGCGACCACCTACGTGACGTGCGACCACCGCTGCCGGCACGCTTGGGGCCTGCGGGGCATCCTGCTCTGCGCACGGCTGGGTTTAGTGCACCGCATGCGATGGTCAACATCGAATAATGAAAATTGCATGCGAGCATAATACGGGGCTACAGAGGGAGGAACTAACCTCACTGCGTACCGTGATCGAATGCTGCTCCTGTTTCAGACTCTTGAACCAGCCATCACTGTTACCGCCCAATGACTATCGGATCAGGTGCGGGCCATTCAGCGGCTTCGGCGACTGGATCAGTCTGTACCTTGATCGGCTACGCCTTGAATCGCTACATATTCGTACAACCTCCGCTTCATCACGGGACCCTCCTGCTGCGTTATCGGCTTCGATGCCAGTCGCCCAACACGCACTGATATCAGTGCAGTATGATCCCGTTAGCGACGTTGAGGATTGTGTGAATATAAGCGTAACTAGCCAGGTGAATGAGCAACTGAGGAGGGCTTTGGAAGACGCGATCGCGCAGTATCGGTCCACACCCAACTCTAGGTCTCGTTTACCACGCTTGCCTGGCAGTAAACGAAATTTAGCACTTATGGGAGCCCTAAACGCCTTGCTGGCGTCATATTTACAAGCCAGCGAGGATATTATCGATACCCACTCAAATTTGTATTGCGGGGCCAGCACTGCATGCCGCGTAGCTCGAGTCAAGTTTTCGGACACTGACCGAGCGACGCGCGCTCGTGGGTCTGTCCCCGCTTGGCAAGTGCGAGTTGAGCGGCGTATTGATAAGTTTAGGACTCTCATAGGAAAGCTAGTCTGCTTCAGGGGGGCAATGAACGCCCCCGAGTCATACGTTTCGTGAACCAGGCTTTTGCTTGGACCGGAATAAGGCCCCAACATTATTATGGCCTGTGTCATGGAACGTATCGACTTCCTGAAGCAGAAAGTTTGCGCGTGGGCAAGCCGTATTCGTCGCTATAGAGAGCGTGTAGATAGATACCAGCAAAATCACCTCTTCCAAAGTGATCCGAGGAAGGTGTACCGAAAGTGGGAAGGAACCGATCAAGGAGTGAGCGACGGACACCTACCGGATGCTCCTGCTATGCTTAATTTCTGGCGCAGCATCTGGTCGGTGCCTGTCGTGCACACAGAAGGAGACTGGATTTTAGCTGGGCAGATATTCAAACATAGGTTATTTAAATTATATACCTATCTGTCAAGAGAATTTACGCGTTAGGCATACTTCGAGACATTGATTATCGCATATAATAATGTTTTACTGTGCCAAAGATGATTAAAAAAGGTATCTGATAACTATTTTTCGTGTTTTTCATTTATTTTATTATTTTTAAATGTATTTTTGTATGATAGTATGCTTATTACCGTCATTTAATTCTTTTGCGATTTTGGACACATCTCGAAATTCCGTAAAATACTTTCTGCGATATGGCCACAACACGAAGTGCCTATATTTGAAGGCCAGTACTTTAAAAACTACACATACTTGAAAAAAAAATGCACATTCATTTGAAGCTCTATATAATGAACAACAAAATAACCAAAACCACAGTGTTATTGACCCAAAACTTAAGGAATTAGACCCTTTTTTCTGCCGCACACTCAACTCGCAAAACTTTGATCGGCGATTTCTCTTAATATTGGTTTTTTGAGATGTGGCCGTATAGCAGGCACTAGGCGACATTGCTCTTACAATTTTCTATAAATTATAGAGCTTGTTTTTCGCTTCTCTGTTTTTTAAATAATTTAATTTATTTCACTCTTTTTAGTTTTTATTAAAAAAATAGTGTTTTAATTAATTATTATTAAGGGATACATAAGCTCCAGAGCTCGATTTTTTAATGTCGCGAAGCTACAACTGACAAATTACAAGCGAAACTCTCATTCTAGCAAAAGGAGTTTATTACTTAACATTTAATTTTACGTATTTTTTGACTTTCCTGTCAAAATGGTAGTATCAAAGTGTTATAATGTATTATATATTATTTACAACACTGCTCGGAAATATGGCCATAGGATGGTCTTGTTTGGGGTCACAAAACGTCACTTATAAGGACACACCAAGAATGTTTTTGTCGGCATGATTGCTGATTGGTCGAGAACATTGTTGTCCAACTTTAAGAACCAATGAAAATCAATCAATCAATTTTTGTGTCATAGCTCCTTAAAATAAAAATTGAAATCTACCAACCAGAACACACCATTTTGTGTCCTAAAATATTAGGTGTATTTTTGCTAAAACATACACAGACTAAAAACTATGTCACTGCTTTTTTCTAAATGTAATTCAAACTTGGCCCCTAATCTCAAACCACTAGAGATGACATTACATGGGAGATATGGCGAAACAAATACAATTTTATATAGAGTTGACATCTTCATCTCGAATGTTAGTTTATTAATCTCGAGAGCCACGAGAATAGGGGTCCAGATGCAAAAAAAGTTATCTATGGTAAAATTGGCGGTGATACAGCTTCTATACTACCTTTGAAAAACCTACGGCAATTGACTAACACTATTGAGTCTTGAATATTAATTTTTATTTTATTTCCTTTCAGTAGTTGTGAAAAGCACTATGTCTGCCTCGGTAGAAAGTGCAATTTATGGACTCATACACTATTTCATAGCTTTCAATTGATACCCATATAGCTATAATATAAAAAAAAAAAAATTCCCCCGCCATATTTTCTTTCGCAGTCGCTTTATTGAAATATTATATTATACCCTATGTCACTTCTGAAATTAAGACGAATCGAATGACACGTCGTATGTTAAAATCCGTCTAGCCGTTTAGGCTGCAGAGCGTGCCCAGAAATAGACATACATACATACATACTTCCATACTTACATACATACAAACATACATACATTCATACGTACGTGCGCTCGAAAAACATAACCCGCCTCAGAAGGCGTCAGAACGCAGTCGGGTATAAAGACGAGTGGCGTGTGTTACGATGTGAGCCGAAGGCGAAACGCAAGACGCTGCTGAAGCTATTGAGAGCTGCTGAAGTGCCGCCGCAGACTTTTCCCACTGAAAGTACGATTCACGATCCGCAGATTCACGAAGGCAGCGGTTCGAAGTTGCAAAGGAACAAGGACGACGGCAGGCAATGCTACGGCCGCCGCAGCGGCCCTAAACCCTTTTCCAGGTATTTGTTCAGGACTGGTAGCGGAGCGGGGAGGTTGGGAGCATTGGTTTCAGATGGCTGGCGAGGCGTTTTTCAGCGCGCCCTTTCCCCGCCTTGCTGCAAGTCAAGCTTGAAAAACGCCTGTAAAAAAGGTCACCAGACAGTTTGCGGCCGCCAGTCGGGACTAAGTTTTCGGGCCTCACGCTAATTTCGTAGGTTAGTTGGGTCGCGCCTCATCACTAGTTCCCGGTTATGGAATACTTCCGGGATCGCTCGGCCGCATTTCGTTCATGATCAATTGTAGGTTTGGGTGGCAGCTCTGCTGGTTTTCAAACAAGTACTGCTGGTTATCGAGTTTAATGGTTTCGGGCTTGGCAATTTCGGGAAAGACCTCAGATTCAGAATTCAAGATGGCGACGAGGTTGTTTCCGGCCAAAGTCCTCATGGCTGTTGTTTTTCATGTCTTTCGGGATGGCACTTTCGAAAATGATGTAATTGAAGATGGCGGCCATGAGGTTTCTCGAAAAAGTCGTCACGGGGATCCTGTTTCACGTTTTCGGGGATGGCAATTTCGAAAATGATGTCAGATTTCGAATTAAAGATGGCTGCAATGATGTTTATCGAAAAATTCGTCGTGGGTATCGTTTTTCATGTTTTCGGGGATGGCAATTTCGAAAATGATGTCAGATTTCGAATTCAAGATGGCTGCAATGATGTTTATCGAAAAATTCGTCATGGGTATCGTTTTTCATGTTTTCGGGGATGGCAATTTCGAAAATAATGTCAGATTTCGAATTCAAGATGGCTGCAATGATGTTTATCGAAAAATTCGTCATGGGTATCGTTTTTCATGTTTTCGGGGATGGCAATTTCGAAAATGATGTCAGATTTTGAATTCAAGATGGCGGCAATGATGTTTATCGAAAAATTCGTCATGGGTATCGTTTTTCATGTTTTCGGGGATGGTAATTTCGAAAATGATGTCAGATTTCGAATTCAAGATGGCTGCAATGATGTTTATCGAAAAATTCGTCATGGGTATCGTTTTTCATGTTTTCGGGGATGGCAATTTCGAAAATGATGTCAGATTCGGAATTCAAGATGGCGGCTATGATGTTTTTCGAAAAAGTCGTCACGGGGATCGTGTTTCATGTTTTCGGGGATGGCAATTTCGAAAATGATGTCAGATTTCGAATTCAAGATGGCTGCAATGATGTTTATCGAAAAATTCGTCATGGGTATCGTTTTTCATGTTTTCGGGGATGGCAATTTCGAAAATGATGTCAGATTCGGAATTCAAGATGGTGGCTATGATGTTTTTCGAAAAAGTCGTCACGGGGATCGTGTTTCATGTTTTCGGGGATGGCAATTTCGAAAATGATGTCAGATTTCGAATTCAAGATGGCTGCAATGATGTTTATCGAAAAATTCGTCATGGGTATCGTTTTTCATGTTTTCGGGGATGGCAATTTCGAAAATGATGTCAGATTCGGAATTCAAGATGGCGGCTATGATGTTTTTCGAAAAAGTCGTCACGGGGATCGTGCTTCATGTTTTCGGGGATGGCAATTTCGAAAACGATGTCAGATTTGGAATTTAAGATGGCCGCCATGAGGTTTTTCGAAAAAGTCGTCGTGGGTATCGTTTTTCCTGTTTTCGGGGATGGTAATTTCGAAAACTATGTAAGATTCAGAATTCAAGATGGCGGCTATGATGTTTTTCGAAAAAGTCGTCACGGGTATCGTGTTTATGTTTTCGGGGAAGGCAATTTCGAAAATGATGTCAGATTTTGAATTCCAGATGGCGGCAATGATGTTTATCGAAAAATTCGTCATGGGTATCGTTTTTCATGTTTTCGGGGATGGCAATTTCGAAAATGATGTCAGATTTCGAATTCAAGATGGCTGCAATGATGTTTATCGAAAAATTCGTCATGGGTATCGTTTTTCATGTTTTCGGGGATGGCAATTTCGAAAATGATGTCAGATTCGGAATTCAAAATGGCGGCTATGATGTTTTTCAAAAAAGTCGTCACGGGTATCGTTTTTCCTGTTTTCGGGGATTGTAATTTCGAAAACGATGTAAGATTCGGAATTGAAGATGGCGGCTATGATGTTTTTCGAAACATTAGTCACGGGTGTGTTTCATGTTTTCGGGATGGCAATTTCGAAAATGATGTCCGATTCGGAATTCAAGATGGCGGCTATGATGTTTTTCAAAAAAGTCGTCACGGGTATCGTTTTTCCTGTTTTCGGGGATGGTAATTTCGAAAACGATGTAAGATTCGGAATTGAAGATGGCGGCTATGATGTTTTTCGAAACATTAGTCACGGGTGTGTTTCATGTTTTCGGGATGGCAATTTCGAAAATGATGTCCGATTCGGAATTTAAGATGGCCGCCATGAGGTTTGTCGAAAAAGTCGTCGTGGGTATCGTTTTTCCTGTTTTCGGGGATGGTAATTTCGAAAACGATGTAAGATTCAGAATTCAAGATGGCGGCTATGATGTTTTTCGAAAAAGTCGTCACGGGTATCGTGTTTCAGATACCTACATATTTAATATAATACAATTAAAAGTTAAAACTAAACTTATTTAAATTAAAATAAAAACTAAGCGACTCAAATATTAAAGACGTAAATAATAATCACCACTATAAAAAGAACACCCCCTCTAGCAGGTCCGCTCGCGGCATGGTCCCTATGACACTGGCTGCGTTACCTCTCTGGATAGCTAGCCCAATCCTTTGGGAGAGGTAAGCACCAGCTCTAGGATCTCCGGAGGTGTTTATCGTGTTTCATGTTTTTTCGGGATGGCAATTTCGAAAACGATGACAGATTCGGAGTTCAAGATGGCGGCTATGATGTTTTTCGAAAAAGTCGTCACGGGTATCGTGTTTCATGTTTTCGGGGATGGCAATTTCGAAAATGATGTCCGATTCGGAATTTAAGATGGCGGCTATGATGTTTTTCGAAAAAGTCGTCACGGGTATCGTGTTTCATGTTTTCGGGGATGGCAATTTCGAAAATGATGTCCGATTCGGAATTAAAGATGGCGGCCTTGAGGTTTTTCGAAAAAGTCGTGGGTATCGTTTTTCCTGTTTTCGGGGATGGCAATTTCGAAAACGATGTCAGATTCAGAACTCAAGACGGCGGCGATGATGTTTAGCGAAAAAGTCGTCACGGGTTGTTTCATGTTTTCGGGGATCGCATTTGCCAAAATTATATTAGATTTTTTCCGAAATTTTTTCACTTAAAGCACCTAAGGCAAAGGGTAGGACAACGTTTTGAGCGGGATTTTCTTTTTTTGTAGCAGTAGGTACATCAACATTTTTCCGCAGATTTCTTATTTTTTTGTTTAATAAGTGCCTCAACCTAATTTCATGTTCTTTTGAAATCAATTAATAATAATTTGAAACACCCTTAACTTGTCTTGGTTCACGCTACATTAGTTTCTTCGAATTTTAGATTACAATTTAATATTGTGTTAAGTATACTTAAATAATATTATCATATTTAAGGTTTCCTTAATGTTTGGTGTATTTTAAAGCTTTTGTTTAAAATAATGAAAATCCGTAATTGGCCCATGATTTGTAATTATGTCTGAAATAAGCCTTTTTGTAATTTGTGCTGTGGATTTATTGTCTCAATAAAATAAAATAACTTATGGAAAAAATTTAACTATCTTATTTTTTCAGGAAATCTGGTAAACGCACTAGTAAAACAGATAATAAATAGATCCGTGAAGGTAATAATAATTTAGCACGAATAAAAAAATAAAAGCTTACTCAAAGATAGTATGGATGGAAACATGATTGCCCTACCCGACGCTCTAGGAGAAAAATAATATACAATATGCTTAATTTAAACTACGTAAAATTTTAAACAGCAAAAGTTAAATAGCCAGAAGAGACTACTGCAAGCGACTTCTGTGGGCCTAATGCTATCCCGAAAAATTTACCAGTTTTCGAGGGAATAGCAACAAACGACCTCTCCGCGGACTTGGTTTTATTATGGTCTTGTAATTGCAATTATCTGTTTATTGCAACTTACTTAAACAAACGCTCTCTCTAGGATCACTGTTAGGCGTGATATTGTTCTTCTATACTAAGAAGTATAATATCACGCTTGTCGTTGTTCAAAACAGTGATCCTAGAGGGAGTTACGAGTATTAAAGGCAGTTGCAATAACCTGATAGTTGTAATTACAAGATTCCACCTTATTATATTTACTCGTAACTCGGCCGCCATTAATGTCAAGTAAATACGAGCTATCATAACATTCATAACATTGACAATACCTTAACATGTCAAAATCAATTACATTTTACCGAAAAAAATAGAGTACCACCGTAGTCATTTTATCCATATAAACTTAGCTCCAAGCAATAGGTAATTTTTTAAAAGACTCCACAATAAAAAAATAAGTGAGACTATCATGTGAACAATGAAAACGTTTTTTATCACGACTTACAGGTAACAAAACACCAGCGTAATAAAATGAAAATTCCACGCAAAATAACCCGAGGTTCATAAAAATATCCGTTTAATTTTGCAAGAGAAACAGTGGGGTTATTCTTTAAATAAACTCAATTTCGATTTTACTAAAGAAAGATTCTGAATATTGAAAACGCAGTAAGTACCTCACTATAACAATACATATGGAAAACGGATGTGGGAATATTATACGTTACCCTATATATTTAATGATTTGCCTAGTCACGTGTGTCAGAGCATATTTAATGACGCACATAAGTGCAAAAGCATCCTAAAAACATGTTTTTGTCATGTTAAATTTCTAAATAATCTACTTAGCAATAATAAGTGATACTTTACAAATACGGTGTGGACGAGCGCCGAACAGCGACAGATAAACCGTTTGTGATTTTCGCTCGCTGTAGTACCCTATGTACTATATCTAAGTTATTTTGGATAAATAATTTAAAAAAAAAATTGTTCAGTGGTCCTAGACAAGATTCTAAACATTATCGTAAACGATTTTCGAAAATCGATTGTTGAATTTACATAAGCGCTTGAGGCGAACGTCAGGCACCTACGTCAATCCTATGTATTTTCGATAACGATAAGTTCGCCTTTGTATAGGTACATCCCTGTTATATTTTTGTCTATTTTATAAGTGTTATCTCTTTTGTTTGTACAATAAAGTGTTTACATACATACATACGATAACGCTCTTGCAATGCATCTTTTCTAAGGCTACAGGAGCGTCGGTGGCTCTAGTCGTTTTGAGTCGAATCTTGACTCGTGATCGTAAGTTACCGAGTTTGAACCCCAGCGCTGCTGTGGTCGTGTACCGGCCAATGAGTATTTCTAAGTCTTTTACGACGAAGGAATAGGTTCGTGAGGAAACCTGAGCGTATCGAACGGGTGCCTATTATTTTATCGAAACACCTTTCAACGAACGTATCAGTAAGCAGAATGTTCGTTTCATCGAAAGACATTTTCTCGCCGTATGAATTTTCATTTCTTTGGTAGTCATAATTCTATACTAACCTAATAGAATTTTAGTATTAATTATTGTGTAAGTAATATATTTGATTTTTTATACCATTACCATGCGAGCGTCTTGGCTCCTATGCTGTAAGCTTAGATTTTTAACTTAGGTCGAACGCAATACTGCCCAGTCATACGTTGATTTTGTGATATTTTTGTTAATGATGCTTGTTTCTAATAGTTTTAAATTTCTTTTTTGTTAGATGCAACATTAAGGCAAATCAATTAAAGTAAATGCATTCAAATAACAAGTTTATTTAATGCAGTCACTTAACTAGTAGGTCTTAATTGTCATAGTCTACATGACGACAACACCTTATGCACTAGTGCATAAAATGCGATTATATGCAGCCTATACCCAGCATAAAGAAGGACTTTACGAGCATGAGAAGTGAAAAGATAATAATAACTGTCGTCAATTCGCGTAATCAGTGACAAGAAAATACAGAGCTAATTTTCCTTAGTTCCTAATACAGTATTTAGTTCTTTGTTCACAAAAGCCCAAGCTTAACACACGGTCCACTTAAGGCACTTGTCCCACCACCGCGATAAGCGGAAAGCGAGTAGAGCAAGCGATCAACTATTAATATATGTGTCTCATTTATTGATTCGGAATCTATATCTTTTGTTTCGACGAACTAGTGGAAAGAGTTCACGCCGGCAGTGTGAAAAGCCAGCGATCAACTGTTAATATATGTGTCCCTTTTATTGACTTAGGATCTATATCTTTTGTTCTTTTCTTGAGCGAGAAAATAGTCGATAGCTAATGACTTCTTGCTGGCAGTGGGACAAGTGCTAAAATTGGTAATTTTGTCCTAAAAGGAAACTCAATAGGTACAATGGATATAGCTTTACGTCGTCCAACTTTATTAGACCCGTAGATATGTAAGGAACGTAACCATTTTCTTAAAGCATGCTGGTTTAGTCACAAGACTGAACACTGGTCTATAAAGATAATACACTTAAGAATTCATCAATGGCTTTACCTTTTGCTGCATCAAAGAACATGAAACCAGCATAATTCGATCTCCACTGAAGAATAGTAGCTATGAACCTAAGGGTTGTAAAAACAATGTTTTTGTCTACATATCTCATCTTCAGAACAATAGTGACCTAATTCAGAAATTTTAAATTTCAAGTTAGGTCTGTATACTAATAAATTTATGACTGAAGTTTGAAAGCTGAAATGTTGAATTAGGTCACTATTGTTCTGAAGGTGCGTTAAATGACAGTCCGTTGTATATCTGCGGTAAAGAATAACATTACCGGACGGAGGAAGCCACTTCGTCCCCCCGAGCCATTTCACTACAACTAGGGTCACCACATTTGCATATTGTGCTCGGACAGAAAATAAAATTTCGTTTTTTTATTGTTTTGTCGTGTGTTGCGGTTTTTAGAAGTATCATAGGACGGGAATATTAAAACAGACTTGGTTTTTTGGGATATAACGTTTAGTAGAAGAAATAAGCGATAAATAAATAAAAAATGTGGTTAGCGTTATAAAATATTCGAAAATGACTTTAGTACATATCACTAGTTCTTAGTTATAAATAGTCGGGTTAATATAATTGATAGAATAATAGATCTCTAATACTATAATTATTATTATAATATTAGCATATTGCTCCAAGGGAATTGATTCAACTGAAAACGGATCATGATAGATTGAAGGTAAGTATTACTGGAATACATCTACTGCGGCTGTGGCGTATATTGCAGTCGGATGTGTCACCACAGAGCCATCCATTGCGGCATTAGCAAAGCTTTTGAGGATACACGTCGTTTATAAAGCAACAATCTACGTGTTGGAATTTAGTCAGTAACACTGTCAAAATTCATGAAATCTTGTGGTTATAATGTATGACGTATTTGAGAATATTTAATCGCTAAAAATGACAATAATTAGGTCAATAGTACAAGGCTGCGGTCTTGAGATCACTCGTTTGCCTTTGCCATTCTATAAATAAATATTTTAATATCTCTCCCAGACGTTAAGGAATTCCACAAATGTGCTATTAAAATTCATATTCATGCAAAAGAACAGAATTCCTACTCCAGAATCCAGAGGCCAAAAAAAAACTCTCGTCTAGCGAGGTAACTGACCTTAACATGAACACCTAAGGTCGGAAGGTTATCACTTACTTTTTTCACCCTAATATAAAACAAGGGGTTTCATAAGTGTAACGTGTGAATATGTGTGCCTGTCTGGGACATCGCAGCTTCCAAACGGATAAACTGATTTAGACGCGGGTTTTTTTAAAACAAAGGTAGTTTAATTAGAATGGTTTTTAGCTACGTTTGATAAGAATCGGTTTAGCTTTTAAGGTTAAAAGCACCAATGTTGGACACTTTTAGCTGAAGGCACCAATAATGGACACTTAACTGTCAATTCAAAGATTATAAGGTTATAAATTGATTGTCTCAAAATAAATGAATAACCCTTATCTTCTGTACCATAAGAATCAAAGTGTCCATTATTGATCCTTGTCCATTTACTGGTTCCATCATCATAAGAGTTATTAGCTCTGAAATAAACGGTCAGCATTTTATCTATTTCATTATTATCTTCTACAGCGAAGAGCTGAAGTGGGTAGAAATAAAAAGTACTAAACGTCAAGTTGAAGGATGTTAACCGGAAACTCGTTAACCTGACCGCAATAATTCGCAAAAGGGCTAAAAGGTTTACAAGATTTACGTGAAAGTGTTTTTCTAGCATGAAGTTACAGACAGTATTTTAAAAGGTTATTTTGTTTTTATGACTGGTCAAATTAGAAAACTGAATTTATTTCATTCACAATGAATTCATATTCAATTGACAAATTTTGTTGTATGGTAAGCCTTAGGAGGTTAAGGCAACATTAAATTTAATTAACGTCAAACACTAGTTCGAAAGAGACATAATATACCTATTTATTTAAAGTTTATCCAGGTATTATCAAAGACCAGCGAACTAGTTTTAAATAGGTAACTGTTAAAACTTACTTATGTAATAAACTTTGTTATTTCATACTACGAGTAGTTATAGTCTCTTAGTTCAATTGAAGAATGGGCACCCTATTTTAATGTTAACTATGAATGAAATACAGTTTCTCCGTTTATTTTCCTCTTTGACAAAACAAATTTAATTTGCGTGATTGCTTTCATTGCGAGTGTTGAGATAGTTTAATGATTTTTTTGTCTTTTACGTGTTAATGTAAGTACAAGAAGGAAACTTAAAATTAGAAAATACTTAAGTTTAGTCAATTATACAAATATTTCCTCCTTCCACCTTTGTTATATTACAAAATGACTAAGGCTGCAGAAACTGCTATTCAGAAAGCATGTATTTTCAGAGCGATATTCAAAACCCTTTGCGTTACCCTGGGACCTGTCAGTATACAAAGATTTTGCTTTCAAGAAATACCAGAGCCATCTGGTATATGCACTGTACCTAAGAAAAAACCTTGAAATACTCGCAAGTTCGTCCGTTTAAACCAATACTCGGCCCGCAATTGCCTACTTCCCTGCCTAGGCAATAATGTACTATTGTGCAATGACTATTGTTTACAATGTTCGCTAGAAAGTAATAATTTGCCTAAAGTGGTTTCTATACTTTAATTAACCCAAACAACGCGAAGCCCCCATATATAGAAATTGAAATTTTGAGAGAATAAGTTTTCTTGGTTATCCTAGGAGAGCACTTAGAAGCCATTTTTCGTACATTCAACCCCTAACGGGAAAATAGGGGTATAATCGAAAACGAATTTTACTCGTATGAATTCACGACAATCCTTTAGTTTGTCTAAGCTGTTTAGGGGTTTTTTTAATGGTTTATGACACACGAGCCACCTAATGGTACGAGTAATATTATAGTCTGCTCGTTGTTTGTCAGTCACGGATGCCTTTTCTCATGAAGAAGGCAATCGACCACACAAGACACCTGATGGTGAGTGGTATCGGAGACCCTATAGACATAATGCATTCTCAAGACAACAATTTTAAGACTGCAATTCTAAGACCACTATTGCTTTGTTAAATCTGAGGACTAAGATGGAATGCCTCAATGCTAGTTATTTCACCAGTTCACTACATCAAACATCCTTACACAGGAACAGAACAAAGCAAACACTTCTGCTAGGCGGTAGGTTAAAGGATAACATGGTGGTAGCAATCCGGACGGACCCTGCAAAAGGTTCCGATCCACCACTGAATAGACGTATTGATATTAAATAAATAAATATCAGAGTACAATCTTACACACGAGTTGAACTAGTCCCTAAGCTCAAGGCTTGTACAGACAAAGTCATATATATTCAAGTTTCGAAGACGCCAAAAATATCTACACGCCCAATATCACTAACTATATATTTATGACTATGATTGTACTTTGGGTACGGACAACGATATACAAACTTATATAGATAAATACCATACTTAACCCTTTGAACGCCTTTGACTTTATACAAACGTCGGCCTCACACGCCAATGACAGCTAAAAACCACAACTAATGTCAACCTTACGTCATAAATACTCAGGTCTATTTTGCACTGTATGTGTGACCATTAAAATGGTCGATGGCGTCGTAGGCACGACAGTACTGTACACGACCACTTTAGTGGTTCTTGGCGTTCAAAGGGTTAAATACTTAGGAAACATAATAAGACTCATGAACAAAATACTCTGCTCATCGCATGCAAATATTTGCCCATACCTGGAATCCAACCCAGGACCGCTAGCTTTGTAGGCATACCACTACCAACTGGACTAAAAGTATTATAGTTAACAAACAAATATCACAATCCTAATGACATCTCCAAGAAAATAACATTTAAGCCTAGCTAGCTACCATTTTCTCTCTGAAACATGTTTATTTAACTTTCAAGGTTACACGACACATAACATACAGAGACGTTATTCCTAACGAACAAAAATACGTTCTAAATATCTCCTATTCCTTCTAAATGTCTCCTTGAGCGAGGCAGTTGAATTACACGGAACATTTAATCCCTTGAGCAGTAAAAATATTCAGCCCTTGTATTTTCCCTCATTTTCCGTATTGTAAACAGTCGGATGAATGAAAAATAAACGCGATATGCCGGTAGAAACTCTAGTTACAACTTATTTGTAACTTATTAACTTAGTAATTACAATTTAAATATAAAAAGAAACTCCGATAATATAATGGCGACTCCTCCTTCCAAAGGTTGCTCTTAAATGGTCCAACAGATTTTCATGAGGCCTAGCTGAGAACCATCTCACTTAATCTGGTTTCAAACTTAATATACAACTAACCATTTTGATCAACGAATTTTTGGTTGATAAACGGTCAAAAACCAAGTCAATCCATCGATAAAAGTTTCAGACCTAGACAGAGCAATTAAGCTTATTAAAATGTATAAAAAATAAAGTGACTACGATAAAATGTATCATATTTTTCTCTGGTAATATAATTATTTTCAAAAGGCCTTGTCATAATATTGAGGATATTTTAAATTTATTTTCTGCATCAGGTATTTTATCATGCTCATTTTGCGATAAAACCAATATCCGTCGCAGTATTCTCGTTAAAGCCTTTTTACAGCATCGTCGAAACAACGGAACAATGATAATGTTAATTTCTTTATCGAAACCTTGTTAACTAGAGAGGTTCTCTTTGAACGAAGCTCTCTTTTGTGGCATTATTCCATAGGACAAGTAAATGCAGACTAGTGATTTTTTTTACGCTGTCTTGTTACGGGATATAATAAATAAATAAATTGCAAAGCGTTGAAATAAGAATTGTTAATTAGTAAGCTTATGTCAAGCAACCTGTCAAACAAGAAATTATAGTTAATTTCAGTACAATCAGTAACAGAATTACTCACTCTGTGAAAATTTCAACTATCTCCCTATAACGGTTCATGAGATACAGCCCGCTGACAGAGAGACGGACCCAAATAGACTTCCAGACGCACCACGGAATACCGAATATCGTAGGTACCTGGTTGAAATTCCGCCGTTTCGAACGAAGCGCTTTGCATCATCCTTCATAAAGCGTACTGCAAAAGAGTGGAATGCGCTTCCGGCACCTGTATTTCCGAATGCATACAATCCGTACCAATTTAAAGCTAGGGTGAATAGGCATCTTCGGGGTGAACTGACTTCATCGTCGACAAAATCTTCGCCCTCCAAGGGCAAGAAATAGAGCAAGAGTCAAGAGTAAGCCAATTAAGAAATAAAAAGTTTAATGAACATATAAATGAATTAACTAGGTACTTAGATAAAAAGGTGGTAATTAAAAATAAAGCTACCTAGTCCCATTTTCCGTATTTTTTTACCAACTATCTACCCATATTTTATTCTCGTATTTACTTCATCATCCACTATTAAAAACCACATGGAAGTACTAATAAAATACTGATGCCATGGCTGTCTGGTTAGAAAAACATAAAGTTTTAAACCTTAATACTATCTCTACTGTGTTTTAACCGTTATTTTATACCCTGGCCTCTGTCCAACATACCGCACAGTGGGATGTTGGCACATTCACTTCGAATCGGTTGCAATGTCCCCAAAGAGCGTCTTCTTAAACTACAGGACATTCAACGTGAAACAATCAAAACATCGTAACTTACAAATACGTGACGTTGGAAAAACAATTATAAGTTAATCGAGATAAGGTTGAACGTTGAAATTGATCTTAAGTAGATATGATCTTTAGGAGTAAAGTTAGAACTTTACAACTTTATTTGTCGATCCAATAAAAGTTATTACCGATACTCTGATTGTTGGGATTACTTTGAACATTTCTCATGAAAGTTGTAGGCATCGAAAACACGTTGTTATTTTATTTGTATTATAATATTAACATCATTTTAAGGGGTTCTGTTCCGGAAGAGATCTGAACGAAACCCTATTAATATGCCTACGCTGTCCGTCCGTCAGTCCTAATTTTAAAGAGCTGTATCTTGTGAACCGTAATAAATAGTAGTTTTTTTTAGAATATGACTGTTAATAACGGATTAACTAACTTTTTTTGTTTTAAACAAAGTAAAATAATGAAGGCTGTCCCCATACAAAAAACGTTTTTATAGAACTCTTTTTTATTTTTGTTGTATCGTAAAAACTTTTGACATTAATGATATATTTTCTAAAGTAATGGACGGGACTGCAAGACTAGGCTTAATTTTCCCATTTTTATTTCCCTACTCATTGTATTTTTTCGATTTGTGATTTTCTGGTAACCTGACTGTAGTTGGTCTCAAAAAGTATTTTGTTCCTTGACACAAAATTGGTACCACAAGCATCCAAGCATTATGCTGAGCCAGTGTCCGATTCACTGCCGCGAAGACACTCACTACTCTTTTTTATTCCTGTTTTCTGTTTTTTAATTTTTATTATTTCTGTTTGTTTTATATGTGTAGTGAATAAATGTTTTTTTTATTTCTTTTATATTTGTTATTAACTTAACTGTCATATTTTATATCGCAGCTTGTACATTTTCCCAAAAAGTACTCAATATCGATTTAACGTCCATGGTCTCCTAAGTTTATTCCCGTGGGGCTGTTGTAAAGGTAATAAAGCTACGCTCACTGACCCATCTTAACTTTCCACCCAATGTAATGCCATTTTTCCCGACTGGGTCATATTTTTCAAGTATAAGTATGTATGTATGTATGTCTATTTCTTTGGCACGTTCTGCAGCTTAAACGGCTTTATGGATTTTAACATAAAAAGTGTCGTTGGATTTGTCTTGAGGGCTGTGTTTACCGATTGGACCATTGCATAAAACATCCGTCACTTTCTGACCAGTGCGTAAGTGCGAGAGTGACGGATGCTTTATTCATCGCGATAAAGGCGTTCATAATACGCGCCCTGGTTGTGGGAGACAAAAGCTATGATAATTTTGTCAAAGTTATTTAGGAAGGGAGGTTATTTTTTACATATCGATGACAGTATCAAATAATGCAGTCTGGTTTAAGCTTGCTTTTTAAACTTGTACTATTAACAGTAGAATAAAGGTTAGAAAATTTAACGCTATACTTTCAAAAAACTGAATATCTCGGAAACCTGTCCAAACGTCGTTCAAAAGCCACATTGAGGGCGACACTACCTGACTGAATCAAAATAAAAATGGCCACCCGAGCGACCAGCCACACTAGACCCCTAATAAACATTGCCGTCTACTTACTAGGCTTTTCAACTCACATTCTCAAGCGTTCACGAGGCTCTTTTTAAATTGGTGAAATCACCGACGTGACTGCTCGCTATTAATTCCGTTGCAGTTTTCTGGCAAGCGCAGTTTTTTTAAAACATGTACTAACAGTGGATTTGCGTTTTTAAAATGTTGATGCAAGAACTTAAGTTAAAATAACTTTGGACATACTTTAAGGATAATTTTTAATTTCGCTCGTTTTGTCTCTGTGTAACCCAACCCAACGAGTTAAAAAGTGTTTACTTTTTTACGTTTTCGTGCAGAAAAGGATCCTCTTATTAGTGCTACACTGTTCGTCCGTCCGTCCGTCTGCCTGTTTTTAAATAGCTGTACTGTTTAAAGCGCAATAGATAATGATATTATTTCAAAGTAAAAAAAAAAAGTTCGATGAAAAAGGAGTCAGTAAGTATAGAATAATTTCATGTATTTTTGATGTCTTACCGTCAAAACGGTTATATATATAAATGTTAAATTTAAATTTATTAAAGTGCAAATCCCAAAAAAAACCGAACAAATGTGAGTAAGGTGGTACGGGACCCTCTGTGCAGGCGGTCAACGCGCCTGGCTTGTTTTTTAATTAGAATTTTATCTGATGATTTGGGGTTAGCTTAATTTGTAGCGACTACGCGTTACGAAGCCCCTAATTTTCAGCAGCGAGAAGACAAGATACCTATAAGATTTTTCTATTTTTTTTTCTCAACACGATAATTTTCATTTTAAAAATCGAAGGCTGGTCTGCATACAAAATGAAAACAATTGCTCCACTTTGAAGCCGGTTGCGATTGCGAGTGCGTTAGACAATAAGCCCTCTGGTCGGAAATTGGTTTGGTTTGGTTTGGGGTAATTTCTTACCCCACATCACTACATTATAAACGTCACAATTATGACGGGCCGTTTTCATACAAAAAATATACCTACCATGCCCCGTGTCAAACTGAATCGAAAAAAAATTGTACAAATATTAACGGAATACGCCTTGGTAAGGCAATGCCATTTACAAGGTGAACTACATAATTCCGAAGAGTCATAATTTAGAATTGATCGAAATATCAATTCTTCATACTCCGAACGCCTAACTTTTGAGAATACGTAAATGAATTATCTATCTCCAGATCACACTGACATCTGACAGACTAGTTTTAGCACTATCCTTTGTTTTAAATATAACAAATTAAAAGTGATAACTTTAACTGACAGATATTTTTTAATGGGGATTGGATGAATCGGGCTTCGGAGTTTTCAGTCATAAAAAATGTCGGGGCGAGTCCCAAACTAAGCTCTAGGCTTATTACTATACGGGTACTAGGCAACGATAAACATATTTACGTAAATAGAAAAATATATACTTATATACATAGAAAACACCCTAAGACTCTGAAACAAATACTCGCGCGCATTATACAAATATGACTGCTAGCTTCGTAGGCAGAGTAATTACCAACTAAGGCTAACTGCGTCGCCAAAACAAAAAATAAACTGAATCATCAACATTAACCTTTACAAAGTCAAAAGATCCAAGTGTATAAATATCGACATCACAGTTATGAGACAATTGTCGATGCTGGGAAAATACAATGAAACCGAAGACAAACCATCTTCTGAATAAGAGACGGGATTGAATGAAACTTCGGTTTCCAGCACACGAGAAATTTTGCAAAGTTCTTGACTTATCGGGTTGTTCTTGCGATTAACTTGTTTGCGAATATGACGAAGAGAAACCATGCCTTAGCTTAGCTTACAGGTGGTTGTTTGATTTATGTTTTAAGTGTTTAAATTATCAGCAATCGCGAACAAGCGAAAAAGGAATTAAACTCAGCTCAAAAGGGAGCATTTTGAAATAGGTACCTTGCTATAAACTAACACGCTTTTCACAGATACATGAAATTTAGCTGACCTCGCTATGCTCGGCCGGCCAAAACTATATGGCCACCATCATAGCACCACCAAATTAATGCCCGCTTTCCACTGCGAGCGGAGCGGGCTCCGTACGGACTCTGGTTTACAACGGTGACTTCAAATATTTCCAACGCGAGCTAACCTCTTTAAAAGTCACCGTTGTAAGCCAAACGGAGTCCGTACGGAGCCCGCTCCGCTTTCAGTGGAAAGTGGGCATTAGGGTAGGTTTTGCTCCTCGCTAATCAAATACCTTTAAATAGGAATTTAGTAATGTTTTGTGCTTGTAAAAACGGCTTTGGAACCCTTATTTATTAAGTTTTTTAATTATTTTTGAACGAATTTCCGCTGGTTTTGTTTTATTGTTTAAAGAATTTGAAAAAATGTGGTTGCTTACTAATTTACAAAGGCTATTTAGTTAGTTTTGCAATGATATATTAAATTATATATAAATTGTTGGTAATAGAGTAAATGACAATTGAAGCTTATTACTTTTTACGCCCAGTGGTCCGCACCACATTTATCCTTTCCGACAAAATACCAAATACGTAAAAGGCAACTCAAGAAAACCGCATTTGGATTTCCAGTTGAACCTACCACAAATGACTTCTGTCGGCCGCAGGCATGTCAATTTGACATCATAAAAGCAACACGTCCAACTAGTTTTGTGAATTCGCTACAAACCGGTAACGAAGAAGAAAATGGAAGCTTACAGTAAAATGATATAGGAAGTAACATTTACTTTTGGAGTTTTATCCTTCGTTTCTTAGAACGTTGAAAAAAAATGGATTTTGGATTGGATCTGTGTATCGTTAATCTATTATTTTAAAATTGTGGTACTTCGGCAAATAGTGTTTTATTTTGTTTTGTGCATAAAAAGCTTGTTCTACTGAATAATAGGTTAGTCTAGTACTTACATTTCGTACTAATCTTGTTAAATTTTCATCAACAATACCAAAGTACTTAAAACTCCCGAACTACACATGTTCAAGTAAATTTTAAACTTTCCTTATTCAAACTTCGATGTAGTAAAGACCCACTTGGATGCTTCAACTATTCGGGAACTAATAAGTGAAATATTTAAATGGAAAATTGCTTTCATACTGGTTACTAATATATCGGCATTATTGACTTATAACTTGATCGAAACGATACCTTAGTTGTGCTGTTATTAAGGCAAGCGCGTCTAGTAGAGAAAGTTTTAATATTGAGTGATTTTCTGCGAAAATTTAGTTTTCCTTACGATGCCATCACCGCCGTTGCCTATTTATAATTTTCGTTTTTTTTATGGTATAGTGAAAGCAAACTAGCACATTAAACTACCTGAGGCTAGGTTGGATCTGGGTCATTATTTGGGCGTTTGTTCCGAATCACTTTCGTGGTCACATTTTTGTACAAGTGGCTGCAGATTTCGATTTCGTTTCTGGTTAGGTATCTAAGTTTACCGAACATCTAACAAATATCCAAAAACGGCATCAAAATATACGCCCAATTCTTCAAAAATATGTCCACAAAAGTGAGGCGGTTGAAACGCTCGAATAATGACCCATCTGACACCCGTAGACGTTTGCATTCTTACAGTCTTAAAACTGCAATCCCAAGAATAAAAATCCGTAGCCAACCCTGAGGGTTAAGATGGAATGTTTCTACGATAAGTAATTTCACCGGTTGTCTTAACCCCCCACCGGAACACAACAATGCGAATGCTTCTTGGCGGAAGGTTAAGGATATCGATCCGGACGGACCCTGCGCAAGGGCCTGCCACCCCAACTACTGGGGTCCTAATGAAAAAGGGTATAAGTCTTATGAAGATCAAGTGAAAAAGGGTTTAAGTCTAGTATATTCCCGGTCATGTACGAGTATATACCCGTTTTTATTACGAGTTAAGTTAATTTGCACCATTTTTCACTAGGACCCCAGTATTTACCCAAGAAATTATAACAGTTTGACGACGCCTTCAGCCTAGTTGGTAGTGATGAATTAAGCTGGCGGTCCCAGGTTCGATTCCCGATATGAGAAAATATTTGTGTGAAAAATGCGAGTATTTTTTACTGAGTCTTCGATGTCTTCCAAGTATTTAAACATGTCTTGATTCATATAAGTATATTCATCGTTGTCTAGTACCCATTGTATTTATGTACAAGCCTAGAGCTTAGTTTGGGACTTAATCAATAAATCAATATGTGTGTTTGTATTTATTATATTTTATTATCAAGGTATTAAAGACAAACAAAGCTCGCAAAGTTAGAAGGTATGTATATAATATCCCCAGGGGCCAAAATACAGTTCCCAGCTGAATTTGCTCAGAATTTCGCACCTGACCGCAGTGTTTGTGATATCTTTCCCCTCACGTTAAGACGCGGTTCCCTACACAAACAAAACTGAAAACCGGGAATAGCGTAGCAGGAAAATTCCCGAGGGAAGTTAAATTTCAAACTATTTTCTACTCTATTTACGTTTCACAATATAACTTAGGTTTTAAGTTAAACATAAAGCTTAAGTTTTAGATTACAATTGAAAACATTGCTTTGTGTTAAGAGAATGCTTGTTCACTTATTAATTAGTAAATTTATTTCATTTTAGAAAAACATAATTATAAAAATCGCAAACGTAAAACCTTGCAAGTAGACATAATAACTACCTTAATATACTGACTTAATTCGTTTAATAACAGCAAAAGATATATGTTTTTTTTTTTAACTTGCTTTGATTGTCCTTTGCTGTTGTAAACTTGTAATAATTTTATCCAGCACTTGCTGTCATCCTATTTAGCTTAAATTTAACATACTTGTGTAAGTTATACTAGGCAGATAAAAAGTCCTTCACGACACATTGCACAACCATGGCATTTCTGAATATTGATATTGTTGATAGCAGTAAAATAATGATGTTGTTTTTATTTTTTCACACCTTGTGTGAATATTGTGTGAATAAGTATAGTATTATTCTATGAATGTCGAAATTATCAATGTTCAGAAACTTCATGGTTGTGCAATGTGTCGGTATTAGTGTTGGGATATTGCCGAAAGATTATCGACCGAGGAAATATTCTCCGGAAACTGCCCTGTAAGTTTCTCAAATTGGAAATTTACTACAAAACGGACTTTTTTCATAAGAAATAATATTTCTTTTTATATGAAGAAATAATTTGAAACTCTGGTGTTTTATGGTTGAATTGACATTTAATCGTTCTGCAATTATGTTTTAAGTAATATTTCTCTAAATTTCCTTATTTTCCCTTATGTTTCATGGAAAGTTTCCTAGAGAACTTGTGTTTTTGAGGGATTTTTTACAAGCGGTGTATAAAATGTGATATGTTATGGATAAAGATACAAAAATATCACAGATTTACTATGAACTATCTAATAATGCTTGTTCGTTGGAAATGGGAGAAGGATTATTATAGGTGTAACAGGTTAAAAAAACCCCAAGTGAAGACCTCCTAAATGGGAAAAGAGAGGTCATATTATTTTTGAAGGTGGTGGTCATAAATCGTTGAGAGATGGCACGTCTTCTCACATGTCACTCCATACGGTTAACGCCGTGCTTGTGAGTAAATTTGGTGATTGAATTTAGGTACGACATACGGTTACGGTTACAAAGGTCATTTTACATACATACCTTCACGCCTCACTCCCAATGGGTAAGGTTAGGGCAGGTAGGACTAGGCAGAGACTATGGAACGCCAGGTACACGCACCGGTCTAAAAAAAGCTCATTTTGCTGCCCCTACATTTATCAAACTCTTCATGCACGTTAGTCAGTTTAGAGTGCTTCTGATTTGGCTCTTATTTAGTACAGTTGAGTTCAAAAAGATGTACACACTTTAGTACCTTGTCTATTTAATGTCATGTTTAAACTGCCATATATGAAATGTCACAACGATTAAAGTGACAAGGTACTAGTACCTATATACATCTTTTTGAACTCGACTGTACATCGCAAATCTAATCACTGCATGTGCGTCTAGCTGGGGCGTCCTCTACCGACATCTGTAATCACTTTAAACTCTTTTGTCATACATCATTTGTAAATCAGGGGGGGACAATGTCACACCAAATGACCTAGTCCCAAACTAAGCTCTAGGCTTGTACTATGAGTACTAGACAACGATATAAATACTTATAATAAATATATAAATATATACTTACATAAATACATAGAGAAAACATCCATGACTCAGGAAGAAATATAAATGACCAAACCATCTTAGCATTCCCTTTTCATTCTTTGTCGCTACATCTTCTTTCAATCCAGAACGTTCTTAGATCTCGCTATTTCTTCCTTTAACGCGCTTTAACATCCGAATTATAATTCGTACAATGTTGATTCCATACTACCTAATATACAAACAACTAGAAAATAGAACCGCGAATAGCAGAATGAATGATCATTAATAAATCACGTGTCAATAAGTGTGACCTCGTCCATCAAATAGATACTGAAGACGGATGCTCGAGCACGCCGCAGCCGAGGCGGGGCGTGACTGTTTCCACACAAGCTGCTTGTATATATTGAAACCTAATATGCATTTGATGCCGCTTCAGCTGCTATTATAGTGAAGCAAATCAATATTATATCAGAGTATCTACACAATTAGCATTTAACCTGTGCAATTAATAGACTATTAAATTACTGGCCCTAGATAAGATGCATAACGCTAACGTAAATGATTATCGAAAATTGCCGAAACGAATGGAATTGACATAAGCGTTTATTAAGAGCGTCTGGCAGCATCCGTCAATCCTATACATTTTCGATAACGATGACGTCCGTTGAATGCATTTTGTCTAGGGCCACAGTCTTTTCCCGCAACTGCTCTCCTAGAAGTCGTTTACCGTTTTTAAGGCCGGAAAATGTTCATTTTTTTTCCATAAAACATAGATCGGCGAAGGCGTTCAACTGTAAAGAGGGAAAAAATAAATAAAAGCATTTTCTTATTCTCAATTTTAGTAAGAATTAGCAATTTAAATATTTCAAACGATCATGAAAATCTTAAATTAAATTATAAATTATAATTATAATATGTTTTTTTATCAATAACATCTACATTCTAACGTCTGCTACTTACTATCGCTCAATTTTGAACTGTAATAGAAAAACAATAAAAAAAAAGATTTTATTTGTCGAGCTTTTTACTCGTCTTAACTATTGCAGCTAAAAGGGTATTTAAAGCTTAGCATAGCGAGCTTTTAGTTTAAGCACAAGCAATCTATGAAACTACTATTAAATAAATTTCAGTCTCTAGAAACAATAAAAAAGCAATGTAGATTGTTTGTTAAGTTAAAATATTTTTCGAAGCAATGGTTATTGCTCATTTCGTCGCATCCTACGAATAAGGGCGCGACCAGCCCTCATGACCGTTTTCCGATTCTTACAGAATCATATTCTCCATATTTTACTACACCTTTTCACATTTAAAATATGGTCAAAATCCTAATTTTGAAAAAGTTATTAAGGTTTTAAATTTGGACGTAAACGGTCTCGGCACATTTTCTGCGACGAACAAGGTAACGAGGTCATTAAGGTCGTTGCTCCGCGGGGGAACCGAGTGCGGGGAGGGGTCGCAAGAGCCGTCGCTGCTGTTACACGCGGAGCGCGTACGCAGTCGGATGTGCATTTGTTTTGTTGGTGTAACTTGGAAAATTACATGAATAGAAGTCAGAAGCTGCTGAAAATGGTAAAAGAATTCGGATGCCGTTAAAGTAAAACGAAGAAGGACCGCAACACGTAAGTATACATATTTTTTTAAGCGATATGTTTTTACCTATAATTAGTTATAACTTCATTTTGACCACGTCAAGTGTTCTTTCTATTGTAATAAATAATATGTGTAAATATTATAGCATTGTTACACGGAAAGAGGTGATATTATGTTATAAAACAATACATTATAGAAATTAAAGCACCCAACGCGGAACAAGGGCGCGAGGTAACAGCAGGCCCTTTTTCCGCGGATTAAATATCCGCGCGCATGCTCTCGCCGCGGCATTTGCGCCTCTTTTCCATGGGAAATATTTAATATTGTTATTTTGAAAGTTATTTTCAAATAAAAAATGTTTTGATTGGAAGAACTGTAACTTTAAACTGGTGTGAAATGATTTTTACACGACTGCCCAAAAAAAGGTGTGAAATTTTTTCAAGGTTCATGTATTATTATTCGTTATTCCATCACAACTTCTAAACGCCTGAGCCGATTTAGATGTGTGTGGTATCGTTAGAATCCTCACAATCCCGGGTAACATAGGATACCTAAACTGTTAAAATGTAAATAACCACAATGGCAAAATGACAATTACCTACTAATATAGGTAGGTGTATACCGATGACAATATAAAAATGCAGTCGGGTTTCTAAAACTTGCTTTTCATTTAGTTATCATATATCGAAACTTGATTTACTCGCAGTAATTCAAGGGAAAAAATAAAATGTTTTATGTAATGTTGATTCAAAAACCCTTATAATTATGATTATCGTTTATTTTAGCGTCACCGGTGCCTGCGGGATCCGAAAGCGAAATTAATTATTTAATGGAATGTTTTGGTGAAGGCTTTAACATGGTGGTGAGTATTATTTTACTTATCACGCTATTATTACTAAACTATTTATGTTTTATCTAGGTATCATATTATTGTCTTGTCTTGCCACGTTAGTATTAACGAGATTTTTTGTCTGTCGGATTCTTATCCGTCCGATAGGAATCTACAATCCATATAAAACTAACTTCTCGATGAAATAGGTATTTAAACTTTTTAACATAGCTCAAAACTCGCGTTCTGGTCTGTCTGTTTGTTTTTTATCGCTTGTCTGTTCCATACTAATCCTTCAATAGATTTAAAACTAACATCCCGATAAACTAGAAACCTGAAACCCTAAACATAGCTCAGCGCTTGATGGTAATTAATGCAACATTAACTCGCTTTATTTTTCATATGGCTGTTTGTTTGTTTGTTTGTTTGTTTGTGTTTACTAAAAAAATGTTTGTTGATCTTACTAACTTCATGGTGACTTGCTTTTTATTCGTTACAAATATTAATAATATTGCCTTGTAAAGTGTCTTGGTTGCTTAAAAAACATATACATGATTTTTACATACAGGAAGGCGATACGGTATCGAAAGAAGACGGCAATGACACACGTATCGTTTTAGCAGAGAGCCGTGCTACATCAAATGCCTCGAATATTTTGTCCAGCTCTTCATCATTGTGAATCGGACCAGAGGGCATTATTGTCTAACGCACTCGCAATAGCAACCGGCTTCAAAGTAGAGCAATTGTTTTCATTTTGTATGCAGACAAACCTTTGATTTTCAAAATGAAAACGATCGTCATTGCAAGCGCGTTAGACAATAAGCCCTCTGGGCCAACTAAAAAAAATATCACCCTCCATACTAAATTGTTGCCATGTTCAAGCATTTTACTTCAAAAATGTGACAGTTAGGTAAGTACAAAGTGGGGCCCTCATTTAATTTCTACTCTTTTTTGTCTCACTGTAGTCGGTCCATAAGTTTTGTCACAGATTTTTATAGTAAAACAGTATCCATAAACTATTCTTTTAACTAAACCTTAGTGACAAAACTTATGAACTGACTAGAAGTATTATGGTCGACCAAACATAATTTGTTTTAGTTTTACTAAGATATACCTAATTTGAAAAAATAATAGTTTTTAAGATATACCATTTGAAATGTTTAAACTCAGATCTCATAAAAAACTTTATACTTAGTCATGTGATCTCATTATCGATATTTTTTACATTTTAATCTTACTTTAAAATAACTATTTAAGAGTATTTAATGCTCATTGAGAAGCTTATTTGATAAAAGATATATCGTACAGTCACCGTCATAAATAAGTGATGATTTCTGTACCTTGTCGGTTTTAATCGTTTGACAATTTCGTATCACATTTCAAACAAGACGTTAAAGTGACAAGGTTCATAAATTATCACTTATTTATGCCGGTGACTGTACTAATACAAAATACTTATTGTTAAAATTGTTGAATTTTTACATTTGATAAAATATAAAAATACCTGATTTTAGTTTGCGCTTTAATGATAAGATACATGTCTAATTTTATAACGTATTGATTTTTTCTTTTTGAAAAACGCATTGTTAAACAATAACAGCAATTTTTTATGACTATTAAAATATATTAAACTACATCCAGTTTTTATTTTCGTTAATTTAAGCATTTATTCTATCATCAAAATGATTTGAAAAAGCCCTAAGTGCCGTTGTGACCCTGCTTATTCCGACGAATAAGGTCTTGTCAGTGACTAAGGCCTTTATTCCATCGATAATTAAATAACTAATATTAAATTTGACGTGGAAGAAAGATTTAAGATGGTTTTTATCGTATTTTAATGCAAATAAAATAAAATATCACAATCAATAGTTGTCTTAGTACTTTTAACACGTTATCTATAAGTTTCACAGCAATCGCTTTGAAACTGATTTTTTGAAAGATAAAAAACCTTCTCCTGTAAAGTTGACTTTTTGAAGTTACGCCTTTATTCGTTGGATTCGACGATTTGTAAGCGGAAAGAGCAAACGCTTAAAAAAATTACAACTCATGTAAAACACTAAGTTACTCTAATCAGGTTCTTAAATAATTGTAAAAGACTTACCATAAGGTCCATAACCACCCTAAGATAACGCATCATTTCATCGAATTTCACTTCATGGATTGTATAATTTCATCGAATTTTATTTCGTCAAACGCTATTTTCTGCTGTAACTATGAACTTTTCAGGATAGTATCTTAAACAATATTTCGATAGGCTCGGTAAGGTTAGACTTGTGACTACCGACAAAAAATTCTCATACGGCGAGAAATGCCTTTCGATTTAATGAAAAACTGCGTAATGATACGTTCGTTGAAAGGTGTTTCGATGAAATGATACGTAACCCATAAAATCATGGTCGTAATTATATTGTCAATTCGTTTGTAAATGAGTTAAGTTCTAAATAATACTTATGTTTAAACTTTCACTCATATTTTCTTGAGTATATTTCTTAAATAGATAAAAATGTCATTAATTGCTGCCAGTCATTTAAAGCTGATAACCCATTAATAGCTTAACCGATTTTCATAAAACTTTGCTAAGACCCGTTGTGACTTAAATAGATTTCCTGGAAAAAAACCGTCCAAATTGATCCACCCGCTTGGCAGCTACGATGCCACAGACAGACACACAGATACACAAATACACAGATACACAAATACACAGATACACAAATACACAGATACACAAACACACAGATACACATATACATGGAAACAGAAATACACGGATACACAAATACACAGATAAACAAATACACAGATACACAGATACAAATACACAGATACACACGTTAAACTTATAACACCACTCTTTTTGTCCCGGGGGTAAAAAAAAAACCGTGGCGTGGACCGGTGGCGATCGCATTTTCATTATGACAGTCTGAAGGAGAGTCTGCTTTCAGAATGAAAACAGGCCACCTGTCTTACATGATGAGATGTGCAAAAAGGACGATTTTTTTCCATGGCAAGGAGAAGGGACACGAGCACACAGAACACCTGATAATAAGTGGGATCTGAGACCCATAGACATTTGAATACTCAAGACTATAATCTCAAGATCGTTATCCTACGACTCCAAGGCGTTGTCAACCTTGAGGACTACGATGCTAGCAATTTCACCGGTTCTTGTATCTCCACACCGGAACACAACAACGCGAACACTGCTGATTGGCAAGTTAAAAGAATAAGATGGCGGTATCGATTCGAGCGGACCCTGCACAAGATCGTACATCCACTGTTTTTGTTTTAATAATGGTGCGTTAGGTGGTAAAATTAACTTAAATAACGGTAAACCTCATGAGAGCACAGAATATGTTAAATTTATTTTCCTCCACATATCTCTTTAAGACTTCGTAAAGGAAGAGTAAAGCCGTTTCCGCGTATTTTATGTAGAGCAGGAAAACCTAGCATGCATTTTAAATTTGAGAATTATGTTCCTTGGAAAGGCGTCCGCGGCAATATATTGAAGAATTGGGTCGAGTATTTTTATATTTGGACGTTAAAAGAGTTTTTTACCCCACATGCTCGAAATTGCCCAATTATATATTATGCAAACCTCAAGTAAGTCATTATAGACATCGGGTAACCAGCGGGTTATAATGAGATTCAGTACCATATTATGACCCGCCGGGTTATTAAAAGTTCGTATTATTTAACAATGACTTTAAGAATAAGTAGTGTTTGAAAGGATTAGCAAAAAAAAAAACAGGGTTCAAGCTCACACAAATGGACCTTGTCACAAACTAAGATCTGGGTTTGTACAAAAATACTAGATTGAAAACAACCAAGAGTAGCGCTCATTACACTAATGTATTTGCCATCATCGTGTTACGTGTAGGGGAGCTAGGTACCATAAAAAAATATTTTAAATTACATTTTATCACTTTTGTCGATGTGACTAATATGTATGTTCATGCCAAATTATAGTTTTTTATAACTAAGGGTCTCTGAACTAAGCTGCGGACGGACATGGGGAAACTTTAAGGGTTCCTGATTTTAACTAACGAACCCTAAAAAGCTGTATTATTATCACAAACAGATATAAAAAGCCTCGACATTATAACGAATACTACTTTCAGATATATCCTAAACGGCCCAACCGATTTTTATAGCATCTAGCTAAAACCATTCTAGTTAAACTAGCCATTGATTTAAAAAAAATACATCCAAATCGGTCCAACAGTTTGGGAACAACGATGCTACATACAAACACATAGATAGGCGTCAACTTTATAACATCTGTCTATTTTTATTTGTGAGGTTTAAAGATTCTACTATGTAAAACCATATTGCTTTTGAAATGTTATCGTAGAGTACTTATTTTGCTATAGAAACACCTTTCAACGAACGTTTCATTAAGCAGTATTTTCATTTCATCAGGTATTTCTCGTCGCATGAGTTAATTCATTTTGGTAGTCACAATTCTAACTTAACCTAACCTACGTAATAAAAGTTCAGGATATCCTGAAAACATCATGATTTCAGTAGAAAATAGCGTTCGATGAAATTAAATTCTATGAAATGATACAGTCGATGAAGTGCCATTCAATAAAATGATGGGTCACCGTTATCGTATTTTCAACGTTACGATAGCTAGCTATTATTTACTTGACAGAAATGGCGGCCGACATATCAAAGGCAATATTATGTTACCGATTATAATAGAGGCTTAATATGCTACGCACTAATAATGGATAATTACTCCCCCTTTATAGCATAAGCAATCATAACTTATCTAGAACTTATTGTTAGTCTAGCTCAAACAGATCCTAGGACCCAAACGGTGTACGTATTCAAATTCATCAATCTAGGCAGCGATTAATCAAATCATTGTTTATATCGTTATTCAACACTGCTGTCTGTCCTTTGACGTATCCGACCCTCTTTGAAACAAAGTGTACATGTACTCAGATCTCCTATTGTACATTAAACCCTTTTCGGAAATATGTAGAGATGAATCTGAATTGGATGTGGGTGGCACATTTGTCCTTTTGAATTGCAAGGTTAGTATTCAACGACCGATGAAACATGGCTGCGGCGATTTGCTGCTTGGACTAAAGATGGTGCTTATTGGTTTGGTTTAGCATGAAACCTCGTGTTTGACTGGTCAATCGATTACCAATTCGCTGACACAGGCAAATGCAGAGGCTTTTTTGTGAAAGAATGACCTTATATTTCAAGAATCGTATTATTCTTATAATGTAGGTACTATACTCCATTTACTTTAACGACCTAGTATAGGCTGTTCTCACTCGCATAGTGTCATACAAATAACAAGGACAAGGAGAAGAGAGAGGAGAAGTGGCAGGTAGCCAAGTGGGCGGCAACAAACGATAATCTTCTTAGGACTCGTTAATAATCGTATTTGAAAATAAAAGATTAAGGAGACATCGGTCTGTTTCACTACCCAAGTCACAGGTAAACGATAAACAATAAGTCGCAAGAAGGGAAACAAATGCGTCCGCACCATACAGGGTATTGATTCTCTCAAACGCAAAGGTGAGGGAATGCAGGAGTGAAGTCCAAGCGGCGAGTTTTAGTAGTCCCGGCAAAGCGAGCAAAACACATTTCAGCGCGTGTATTCAATTTGGCAGCATGGATTCTCGAACGTATAAGGCTGCCTAATTGAGTGTTTTGTTCGCTCTGACGGGACTACTTAAACTCGCCGCTTGGACTTCACTCCTGCATTCGCTCACCTTTGCTTATGAGAGAATCACTACCCACATGTAAGAGCCGACTGATTACCGTCTCCATTGCAGGCAATAACTGCACTAGGTCGTTAAAATAAACGGAGTATAGAGAACGCACAAGACTTTGAACGCGTAGAATTCATTTCCCGCTACTCCACCCATTTCAAACCCTTAGAGTACTCGTATAGCATCAGTTAGGTGATTCTCTGAGCCGAATTTGTCTGGTGTTAACATTTAAGTGGAAGTCATTTTAATTCTGTCGCAGGTTTCGTTGACAAATCACTTCAGCTAAAGTAGTAAGGTACAGTCGGCCTTATAAGTAGCTGAACATTTTTGGACCTTGTCGCTTAAACGCCTTTGACATATTTGTGCAGCTGCAGTTCAAACATGACGTTAAAGTGACAAAGCACTTTACGTGCTTACGAGCGCTCGTGGCAACTTCAGTTTGCCAGTTTATACTTGTTTGAGGTATTGGAAAGCGAGCTGTTTTGACAACACAGTCGCTACTCCGTTAAGATGACTTGCTACTCAACAAAGTATATACTTACTAATTACTTAATTTGCTTTTAAGACGAAGTACGATAATAGACCACCTACTTTACAGACTAGTTACTTGATAATAGGGCATATTTATGATTATTTTTCACAGTTTAAAAGCTGATTCATGTAACAAACCGTTAAAAATCATTATTTGAATATAAACCACCGATACAATAATTATGATGCATAAAACGAAATACATAATTTCTTGAACTATGTATAATGTTCATAAATTTTAAAATAGTTATTTATGTAACTGGTACATAATGAGGCCTCTTAAGGTACGAGAGCCGAGGTTAGAGCGCGAGCTTGCGAGCGCTCTAATTATAGGCACGAGTACCTTAAGAGCTAATTATGAACCGTTGCATACATAACTTTTTCTACAAGCTTAAAATGATAATGATAAAAATAAACAATAGCTAACTTTTCTCGTATACTTTACTCGATTTTTCTGCTAACAAATTACTTGTCATCAAAGATATTTTCACTATTCCGATGCGCGATAATAGTTTGTGAATTTTATTGATAAATGTAAACAAATTTCATGCGAATTTTAATAGATACTAAAAACAGTTCTATCAAATTATCATAAACAAGTTGGAATGCCAAACGAAACGCCATTTTGTTGATATCCATATTGAACGTAACCATGGTAACCAAATAACAAATCGATGGATATTAACCATCTATTTTTAGTAATTGAATAAAAATGTTATTTTAAACACATATTTAGTCTCATAATTATTTTTATTTTTAATATACGTAATAAAATTACGTTAAAATGGTGTTAAAATGTTTTTAACGGTTTATATACAAATTATTAGGATGTCAAGTGTTAACTAAACGCCAAGACTGATATCCGGAATGACCGTTACCATGGTAATAACAATGCTATAATAAATTATAGCACTGTTATTACCATGGCAACGCTAATTATAGAATTGTTTTTACTCTTCGGTTACGCTATAGGTGGTATTCTGACACCATTAACGATATCAATATTAGCGGTTTATATTACGCGAGTAGAAAAAATATGTTTCTAACGGCTTTCATTACTATTAATGTGGTCACAGTTCTAACCCAACCTGACCTAGTTAGAAGAAGTTGACTTAAAATGCATAATAACAAAAAATATATACTTATAACAAATGAGTGTTATGTTATTCGATCGTATGCCTGATAAAATTATACAATTGGTTTTTACGCTAAACGTTCATTATGATTTTCGTGGTTAGTTAAATGAAATTTTACAAAATGTTTTTAGACTTGAAGCGCACCCCTGACCACTTAATTACGAAGTATTGAATAGTCTCTTCACCTTGTCAATTCATTTACATTTCTCAGAAGTCGAGCAATATAAAGACAAAGCTTGGTAATATGAACTAAGTGCTAGGCTTGATAAGATTTCTCAAAGGTGAACTTGATGAGGTAAATTAAATACTTTTTTACTAGACAGCATCAGTCTTTTGGTCAAAAGTAAACGCTCTGGCGTAATTAAAAAAAAACATTGGGCCTACTAGCGACTAGTGACAGTTTTTGTGAACGATTCTGCATATTTTATTGAGAGATTGTCCAAATGGTTTATACACGTAATTGCAGTTTAGAACAATAGTACATTACTGCACAGACCGGGAAATAGGCCGTTGCGGGACGAGTAAAGTTAGCGTGGCCGAGACGCAGTCGAGGCCGCGCTATATACGAGTCCAGCAACCGCCCTTCCCGGTCGAGGCTTGTATAGTGCTTTTCTCCAACAATGCGAGAAAATATAACACAAATTGTTAAAATATTAAACACAGGTCAAAATTTCCTTGAAAAAAAAAGAACAGAGACACGTACGATTAAAAGTACTGAAACAAAGCATTAAATAAAATCACACATTTAAACGTAATACATTCAATTTCAATAAAATATGGTTTAAATTACAACATTTATTACGCTTTTATGTTATTTCGGCAATTTATTTTGTTTATGAACACAATTTCTATAAAAAAAACGTCGAACCGTTTGATACACTTTTAAATACGCTGTAAACGCTGTTTGAAAATGTTTAACTTTTTGGTCTATGACATTTAAAAAGTAAAATATACAAGGAAGAATTTTGATTGCACGAGAGTCTGGCTGTTTGGAGTTAGTTATCCTAGTCCAAACATGGTTTTTGAAAAGTAAAACACCAGGTACCTACGTAATGAAATTTGTATACATTTTCGCGGCCCCTGCCGCTGGTAAATAATAACTTTTTTTTTTTAATTTTTCCTGGGCCTGGAACTCAGAACTTCGCGGGCTGATTTTACGACAGTAAGGTTGACATTTCCGAGCATGTGGGAGAAAACTTATTTTAAAGTTACTTACTACATTTTACCCGACTCTTTTTAAGTCTTTTTAAGAGTATTGCACAGATTTTTTTTCGCACGATCTGTAAATTAACCGTTAAAACAGAACAGACAAACAAACAAATAAACAAACTTTTTATTCATTATGGATTAAAGTTAGTGGCAAGAATCCTATAACATTTTATTAACGACCTTTTATTAACGCTCATCTTTCTATTAGGTTCCTACTCCTAGAGAGAAACTTTAAGTTTCAAGTTATAGTTGATTTATTTACCAAACAGGAAGAACATTTCTTTATAACACACTTAAAACTAAGATATAACTACCTATTTTAACACTTTTGCAGTGCCAACTATTCGACGGTTACGACATCAAAAAGAAAGGATATACACCCCACTATATTTAATTCTTAAAATTTCTTCACCCAGAATTGTATACCTCTTTAAGAAACAGTGTTAATCATTAACACTTACTGACGCTTGGAATTCCTCGTTAGGTTTTAAGTAGGACCCGGCCAATAGCTCGTCCCATTGTTTCAAGCGTCTCGAGTCAACAGCCATCATTGAATTCGCAAATTGCATCGTTATTGCATTTATGGCACGGTACACAGTTTATACTTGTAATATCAGTTGTTTTACTTTAATTAAAAATACTTTTTATTGTTAGTGTTTCTCCCTTTAACCAAAATGGGTCAAATTTGAAACTGTTTTTTTAGACGTGTCGAAATATAAATTTTATAAATAGCTTTGTGATCTCGGTTCAGAATGCAATTTTGTTAACATCAATAGCGAGATTCTAAATGCTTGGAGACCTTTCCTCCAAGGACCTTTAAAGATTTTGAAAAAGTGGCTTGTAAAAGTCACGGAAGTCGCTCTCCCGAAAACTTAAATACATTATTGTACTAGAATAAAGTTAATTATTTATAATTCAATTTGGAAGATGGACGCTTCGTACAGAATGGCTCAGTTAAAATGACATCATAAATCAAACCATTTACAACGTAGTTCAGGGTGTTTTGTCTTGATCCATATTGCTTTTTATATTGTGTTTTGATGTTTGTTATTGCCAGTATAATTATGTCGATATATTCGATTCAATTTTAAACCAGTTGGAGCTGGTTATGGAAATGAGGTAAATTTTGGAATACCGGATAAAAGTGCAATATTATATCACCTGAGCTTAAAGGTGCGTAAATGACGGTCCGTCAAAATTGACACCATGTAATTATTATGGTCCATTCTTTTGTTTACGCAACGTCCCCGTATTTTGCGCGTCGATGTGGCCGATCCTTTATTGTATCTTACGGCTGCACTAAGCGTCAGTTAATGAAAATAAGTCATATGCCAATAGGCATTAGGTCCGCCATTTGTTCTTATTTCTGTGCAATAGGTAAAGAATAAATAAATAAGTCGTTCCGTAGTGACCATTTTTCATACACAATAAGTTTGAAAAAGGACCGAGTTAATTGTCTCTAAAATGTCTCACAGTACAGCGGTAAGAGTTAATCTGATGATAAACTATAAAAAAGTAAAAAGCATCTTCACTGTTCTTGAATTGTTAGATGTTGGTCTCGACAAGGAACTGAATACTGCACAAAAAAGGATAATCGGCATAAAATTATGCTACTTTACTTTATCTATCTACTACCTACCTACTTATTATCTGTGCTGCCTATGAATAATATGTCATAACATACGATCATATCGTTTGGTCAATGTCCAATACTCTTAGTTATGCTAACACTATGTAGGTATGCCGCTGCTGCTCCATCGCCCGCAATAATGATGTCTTCTGAGGGCCCAGACGCTTACAAGCGTTTCTATTCGTTTCGTTTTAAAATCAATCGCGTCACTGGTAGATGACGTGATACGAAAAGTTACGTGATCTACCAGTGAAGCGATTGGTTTAAAGAGGAAACGAATAGAAACGCTTGTAAGCGTAATGCATCTTGTCTGGACCCTCTGTTTTGAAGTGTTTCAGACAAGTATCGTTCTTAGATCCGTAAAATTTGGACGGCCACTGACTCAGAGTCAAAATATTTTTTTAATTTATGTATGAAACAAACATTCACATAAAAACAAGATATAACTATAATAACGTACAAAGACCTATAGATCCATTTATATGTAAGAAACAATATTTAATTAAAAACAGGGTAAATAAGAACCTACCAACACGAATACCTATGAACCAGCATCTGAGTTCAAGCTCTCGAAAGATGGTATTAAAGAAGCTGATAATAACAAAAAAAAACTCCTTGAAGCACCACTATATATTTAACCAATGATAACGAAAATATATCTAAATCTATATAAAAAAATGTATTCACGACAAACGACTATTTACATTGTAAAATAATGTATGCAACGAGGTTTATTCTGTGTACCGTCTTTACAATTTCCCTGTTTTAACCTCAATATTTCGCTCCCACTTTGCAGAAACATTGTGACGTTTCCGTCTAAAATAATGTACGAAAAGGCGCCTTTTGAAATCCTTTGCATAAAACAAGAAGTCAAAACTGCAAAGTGTTTTGAAGTTGACTTTAACTGACGTGTACGGTTTGTTTAGATGATATTTTTCAATGAAAAATCTTAATGTTCAATTATTTATATTCTGACATATCTGTATAAGGTATAAATTATTTTATAAACATTTTTTTAATTACATTACTTACAAGGGTTTCAACCGATCAAGGAGCATTCCATGGTTATGTAATCGACATTCGTACTCGATTTTAAGACTTTACAGCTCTGGTATGTACTCCTTTCATTTGAGGTTCCGTCATTTGTTAATAATAAAATATCAAAGCTAAATGTGTACTTAAAAAAAACCATGAACTACTTTTGACATTATGTCTAAGTTCGTAAAGAAACTAGGTGGAAACCAAACGTCACGTAAGCGACAGCAAATCAACCTAGTCTGAAACAGGTGATATTTTTGAAAATGTTAGCAAAACACGAGACAAAGGTGAATTAAAAATAAAATTAAGTTACTGTTTTCATGGAATGCTCCTTAAGGGGTTTAGTAGTTAAAAAAAAGTTTTTTATTTTTCCTTTTGTTATATAAGGTTCTGCCTTTGCTGTTTTCTTAAATCATTTGAATCAATTTAAGCATCTACACAAACTATAAACTACTCCAAACCCAATATTCTTAAATTAATAGGAAAATTTGGAAAAAAACATTTTTCACTTACTACATTCTGTCAAGTTAGATCCCGCACTAAACGTACATACCAAAAAAAAAATCTTTTTTTATAGTGTACGTATCGTACAGTATCGTACGTATCGGTAAAATCGGATCACAATAGGCGAAAATTACGCTAAATAAACACAAATATACACCGCCAAGCAGTAGTCTTGGCATTGTTGTGTTTTGGTGTAGTGTTAGGACAACCAGTGAAATGACTAGCATAGTGGCATTGCATCTCAGTCCAGTTGACAACGCATTTGCAGTGTTCAGATTGCAGTCTTGAGACCGCATTTATAAGCCACAGATCCCTCTTAACATCCAGGCCACTGAAAAAACCGGCCAAGTGCGAGTCGGACTCGCGCACGAAGGGCGGAACCCTACATTATCTATACAACACTAGACACTATACCAGTTACCGTTATTAACTACGGCAAAAACAACATGTTTGTTGTACGGGAATAACCCACTCAAATATCTATTTTCTTCTGTTTTAAGTATTTGTTGTTATAGCGGCAACAGAAATACATCATCTGTAAAAAATTTAACTGTCTAGCTATAACGGTTCATGAGTGGAGTCTTAGTAATGGGGTCCCGTTTATACCCTTTGGGTACGGAACCCTAAAAAACCGTCTGATTAAGAACCTAACTCGCACACCTTTTATAATATTTAAGTCTAATTTACAGTAACCAATATTGGAGCTACATTGAGAACATAAATCTAGAACAAAACAATACGGCCAATACATTCAGAGCAGGAATAAGAGTATGCCAGAATGAAACAAACCCCAAACGCGAAGGCAAGTGGCGATTGAATCAATTCCGCGTGATAAATGTTTTTTATTCCTGAATCGGAGAAGCATTCTTGCGTACGGACGCAGCTATATTGTTTGAAGCAGGAACAGTCTATGTTATAAGACTTTAACAACCCGATGGCGTGTTTTGAAAATATCTTCTATATTAGTTAAAATGCATTTTTTTAATGTGCCATTGTATTTTTATTTTAGGTTCTCAGTGACACTGTCACGCTAAGACGGATCTAATGACATTTCGTTCGTCGATTTGGGTGATACTTGTAGCCTCTATGAGGACACAAAGAGCCATTCGTACATATCCAACATACATAACGCTTAGCATACAAACAGGTAAAAAGCATAACCCTTCTTCAGCAGTGAAGTCGGGTAAAGATACACAAAAGTTATCCTAAGGTGTGTCAGTAGTTACTAGACCACTATAAAGCAACTAGGCTTAAGTTGTCATGTCGTGATTACAGCATTACATTTGTCTAAACACCAAATATGTAACTAATTTTAGTGACGTCCTGTAGTTTACAGTGTTAACCAAGTATGGCTAATACCATATGTACTGTTCATTTCACTGACGGCTTATTGTTTTTACAGTGTTTACCAAGTATGTCAAACACCAAACATCCAGCTCATTTAACTGACGTTTTATAGTTCACAGGGTTTACCAAGTATGGCAAACACCTAATATCTAGCTTATTTCACTGACTTCTTGAAGTTTACATTGTTAATCAAGTATGGCAAACACCAAAAATCCAGTTCATTAAACTGCCGTTTTATAGTTCACAGTGTTAACAATATATGGCAAAACATCAAGAATCCAGCTCATTTAACTGACGTTTCATAGTTCACAGTATTTACCAAGTATGGCAAACATCAAATATCCAGCTTATTTCACTGACGTCTTGTTGTTCACAGTGCTAACCAAATATCCTTTTCATTTTACTGACGTTTTGTAGTTTACCGAGTTTACCTACCAAGCCATACCAGCTCATTTAACTGACGTTTCATAGTTCACAGTATTTACCAAGTATGGCAAACATCAAATATCCAGCTTATTTCACTGACGTCTTGTTGTTCACAGTGCTAACCAAATATCCTGTTCATTTTACTGACGTTTTGTAGTTTACCGAGTTTACCTACCAAGGTTTGTGTAAATTTGTATCACAACATAGAATTCCGATTAAAAAAACCCCGCGGGTTAGTGAGTATCCTCGGGTAACTAATTCTCTCAAGTGTTGTCTTCTGGTGCGTATCCATTTGAGAATTATATTTGGAATGTGTGCGCACTCAACCATACGTAAAGGTAAAATGCGATTGACTCAAATCCGAGGGTATTTTTTTCACACGTGACGCAGTGAAGCGTAGCCTTAGAAAACTTCAAGACAGAACAATGATAAAATGTTTACAGAATATTATTTGCGAATTAAATATAAGAGGCTTAACTTTCTTAGAAGTTGAGTGAAACCTTTTGGGACTGTCAAGGACTCATGATCGCCTACCTCCATATTACACAGTGGGTAGGGGGGGTAACTGCTACATCCTCCCCCCTCGCCGGAACGGATTTTGGGTTCACCATTATCACTATTTGACTTTTTACCTTTGACACATCAGATTGCCGCCAATGCAGACGTTTCGTTTTCCGCATTTCAAAAATAATTTGACCTTTGACACAAAACATTGATGGAATTTATTGGCGTTACGTTTCACGCAAAAATTGAATATTTAAAATTTAATTTTAATGAAATACAATTGCGTATTCGGCAAAAAACACTTAATGGTTTCACCTGAACTTCAACAACCCCCCCAAGACTGGCTTGTGACAAGACAAACAAGCCGTTTGAAGATGTTCTACTGGTTGGTTTATACTGTGATATATGACTTTGTGCCATTTGCTGTTGAAACGACTGGACTGGAATTTATAATTAAGCGAAATAAATGTTTTCTATTCTATTCTATTCTACTAAAGTATAAATAGACCAGTAGTTCGTCTCCGGCCCTTTAGAAGTTTATGTTTCTTTTTACCGCTCTGCTGCTCTATTACTGTTTATCGATATGGATATACGTGGATAAAATAACTGTCACTTTCTGACCGATATGTAAGTGCGAGGGTAATGGATGTTTTGTCCACCGCGATAAAGGTGACCTTAATACAGGCGGGATGATGCGGGTCGCTCTCATACGCACGCGGCGATGACGCGGCCCCGACTAAACCGGCTCAGTCCTTCCTGTTCCTGTGGTGGCTCGCGGCGGCGCGTACGGTCAGGGCACGCACACATGTAAGATGCTCAACATACCTTTGTTGGAAGACGAACTACCGTTTATAGCTACTTACTGTGACTGGACCTTAATTGCAGATCTAAGGCGTAGATTAAAGGTCAAACAGGTTTCGTTGGCAATCGGCTACTATAGGGACAGAGTTTCTAAGAATTATTCTTATTTATTATTTAAACTTTTACTAATTATCTATCTTAGTATTTATTTCGAGTATTTATCAATAAATCATAAATGAATAAAATCGTAAATATTCTTAACCAACCTAATTGAATTTCATCCTCAATCAGTATTTACAAGTCTTTGATTATTAATGAATTCTGAGTGCATCGGTGAGTGGCCACGCCGTCGTGCGCTGTGCTGCAGTAAATCATTGCACTGATCCGCGCCTCCTCGTACATCAAGAGCAATAAGGATAGTAATAGAAACAAGATAAATGGTATCTTTAGGCTTTTTGTTGCGTCTTATTTTCTTTTGTTTGAGTCTTGTTTTGGTTCTTATTACAACACTAGCTACTGTCTGCGACTTTGTCCGCATAGAATTCGATTATCGTTATTCCATTGGGTACTTTTAAATTTTCATCGATGGAAAAGTAGTCTTTATCCACGGTATAAGCTATTTTGGTTTCGATTTTGAATGAGTCCCGCAGTTGCAGCGTGAATAAAGGAGGATCAAACCATTCTCTTAAAATGTTACTTTAGTCTCTGCATATCGGGACTAAAGCTCCTTATTAATCTCTAGGGATTAAAGTATATCTTTTTTATTTACTTTGGAAACCCCTAAACATCTAGTCACGGTGTTTTTGAATGGAGGATTATCACCATTTTCAGTGATAGCGTATAGACAACCTTTAGGGCGTGGAAACAACCTCAAAATGACAACTGTGGAAAAATATAAATAAAGTCGATTTAATACGAAACACGATTAATGATTACGAATATGAATCTATTTAATTATATAAAGGATGAATTCATTTTATTATACAAGGTCCAATTAGTTTTAAAATAGTTTTCAAGTTTGAACCTGTTGGCTAAATATGCAAGTATTTAACGCGACACTGCACAAAAAAAACCGCGGAACAAATTTGTAAGAAACTATAATCAATTTTGTATAGAACGTCGTTTTTTTACTCGCCTTTTCTTGTGGCTCAACATCTTGTGTCATAATGGCTTGTTTTAATCCCTTGTTGAATAATCTACTACTTTGTACATTTCCTTTTTGAAATTGTTTATTTGTATACATAATACTTACCTATAATTTTGAACAAAATCGACTAAAAATGCTTAATCTAATTTAAAAAAGCGATCGAATAAAAAAGTAAGGATTCACGAAGGGGCGCAAGACAATTCCATAACGCTAACGTAAACGACTATCGAAAATTATCGAAATGTGTGGAGTTGATATAAGCGCTTGACGCGACCGACCAACAGCTAACATGACACTTACAATAATTGGGATAGACCAAGAAAATAATTTCATCAATTTTGTATTTCATTTACTAACAATAATTATTTTTTATTTTTTCTTGATTGTAAATATTTTGCTATTAATGAACTCATTGCGGTTTTTTTATACTTACAAAACAATTAAAGTCATTAAATTGACGACAAAATCTAAAATGTGCCTTTTTAGAATCGGTTTTTGAATGACCAAACATTGTTAAAAAATAGTGTACCTACCTATCCCAAATTTTCCAATCAATTTAGTACATTTTAGATTTACAAGAATTAGAATAAAATTTAATAGAATATCCAAAGTCTGTTATATTTGATCCTACGCGAAATACCCAATTGCTTCATAAAATTATTACTCCTCAACGGAACCTATTCAACGGTAAAAAAACGCAATTATGCAAAATAACCGTACCTCCAGTATCTAAAAAGAATCCATCGAAATAATTTATTCTATTCGCATGAGATATTAATGAATCTAAAAAGTTTATTAATGGGTATTCTGAAGGTACGGTTATTGCTGTCCTGAAAAGCGTGGATTGAATATATAATGAAGGTTAGTGCTATTCCCTTTGCTGACTGAGTATTTAGTTGGAAAGTGCCAAAAAATAGGTAAGATTTCTAAGCTTCTTGAATTATTTTGACATACTGACAGACGGACAGAAGTCTTGCTTTAAGCGTTCTGGTTTATCATTTTGGTACGGACTCCTAAGCATACAGCCTTCGACGGAAAATTCGACGTTTAGTTTGGAATAAGTGAAACAAGTGTTCTTGTATAACTATTATTCGGAAATATAATATTTAGTTTACTCTGGAGAGAGTTATAGTAAAAATGCAAGTTTCCAACCTTAGGGAGGGAGGCGTGAACCGCAGAAAATATATATATTAAAACTGCATCAAAGCACATAATGGGGTCAATCAACTATCCACCAATTTCAATATAATGTATAAACGTAAAACTTGATTCTCTTTCAACAATAATAGAGGCTTACGCTTATTAACCTCGTAAGGTCCTAAATTTAGGACATTTGTCAAAGTGACTTTTGACTTCAGTTAACCGAAATCAGATTCTTTTTCGAACTAAGGAAATTTTACGTGGGTGGGACGTAAAATTTTGGGATTAATTAATAAATCCGTCTTTATAATAACTAATTTTTAAATATTTTGGGCTTAATATACCGACCGAAGCGAAAGTCCCTCATTTTCATATTCCCATCATGCCGCTGGCAGATGAAATGGCTCTTGGCCCTGCCCTCGTCTAATAAACTAAACAGATAAAGTTCGGAACAGCTGATCTTGTCGGTGATTGGTCAGTGGTCTGACAGGTACGCTACCTGCAAGTGTTTACTCTTGTTATCCTGGGTGATATAAAGATGAAACCCCAAAACGGAACAGCTTTAGGTTACAACCAGGTGGCAAATACGACCAGAGGGCTTATTGTCTAACGCACTTGCAATTACGATCGTTTTCATTTTGAAAATCGAAGACTTGTCTGCATACAAAATAAAAACAATTGCCCCACTTTGAAGCCGGTTGCGATTGCGAGTGCGTTAGATAATAGCCGCCCACATCTCAAAAAATCTGAGTTCCAAAATGACTACCTACTTTGTTGGCATTAATAGGCAAATTAGGTTGCTCAAAGTAGGAGCCCGGCCATGCGGGGCTACGTCGACATTGCTAAGACAGACATAAGATGAATAAAACAATGTGGTCATTTAGCGACTCAGACTTTTTTAAATTTGGTCGCAAAGCCGTTTGCCAAACGCACTCGCAATCGCACTCGACTTCAAAGTGGAACAATTGCTTCAAACCGATCAATTGTTTTCATTTTGCAGACCGGAGGGCTTATTGTCTAATGAACTCGCAATCGCAACCGGCTTCAAAGCGGAGCAATTGTTTTCATTTTGTATGCAGACAAGTCTTCGATTTTCAACGATTGTGATTGCGAGTACGTTAGATAATAAATCCTCGGCCTTCGATTTTCAAAATGAAAACGATTGCGATTGCGTGTGCGTTAGTTAGGCAATAGCGCCTCAGGGCCGTATTTGTTACCTAGTCCTTTCGAGATGTGGACTTAAAGCTTCTATACCACCAAAACAAAGTTATTTTATGGCAAAGAGAAGGCTAACATAAACACAGGCTACCTGATGTTAAATGGGATCTATAGATATTTGCATTTTCAAGATCACAGCCGTATTAATAAACTAATCTTGGTTGAGATGCCCGTCACAAGATACGTCATCGTGAACGTCAAGCAATAGGAAACTGTCATTTCTGACACATCTTAAGATGATAACAGTCGAGATCAATTTATAAATACGGCGCTAAGACTGCCAATGCACTGCCAAGCCTGAGGACTAAGATAGAATGCCTCTATGTTAGTAATTACACAGGTTGTCTTATTTCCACACTGCTAACAATGCTTCTTGGCAAAAGGTTAAAGGATAAGATAAGACATACATTGTCAGGATCTAAAACGAAAGACAACATAAACATTTCTTGTTATTCTAGCTACAGGCTTCAGAAACAAGTACCAGGCACAGTGGAATAGCGTAACCTTCTACGGGTCCTATTCTTTTCGAGTTTAACCTAATCGATCGTGGCGTAGTAATGGCGACTGAGTTAAAAACAATACGTTAATAACAATGTCAAAATCAATTACGCCCCTGCATTTGTTGAGGCACGTAACTAAATGTAAACACACCAAACCACGTAGCTCTGTCCATCAGCCAATCAAAACTATTTGGACGAGCTTTGACATACTGGTGCTCTGCTTCTATAGGCTCACGAATTGTTCTCATGTTGTTTTTTGTTAACGTTTTTTGTGTGCTAGGAAGCAAATGAACTAGCAGAGCACGGTAAAAACAATATCGTGTTTGATCTGTTATCGTATTGTCACCGTTTTGATAGCTATTGTTTACTTGACAGTAATGGCGTCTGACGTCATAACAATACCATAACAGGTCAACTACGTTATCGTTTGTACCGTCGGGAATAGAGGCGCAGGTCACCTGACGTTAAGCGGTAACCGCTGCCCCTGGACAACTGCAATATCAGGGGAGGAATCGCAGAGGCGTTGCTGGCCTTAAGAAAAGAGTAAATCGTATCACAATATGTATTTTCAAAATACATAATGGATCATAACACATAATGGTCGTAATAATAATAATGGTTTTATTTCTGAAACCCTAAACTTTTCATGATTTTATAAAAAAAAACGTTGCCACTCCATGTCTTCCCGTGGATATCGTAAGAGACGACTAAGGGACTAAAGGCTGTGTCGTGCTGTTAGGCGATGGGTTTGCAACCTGTCACTAATACACTGGATAACATCTTAGCTTGGCTGTGCAAAATGTGGTCACAGAATTATCAACAAGTTTTTGGAGTTGTTGGTGAGTCTGTGGCTCTGCCTACCCCACTCTGGGAATGAAGGCGTGAGTTTATGATGATGATGATGAAACGTTGTATAGAAGTCATTGGTTTTATAACAATCGTGAAAGTTTACAGTTTCATAAACACTACCATTATTTTAACCATTATGTATTATGATTCGTTATATATTTAGATTTTTTTATATAGTTATCCCACATTTATATAGGTACCTTGGCAAGTGAAGTATTACATTGTATAAAATTCTAGTAGATAACATAAAAACAAACTATCTATGTTCGTAAATCAGCATTCAGGCCATGTCCCTAACTTGCTTCGACAAAACTGTAAACATTTACCTGATACGGCACGTGACGCCGCTAACTTTAGCCACAACGACCGCGCTTGGTCACACGTGTCACGTCAATCAATATTGACGGCGGTTTCGAAGTATGTGAGAGTATTTTGTGTTTGCATTTACTATACTCTGGGTACGAACTGTTTCCTTCTATCAAGTAAGTAATGTTAAACGCCATCGAGAAAAATTATATGGCGATTGGATTCTCCTCTTGTCCTTATCTAGGGGCGCTAGACAAGACGATGAATCCTATCGTAAACGATTTTCGAAATCGATGTTTCGAAATTTCATTAAAATTGGAAATATTTAAAAAACTTAGCTACATTATTTTTATTTATTGTTACAACCGGCTTAAGTAGGTGAGAGCTATGCAAAACCGTTTTTGATTGTAAAAATAATTCGTCTTACTTGACTACAGGCCTCTAATTCAACACGGTAAAAACAATATCGTTTTTGATCTGTTATCGTATTGTCACCGTTTTGATAGCTCTTATTTACTTGACAGTAATGGCGTCTGACGTCATAACAATACCATAACAGGTCAACTACGATATCGTTTTTACCATCGGGAATAGAGGCGCTGCTCTCTTGTTTTTATACCTCTGGCATAAATATTATTATTATATTACAGAGAAAAATTATCTGCGCTGCGTTTCGCTTTTCGTGCGACAACCCCTTCTCGCTTCTTTAATAGTCAGTGGCAATTAACTTTACGATTTACCAATTTTATTGACCCCTGGACTCACAAAAACATCGTAGCAACTCGTATCTATAAATTTTCGTTGGTTCATAGTTACCAAATACTTAACAAATTATTTAGGTACCAAAAAAAATTGTTAATGTCTACACGCAATATCAACTATTTATTAAAAGTAAAGACGAACGAAATACTTCAAATCATTTAATTGCGACCAAAAGCTTTTAAAAGTAGAAAAAAACACCCTTCCAAGTTTCACTTCGTCGCCACATCTCCGCAAAAACAAACAAACTCGTAAACAATGGAACTTCGCCTCTACGATGGTTTTCAAAATTAGTTCACTAGATTAGATTTGTTCGATGAACTATGACTGATTTTATGAAAATATTCGAGATAAGTATTTTTACCCGTGTACCCAAAGATAACGGATAGTTTTCAAGTGTACATACATACACGTACATACCTTCACGCCTGTCTCCCCATGGGGAAGGCAGAGACTATGGAACGCCAAGTGCACCGGTCCAAACATAACTCTTCCGCTTCGTCTCCATTCATCAACCTCGTCATGCACGTACGTCGGTTTCGGGTGCTTTTCATTTTGCCATTTATTCATTACATCGCGAATTTCATTGTAGTATAATATATGCATCTAGGGCGTCCCCTACACTGACATCTCCACTTACTCTCTCAAGAGAGTATATAATTGTATTTATGTGTCTTTATGAGAGTAGAGTGAATGCCTTGACGGATTTTAAAATGCGGGGTTTTGTTGGATTGGTATTTAGTAGGTACCTAAAAAGTGTTAGCTATTTGTAGTGGCTATAATTTAAAACTTCCGCTTCAATAAATCGGTCCAATCACAGGGTTATACAGGGTGTTAGGTAATTAAGGGATAAAAATGGCGGTAGCGCTCTGGACGGACCCTACACAAGGTCCTATAACCACTGCCTAAGTTCTTCTTAGTCAAAGAGAATGCGAACTAGTGCATAGGCTGCCTGATTGTAAGTGGGATTTAACCCTTAAACAGGCTGACAGACACACGTCACAGTAGAGATTCAGCCTTAGGTACAGTCGGCCTCATAAGAAGCTGGACACTTTTGTACCTTGTCGCTTTAACGCCTTTGAAAGATTAGTGCAGCAGTTCAAACATGACGTTAAAGTGACAAAACACGAAAGTGTGCAGCTTCTTATAAGGCTGACCGTACATACAATGTAGTATTGAGTAGATTATATTTGGTACACATGGATCCCTTGCCTGGTTAAGGGTTAATACCCATACTTACATTCAAACCAGTTCCCAACCGTGTAAATTAAGATGGAATGCGACTTAGCTGGTTATAAAAACACTTAGGTTGTCCAGCTAAAAATAAAAACAATCCAGCAAAAGTTTAATGGACTTTCATAGTTAGTTTCCCAATAAAATTTGGCGTTCTTGCCAACAAACTGGCCATTTCAGGGAGCGCGTGACTAGACATTGCACGCATTGTGATGCAATTGGGCAATTTACACACTACCAGGGCTCGGAAATCTGTTATTTTTTAACCAGCTCGTCAGAAACACCATACATTACAAATAAATCATTTTTATTTCGATTTCGCTCCAACAGAATCCATATTATTTCAGTCTTGCTCTATGAGCAAAATAAAACTCTTCATGCTCGAAATACCGATTATTTTCGCTCACTAATTCGCACCGCCTGCCACCACTCTTTTCTCGGCTTCACCAATCTTTAGTTGCGTTTCAGTTGCTCAGCTTGAAGTCAAGCAAGGTTTAACATTTTAAAATACCATAGTCGCCACGCCGCCATCCAAGTGAAGGACGAATCAAAACCGAAAAAATCTAGGTTAATCTCAGCTATGATAACGCTTGTAATTCTATTCCGCTCCGCGCGAGCTTTCACGAAGAACCTGGTTAAGGACCATTATTTACCGGTATTTTTCGAACTGTTCCCAAGCCCTGCACAGCAGTTGAGCTTGCTACCTTGCGGTCACAAGTCTACACCTCAAACTACACACGCTCAATCTTACATCTTTCGTTTGATCTGAGGTAGTGAAACCATCCAATCCAACATTCTTGTAATTTTACACTAGATGCACTTGCCGACCCCGAGCACGTCTAAATGGAGCAAAGCGGTTTGCTGCCATCATTTCAGAAATATCAGTAACGGTCACTCACTTAGCTTAAGCCGCGAGTACCCTCCGGCACTTTTCCCACTTTTCCCATTGAAATTCTATGGGAACAGATTTTTGGTGACTTATTCCTCCGTGGTATGTCTGATTTTCAATGTTATTTTTTCTAAACCATCTATGGCTAGACGTCGTGTTAAAGACTAAATTTGATCCTGATATCTCTACGAGTAATAGTTTGGGAGGAGTATGCGGACAAACGAAAATCCGAATCGGGGAAGAATGGAGCTTCGCTCACTTCATTCGCTTCGCTTCAATAATTATTCACATAAAAAGTTTGAACTCGAACGATTCTAAGTATTTATTACTTAACGGTGTCAAGTATTCAGACGTCTCAAGTGTATTCTGCGTAAACGAAGGCTAGTCGACCGAGGAATTAAGAACCTTGGCTCCAATATCGGCATTAAAAAGTTCTAACAACAAATTTGGCTCGATGCTTCGGTGTTTTATTTTAAGAGACCTCTTAAGGGCAAGATGATAACCACCACCATGGACCATTTTCGTTTTATTCTTGATTATAATATCGTGAAGTGTAACCTATTATCTCTATCTCTATGCATTTGTGACGTTATCAGCTTGCTTACTTTGTAAAACTAAACATTTTGCGAAAAGTAACATTATAATTGTTCAAATTATTTTGTTTGCAAACCATTTATTAAATTTATTTAGCTGACAAAATATTTATTCATTTATTTAATCTTTATTGCAGGAAAATACAAATTTGAGTACCAAAGGTGAACTTAATGCCCAATAGCATTCTCTACCAATTGACCTTTGAGCAAATCAGAATATTGCAGTACATACATATCCATTTTATTACACCAGTCATGAATTCATTTGAGAATAACGATTGAAAATTTCATCAATTTAACGTCAATGCTCACGAAAAATTAAAAACATTCGACGTACCGAATACGGCTTTTGTTGGAGGCCTTTTAAAGAAGGTGATGATCATTAATTTGTATAGAGGAACCTCCGTTCTGTAATACAGTTTAGCTTTTACCGGATAATTTACTAATCTGCTTGTTTCTCAATGAGTTTCAGCCTGCTTGACTTGTGTGAGCCTTATTGATTGAGGCGTTACTTAGGCATGGCACGGGCTAGGGACTTGAGAGGAAATAGTTACAAGTACTAAATATTGTAACAATTTGTACTTGTAACTGACTCACTGACATGTAACATTTCTGAGTAATATATTACTCGTAGTCCTTTTCTAATGGGTGCGATAAGATAAAGACTGCAGGTGATACATTTCACTTGCCACCTTAATAATAAACAAGGACTTTGGATGATATTTGCGTCTTTTGGTAGTTCCATTAGTCAATTACCTACTTTGTCTTATTTACGCGTAAGTTGTTTAAAAATAATTTTTCGAGAACTGATAGTTGTCACGCGGTTAAAATTAGGGTACTCTGTAGGCTACATAATTACACTGCTGGTTACTACCGAACAATTATATTATTTTCTACATTTACAAAAAATAAAACTTAACTTTTTGTCCTAATTTTGTACTAAATACTATCCTTTTATCAAGTTCCATATCGCTTCATTGAGGCTTTGAACAAGAAGAAATTAAAAAAATAAATTGAAATACTAAAGTGCCTATCTACGAGATAAAGAAACGTTAGTTTTACTTTCTGACTGAATAGCGACTTATTTTAAATTGCCACAGAACCTCTACGACGCGGTAAAACCGTATTGTATAAGATCTATGAAAACGTTGACAATATGGAAACACGTCAAAAGCAATATTGTTTAACGTCGTGTTCAGAATAAAGGCACTGTTATAACGAATACCGCATGATATCTGCCCAAGCAATATAAATAACAGTATATTTCCAAAGGCAAACATAATCTCCGTACTTTTCGCTCCTCTGTGGCAAACCAGTGTGGCAGAACGCAAGATTTATTAGCTTCAGCCCCGACGCCTCATTTACCGAAATCACGAAAGAAGAGAACAGAACTAGGTCGAAATTAGATACCTTATACAACGGCTACAAGAATTATACTTAGTAGTAGGTACCTAAGTACTTCAGTGTGTTAGGTACCAACGAACAACCAATTTTTCCGAACAAAATACCTATTCTGCTGACCAATTTGATATTTCTGTTGGTCACTTAAGATTTTACGGCTTGTTTTAAACTTTCGCGACGTTCACATATACTGTTATAAATCAAAAACAGGACTTGATCGCGTAAAAACATTATATGTAACTCGACGTTTCGATCGTGTTGCAACGGTCGTGGTCACGAACAGACTGAGAGGGCTGATGCTTTTTTATGTTGCGTGCGAGTTTTTCAACTACCGGCACTTGTTTTTGTTTTATCGTAATACCACGCAACAGTCACAGACTGGTCACAGTACCCGCGGATTTGTCTGCCGATACAAGACGACCCTTGCACTTGTTAATCACCGGATTCCACGAAATCAAGAGCTTGTATCTATTATCCCGGTCCCGGAGGTCGAGATATACAAAAGGTTTTAACGCGATTTAGTCTCGTCTCGTTTTAGATTTATAACAGTATTTTAAGGTTTACCACTTGTGTAATATGGCTGACCATGTAATCATTTTGCGGATCAATTAATTATTTTGTATCACGATTATTTATTTAGCGGACACATATTTTAAGCTTACCAAATAAACATTAATTTGCCGATAACATTTGATTTAGTTTCGGACCAAGTGTTGCGCCCGATTATTTATTTAATGGCGTCAAAACATTACAATAACATGCTGATTATAATGCTGATGAAATGAAATAATTGAAAACGAAATAAAATACTCTCAATAATTAGTATACTTACTTGTTTTATTTTACCTACGAACCAACCAATTAAATATGATACAAAACGTAAGCCAATAAAAGATATCCCCAAAAATATAGCTAAGAGAATAAAACATAAGCAACAATTTTAACGATTTACATAATGTAAAACAAGAAAAAAACCTAACATAAGGATATGTTGAGCAGCGAGTGTGTGTGTGTGTGTGTGCATGAGTATGTGTGTCTGTACACCTAATAATTCCCCATTAGCGACACATTTCTTAAGCACAGGCTTACTACAGTCGAATAGGTCTACGTTATGAAATCTTTTATTACAACATGAATAATCGGCGAACTTTGAGCATATTTCGTTTGCATTCAAGAAAGGCTGAAAGTGGTTCGTTCAGAATGCCGATTACTATGGATCAATGGATAGTATGGATCACGCTTGACGAATAGACGCTTAACAAACGCAAATAAATAATGAATTGCTGTTGTCTGGTGATCAAGTCGCAGTCCAAAACTTTTTGAACGTATTGTATTGGGCTTATTGGCAATGTCCATAGTTAGTAACGGTTGAAAACTCAGCCATTCAGCTTAATAGGAGATTTGCATTAAACCACAAATATCGTTCATGAAAACCGTTTGATCGTCGATAATCTACATGCCCGCACATTGTTCGTTTCAGAGTTTCCCCTATTAAACTGATGACTGGAATGAACAGTTGGACTAGCAACTGGTCTTTTCAGTGAAATGAAATTAAATTTAAGTTTCCTTTTCTTTGACTAGGCATTCACGTTTTGTGAAAACGTTCGTTACTAAATCTAAAAAAAGGTATATTTTTTATGTCGAAAACATTTCATTTTAATTTTATAAATTATTTTATCAGAGAAAAGAAATATGACAAGAGGATTATAAATAAATCTTATTCTTTTTGTCTCAACCTTTACATTATTTTCTTTGCAATATTTACGTTTTATACGTTAAAAAAAGGAAGCAAAACAAGTCTTACAAAGACAAGCCTTTGATAAACCCGATTACTTGTGTTTACGTGTTACTGGGGCTCCATAGGTAAATATTTTACTCCGTACAATATAAAATTGATTTTGACAGGTTACCTTTGTTTCGGCGAAATTATGTTTGCCAAATGTATCGTTTCCCAACTTTTCATTTGCCAACCCGCTTTGTTTTCTGTAACCGTAAATATTTCATGATTTTATAAAAACTTACTTTACCTAACCTACACTTACACGGTTCTACACGATGGTACTGAAATAAATTCCGAAAAATTTATATAACATTGAGTTGGGAAATGATACATTAATTGGCAAACATATTTTTGCCAAACGGCAGGCTCCCTATTTTGACATGTTATTGTATTGGCAACGTTATGACCTTATTTACTTTACAGTAATGGCGGCCAAGTAAAACAATATGATAACATAACGAAAGCAACATGGTTATTAAAAATATAAAAAATATGACACATAATAATTACCAATTCACATTTCAGATTACAAAAAAAACCGGCCAAGTGCGAGTCGGACTCACGCACGAAGGGTTCCGTACCATTATCTATAAAAAAACACGTTTGTTATATGGGAGCCCCCTTTAAATATTTATTTTATTCTGTTTTGAGTATTTGTTGTTATAGCGGCAACAAAAATACATCATCTGTGAAAATGTCAACTGTCTAGTTATCACGGTTCATGAGATACAGCCTGGTGACATAGAGACAGACAGATGGATAGTGGAGTCTTAGTAATAGGGTTCCAATTTTACCCTTTGGGTATGGAACCCTAAAAACAGACGAATAAGAAAGGGAAATTTCACCCTACTACAGTGCTGCCATTTTCTTCATAGCGATAGGCAATATTCATTCTTTTACCGACTTTAAAAACCGACCGACTCTATGTTCCACTGTATGTTTTTTTTATGTATATTCACTGATTTATCCGTCAATTACGTACGGACCGATTTTTTTTATTTTTTTTTGGTTTGATAGAGTAGGTATGCTTGCCAAGTGGCCCCATTGTCGGCGACTCACAATATTTTTAACCAAAAGCCGGCTTCAGTTGGACTGACCCGTACCTACCAGTTTAAAAGAACTTATTTTTTTCGTTTTTTAAAGACGGTTTTTGTTTTTTTTTAATATTTTCTATGACCGAGTGACAAATATACTGTCAGTTGCGAGTGCAAGCGTGATAGCGAAACCTATTAAGAAGCTGGGAATACTGTAATATTATAGGTAATTTTGAAAGAGTGCTTGTCCGTTTATTACGCTGCACTTTCACAGTCAAATTTGTTTCTTTATAGAAGACGATGGAAATGGGAGCCCGTTATTGCCGTTATTATTTTAGTCATAATGTCACTTTTGACATAATTATTGATAGTCATAATTTTTATATCGCTGAAACCTTAAATTTTTCAGAGTTTCTTAAATACCTAACGCGTAGACAAGGTTGGGTTAGGTTAGGTTTGATTTTTAAACAACCTAAAGTTAACAGTTTCTTAAAAAAATACGTTATGACTTGCGATAATTATGACCAAAAACACATTATGACTAAAAATAATTATGGCAGGCGAAATAGACCTACATAGGAAAAGGGATCTCAGTACTTTTTATGCAAGAAAATGCAAACTACATGATAGACTTACAAAAAAAATAGCGCCATTAAACACAAAAAAAACAGTTATATTTTGTACCGTTAAAGTTGTTAATTGAATTTCGCCATTAAGTACCAAAACAAACATAACCTCCAATAAGGCCCCTAATTAGCTTAATAGGTGGCATTTTGAAGTTAGCAAAACCCGTTACAAATATATTTTACACCTTATTGGTTTCAGATAAGGGTAGTTTTGGTTTCACAGTCCGTTATAACAATAACGTATTATTGTTTGTTTTCGGCGCTGTTGGAGTTGGCAATTAGTACCCTTATGGACATTAACGGACTTAGAAGTTAGTGATTATTCATAAACCTTGCAAACACAACAGTACAAGAGGGACAGTTTGTTTTAGTAAAGAAAAGATGACCTAGGTAGTAACTTTAGTACTATCGATTCGAAAAGCAACTCTATAAGCATCATGAATTTAACAATGAGTTGTAAAAATAAATAAATTGCATGGGACAAGAAATGAAACCAAACATTATATTGATAACACTCGTTACATGTCGGAGATAAGAATAAGTGTACAAATCAGGTTGAACTACAATTTATAATAAACATTTATTTGACTTTCAGTTTATTATATTAAAGGTTTGTACAGTCAAAAGCACTATTATGTATTTTCACGGCTACGGCTATCTCGTCAAATATTTGTAGGTATACATAAACCTTATTTTCAGGGGTATTGGGGCGTGTAGATATATTTCGCGCCTTGACAACGTAATATATTTATGACTACGACTGTACTAGAAGACAATTCACGAAATATATGCCAAATAAGTTATTCTATGACCTGTCATTATTAAACACTTTTTGGTAGGTTTAAGGATGACCTTTGGTATAATGGGGTACGCCTCGTGTCCTTCTTTTACGCTAGGAAAATGCTTTTACGCATAACACCAGGGCCCGAGGAAGCCTGAGGTGATAATGTGGGGCTAACCGACCGAGAGTTACCACAACACTCACCGATTCACCCTCCACGCCGTTGTTGGTGAGAGCCACAGTTTTCCACTTACCGAATACCGAATGTCCTAAAATCACTATTCGTACTACAAAACCCTTCATAATGACACAGTTGCATTAATAATCATTGTGAGATGGGTTGTGATAGTATTAATATTCAATTCGTATTAATTACGTAATTATACAAATTAATGCTTATCGTACCATTTTACGATAAGCATTAATTTGTTGTTTTTTTTTACAAATGGCTGATAATGTCAGTAGTATATAACACGTGGCTCTTACTACAAAAAATGCTTGTAAAAATTCAAGGGCACGCGCCGGGAACGACTGAGAACCTCTTAACGGAATAATATATGAGCCCTAATGGCGCTTAAATGTATTAACCTATATTATGTTATGATCTTGTTATATTACCTAGTTGAACTAATGGAGGTACCTATTATTTTATCGAAACACCTTTCAACGGACCTGTTTCGTAGTTTTTTTTAATGAGTTTTTTTTAATAGTCACTAGATAATTTAACCTAACCTAACCTGCGTATGGAATGTTTAAGATATCCTGGGAGGCTAATATGGCTACGTTAATCGCGTGATAAAATGTAGATAAAACATCCGTCACTTTTTGACCCGTACATAAGTAAGAGAGTGACGGATGCTTTATCTACATTTTGCCACGCGATAAACGCAACCATACTAGCCCCGCTGAAAACATCATGGTTTCAGCAGAAAATAGCAATCGATAAAATGAAGTTCAATGAAATGTTACAATCGATGAAATCGAATTTGATAAAATTATAGGTTACCGAACTAGTGTTAAAGTGATATATTTATTTAATCGTATGGCAGAGTATATTGTAGGAAATTCTTATTCTTATATTCTTATTCTTACGTCGATAAGTGATACAAAAAATCTCCTAAAATAATGCAAAATAAATGTAACGAAAACGGATGCAATTGTAGATATTTAAGTTGTGTTATTTGACTTATATAGGTATAATTAATAATAAATACAATAACCTATTTTTAAATTAGCGTATATTCCTTTTTGTTTCGGAAAAATTGACAGTGCCCGAGGGAAATGATAAACAATCTCAATACAGACGAAGTCGTGAGCAAAAACATGTATTAAAATAAAACTTTATGACCAACAAACTATTCCTACGTGACACGAACCTACAATTTATTGGCTCACCCACACAAGTGGTTTAATGCCATATAAAAACCAATAAATAGGTTCCAGCCATTGGCTCAAGGGAAATGTTCCCTTTTATTTACGACTCGAGATCGCAAGATCTATATCCGATGATCCGATTACATTCGATCGTAATACGATAGATGCGGAAACAAATATAAGTCTTCACGCGCGGTTTCTTGGATTATTATGCCTTTCATTTCCTTAACCTTTGTCACGTCACGGGAACACTGATTTTCGGAACAAAAGGTAGGGTGACGGAACCAGTAAAATGGACAATGACCAATGACGGACACTTGATTCTTATTTTACACAAGATAATTCTGTTCATTTGTTTTGCAACAATCAATTTTAGGACCGTATGAAATTTGAATTAAGAGTAAAAGTGTCCATTACTGGTGCCTCTCAGCAAAAAGTGACCATCATTGGTGCCGTCATCCTAGGCTGTGTTCAATTATTTTTAAAGGGGTACTAGCAAACCACCCTCACTTTTTTTTGGTTTACACTAACATCCGTACATGAACCTGCCTTTTGGCCGAAATTTGTTTTCCAAAATGTGTCGTTTCCCAACCGTTTCATTTGCCAACTCATTTTTTTCCTGTAGCTGTAAATGTTTCAGGATTTATTTCAGTACCATCGTGTAGAACCCTATACTATAGGTTAGGTTAACTTTTATAAAATCCTGAAATATTAACTATTACAGAAAACAAAGCGGGTTGGCAAATGAAACGGTTGGGAAACGATACTATTGGGCGAACATATTTCGCGGAAACAAAGGTGGCCCGTTATACATAAAAACCTCTCGTGAAAAATTGGCTTACTGATGGTGAAAACCTGACAAACAGAAATACAGACAGATGCGGAAAGCGACTTTTTAAAAAAAATCAAGAAAGTACAGACACATAAAAACATAAAAACATGTATACACAGGCACAAACTTTGGTATTCATACTATTTATGTGATACGTACCGTACTACCTATAGCTACAGTCTGATTCTTTTTAATCAATCGTAGGTAACTCAACTGTTATTTTAACTTGAGCGTAAATCCTTTATTTCTTACTCATTAATATTATAAATTTGTTCGTTTTGTTTACGATTAATCGTTTTCACCGATCGACGTGAAATTTGGTACTGAGGTACCTAGTTTATAACAACAAACTAAAAGAAACGTACCATTTTATGTCTCATTCACATTGCAACAAGGGTAAAACCGGTACGTCTTTCGATTTCCTTGTCTGTTTATGTACATCGGGTACTTTTTATCCCGGAAAATTGGGCAGTTTACGAGGTAATAGCAAAAAACAATAGGCTAAAGCTGCTTAGTTATAATACGTACAAAAATCTGACTGTACGGCATGAAAATGTCGAACTTGTACTGATGTTTATATTTTGAATGCAGAAATTTTACAAAAGTAATAAAACTATCAAAGTTGTATGACCATTATTAAACTTAGACTAGATTTCCCTGAAATTGACGGCCACATTCATTCATTCGTTCCCCAATATAGAAGTTAAAGCTGTTCATGGAAAATATAAAACGTAAATGAACCGTTTTCTCAACTTCCTTGGAGCTTAACGACATTATAAAGTTGCCTTATGAGCTTTTAACTGCAAAAGGAACGGGTGCTTTAATTGCTATCATATTTTTTGCAGAATTTTTGCATAATTTTGTGAGACAATGTAGACGGGTGATTAAAAATATACAGTATGTTCTTATTACTAAAGAAAAAAAGAAAAGTACATTGAATGTACAATTTTAATAAGCAAGGAGTGTATGCTACGTCATAAGGCAATACGTACATTTGAACATCATTTGATGTTAGTATTAATAGTACCATATTATTGCAGAATTAATAAAAGGGAATAGAGGCCTTAAAATAAGGATAAAAAAATATCGTTTTGTTTCTTCTTCTTCTTCTTCTTCGAATTCCTCTCCTCTTCTCCAGGTTGGTAGTCAGCTCTGCATTCAACTTCCCATCTCTCGCCAAACGGAACAGCTCTTCAACACCTGTCCAGGTCGTTTAGTTTAGATTTTATAAAGTAAACAATGTACAAACATTTGACGTTAGTAATACGTTTTAATTTAAATAATACATGGATGGTCTTCTGCAATATACCGGAATACCTAGTCTTAGGTAAATTGTGTTTTATAATACCTAAAATACTCGAATAAAATAAATTTGCCTATGCAAAAAAAAAACGCACGCCTACTTATATTATCTTTAGAAACCTCCATATGAGCTTCGTATCATTGAGGTTGGTATCAAATAATGTCAGTTCTTTAAACATTAATAAATAGCCCACCTGTGTAGAGTAGGTATTGTATAAGGACTATTACATAAGCCTTATTTTCTTAATGTATTCGATGACTAAACATCTCAGGATAAGAGGGTCATGGTCCCCACAGGGTCTCTGTGGATTACGGACCCTTAGAATTGCAAAATGATTTATGTACATAAACTAAAGGTAAACAGGTATAAAGCTGGGTCTGTATTTGAAATAAGATCGAGTGATGAAAACTAAAACAAAACTGCCATGTTTTTCCTTTTCCTTTTTAACGCAACTGACATACAATCAACATTTTAGGGTTTGCATTTAAAATGAAGTAGCTTACAACTTGCTCTATCGCTCGCTTCGTCACACTGTTCGACGTACTTACTGTACGAATTGGATTAACAACAACACAAAACGATCAAAAGTCAGAACGAGCAAACAGGATGCTACGTTATTCAATCAAATTATCTTGATTTTTTACAATGCACCCTGTATTTTAGTAAACAGGCGTTTTGGAAAAAATTTGGTCGCTGTTTGGAGTGGAATTAGCAATTTTTTTATACCCAAAAACCACTGCCTAAGGAGGAGGTACTGTACTGAAATAAGGTTGTAAATAGTAGAATAGGCCTTATTTCAGTATACCTTTTTATATCTTATGTAAAGTTTGTTTTTAAATTTTTAAATTTAAAAATAAACTTCGATGGAACAGCGATCGTCTGTTTTCTGGTGAATTTTCAAGGAGTTGCTCCAGAGCTATGATCAAAGTTACACCTACCATGTATTACCTTAATCAATAAATAAATAAAAGAAAGTTGAATATTGTACAAGTAAACATCGTTTTTATTTATAAGAGGGCTCGCCCCTCTTTACTTGGTGGCACAACGGAGCTACCCGATACTTCTCGCAAGCAAAAAGTGATGCTCTACCAGGAGAAAGGAGAAAATGAAGTATAAGTGAGATGAGTCGACGCTGTGCCTCATCATTTTCAAGACCCACCCCGAGGACGAAAGTTACGTACCAAGATGTTTCAGGCGATATATAATTAGAAATAACACTACATCATGATCATTTATATATTTATTGTATTTCATCGCCTATAGCACTATTTTATTATAAACGACGATATGGACGAAATGGAAGTGAATCCACACCATGGTCAAGATCGACGCTTATATTCACTTCAATGCACCGAGAAAAAAAAAATGGGGCCATCAAAAGGGGAGATTAATGTCACTTGGTTATAATATGGACCCCTAGCACGGGTCAATAATATTTCAGCCCGACTGTACATCGCGACAAGACGGAGCGCAGGCAGCAGAAGTTTCAAAATTTGCAGCGTTCATCGGAGATGGATCCAGGCGCAAGAAATATTCCACGACGCAATCACGCCAGGAGAGGAGTGATGACTACCAGGAGACGCAGCCACGGAGGATTCCCATTAAAAAGTCAGATCGTCCTTGTTTGTTAATCCATAGGAATTGTCGTAGGCATAGGTAGGCGCGTTAATTTTAGACGTGATAGATTTTATAATCCTGGTTTTATATGATTCGTATTTTTTTTTAATTACTTATATTTCATTTTATAGCATTTCTATTTCGGAAAGAAAAATATTTTCTGCTTAGAAAAAAATATGACGTATTTAATTTTTATGTCATACATGACGTGACGTTGAACGTAATATTTAATGGCATCTAGCGTTACAATAGATGAAATGTGAACGCAGCCAAATAGCTTTTTAATTTTCGTTAGCTTAACTGTGAGCTGTCAGGAAAATTCTTGACCTTGACTTTTGCGTGTCATGTCAATCATTGCGAGTGATTTATTTATAAACAAGTTAAAAAACATATTTATAAAATAATTTAATTTGTTATTCATCCAGGAAAGTGTTGTGAAAAGTGAGTTAGCAGGATTAGGAATAGGAGAAGTATAGGCTTATGGAATGTTAATGTGAACGACCCGACCGGGATATTTTTTTTATATTAAGGTAAAGTAAAAATCGCGTGTTAACTGTGAATGAAAACCCTAAATGATTTCATAGTAAATCAGGGGAAAGATGCATTGTCTTTCATCATTCACAACGGCAAACGGTTTATATGGGGTTTATATTAATTTTTTATACTTTAGGTGGACCCATATGAGTTCATAGTAAACTCGGGTTATAACAATGGTTCGATGCCTTGTTCACTTATAGTTGTATGAATTATGGGGTTAGGTTTTGTATGTATATGGTCGTTATCTCGTTGGTCGTTATAGTAGAAAGGTTTAGGAATGTAAAATGGATAAGCAGATATGTTCGAATGATGGATGAATAACTTAGTAAAATGTATTGAGAATAGAGTAAACAAGATAATATCATATAACTCTATTGAATAATAAGTGTAAAAAGGAATGAATAAGATATTTTGTATACTTAGGTAAATGTCCCCGTTAGGTAATTTTAATGAAACATATAGTATTGAATGGTTAATTAAAATAGTAATGAAGAATATAAGATGTGATAATAATTGTATTTTCCTTTTATAGTATAAGTTATGGAAAGCATGAGCAACCGTTGGGGAGAGAGGAGAAAAGAGCATGATGTGGACATGTCTCCATGGGGCCTGGTGTGCCTGGGGTTGTGAGAATTCCTTTATGCCTATAAGGTTGGAAGAAACTCGGTTGGTTTCATCTCACATATCGCATGGCATATTGGTTCTTTCGTGGTAGATGGGTCCTACATTCAGTGTTAAGGCGTGATAGCTGGATGCTTGTTCATGCTTATTGTTTGCAGGTTTTGTTGTTTAATTTTATTTTGTGTTATTATGTGTTCTTATTATATTTCATGTTCATCTATGCTGAGCTGAGGATCCTGAAGGCTGATGACTGATGATTGGTGACCGATGACTGGTGTCTGGTGTCCGCAGTTAGGAAGTAGGCAGGCGATACTGTCATGTCATTGGAGGCACGGTTACGCTGTGCCCTAGCTTAATGTAAATTATTGCATCTAATTTTTATTTAAATTTTTATTCACAGTGGTCGAGTTTCTGAGTATAAAGCTTAAGAAAATTACACATTGATGGATGTTACTGATCTCTTAAAATCTGTGTCCCTTAGTTTAATTTAATGTGTTTTTTTTTTGTTCATAGTGGATGATTTTCTAGGCAAGAAGCTTAAGGAAATTACACATTGATGGATATAATTTTAATTTCTTTTAGAATCTCCCACCTGAGAGCTTAACCTGCTCTTTCCTTATTTGTGATTATTGTGTGTTTAATATGTGTCATTTTTCATGTTTCTACTGCAACTGCTACAAGCCACACACTTCAGACTGGGCAGGATGTTGATACTGCAATCACCTGATGTGTCATCAGGAAGAAATTGCAGTTCATCATCATTCTGCGAAGACGCTGTGTCCATATCTCAGGCCGAGATGTGAGACACAGGCGCGACTTAGTTTTGTATTTGTGAATTTGTAATATCTTCATGTTTTGTGTTTTATTATTATTACAGATGCTTGAATCCGAGAGTGACTTGACAAAGGTCAGCTCACTGACGGATGAAAGTGGACAAATGTCCATACCATAGACAATAATGAATTTCTTTTTAAATAAAGAAATTCATTCACTGTTCTATAATTGTGAGACAATCCAGCATCTTCCATGCTTGATTGTTGAATTTGTTAGTAGTCCAGCATATACCATGCTTGATGGTCAAGCCTATGTTGGTAATCCAGCACCATCCGTGCTTGATTGTCGGATATATGTTAGGGATCCAGCATCTTCCATGTTGGATGGTCAGTAGTCCAGCATCTTCCATGCTTGACTGTCGAATCCATTTTAGTAGATCAGCATGCTTGACTGTTAAGTTCTTTTTGGTGGTCCAGCATCTTCTATGCTTGGCTGTCAAATTTCTTTGTAGGGTTAGGCAGGTAGGTAATTAGCTTCTATCCGCCGATCTTTTTTTAGTGAGGTTTTCAAGGTCGAAAGTTTTTTGTGTTGAAATATCGGTTTGACAAGTAAAATTTCCACCGATATATTGATTACACAGAAAGCTATTTCCTAGAGGGAAACGGATAGTTATAATCCTCACTTAGGTAGTTCTTTAGGCCCGGGTAGGTTCCGTTCCTTGTCCCCAGAGGGACGAGGAATGTACTGAAATAAGGTTGTAAATAGTAGAATAGGCCTTATTTCAGTATACCTTTTTATATCTTATGTAAAGTTTGTTTTTAAATTTTTAAATTTAAAAATAAACTTCGATGGAACAGCGATCGTCTGTTTTCTGGTGAATTTTCAAGGAGTTGCTCCAGAGCTATGATCAAAGTTACACCTACCATGTATTACCTTAATCAATAAATAAATAAAAGAAAGTTGAATATTGTACAAGTAAACATCGTTTTTATTTATAAGAGGGCTCGCCCCTCTTTACTGTACTTACAACTTGACTGTAGCTCCACCTATTTCCAATTAAAACTCAGTTTTTCCCAGCCATACACATACGAGTATTGATGCAACTCTGCAACGTAAAAGTTAGTAATTGTGTCGCGTTCTTGTAAACCGAAAACACCAAAGCTGTAAGTTAAAAACCCTAATTAAAAATATAACTCCAACATAAAAATATTAATTTAAATTCGACCCGTCAATTTTTACCCTTCACCCTTTATATCTCTTAAAAAATGCATGAGCCTTTTTACCCAGTCGACTCCAAAAAAGCCAAACACAGTTATAAAATTACGGCATCCTCGACCCTTGTTCATCGATTCAGTGAATGAGGGAGTCGAAGATTGCTTCCCGCCCGCCCAAATCTCGGGCTGGTCTTTTTGAACGACCGACAATTTTGTTCGTGACGCCGTTACAACGTCACAACGGCCAGTCAAAACTTATGGAGCTTGCGGGCTGCCTGTTACACTGAAAAGAGCAATTGTGGTTTTCCTTTTTTAGAAAAGTTTTTTGATTACTGTCAAGTAAGTAAGAGCTATCAAAACGTTGATAATAAGATAACAGCTCAAAGACTATTATCATTTTTAGCGCCTAGAATAATGGGCCAGACCTTATGCAGTGTCTGAATTGCTACCACCATCATGCAGCGTAGCAGCATCGATCACTTTGTTGTGTTTGGCGTAAGGATAAGACAGTCGATGAAATGAGTTACCATCGGCCTTGTTAGCCTTTCCGATACTTCAAAAAAACATGAACTTTTCAGAAAATTATTAAGCCTAGGGATGTAACACCGAAACAAAAAATAAGTTTATGGATTTATCAGATTTACACTCTGTAAGCCGACGATTTCTGAAAACAAGCACCATTAACTGTAATAACACTAAAAGTGGAAAATTAACATACTTTAAACTATTAATTTTTTCGACCATAGGCCGAACACTTGTTACATGTCATGTCGGTGTTAACACCGTCCAATGTAAAAGGACGTATATAAATCGTCTTTTACTACTGACCCTCGGAATAAATTGAATGCTAACATATCTATTTGTTGCAGACTCTAGCTATTAGGAGATACATGCTCGTTACAATTTGTATTGCGTGACCAATTATTGGTTACGAACCATTACGTATTTGTAGCTTTTCTCGGTTAGATGAATTAAATATATTTTATCCCAAACTAGTGACCCGCCCTCACTTCGCTTCGGTTTATGTGAGTTTCCTGTAACATCCGTGAAAAATGATTTAACTGATGGTGAAAACGGCATCAAATTGCTTTGCGTGGTTTAGGAGGGTATATCTATACAGACAGACAGAAAGACAGAGAGACGGACAGACGCAAAGAAGATACAATAGTCAACTTGAACAAATGGTCAAAAATGCGAGTTGAACTCTCGCATCGGGGATTCCTTACCACCCGGAACAGACCTACCTGGCCGGGTTATTTGTTGTAGATATCTTTTAAATTATGCACTACAATCACACCAAACAAAGTTTGCGTGTATTACGCTTGTGTAAATAGACATTTATATTATAATGTAAAGAAAAAAAATACAATTTATACAAATAATAAAGACACCGCGATATAAGCTCGAGTAATAAGACCGCAAAAACGTATATGTATTCATTATCATTTATTCCTTGACCATGGCATTAACAAGGTGTTATTGGTTAATTCTAAGCAGTACATGAGATGGGCTACTAAGTTGTAGGAAGAAAATGTAACTTACGAGGAAATTTGGTTTAAAGTTTCCCTTGTGAAATTGATTTTCATATATTTTAGTCTACAAATAATCATTATTATAATTGTCACATAATGAACAAATTCAATGTACGTAACTTTTTTTCAAGCATGAAATAAAGATACGAGTAACAAAGGTAAACAAAGGCTAACTTTTCTAGTTTATTTTCTTTGATCAAGTACCAGCCAACATAGTTTTTCTGGAAAGAAAGGCTAAAAGTTTTTAAAAAAGTTGGTCTGTTCTCGGCGGAACCGGATACAAACTTTATTTATTTTACATTTAGTTAAAATTATACGAGTATGTTTGTTCTATATTTTCTCTATTTTGTACTAATAAATACCTACTACCAGAATGTGAAATAATGATTGAAGATGAAAAAGTTGAACAAGAGGATGAGTTTGTTTAATTAGGTTCGATGTTTACGAGAGATGGATAATGTGAGGGGGATATTGAACGAAAAGTAAACGCGGGAAATATGATCAATGGGGCGTTACACTCAATCTTGGCAAAAAAGATCATATCGAGCAAAGCTCGCCTTGCCATTGATCAGGTTATAATAAAAGGTTCCATCTCGAACTTTTCGTCTAATTTATTTATTTTTTGGTTACTGTATAATAATAGCCGGTACAGACGGACTGCATTTGAACTGCAACCCAGCTACAAAATGGCAGTTCGAGTGCAGTTCGAATGTAGTTAACGTACGTACGTTTTTAAGCAGCTGTTACGTCAACTGCATCAGATCTGCACTCGAACTACCATTTTGCAGTCCATCTGTACCGGTCCTGACAATTGATTTGTTAACTGTCAACATACCTATTAAAACCACAGCTTTGATTTGTATGAGAATCGCCGCAAAGCAATTACTTCCAATACAATTCTTGAAGTTACTCAATGTCAGAGGTCTTGATTGGATTAACTATTGGCGCATCGAACCAACAGACGTATGTGTTGTGTACTATACATGCAACACATTGCATTCGCCTCTAAATTCTATTCTGGATTTGATTAGTTCGATTACACATACGATACGATTCGATTTGATTTGGATTAAACTTGGTTGTGACTACTACTGAAACTATTGCGAATATGCTTTGTCTAAATAGGTCAAATGTGATTGTATAGATATTTTTTTATAAAAGATGTATATTCAGTAAGTATTTTGGAAAAATGGCGCCCAAGAACAGTTTGTTGATAAAAATATCAACAAACAAGAGTAAAAAATATTTCTTATTTATAACATAACCTTATTTTTGTTAAAAGAATAGTTTTAACATCATCAGGTAACCCTTGAAAGATTGATAAAAGAGAAAAGTTCATCATATTTCTCATTAAAAACATTCTGAACGTAAAACGGTAGCGAACGACTTTCCATAAGGTACTAACCTAATAATCATTTTTTATTTAAGTCAGAAGAACCAATAGGGAAAAAGAAAAACTTACACAAAGTTAAAAGTCCTTGCTTTGTCTTGATTTTCACCTCTTTGCCTTGAAAACATATAGTTTATAATATAATAACTAATGTTTCTGGATCCGATGAACCTGTACCTTTGTTTAACATTATAATAGATTAGCCGGTGATGATATCTTAAACTTATACACGACATGTGCCTTGTGTACCCACCACAAGTCCTTGGATGCTATAACGACTAAGTCTTAGCGTATACAGGATGGAACGAACAAAGTAACAGAGACATGAAGCATGATAATGAAGAAATTATACCAACAAGCACTGACGTGGCAATTTAAATTTCACTGTAAAAAAAATAAGATGTTTATTTACTAAGTAGGCGGGCACGGGCACTTTTACACGTCAAAAATGTACCTGCAGTATAACAATATAATCTTTGAATAAATAATATAATCCTACAGGAAGTATACATATGATCAACAGACCCCGTTTTCAATTGCTCAGTTTGGGGGCAAACGTCACAATAGGGTAGTCTGGGGACTAAATTGAACGGTGTTCATTAACACGATATAAATTAAATTATAATAATAAATTACTTCAGAGTCAATTGTCAATTGATTAATTTATCAATGAATTTTATCAACGTTGTTTTTTCGTTAACTGAGTATCTGTAACAGATCAGAAGTTGTTCTAAATGACTAAACCGTTGTAATGATAAAATTGTTCTAAACCACATTAAAAATAGAGTCTGAAAGCTCTAATGAATCAAACTATTATAAGAGAGGCAAAAAATACAATCTTGAAAGCAAACATTGAAATTTCATAAAAAAAATCGCGTGTGCTTTTACAATGTAATTTGATAGCGGATAACTTACAGAACGAGCTATGAAAATTAATTCTGCACGAAAGAGAGGAAAAATATATGAAAAGTTGAGATTTGTGTTAAAAAAAACGGTCAAGTGCGAGTCGGACTCGCGCACCGAGGGTTCCGTATTGAAGATAATATGCTTGGTAACCGCAAAAGAAAATACTCATTTTGTTATAAGCTTTATTTTCCAGGCAATAAGGTCGATTTTAACTAGCCTAAATTTTAGTACAGATTTTCTTAGTTTTTCTGTTATTTCTCAAAAACTGTAAATAATGAACACTTTATTTTATTTTTCCCAGAAAATATAAGTAATTATCTATACGTCAGGATTTCTTTCAGAATTTTTGATTAATAAATTTCGGAGATAAGGGGGGGGAACGGTCACTTTTTGTACATTTTTGGCTATAAATCAAAAAGTACATCACAGTTTTTTTTTTAATAGTTTTGAAATATGTGCAGATTAAGACCTTTCATATGACACCCCATTTGCTATAATCGAACCACTTTCATTTTTGAACCCCTCATTCTAGACCCCTTTTCAATTATTAACAAAATTAATTTCATATTTTTTTACTACAAATAGATGCGAGCAAGCAAGTTGTACAACTATGCCAAATTTCAAGTTGATAGCATTTGTAGTTGCTGAGAAAACCTGCTGTGACACAGACAGACAGACAGACAGAGAGACAGACAACGAAATCTCACCTTAAGGGTTCCTTTTGTACCATTTTGGTACGGAACCCTAAAAAGGGACGGATTTGCCACGTTGCGTAACGTTAACGTACATCTTAATGCAGGTCAAGAAATACCTACAAATGTACCTATTCAATCCAAGCAACCGTTACAAATCCTGTTTGATAACCGCTAAATTGATCAATTGACAATTGACTTATAAGTAATTTATATCGTGAATGCGTGAGTGAATGATGATAAAAAAAAGGGTATCAATTAACCGGTCAGCAAAATATTCTCATTTTGGTGAACAGAAATATGTATTTGGTCAGCCAAAATAGCTAGTTGGTAAGCAACTTATGGTTAGCAAACATTTATAAATCTGTCAGCAATTAATGACATATTGGGCAGCTCTAAATTATTTTGGTCAGCAAATTAAATATTTGAGCTGCATTGAACGACCCACAGATAATTAAATTTTGGTAAGCAATCAGAAGGTAAGCAAAATAATTCATTTTGTCCAGCAGAAAAAAGGAAGCAATAAAATCAAATTGGTCATCAACAAAATCAACTATTACAAAGTTCATTCAAATATACTCTCTTTTTTTGTAAATTATTCAATTTATATAGAATTATTCCTCTAGGGCACACTTTCCTCGCAGATACACCCTTGAAAGAAGTTCGCCTTTATTCCTTATAGATCCCCTTTTTAAATACCAATGCAGTGTTTCCTAATAGATACACTTTTGGGTACAGTTGTGTACACAAAGGTGTAATTAACAAATTTACTGCCGTGCCGGCAAATCCCAAACCCACCATCAAATTTACAAATTTAACAGAGTCGAGACGGAGCTCCGCTCACGCGGATCTCCTATTTCTGGGTTGTTCTGGCCCTCCGGGCCTGATATAAAAACGAACCTAACCTAACCTAACCTACCTCATATTTATGATACAAATTTTGGTTAATCTAGGGTGTGATTGTGATAGAAAATTGTGTGACAAAACTTAACTTGTAAACACTGCTGACTTTTCAAACTAAACGCAATCCACTTCTATATTATAGATGACCATTATTTTAATATGCATACCTCTTAATTAAACTGCTTACAGACATGTTTTCTCTGCTGACCAATTGTAAAATCTTGCTGCCCAAATAATTATTTTGCAGCTCGACTGTTTATCAGGCAGACAAATGACAAAAAAAGCTGATCGAAATTGTTTAAAATGTTACCCGTTTATAAATTGTTTGCTGAACAAAGAGTTGTAGCCCGATTTTTATTTATTGCCACCCAAATCTTTTTATGCTGCTCAAATGAATTAATTGCTGATTTTTTTTGCTGATCAATTTTAATAACGGCTGACCATTTAATTACTTCCCTAAAAAAAAAACCGTTGAACACCAATACACTAGGTTGTAGTGATAATGAACACCGTTCCATTTAGTCCCCAGACTACCCTATTGTGACGTTTGCCCCCAAACTGAGCAATTGATAACGGGGTCTAATGATCAGAACTTTGGTTACCACGTCATTTGTGGTAACAATATGCATCCTTCAAAGTTACACTAACGACGGTAGATTGTCATTTGAACTTCGCTAACAAACTTGTTAACAAGTAAATTGATGAATAAACTAAGTAACAAGTAAGATAAACGCTTGAGTGGCTTGAGCATGAACATTTTCAATCATACGTCATGTTTTCGAAACGTTCGAAAACGTGAAGTATGATTAAAACTAACTTTTACTTTTACTGTTCGAAAACGTGTTCTGAGACGATAGACAACATGCATAACGCTAACGTAAACGATTTTCGAAAAGTGACAGAATGTATCGAATTCACATTTGACGCGACCGTCTGGCAGATAACGTCAATCCTATATAACGATATTTGTTTTAAGCATCTTGTCTATTGTCACTGATTTTGTAGTTAGATTTGTTTTGGTTGTGGGAGTACACTTCAATCAAAGTTATGTTTTTTTTAACACGTAATAGTTTAGATGACAGTATTTATTTATTTATTTATTTATTTATTTTATAAATAAATAAATAAATAAATGAGAATATCAGAATCTCCTTTGAATTCGATATAAAACCGCCACTGTCGCAAATAAAGCACGTAATTGCGCACACGTTTAAACAACGTTTGTTTGCCCGCGGCTTCACCACGTGCGCAGGCTTAACTTTGATCAATTTCTGATCGCCTTGTGTTTTAATAAAATTTGCATTTAAATCGATTCCGTACCAATAACAACTCCTGCGCCTCTATTCAACACGGTAAAAACAATATCGTTGTTGTCCTGTTATCGTATTGTCAACGTTTTGATAGCTCTTATTTTTATCGAAACACCTTTCAACGAACGTATCATTACGCTAAATTTTTATTTCATCAAAAGGCATGTTAATTAATTAATTAATTGAAAATTAATTAATTAATTAATTTTCATCAGTTAATTTTCTTGGTAGTCAAAAGTCTAATCTATCGTAAGATATCTTGAAAACATCATGGTTTCAGTAGAAAATAGCGTTCGATAAAATTAAATTCGATGAAATGATGCAATCGATGAAGTGAGTTTCGATAAAATAAGACGTTTCCCTTTCTGCCTATGAAGCCATGCAACACAAGAGAAAAGGATGGTAACTATTTAAATACATCCGAATTTTCTTAATTCTCAGTATCTCTATTATTTTCAAGTTAGCATCCTGAGTGAAATGGGTATTATAAGACATCGTTTTTTATTTTTTATTCTAGTTCGGAGGACACACACACACACACACACACACACATACTTTCACATTTATAATATTAGCCTGGATTCCATCTCGATCTTGACATATTGCTATACGATTTTATGCTTTAAGTCACTGCAATCTTTTTAACGCTTCTTAGAAAATTGGCGTCGTGGAAGTTTCTGCTTTTATCTACTTCAGTCTCCAATGGAAAGACAAGGACAAGAACATCATATTTCTCTTAAAAGTAATTGCGTCCGTCTAAACTGAAGCGTCTCATTTTTTTTTTACTTTGATTTTAAACTAGCGACCCGCCTTTACTTTGCCTCAGTTTAAAGGAGTTTACTGTTTTACGCGTACATAAACCAGAATAAATTATTAGCTTTTGAAAAAAAAAAAGTGTAAAACTGTATCAACATCGGTTGCTTAGTTTAAAATAAGTAAGCGACCAAACAGACAGACCCGGAAAACGACCTTGTTTTATACAATTTAGGGTGGCACGAATCTTGCTACACTTTCATTTTGTAGCATAATTCATGGCTCACCCTGTACAATTTTATGCTTTGTGTAAATTATGTCATGTATTTAAAGAAGTGGTGTGCACCTGATTTTTACATCAATGGAAATTAAAAAACCTTCTTAAAGAAAAGGCTTCTTAAATAGCTTCACTCCTTATTAATTAGTTATGATCATCACCAAATGTTCCTAAAACTCCTAAGGTAATTTAAAGTTTAGTTAATTTATTACTATAGCTGATAATTTTATGTCCCTGCCCTGAAAAAAACTAAAAGCATTTTGGATAGCTCCTTGTGACAAGATTATAAAGTTTGAAATTTACATTTACAAGCTTTGATTAACTTGCACTATTCGTATACATGTATGTAAGTTATCCGCTTCAAAATCAGCATGGTGTTTGAGAACCAGCTTTCATTAGTGGAATGGGCTGTAATTTAAACCACGTATGTAAACCCGATGGTAATGCAAAATTTTGGTATCAAAGTGCTGATCTGATGGTGATGGAAGGTGACGACAGGATCTCCGCTAAACTTAACATAGACTGTTGGGCCTCACTAGTTTGGTAAGCGATGTGGCGACACCCCTGACGTATTCGGCGCCGTCAGCATTTTGTTTAAACATTCACTCTCGGCCCTATTTAACACCCGTTAAAGCGATAATAACATTGCAAAAAAGAAAGTAAAGCCGGTAGCAAACATTTGTCCCAAAAATGAAATTTTCGACAGAAGTTTATTAACAAAAGCAGTCGAATTTTCAAAGGTAACTTTTCTTTTACTGGTTAGTTTGTTCTAAAGACTAATTAATTTTTCCTTGTTTCTTTTATTATTAAACAGCTTTATTACTCGCGAAGTTCAGTATTTTTAATTGCAGTGTCTCCTATATTTCCTACGTAATTCCATCGGTGGAAAGGTTTGATTAACGAGGCAACACTTGAGCGGACTTGATACCGCCGGATCAAGCTTAATTACAAAGCGTTAAGTTCCTCATTTGTTAGCACTTTTTTGGGAAAAAACTCTTTGAAATGAGGTCGTTAAGGGCAATGATAAAAGAACGTTTGCAGCGGAGAACCTTGAGGGTAATTCCACTGTCTTCTGGGTTTCAGTTGCTTAAATTATGGTATTTATTCTAAATTTGCCTGCTTTTCTCTTAAATTTCAGCGGTGGTAGGACCTTGAGCAGGGACCGTCGGGATTGCTACCACCATCTTATTATTTAACCTATCGACAAGCAGCAGTGTTCGCATTGTTATGTTCCGGTGTGGGGATAAGACAACTGGTGAAATTACAAGCATAGGGCATTCCATTTTAGCCCTCAGGGTCGGCAACTCATTTGAAGTCTTGGGATCGTAGTCTTGAGATTTCAAATGTCTATGGGTCTCAGATGCTACTCACCATCAGGTGGCCTAAGTGCGGGTGTGCATTTTACTTGCCATAAAAAAAATGCTTCCTTGCTTTTAATTTTACCGGTAGGATATTATATCCCCACACCATATCCGACAATGCGAATACTGTTGTTTGACGCAAGGTTAGGTTAGGTTAGGTTAGGTCAGCTGATGGTATCAACAACAATACACAAGGTCCTACCACCGTCTAGTAAAAAGTTATCATTTGCTCAATAGTTATTTGTAATGCAAATGAAATGAAAATTAGACTTGACGTCCAGCGTATACCTGTATCTGTTGTGCGTGATCTGTTAAAGTTCCAGTCAGTAAAAGGAATTTAGGCAGTCATTATGATCTCTATTTCTTTCTCTATCTGGAACTTAAGTTTTGATATAATTTGGTCTCAGGTCTCATCTCATAACAATAAAAGATCATACCATAGCCCTCACGCGGACGTATTGTTAGTGAAAACTAAAGGTGCTTATAAAATGTATGTATTTTTAACCAACTTCATTAGATTGCTCTTCTACCCTTCGGCACATACCGCATCTACATATATTTATTTATTTTATACAATTAACACTTACTGTCTAGCCAAACAAGTTAATCGCTGACAGTTACTGAAGAAATTACAAATTAATAAACATAACACTAAACTAAAATGAAACAATTACATACTAAGTAGCCAATTTCCTCCGCTAGCGGTGACAGTGGTTTCCAAGTACCGACTGGCCAATGCAATTAGTTGGGACTAAGAGTTGTGGAAAACATTTAGATTGCTGTTGCTGTCTAGAATATCGTTTAACAGCTTCAGCGGGCGGGCTACGGCGAGCGCGCAGCTGTTTACTGGACTTAGGTGGTACCCTTCGAGCAACACGGCCTTCCTAGCGGAAGGTAGTCGCCATAGCAATGAATATTACAGTTAAATAGTTCTGTCATTTCTTACGGGGGGAAATTTGCACACAAATGCAGCTCTGCACATCGACATACAAAAAAAAAACTGTAATGAAGACACTAATAATTATAAAAAAAACCGGACAAGGCGAGTCAGACTCGCCCACCGAGGATTCCGCACATGACACGGTCAACTCAATTCAAAATTTGCACCGCCGCCGTTCCTTGCATAAAGACCCTGTTTTTTTGTGATTTAACTAAAAATGTACAGATTTCAGATTTTTTCCTATACTTGTAGTAAAAGACGGTGTTACTTGCTAAATTTCATAGTTCTAGATCAATGGGAAATACCCTATAAATTTTGATTCCGTCGAGAGTTTGAGAAGTTTGATTTTTTTCACAACTGGAAGGGACTGTACGCGTTCCCGAGATAAAGGGTCTTGACACACAGACAGACGGACAGACAGACAACAAAGTGATCCTATAAGGGTTCCATTTTTTTCCTTTTGAGGTACGGAACCCTAAAAATGGAACAATACACCAACAAAACTTGCATACCTCGAGCAATTTTTGTATACGAACGAGTTACAATTCACACATTGACACGATAGGGTTTTCATCTCTTTCATCGGCGAGAAGTCGGATTTGTTGCTCAACAGATCCAAAAACAGAGCAATTCGGCATTTTAAGTGTAGGTAACGTTCACTCCCGCAACTGGACTCTGTCTAGTTGACCATCCGAGTGACAACTAGTTTTATTAGATGCGCATGCCCGCTTGGGCTTGTACTTTAAAAGAGGGGAAATGGTGCGAATGCCTGCTCTCTTCAGTGTTGCTCGAAGGTGGTACCCGATAAGAAATCTGAGCTAGAAGTCCCCCTCGGATTACGGGCATGTCCACATAATCAACAGAATGAAATATTTAATGAGGGAAATATTCCTCCTAGTTTCAATGGAAGTATAGTTGACCATACCTAGAATACCTATAAAGTGTTATATATCTCTGGCAAATTTCATTCAGATCCGTTCAGCCAATCTGGCGTGATTGAATAAACAAACATCCAAACTTACGCATTTGTAGTATTAGTAAGATTTATTTCAAATAGAAGCTGAGATAAAGAAATCGGATCATAAAAATAAATTATACCAAGTTTAATAAAGTTTTTTCAGTAAAGTCCAAGGGTCACGTCTATGAATATTTTCATTTCATCTCAGTGCCCTTGTTTCGTCGGAATGAGAAATTTAATCGCGTTTTCAGATCGTCCTCTTCGTGTGTATAACGAAAAAATACACTGAAACCATGTTAATGATACTAACATTAAAAATCTATAATAAATTCCTAGTCAATTACTATTTTATTCATGGTTTTAGGTCTAAAATTTAGTTAACGCAGTTTCTGTAAACTTTGTTTGTGTACAATCGGCCTTATAAGCATCTGCACACTTTTGTACTCGGTGTAGTGACAAAGCACTAAAGTGTGCAGCTACGTTACTCTATCTATAAGGCCGACCATACTTATGCCTACTCGTTGCCACTTTTTGCTTTTCTTATTTTCCTCAATAAACCGAAGATTAGCTGGAAGAGATCCCTTAAAGGGATAAGTAATTAGGTTCGCTTTTGTTGATTCCTATTCTTGTATTCGAATTTAAGTGTTTTATATAATAAAGTGTTTAAATACATACAATATAAATCCTAATAAAATAGCAGTTTTATATTGATAAAAAACTTATCGTAAAACAAAAACTATTAAAAAGGATTGGTAATTAAAAGATAAGATACTCACCATAGAGCTGCGGTAAAAAAACACATAACAGTTAAAATAGAGTGCGCCAGATGTTGCTCTGTTTAAAAATAAACTCATTTATTGACCATTGAAATTGATATTAAGTATCATGCATGTCAGAAGGAACATCTTAAAACGTTACGATACTTGGAACGCTGGTTAGAATATTTGCAGACCATATAAAATATTTAAATTTACCTCACAGACCAGAGGTGTATCACCTCTATTGTAAATTATTTCCATTTCTCTTTTGCATTTGAATTTTTATATTTATCATTTTCCATTTCTTTGACAGCTTTCCAAAATATGTTTAAACCAATTTACTTTATCCAAATTGAAATACATAGAAATATTGCTAAGTCTATCCGATTCAGGCACTAGGTTAGATTATTTTCCTTATTAGTATTCCTTCTGTTTTCTCTAGTAGTATTCCAAAACTTACAAACTAAAATTGGTGCATTATTTTAGTCGGAAAAACCATATTGTGTTTGACATATTATCGTTTTGTTAACGTTATGATAACTCTTATTTACTTGACAGGAATGGCGGCCGAGTTAATACCAATCAATACCATAACACATCTAAAACAATATCGATTTATCCAGTAGATTAGAGGCCCTGGGCCGATATTCTAGGCGGTAAAAACCATATCGTTTTTGATCTGTTATCGTATTGTCAACGTTTTGATATCTCTTATTTACTTGACAGTAATGGCGGCCAAGTTAAAACAATACCATCACCGGTCAAAAACGATATGGTTTTTACCGCCAAGAATAGAGGCCCTGGTCACCTACAAACATTACCTTGACATGTTCCAAATAGTATAGTCATTAAAAGCAAACAATAAAAATAAAAAATATCCTTATGATGTCGTCATTGACTATTAGATAAAAGCGTATCGTTACCACACACTTAATTATTTGTTTGTCATTTAAAAATTATTTCATTTCTAATTTACGTTGGCTATTTGGCAAGACTGAAGTCCAGCAGTGGACGTCTACAGGCTGATATTATGATGATGATGATGATGATGATGATTATATTTTTTCATTATTCGTCAGTTAAATAAAGAACATAATCTTTCGTTGCCCCGTACAATAAATCCCGACTTTATTTATTTCATTCCCTAATTAAGGAACATTAAATAATTATAATAGCACATTAAACTCCTAATGCTCCATCAGCGTAGTAAATTAATCCAAAACAAAATTTATTTAACGATCTAAGAGTCGGTTACTTAACCCGTGAAATTAATCCACAACACAATATTTTTGTAGCCCCAGTGAGAAAGGGTATAAGTGTTTTTAGTTTCAAATGAAAAAGGGTTTAAGTCTCTCGTACTCTATTCCATTTATGCCCTTTTTTATTCGAAGTTAAACCGACTTAAATTCGTTTTACTAGCGCCACAGACTGTCGAGATTCCATCAATATCGTTAACGCAAACTTTGGAATTAATTTAGAAAGTGATGTTTTGAGTGTTAAGCTGACGGATATCAGCTGACAGCGAAATATTCCGGTTTGTTATGACCAGAAATACGATGATTAGAGAAACGTCTTGTTTACCGTTGAAACTTGAAAGCGAAGTAAATTCAAAGATTTTATGCTCGTTAATTTACAGTGAATTTTGAGAATTCCATCTCATTAAAACAAACGGGTAAGTTATAGAACATAATCACAACGTCCATTTTGTATAATTTTGTTTGATATAACATTAAGTTGGTGTAAAGATCAAATATTTATTACATTATAATGTATAATTAACTAGGATAGTAATTAATTATTATATGTGATAGAGTTTTGTAAATTGATTACATGATAATAGTGTATTACTTAACAAGGGCTGTAAAAGAAAGAAAGCCCGAAATCGCAGGTATTTGAGACCCGAGCCGTAGGCGAGGGTTGTAAATATGCGATAGAGGGCTTTCTTTTTTACTGCCCGTGATGAGTACACAATTAATTTTATCTAGGTAAATACTAACCCACTAAGTCATAAACGCACAAAAGTTAAAGTGTGCTCGAAATATACTTTGCCATTATCTGTTATTATGACATTTCCATTCGGCAGAAGGGGGCATCGCATACCTTTACTAAAATAGGTTTATAAGTACAGAGGGGCTATTTGTGTAACGCACTAGCAATGGCAACCGGCTTCAAAGTGCAGCAATTGTTTTCCACTTTATATGCAGACAAGCCTTCGATTTTCAAAATGAAAACGATCATGATTGCAAGTGCGTTAGACAATAAGCCCTCAGGTCTGCCTAAGCCATCATTCTCCCGATTTCACCAATTGGGATAGTCCAAAAAAAATAACTCACTGTTTTAACATTCTAATTCGATAGAATGAGTAATTTTAAGAGACCAAGTTCATTAATTTTGTATTTGACCCAATAGTTTTGTTTGAATATCTTTATTTATTTAGCAAACATTTTATGGATGACATGATTATTTTTAATTTGGGCTGGCGTTCTCTAATATATTACAACAATTAAATAATATCTAATGATAAAAAGTGATTGTAATAATGTATTGTAATAATGTATTTCAAGCGGTTTTCGCCTAACCCGTAAGATACACCGAGGAGGGCTTCAAAATATATTATTGTCATTACTATGATTATTATTTGTGTTTCTAAGTTTTTAGTTATTAAGTACCTATAATCTTAACTATGTGTATTATAATAAATGACATAAGTCCAAATAAAGGTACTTAAACTATACCACATTATATAAAATCACTGTTACATTGTACGACACGTTGGCCTAGTTGGTAGTGACCCTGCCTACGAAGCTAGTGGTCCCGGATTCAAATCCCGATAAGTGCAGATATTTCTGTGATGAGCGAGAGTATTAACCCGAGTCTTATTTGCTATGTGCTTAAATATTTATTTCTCTATAAATAAGTTTATCGCTTAGTTTGGGACTAGGTCAATGTGTGTACCTAAGGTTGACCCTTTATATTTTTAATGTAACTTTTTGGTGATTACTTCCCATCATAGCCTTCATCGTTTGCCTCCCACTACTATACAAAAAAGTTCGTTTGCCTTTTTCACGCCATAAAAAGATCCTTTCAGTGTTGAAACGTCATAACCAATTAGTCTGTTGACGTATCTAGCTGTAGTATTGCTTTTTTGCTGTTTTTTTGGACCGGCTCAAAGTGCAGAGTCGTTAGCGCCCTCTGGCGATGGCAATTACACACCTACTTCTAAAAAGGAGCTCAGTGAGGATCCAGATTCTTTTTTAAAACAAGAACAAGATTTTTTAACATAATTGAAAATTTCAGTGATGCCTAGCATTCAATTGTTATTTAATTAATCAATTGGAACTTTAAAGACCCTCTAGTTATTTATGTAGCAACGAACAAGACAACAATATGAAACAAAGGGCATTTCTGAGAATTATCTGTCTCTTCTCTCTTTGTGGAAAATATAGAAACCGAAGTCGTAAATGTTTTTTTTCTTTCTTGAAAAAGCTTCTGTTTCCCATCATCATATATTAGAAAATGAGTCTGAGATAATTTGGATGGGTAAATAATTAATTATAAATACATTAAAAAAAACTTGTATGGAGAATTTAAGAAAAACGGCTATTTCTCTGAAAATACTCGTCAAACCGTAATATCCTCGCAGATGGTTATAGTTACTATTTTTTCTGATTTTTTGACATATTCGAAATTTCTCCACCAGGTGCACTAGGTATTTTTTCAAAAAATCCGCGAACTTAAATCTAGTGTGAATAATAGAAATAATAATAATAATTAATATGTGCAATAGCTATTCAACGAGGAAATGCAGCCAGCATTATGGGCACCATTCCCAGTGGCAGTGGCCTAGGGGACATTTGTACATATTATAGTTATTTAGAATAAGTTAATTTATTTTAGTATTTAGTTTTAGTTAGGTATGTTTTATTATTTTTCTGTTTATTGTTTGTGTCTTTTGAATAAATTTCGATATTTCGATATTTCTAAAATCCACTTAAATCTGAAGAAAAGAAATTTTTTTTTGATCGAAATAGCTTACTCTTGTAATTTTAACCATAGAAAATTATTTTTAGTCAATTTGAAAGAAAAACTAATGAGTTATTAATATTTTTCAGAAAGGCAGTCAAGCTTTTTCGTGCGTGCGTGCAGCCTTCATCGATTTATAAGACGTTATCACGTCAAAAATGTACAACTTAAATATTATCTAAACACTTACTTTCAACAACGTCACTCTGAAGAACAGAAGTCATGTTTAAGAGCTATAGCTGCGATTTTTCTAATTTCCTGCCAATAAATTTCCGCTACATTTCTCTTGTGTTCACTGTTCGATACCCAAGAGAAAATGTTAAGCACTTAAGTGCTTCGTCATAACGAAGATCAAACTGAACGTAGAATGACAATGGCATTCTATGACATTTATAATGACGAAGTTATTAAGGAAAAATTAGTGGTATTTCATCTAAGTTGAGAAGCTTATACAAGCTTTGAAAAAAAGAACCAAACTGTTGCTAACCAACTTTAAATCGTAATAAATCGTATCATTCATACATACATTCCTTCACTCTTGTAATCCCAGAGAGGGGTACGCAGAGCTACAGAATTACCTACAACTTTAAAAACTTGTTGATAATTCAGTAACCACATGACATGTTGCACAAATAGGCTAAGATGTTTACCAATAGCTAAGCAGCTAAGGTGTTTTGTTTTGTTTTGTTTTGTGGAATAATTATGTAATGTATGTAAATGATCATTAAAAATACAAAAATTATAAAAGAAACCTTAAGATGATTTTTAAATCCTTATTCAATGATACCCAACTTGTCATAGTTTGTCGACTTGTTTTTTCTTTTTTACAATATGGCGTCTGCTTGCCGCAATTCCAAAAAAGTTAAGATTATGTGACTGCATAATACAAGACAGTCGGCATAAAAGTGTGTCTCACGTCTTTACTTGATAGGGAATACTTATAGAGAATTTCAACGTAGCTCTACCACTGTTAAAGTAACGATTGTTAGGTCGATTTAAATGCACATTTATAATTTGGTACAGTTGGGCTTAGTGGTGTCCACTTTTGTACCTTTTCGCTTTAACGCCTTTGACAGATTAGAGAAGCAGTTTAAACCTGACAGTAAGGAGTGTGCAGTGAAATAAGGTCAATATTTTATTGTAACGTACTTTCAAACACTACACTAAATTATGCCTACAAATATTGGAACAAGCTAATAATAACAAAACGGTTAATTTAGTTTCCATAGTCCTAAACCAATAACGGTAAACGCTTACAATGATTGCTTAGCCGTAAGGGTTCATGTTTAACTACAAAACTTTAGCAGATTCAACCTTAAGTAGGGAAGAATAAAGTTGAATGGAGAAAATTATGATTGTACTTACGCTGTTTCTCTTAAAAGCGAGGGTAGTACAGTAAGCCCACCTTCGAGTGTTACCCATTAATCTGTCACTATGGTAATGAAAGGGTATATTTAATCTTCCATTAAGGACCGTAGGTGCTTACTTAATGTTATCGTTTTCAAATCTCTACAATCTCCACTGTTCTACTAGAGAATAAAAAGAGAAAATATTCAACATCAGCCCTGTTCAAGAATCGAATTTTAATGTTATTGCGTTTGAGTATTAAGCCTTTATACCATACCATTATTTGGCCTGAGTTGAATACTAGCACTACGATTAAAAACAAATGTTACGCGGAATAGACTTTTTTTTTTTTTTTTTCTAGGTATTGTGTTCTTTTGCACAGACTTTCACAAAATTGCCATTCTCGATTTTCTCAGTTATAAAAAGATAAAACTTTATTTATGCTCTAGTGCATAAAACTGGCACTTTATGACGTCTGCGTCTTAAAGTGAGATTTACGATAGAAGTGAAAACTACATTTATTGAGTAAACCTCGAGATTATTTATTTATCTTTACGTCAATAAATATGTGTTACATATATTATAAGAAAATAATTCTAGTCGGCCTGCTTTTGCTTTAGTGGCCATCTTGAGAGCTACGGAACTATCAACAACTCTAAATACTTGCGTCTAATTCTGCAACCACATTTTGCACAATCATGCTCATGTTGTCATTTATGACAGGTCCCACCGCCTTGCATAACAATACTACAACAACAATAACAATAATACAATACAACTTTAAATAAGAGTCATTTATTTATTTCTATAATACAATTAAAAGTAACTTATTTAAATTAAAATAAAAACAAAGCTACTCAAATATTAAAGACGTAAATAATAATCACCACTATAAAAAGAACACCCCCTCTAGCAGGTCCGCTCGCGGCATGGTCCCTATGACACTGGCTGCGTTACCTCTCTGGATAGCTAGCCCAATCCTTTGGGAGAGGTAAGCACCAGCTCTAGGATCTCCGGAGGTGTCTATGAGCCGGGATGACAGGGCCTTAATAAAGCTTTTCATATCAGCTGACCAAGGTCCCATGGTCTCCACTGCAAGCGCCACAAATTCATAATTATTTAATAATGATGAATATTTGCGGCGCTTGATGGTTTGGGCCTGATCAGCTGCTGCGGGTTGACTGGACGTGGGACAGGGCGAATGTGTCAACACACGTTGCGTCCCACACCAGTGCCCTACCCAGTTTCCACGGCACCAATGTAGCTCCGTCTGGTCGCTTGCCATCGTCTCTATGTAAACCTGCTGGTTCTAGGACAGCTGGTACAGAGGCAGTGGCAAGCGAACGACGGATCAGATCATTAATTGTGCAGTTGGTTATTCAAAAAAACAAGGAACGATCTCACACAAATTTACTTAGTTCCAAACAAAGCTCTAGGCTTGTAGGTACTATGAGTACTAGACAACGATATAAATACTTATATAGAAAAATAAGTACTTAAATACATAGAAAACATCCAAGAGAAACAAATACTCGCCACCCAAACAACCAACATACCAGTGTCCACGACTAAGTGTCTGAACTCTTCGCCGGCGTCTGCCATTTTATTATTAGAAGATAACGTGTCTGAATGCAGTATACACTTTGAATTCAAGCACGTTACTGCCTTGGATGTAATAAAAGCATTCAAATCAATTAACATTAAGAAAACCAATGATCTTTGGGGGGTTTCGGTTCACGTCCTTAAATCCTTAATGGAAGTCATAGCATCTGACTTAATGATCATATTTAATCACTGTGTTGATTGTGGTGAGTTTCCTGATCTTATGAAACATAGCAAGATAATTCCATTATTTAAAACGGGTAGTACTTCTGACCCCACTAACTTTAGACCGATATCGATACTACCCACTTTCAGTAAAATCTTTGAGAAATTAATTTTATCACAGTTAATGCAACATTTTCAAGATAATAATTTATTACATAATAAACAATTTGGTTTTACTCGGGGTCGCTCGACAACCGAAGCTGGTGTTGAGCTAATTAAACATATTTTTGATGCCTGGGAGGGGTCACATGATGCTTTAGGTATTTTCTGTGATTTGTCCAAGGCCTTCGATTGCGTTAACCATGACACATTGGTCAGGAAGCTACACCATTATGGAGTTAGAAGTACTGCGCTAAACTTAATTAAAACGTACTTATTCGGGAGAATACAAAGGGTAGACGTGAATGGAAAACGATCACCTGGGTCTTTGGTCTCAATGGGCGTGCCACAGGGCTCAATTTTGGGTCCATTTCTATTCCTCATTTACATAAATGATTTACCATACCTTATAAAGGACAACCATGATATAGTATTGTTTGCTGATGATACCTCACTCGTATTTAAAGTCAAACGACAACAGGAGTTTAATGTGGATGTAAACAATGCTATATCAAAAGTAGTAGATTGGTTTAGTGTTAATAATTTATTACTAAATGAGAAAAAGACTAAATGTATTAAATTTATGACTACCAATGTGAAAAATAGACAAACTACTGTAACTATTAAAAATGACAAATTAGACTTAGTTAATGATACAGTATTTCTTGGTATAACGTTAGACTCAAAACTCCAATGGGGTCCTCATCTGGCTAAATTAGCGAATAGACTAAGTTCTGCAGCTTTTGCAGTTAGTAAAATTCGGAATCTAATAGACTTGAGAACCGCTCGATTAGTTTATTTTAGTTACTTCCATAGTATTATGTCATATGGTATTTTACTATGGGGTAGTGGTGCTGACGTAAACAGCATCTTTGTTCTACAGAAGAGGGCTATTCGTGCTGTTTACAAGATGGGTCATAGAGACTCGCTTAGAGATAAGTTCAAAGAAACGAATATATTAACCGTATACAGTCAATATATTTATGAAAACATTATGCATGTTCATAAGAACATCAGTAATTTTAGAAAGAACTGTGACATACATAATGTTAATACCAGAAATAAACATAAGCTTGCAGTGCCCTTTACACGGCTTCACAAAATAAAAAACTCTTTCATGGGTAATTGTATAAGGTTCTATAATAAGCTCCCAAGTAGTGTTACTCATTTATCAGTAAATAAATTTAAGAGTTACGTTAAACGTAAACTAATTTCTAAAGCTTATTATAGTATTAAAGATTATATGAATGATGACAATGCTTGGGACTGATTTTTTTTTTTGTATTACAATTATTAATGACCGTGGAGACTATATACATCTCCCTGTATGATTACCTATTATTTTAATATGACATCTGGAGACTCTTTACCATATCCAAAATTGACCGTGGAGACTTTCTACATCTCCCTTATTTTATTTTTTGTGTGTGTGTGTGTGTTTTTTTTGTAATAATTGTATTTAATTTTAATTTGACATCTGGAGTTTGGACTCTTAACATCTCCAAAATTGACCGTGGAGACTTTCTACATCTCCCTTGTTTTGTGTTTTTTTTAAATTATATTTAATTCTTAATTTTAATTTGACATTTGGAGACTGTTTACATCTCCGAAATTGTATTATTTATTATAATCTGACATTTTGATATATTAAATTATTATTACTACTGGGACCTGTACATCCCTGTGACATTTAAATTATGTAGCTTAAGTTTAGTATTGTAATAAGTGATTTATTTGGAAAAAACGGCTTACTGTTGAGTTTCTTGCGGCGCTTCTTCTCAACAGTGGTCTCTTTGGAAGCGCTGGTAGACTCAGACATGTAAAAGTGCCTGCAGGGCCTACTTGCTAAATAAATTATTTGAATTTGAATTTTGAATTTTGAATTTGAATTTCAAAGAGTTAAATAATCAATTTTAATTCAATTATGAGACACCCTTCACGATTGTATCACCTTGGTTGTAGTGTTTTTAGCCTACGACGGCACGCGCCGCCCCTACTCAATTTTAACTACAATGTCGCAACCGTGCAAGTCAATTTGAGTAACGGGGCGGGCCGTCGTAAATTGATAACACTAAATATATAAAGGATAAAGGGATATGCTGCACCGAGTAGACAAGAAGACTAATATTATGACCCAGAATGAACATTCCTCCGCGGTATTTCTTTAGACATGCCTCCTTTAAACACGGCTTTAAAAAGAGTATGCACTGAAATTAAACAACCACGGCTTACCATCATGATTGTAACTTATATGCTCGTTTATATTTTATGGCTTTAAAAATGACGCTAATCTCGAATTAAATTGCATACCTAAGTAAACTTATCTTGAGTAAATAGTTTCAGATTCACATTTAGATTCAAATTATTTATTGCTCAATGTAACGTTACAGACATGCACAGCATGTCAAATTATCACGATTAACATTGTCTTCAGAATTACAAATAAAAATTATAAAACAATGAACTCATCATTCATTCTCCTGCCCTTATCCCAAGTTATTTGGGGTCTGGGCTCTATTATTCGTCATCTTGTTAGTCATTCCCTTTCTAGCCATATTATCTTTCACTCAGTCCATCCATCATTTCTTTGGTTTTCCCCTACTCGTATAGCCATCCACATACATACTCAAAACTTTCCTAACGATATTTTCCTCATTCCTCCGCATCACATGCCCATACCATGACAACCGATTCCCACACAGCTTTTCTGTCACCGGTGGCACTTTCAGACTTCCTCTTATATACTCGTTTCTTATTCTATCCATTCGCGTCACACCACACATGCCTCTTAGCATGCTCATTTCAGCTGCATGCAATTGCCTTTCATTCATCCCTTTTGTGGCCCAACATTCTGATCCATACAAGACAGCAGGTCTAACCATTGTTTTATAAATCTTCCCCTTAATTTTAAGGGGAATGCGGGAGTCGCAGATTGTTCCCGTGACCTGCCGCGATTTAATCCATCCAGTGTTAATTCTATCAAACAGTAAACTACTTATGATATAAAAAATAACGTTAAAGTGATGTCACGTTATTATTAACAAACAATTATTAAGTGTTTTAAAGATCGTCGTAGCAAACATTGTCACTTGAGTAGATAACGTCGTTTAAGTCCGGGCTAGGTGATATCAATCATAATTCCTAACACAATAATCTCTATACTCTGTTAATGAAGGCTGTGAACACCAGTCACGTCTCGTCTCGGTTACCTACACTGGAGATACAAGAAAATCCGATTAGTATTAAACAAGTTAATGGAAGCTGATTTCATGGAAATTGATTAAATGAGTAACGTTTCTACGTCAAAATTGAGGTTATCCTTATAATTATATTCTTGCAAATGTGGTTATTGTATGTAGGAGAGAAGTGGCATGAAGGAGCCATATTTTGAAAGAGCCACTAGCATTTTTTCGGAAGTTTCCAAACCAAATTGCACAAGTTTTTATTTTTAAGTGGCAACACTGATTTACATTCACCCACCAACATTTGACAGCTCTCCGAAAGCAACGGACGCTGATGCGTTGAGTCAAAGTTTTCGGCACTAACAAGTAAGTATGGTGCTTCAATAAGTTTGTTTTTTGGTATTTTATCGTAGACAAACACAGGTATACGGATTGCGCATTGGGTATGTGCATGTATTTGGGCTTGCAACTACGTAAAAGCTGAATTTATAAAGCGTTAACATTGTTTTCGTTTTTAAGACTATATTTTTTTAAAGCCAAAGTCATGAAAGCGCCGGTCTAAGGGGCTTTGAAAGAGCTGGGTTTTTCATAATAACTGGAAGTCTAATTATTAAGCAATATTTTTTAATCTCGGTATAGAATTTATCCTTTATCTATTATTTGTTATAATGATAACTATTCAAATTCTTATTAATTAAATTATAATACGCTACCTTAAATTTAAAGCAGTTGTTAGGCATGACTTAAAATTGGTATTAGAATTAATATATTGTTAAAAATGTTGCTTATTTTAAATAAGATTTTTTTAGAATCTTATTTTAATACAGTGCAATAACTGTTATTTTGCGTCATTTACAGATAAACTTTAAGTATTTAATAAGTGGCTGTTTTATAACTATTAGTGGCTCTTTCAATACCAATTTGTTATGAAAGAGCCAAAAGACACATTGTTTTAAAACGGCTATTTTACTGTTTCGTTTGTAGATTTTTGCGATTATTTGTATGTCAATACAAACTATAATAAATAAAGGATCATTCAGACAAAATATGTGTATTTTTTTATTTAAACTTTGTCTTTTGGCCCCATTTAGTAAACTGGCTCTTTCATACCACTTCAGTGTCAGTGATATTTAGTTTGACAATTCTGACAATAGGCTAGTGTCCTAAGAATTCTAAGTAGTCCGTCATTTACATTATAAAAAAATATTTTTTCTTTTGTCAGTTAAACAAAAAGTTACGAAGATAAAGTGCGTTGAAGTTTCCCACACTTTATACTTCGTTGTGACGTCACGAGCCCCCACTCCCGTACTTTGATGCGCGTTATATTTGTCAATTTCGATTGATTTGATAAAACAAAAAATACATGTTTAATATTTTTTGCTAATCTTACTGACGGCCTTTTTTTTACCCAGGACACACCCCTATTAGATTTGTACCATCACTGTTACGCAATTCTAATAGTGGGTCCGAGTTTCAATTTGCCGATTGTATTGGTATAGTATCCGCAGCGCGCTAAGGACAAGTCGTTGAGTATAAATTCACTACGACTGTCCTTAGTGCGGTGCGGATACTATACATTATGTAAATCATGATTTTAAACCCGAACAACTACTCTTTATTATATAAATCAAAAGCAAACTTATCCTTTTAAAAGAGTACTCTTGTATAGCTTACCTTTATAAATGCGACGATTAGATTTACAAGAGTAAATATGATTTTGCGTCGAAATATCGCGCTGCAGCAGTTGTCAATTGATAAGTTGAATAATTTGAATTCAGTACTGATTGTTTATAGAATTATAGCTATTAGTTATAGCCATTAAAATTACTTTATTTAACTGCATTGTCTTTTTTAAGTCTCTCACTAAAACTAACAAACGATGTATCTCCAAAATTCACAAGAAAAATGCTTGCGAGTGAAATCTGTAACATCCTTGTTGGTATATTCTCTTTAGATACGGTATCGCCAAACCTACTTGGCATGTTTCCAAAAAGGCATTGGACTCCGCTAGTTGCAGGTCGGATTTCCCTTCTTTTGTTTTTGCTGCTGTAAATTTAGGTATACTTATAACTTTTTCGTTAATTTACTAGATTTCTTACAAGTTTTTGGAATTACCTACAACTTCCTTATACTCGAAAGGGTATAAGGCTGCGGTTTAAAGAAAACACGTTTTCTTTGTTTAAACATTTATTATTTCCTTCCTCAATAGCTCACAGTTATTTCAAATGAAGGTTCAGTTAAAATCGATGTAAACGAAAAAAATTTTCTTTTCATCAATGAAAAAGCATACATTAATGGACGAACATTTGATGTTCGTTTAATAAATGAAAATAAAATTACAAACAACAATAATAAAACATCATTGGCATGCATTAAGATTTAAAATCAAAACTATTTTAAAAATCCAAATAAAATCTAAAAATACAATATTAAAGTATATTAATTATTAAATGAAATTATACACATTAAGTGTCAAAGTTCGCTTAGAAAAAAATTATATCTTTTTTTAGATTAAAATTGGTCTGACACTTTTTTGCGTTTCAGTTACGTTTCATAAAATAAGAACCCGAAGGTTATTTACAAATTTGTTCTCACCATAACTATTAGGTATATTGTATACTATACAGAGTACTCATTAGAAATTGAGACGCTTAAGGCACAGCAAAATTACACTTAACTATAATGTACAGTTATCATAGACACTCTTGGTAACATTTAGACTATTTTGCAAAATGTGATATGTACAAAAATATTATCTTTATTTTTACTTACTAGACATTCTTAATCATAATAAAAAGTGATTTGCAAAAACCAACCGAAAAGGGAAATATTTTTCTCGTATCCATACATTTACAGCACCTCAGATAGTGTTAGATTTACGACTAACATTGCTAACAAACACAGTTAAAAAAAAACTATTAGCTAAACCAACCAAGCAGAATAAATAGAAATGCTAATCCTACACTAAACCACTAATCTTTTGAAATTAACACATCTATCAAATGAATCGCGTTGGCACAAATTCACTAAATATAGTCTCATCGGTATATATCGGTCCCTTTTCTAGAACCGATATTCCTCAAATCAGGCTTGTGTGTTGTCTCTTCTCTGCCTGTCCAGTTGTTTTCTGTGGTTTTGTCGCTTTCTCGCAATAATAGCTATTAATAACACGACTATTGCAACTGCAACGCCCACTCCTATCCACCAATAAGAATTGTACGAAGCTTCTTTTATGTTATTAACTTCGTGTCCTTGATCTCCTGATGCAACAGGGTTTTTGATTTCTAATACTCCAACTGTTGATGTTTCCGCACCGAACCTGGAATGACTCTCGTCACCAGTGTCTATTACGTTTGCTTGAATATCTTCATGTGTCTCTGGTTTTTCTTCAGGAGTCACTAAAGCGGGAGGTATTTCATTTGTAATTTCTGGATCTTCAATAATAGGCTCAGTGTAATCATCTGTGATTTCAATAGAAGGATCTAATTGGGAGTCCAAGTAATCATCTAGTAGTTTGTAATAGTCAGTTAGTCCAGTGTGTTCTAGTCCATTTTCTCGTTTAGCTAATAAATCACTAATCATTTCTGGCCAGTTGACACCAAATCCTTGACTCATGGTTAACCTAAGAAAAACATAGAATTAAATTATTATTATTCATGGATTATTATTATCCACGTAAAAATTACAACGTTTAATTCTTAGAATACTTACGTCAAACGTTCGTTGTTTTCGTTAATGTGTTCAATTAAATCGTATTCATCCGACATGAGTTCTTCAGCAAATGATTGGTAAATTTGGTATTTTAGAATAACACCCATAAATTTCCTGAAAGTAAAAGTATATATTATTTTTATATCCAGTTATTTTCATGTATATGTTTTTTTATATACTTATTAAAAATACAACTTTACCCTATAAATGGTTTGTTGTTGACAATATAGGGGTGCCCAAGCAAATCAACGTCAGAAGTTTGTAATAGCGAGAAAGACTCTCTAAAGTTACTCCAACTGCTCACATTTATTGCTTGAACTAAGGATTCATTCAAATATTGTAGCCTCCACTCATCAGCAGCCAAATAGTAACTTAGTCTGAAAACAAAATGTTGGAATTGGAGTTATTGTTTTTTTGCGTGTAGTTTCCCTACATAAGTGAAAAAATACTGATTGACAGTGAAACTTTTCCATAACAACTAAGCCTAAGGGCCATTTACAACAAAAACAATAATCGAAATAAGAACAATTTAGCTGTTTCCAAAAGTAAGAAACTCTCATTTAAATCTACATATTACTAGCTGTCCGCGCCCGGTGCTCCCCGGGTGTAATTTTTATTTTCATACAAACCTTATAAAATATATTTTACGACCTATTCTCAGACCTATTGAATATACACACAAAATTTTATAAGAATCGATGGAGCCGTTTCAGAGGAGTTATGTTACAAACACTGTGACACGGGAATTTTATATATTAGAGATTATCTAAGACTAAAACTAGACTCCAATTTTTTTTTGCCAGTTGCCGTTAAAAACTAATCGCTGTCAATTGGACACTACTGCAGTAATTAATAACCATTCCGACATAATTATAAACTACCTTTACTAAAGCCATTGTCAATGACAAATAAGTTTACATTAATTTATACTTGCCTGGGCAAATCTCGCAAAGCCGATATTAATTGTAAGACCAGCCGATGATAGTTCGGATTGACATTAAACCTCTCGATAGGGTATAATCCAGCCCGATTTAGGGCGTGAGGGTTCATCGCCAGTAACGAAGCAAATCCAGGTATAGCTTCGTACACAGCTGTGATCAAATTACATAGTTAATTTACATAAATTCTAGGAACATTATGGTTTTGTCCATCCATCCATTGATATATTTAGGTATAAATTGTTGAACAAGAATTACCACGAACGGTGAAACCAACGCTATTATATTATCATTATTTCGTATGATAACTTCTTTTAGATACGAGTAAATTCACAGGATAACGTTTTGAACAGATACTTATATTTAATTTGTGTCCATGGTATAATTAATTTGTTTAATTACATTTCAATCTATTTGTGCGAAATCCTGTGAAACAATACATGTAGAGGGGCTGGTTGCCCATACATTTTTCACGGTAATGAGTGGCCAGCAACTTTAATTTGCTGTTTTACTATTACTTTGTATTTTAATGGAAGACGCCGATTGTTGCTAGCCACATATTGCCGTAAAAATGTTACTCATTAATAAGCTTCCACAAGTAAAAGGTTAAAATTTATTTATTACCTGAATACCGATTAGCTTCTCTAAGTATATAAGTATTGTTACTATACAACGCTGCTGTCTCTTTGTATTTAATTTTCATGACAGATTCGTGAGCATCAATGTAATTGGCTATATTAACATCTTTGCACGACACAATACTTAGTTTGTTTGGTTTACAATAATCTACAAGTACGGGAGGACAACTGCTATTAAATTCTGACTTTTCCCATGAGTTAGTCAGACTTGGATGCATATTCATTTCTGTAAGCAGTCGTGACGCCTCTTGAAAAGCATTCAAACCTCCAAGATCCTGAAAAAGATAAAAAGGTTAATTAATATTTCCGCTTTAATCTTTGAACCGACGGCTGGTCTGCCGCATGCACCCGGAAAGGTGGGTTAGTGTAGCTACCAATTGATTGGCGTATGATGGGCAACGCAGACGGGGCAGGCTGAGACGTAAATGGCGGGACGACTTGGAAGCATTTCTCAACAAACTCCCCGGAAGGGCACTCAAATAGGCTAAGAAGAAGAAGAAGGTGAAAATATTTGAAAAAAATAAAGTACAATAAAATTGGCACCAACCTTTAATTGAAGATTAGCGTGCACTTTTTGATAAATATCAGCATGTTTAGGTAATAAACTCTCAATAACATTAGACCAATCGTCTCCAGTAAGCGATCCTGAAATCAAACATAATTTGCTTTTCATCAAACTGTGCAAGTAATTCTTCGTTAGAGTGCTTTCAGCATTTAGGGATTATTCCAAGAATGGAAATATATTATTTCTTTGGCATTTTGCCTTTCTGTTACTTTCACAATTTATTGCTCGGTAGATCGTGAATTCCGAATAAGTAACGGTTGAATATAGGTACTCTTTAATTTTGCTAAAGAGTCTTTCTGAAATTTAAGTTTTAATGGTTTCTTAATATACTTCGGTTGGTTAATTGGGTTCATTAATCTGGATAAGTACATTTTCATTAACATTTTAAATGAATTATGAAAATTGGCCGACCTAACGGCCTAACATAACATTGTGAAATTTGCCATAAAATCAATTGGCTTTGCATAAACACCGCTGAAACAACGATATTTCTGGCCAATTTTATGGAAATTAAGTTATTTAACAAATTTTAATAGCCCATCGTTCTCTTTGGGAGAGTTTTTTGCTGGTCAAAATTGAGTTAAGAAAAATATCTTAAAATTGTTTGTTATTCAAATTAGTTTGTAATAATTTTATAGCAATTCAATAACTTTATTTGAAATGTTTTTTTGTTTTTGTCTGAGATTATACGCACCAAAGACAATTTATTATGATTTTCTAAATGGGTTGATATTATTCTATCGAAACACCATTCAAAAAACATATCATTGGGTACGCGAAAAAAATATTTCATCAAAAGGCATTTCTCGCCGCATGAGTAAATTTTTTTTGGTACTCACCAGTGCAACATAACCTAACCTACGTCAATGGGTTACTTATGCCAATAGTGTCAAGAAAAGTTTATACATCCTTAAATAATATAAATAATGAAATATCTGAATCTGTGATGAAAATAGATACTCACGTAACAAATGAACGGGTAGAGGCTGGCCTACCGCCTCAGTGCCTTTTAACTTTAGAGCGACGTATTTGTGTAACTTTTCATACAGCGGTTTTACATGGCTCCATAACTCTCTGGCCTTCAAAATAGCTCCTTCTAATTCAGCTAATGAGTCCCAGTATTCTTCGACTGTATTGTATTCTGAAAAAGTACAATTTGATTTAAAAACATTTTTAGATGTGGGTTAATGTCTCTAAACAGAGAGTATGTATAACTTGTGCTACCCGTGCAGAGCGCTGTCTAAGAGTACATAACAATACACCTACCCGCAATGTCAGTTTACCCGTGATCATGAAGCATATATAAATGTAAGGAGTTCGACATTTAATCAAAAGGTCACGAAAAATATGCCGTTGATACTTCGTGTAAGTTAATAAACCGAGAATCATTAAAAACTATTAATAGTCGCCTATATTACCTTACGTTACCCAAAAAACAATTATTGGCTACCAGTTACTTTTGATTTTTTGAATCAACTTACGGTTTTCCTTGGATGCCTTCTTCAGTAGTGGAAGAATCTGCGTTTGGTACTCATTTATATTAGGAAGTTTTTTCTCCCAAGACTCTTTCATCCGTTGCAGCGTCGCCTCATCGTGTTGTTTTGCCAAACTGTTGTGTAGTTCTGATAAAGTTAGAAGTTAAAATAAGTATATTACAAAATCTCTCAAAGTAACAATATTGAAACGGCAATTTGAGACGTTTAATTTTAGTTGATGGAAAAAAAACGTTTTTAAGTAATAATAATAAATCGCCCAAATAAGACAAATAAATGAATTTATTTTTAAACTTCGCGACTTTTGTCTCCTGTTCGGAAAGGTCGACTTTCAGATTAATTTAATAGACTTTTAAGCCTGCAAAATGTTTAAATAATTTTGCGATTTGAAATCGTTCATTAAAAGAATCTTCTAATTATTTATTTTTTACTTGTATTCGATGGCTTCACTCCTGTTAAGGTGTATTTTGCCAATGTCGAGTTATTTAATAGACAATCCTATGGACTTGTTAGATAAATAAGTCCATGGATATCACACGCGAAGACAATCGTTTGGTAAAAGAGTATTTTCTCTAATGGACTAAACTGAAGCACATGGGGTTAGCTCCACGCACTTCTGTCAAGTCAAAAATAATCTTAAAGTACCAATAAAAAAGACCGCTTGTCTTTTGCGAAAAAACTTAAAAATAATTATGAAGATAGAAACGTATAAAATAAAATTGCCCCAAATAGAGGGTACTTGCATTTTTCACTACGTACCTATACATTTAGATCGCCAATGTAAATTGTTTAACTGTAAGTTAATTTTGTAGATTTTTTCGTTAAAAATGAATGATTTTCAATTTGACTGTTAGCATTAAGATACACTTTAGGATATACAATCCAAAGCTCAAGCATGAGCGAATATGGATTCAGATTTATTAAAATTGTTCGAATTTCCCATTCCACGTTCCACAAGAAAACATTTTGCTTGTCAAATGGAGTGTTCCCATATAGCTGCACACTGTTCATAACACGAGGTGTGTAATACCAAGAAAAATGCCTCTGCGTGCGTTTATGAGTCCACAAATCATTCTTACAGGGATAATAGGAACAGAGGGAGGATTTTTTTATACGGTTGAATTAATTTTCTTTGTTGTGTTTGGGTAGTAAGTACATAAATATTACAATTATTCTACTAGTGAAATTTAATCCATAAATTATGTTACTTGGCAAACAGGTCAACTACGTTTTAAAGCGTGTCAATACAGTAACATAAAAACTAAAAGTATGGAACTTATTTTGTTTTCTGTAGATTGGAGTAGTATGAACAAAGTTGCACGCTAATTACGTTTTGTTTTTAATGATGTTTTATGTAGAGAGTTTTTATTATTTACTTAAATACTTGCGTCTGAAATCTCTGTACAAAAAAACCCTTCCATTCCGTAACCGTGTTACCCGTTACCGCTAACTTTCTCGTAACGTTATTAGCTTTTGGAATCAGCGTTGTTCTGGGTTGCGTAATGGGTTGTTAGAGCAGGCGTCCAAAATTAGAGTTGCGAATAACATTCATAAAAGAACCAGCATTACGCCCTGATTTATTTCTGACGATGGATTAGGATCTCTTGAGAAAAGTAATTCTATCTTAGTATTTATGTTTTGTGTTTTATTAATATAAATGAGAAGTTTAAATAAATAGTTGATAAGTCTGAGCAAATGTCTATTAACGTTAAAAAAATGAAGGATCATTTTGTTAAAAGACTTAATAATTCAAAAACTGATAACAACCTGAGTCTCAAATTTCTCTTTAATTAAAAATTATGAAACAGTACAGAATTTAACAAGAGAAACTCAACCAAAAATATAACAAACTGAAATTGCGAACACTAATAAGGTTTAACAACGGTTAGGTATTCTAACAATCTCCTTAAACGCGTTGGAGCATCTGTCGTCATTTTGTTGAAGAGTTCGGCCATTGAAAAGTTATCTTAAACGAGTACGCTTACTTCCTCGAGCGTGCCACATTTTTTATAGCCGGCATCAATCTTCGCTTGTTTTTTTAAGAATAAAATTTCTCTTACGAGGGATGAGAAATTAAGTTTTTACGCGACCATTCGTCTCAAGCGGAACTGTTAAAAGTTTTGCGTAATTTCGGAATTTGGAAAGACTGCAAAATTATATTTAAACGTGAGACCATTTGTTGGTTTTATCAAATGATTGAAGTATTGTAAGCACCTACGAGTGTTGCTTTATTTTCCAATTCGTTTTCAAGTTGACTTCAAACTGTTTATTTTATTTCTTCTTTCAACTTTCATTTTGATTTTACATCTCTTACATTTTTAATATGCGAACTCTTATTTATTTGCCTGCATCTTGAAATAAAATGAATCAATAAATAAAGTGCTGTGAGTGTTATATATAAATCATAAATCATTATTAATTTAAGTTACTTGGTTCTATTCTTTTTGTGTACACAAATTTATTTAATAATTAAAGGTTAAAGTTGATTACAGGTTAAAATAAATAATATAACCGTTATATTATTTATTTTATTTATTATAACCAATTTAATGTAAAGGTTATTGTAATTGTCTATTGTATTATAGTGTGTATTTTTGTCAAATAAAAGCTATAGTTAGTAGTTACTTTACGTAATAAGTAGTCAAAAGACAAAAAAGTTACCTCTTAACGTGCAATTAGTTGCAGTGCCACAATCATAGTCCGTTGCAAAGCGCAGTTTATGCACTGCAGTGTCTGCGAACGTCACCAGCTGAAAACAAAGCATTTTGTATTTACTGGTGAAGGATATTTTTAAGGTTGTTTCTTTTCGTGATTTCTAATTATCCCTACTTCATTAAAGGTTCTTTAATTTTGTTTTTTTTGCTTTATTTGTCTGACGTAGTTTTTAATGTAGTAAAATAATGAAAAAACAACGTTAAGAAATTGAAACACTACTACTCAGATAAGCTTAGTCATTACAGTTAAGGAGGTACTGTCACGAACCTATTTCTTAAGATAAATTCACCCATTCATCACTACACTACATCAATACAACGTTTTTTCTTTTTTTGACCTTGAACATTAACTTGCAATAATATTTTATTAAGCATTATATTAGATGAAATTACTTGAACCAATTATAACCATCTCACGAAAACAATAAAACTAATACATTGAATTGAAAGCCGCAAACACACCGCTATACCGTCAGTACGTTAACTTTATACAGTTTAGCACTACAGTTTAGTTTTTGTGTTTTGATGGTTGTGTGACCTGCCGAGGTGTCACGAAGACCAGCTCTGGCCTAAAAACCAGTAACATGCTGAGCAGGAACCATTTTGCTCTGTCTGGCAACAGTTCAGTAGATTTTGTGTTTATAATATCTGTTCGATAATTTGTTCTCCTGTACTTTTGTTACATGTAAGTAAATAAACGTTTTTTCTGTCCGCCTATAAAAAACCTTTTTCTCACCCTAATCCACTGCTCAGTGTCCATCAGCATGTCCCCCGGATGGAGAAGCAGTTTAATCTTGCGCCGGAGCACCTCGTCGCCTCTGAGTCCGTGCGCAGCGACCGCCACGCGCACCTCCGTCGTTTGGCTACGAGCAAAGATCCCGAAGGATTTGTCGCGCTCCAGCTGAAAGCAAATATTTTTATTAATGCCCACGCAAAAGAGAGTGTGTGTGTGGGTGTGTGTGGGGTGTTTCCTAGCGGTGAGCCGTTGAGATATCAGCTCTGAATATTTACTTGTTGTTTGTTGTTCCCTGGTATTTACTTATTTATCACACACACTGATCAATAAAACGTTGGTATTTTATAATATTGAGTTCTTTGTTTAATTTTAAATTCTACGCTTCTTTTTTTGGAATATTGACAGTTTCCTTACAATAAACTTACAGTAAAAAGTCAGTTTGTCCGTCTGTTTGAAGAAATTTGATGCGGAGATTGCTTAAGCTTGTTAATTTGTGTACCTATTAAAAAAAATATAATTTTCATTAGGTAGTATCCAATCAATCTGTGTATGAACCCAAAATTTTCCAGCAAATAAATGTTATCATTCAATCATTAACTCAAAAAATTAATATTTTTTTTAAGTGGTTTGATTGGCGATAAGTGGAAAGTTACAAAAGTAAGTAATAAATCACTATTTGTATGTTTTCAAGAGAAATTCTTGAGAAAATAAAGCAACAAACACATTGCAATCAAATTTGCATATCCCAAATACGAGTCACAAAACAAAAAATCACATAAAAAAATAGTACAGGTAGGCAAACGAAGTTTTGGACTAGAGCCTTATTATATAACAAAATCTTCCAAGTCAAAGGCATAATTCAAGCGGCAATTTCGTTATCTAAGAAATAAACGTTAACTGCGACAGTCTGAAAGATACAGACTACGGGAACTTCCGAAATTCATTTGTCCGACTTAAATTATGTTTATTTAGGGGAAGATTGATTTTAATTAACAATTAATTCCTAAAAGCTGGGAATCAAAGTAGGAATGAATATTGCTACGACCAGTTTTTTAATATGAAGTAAACTTATTTTTAGAATGCTACTCGTACGTACTAATGGCATTCAAGAATCTTTTTTCAGCAACAATGAGTTTTAAAGTGTGAATCACATTTTTTGGGAACTCATTTGCTTGGTTAGTTACACGGTAATTTAAAACTCCACTATCAACTTAAAAAAACCCGTTAATTTTAAACAATAACGCAAAACATTTGCAATATTACACGATATTATAAAATTGTTTTGTATTGTATGAAATGTAGATATTTACTTAATTTTACATAATACTGAAAAAAAAAAGTGGAAATTCACATTGCAATGTCTCAATTTAATTAATGTCACTTCTAATAAAAATATGAATATTAATATACCTTTACCGTACCTTCACTCTATTAATATCGCAATTTTCCTGCTTTGTCTCTGGGGATGAAGTCATCAATTCCCATCTTATCCTCAATAATCCCGCCCAATTCTGGGAAGAATTGTTGGGGAAATTAGCGCCTTTGTTAAGCAAAATGAAACTTGTTGTGTAGTAACGTAACGTAAAGGACTTACTCAATGTTTTTTCTTTACGTTTATCATTATAACAAAAACAATCTTTCAACGATTCTTTATTATTCTGAGGTGTCTTTTTGGTAATTGTGTATCATTTTATTTTTCGGTATAACTTTACACATTGGTCTAATCCCAAACTAAGTTTTAGGCTTGTATTATGTTATGAGTACTAGGCAGAGATAAACATATTCGTACGGAGAAATAAATACATACATAGAAAACACCAAAGACGCAAAAACGAATACTTCGCGCTCATCACACAAATTTTTTCACTGACCGGTAATCGAACCTGGGACCCCTAGCTTCGTAGGCACGGTCCCTACCAACTATGCTAACTTCGTCACTAAGAAGCATTTTTTTTTAATAATCGCAAACTTTTGTTTCGATTCTATTAAATTTATCATTACATTTATCTTAAAGAGCGTATCATATAACTAAACAGAAGCAGCTTTCTAAACGAGCCACGTTTCACCGCAATTTGTGGCTGCAATATTATCAACCATGGCCATCAGAGCCACATTTTGTCGCAAAATATGTCTGGAAAATAAATATTGCTGCAATATCTGCAATATGCTTTCAGCTAATGATGTTCAGTCAAGTTTCCGTTATAGGATGCAGTCTGTGATACAAAACTGGTAATGTTATTCCGACTGATATTATGATGTCTCGAATACGATCAAGGCTTTAAGCAAGATTAAATATATTGGTTGGTTTCAAATGTAATAAAATAACATTATGGTACTTAATTGCATTTTTTTTCCAATATTTTCAAAATCTTCACAATAAAGTTCAGTCGACTACAAAGAGATGTTTCCACTTTTTGACCTGATTATCAAGTAAATTATTGAGTAGTTTCTCGTCAGTATTATAAGTTTTTTTTACTTTGACTTGATAGTATATTCTTCAAGACCAGTCGTTGGCCAAGAAGAAAGTACAGATGACAATGATCTTCATGATCTTGACTCAATACCTTCATGGCCAGTCCTTTGCTGGAGCCTATAAGTCCATCCCAGGTCGCAGAGGCTCTCTGCTCGCAGTTGTCCTGGTAATCCATCTCCACCAGCTCGACAAGTGAGGATAGCCAGAGGCTGTCATTGCCGCTGGTACTCCTTCCGCTGGAGAGGAGTGCGTAGAAGTAGATGCAGAGAAGGCTGAATGTCGCCTTCATGGTGCTGTGGGCAAGGAAAGTAAATAGTGAGATTTCTTTTAACTTGTTTTGAAGTAAGTATAAATCTTGTCCTTCCTCAACAAAAAAAACGATGACATAAAAACAAAAAAGGAAAGGAAGTTGTAAAAAGGATGGGGCACCCATTTTGAATTTAGCGCATGGTCATCGTCAGCGATGCTTAGCGCTAGCGTAAACGATTGTCGAAAACAGTCAAAACGTATGGCATTGGCTAAAGTACTCGACGTGACCATTCTGTAGCTTGTGTCAATCCTATATATTTTCGATAACTATAACCATCTCACAATGCATTTTGTGTAAGGCCATTGGGCCCGCCCGCATCCAGTGGATCTCAGTCAAGTGATCTTCAACAGGTCGTCGGTTTACCTTGTGAGGCCTATCCACAGATCATTTTCAGAAAAAAAAGACGCAGGGACATTTAAAACGATATGAGGAAATTATTCAAACCGAAAAATAAAAAAGGCTAGCCTTTTAAAAAGTTCAAAACATGACAGACCGTTCCTGAAATATAATCGAAAGTTTTAGGCCCTGTTTCACAATTGACAAGTAAATTTATGTGCCATTTAAAGTTAGCTCTCTCCTTGTCTACGTTCAAGTGCAAGAAAATGAAAGGGCTAAATTTATGTGTCAGATATGCTTTACTTGACGATTGTGAAAGAGGCCCTAAACCGCTTATTATAGTTTTAAGATTAACGTTTCGATCTAGTTAGTGAGAGCATTCACTGAATTAGGACGAAAAGCAAGAAAAATAAAGCATTTGAGTGAGACACTATGATAGAATAAAAAAAAAATAAGTAGAGAAAAATATAAAAGATCTAGGTACTTAATTGACATCAAGTCGAATCGACAAGATAATTATGTCTAATTATAGTCTCTATTCATTTTTTTTCTTTATCTTTCCTATGAAACATTCTTAGAAAACAACTGTTTGGTATAAGGTTAAAGTATTTTTTATATAACTTACTAGTACCTAAACATTTAACGAGTACGATATTAAAAGCCAGAAGCAGCCTTCCAATTTTTGCAGAAGTCTAATAGTTATGTTCGTATATTTATTCGGTTATTTTAAATCGAAGTCTAGAATGTTGGTAAGGATTTTGAAGTGTGACGGTTTATTTTCATCTACAATACCTACATACGTTTTTACTAGCCTGAGTTAATAATAAATATTATTGGAGGAAAGTAAATACTTACGCTTGAAAATAAAAATGAATGTCTACATATTTTTAAGACAGAAGTTTTATGTCGGAATCGACAAGCATTTCCAAGTTTAGATTTTTTATAAATATATAGGCTGATTTTATGTGAGAACAAACACTAATTTAATTAATCGCTCGGCTTTTTGTGTAATTGTTGAGTACTAATTATAATCTATACGATTTTTTTTATCGCGTAACTCGAACAATTTCATGTTTACTTTTTCCTTCTTAAATATTTATTGAGTGTTCCGCAGGAATTATTTTCATAAATACAAATGGACGCTCCAGCCGCAATATGAAACTTTTTCCTTATTTTTTATGAACTGAGCATTCATTTTAAAAGGGTCAAGATGAAAAAATAAATTTAGGAGCATTCGTAAGCGATTGTTGCTTTCATCGTCTAGGAATGAAACTCGGCATCCTAAGAGTAAGATTAAAATCAGATCGACTGGAAGTAGGTTAGAAAGATTTAAATCAAACTATGACTAAAAAAACGATATTTCAAAGTTTAATAAAAATTGTACTTGCAATAAAATACGATACAAGTTCTGTATATAACACGACATATAATAACAGTACGAAAAATTTATAGAAAAGAAATGTTTCAGAGTCAAAAGGTGATTTTTATCACTTTTATTACAAAAAAACATCTTGAATTTTTAACCCCTTTTAATTCTTAGACGATTTGATTAATTTAAATTTACAATGATCCTGCTAGCGTCCCGAATTTGATCTCAAAATACGTAAAAATAATTGTGTGATGAGCATAATAACTTCTAAATAAAATCAGTCGCATGTTATATATTTTAAAATGAACATTTAAAGCAATACAATTTAATCAATGTTCAAAAGAAAATATATTTTTAGCTTAACATAATTTCCATAATGCAAGAGAAAAACCAAATCATCAACATAAATAAATTACGTCTACTAAAACGCTTTACTAAAACTAATTTGCTATTTCAATATTTTTTCAGTAGTACAAATCCTATCACTAATGAAATGATCCATATCAAAACATTTTGGGATACTATTTTATAGTGGAATGTTATTACGCGACCACAACGATACTGTGGTAAATTAATTACTTACGAGTTATTTGTTTGTAACACAAATATTTGTGGTCATGTAACGTTTTGCCATAAACTCTGTAATAAAGTGTAAATTAATAACATTTATTTTAATATTGGTAAACGCTATTTTAGCACTTTTACACTTGATTTATTTTGTTCTTTTGCTTAATACGAAGCTTGCAAACAGTAAGAACGCACATATGCGTTTAAGGCACTGTGTAAAAGTCAGGTGAACGTTTTACGCGTTGTCGGCAATGCATGCAATAATATTATAATAAAAATAAGAATAAGAATAAAATTATTTAAACAAATCACACTGTTATAACAAGACAAGCAATACGGTGGATTTGAAACTAGGCTGAGCCTGTATCTTGGGACCCAGAAAGTATCCTTTTACAGACTTCGTTGGAATTTCGTTGGTGATAGTTTATTATCAGCTCACCATCTGAGTAATCTACCCAGCTGGACGGTTGGTACTGTTAAGATGATGCGCGCTGACAGACAGACAGACGAACAACGGAGACTTAGTAAAAGGGCCCCAATGACACCCTTTAGGTACGAAACCCTACAAATTAAATAAGGTGCAATACCGTGTGATTTAACTTAGAAAAGATTCATTTTTGTGCAACGACGAATTTGTTACTTACATCCTTATACTTATCTTCGTCCAATCAGTTACTTTAATATTAAAAACACGTAAGTGCGTTTGTTTGTTTGTTCCTTCTTTATGGTTCAACATCTCAACCGATTGACATTTAATTTGGTACAGTAATCATTTTTTAGTCCGGTAAAATTGACAGTTTCCGAGAAAAAACGATAAACGGCTTCCAGGTGAAGCTAGTATTATATGCAGCCTTGTATAGCTAAGTAAATAAATAAAACATCAATGAATAATCCCACACAAGTTGGCTTAATAAGCTCTAGGCTTGTACTAAACCACAATATAAATATTTATATAGAGAAATAAGTAGGAAATACATAAAAAAAATTCAAGAATTAGAAGAAAATACTCGCGTTTATCACACAAAAATTTTGAATCGATCCCGGGACCGCTTGCTGCGTAGTAGGTAGGGTCACTACCACCTACGCTAAGGTTGTCGCGTAGTCGTTATGTTTTGTGTGCTGATTAACCAGTCTGAGATCGCGGTTTAAACTTGGTAAAACAAAATAAAATTTAGGACATACTACTGTGAATATTACAATTTTTACGGCATGTTTGGCGGTGAAAATCCAAAAACATGTCACGATAATAGTGGATGACGCGCAAAAAATACTACTACCTCTTCAGATAAAAAACACTTAGCTTTTATTACAAATTCACTACATTTTATACCTTATTCTTAGCTACGATGATTTAATCCGCAATGACTTTAAAAGTGTAGATACATCGTTATCCCTCAGAATACGAGACAACGTTAACTTTCATAGGGACGAACTAAGTATCCGAATCACGTCTCGTGTTCAATTACTTTCACGGGGAACTAAGCAGGGCTTTGTAAGTTGCAGCAGATCTGGGATAAAAAAGTATTTTTACTTTAAGACGGCGTACTTTCGTTTATATCAGTTTTACGATTTTCATTGTCTTTTTAAACAAACATGAGGCTTTATTTAAATTAAAGGGTTTTATCTTCTGACTTTAATTATGTAGCGGGACTATTAAACTCATTACTAAAAAGAAGGATTGTAAGTAATTTTACGTCTATGACTGTCTGTTTTTTTTATTTAAAAACTTATTATATCGGGCTCGTTTGAACCCACGTGAGTTGGAAATCAGGTAGATTTATCAAAACATTATAAGTTTTTAAACCATTGTGTTAGCACTTTCCGTCCTATTGTACGATCGATAATTGATCACAATAAAAGTTTTTAAATATCTAAGTTATTAAAAGTTTAATAATATAATTATGGTATATTAATAATTCCAATAATATTATGCCCTTTGATAATGCCTTTAATAAGTTTACTTTCAAATGTGGCCTGGACGCTAACGACAAAAACACAGTTACGTTGTTTTGAAAGAGTTTCTAAAAAGCAGCAAAGTTAGACAAGGTTGTTCTAACATAGGGTTGTTTGCAAAAATAAACATTATTACTCAAAGGAATGGAAGGAAAGGAGACCTTTCAATAACCTATCAACGGCTGTTAAAGTTAGATGATATTTTGTTATCTTTGACTTCTGTAATGTTTCAAAAGGTTTCAGATTTTATTGCGAAGACTCGTGAATCGTATACTTACTACTGCTATTCTATCGAAAACGTCCTACGCACGAACGTACATTTATTTGTGATACAAAAGTTGTATTGTGTTTTTTGTAGTGCAAGATCTCTGCTGTGCCAAACTTTAAAAAAAAAGGTAAGCAATTGAGCAGTGAAAATAAAACAGAGTAATAGATACAAGCTTTTCAGAAATTATTAACAAAATGTAACTTCACTAGTCTTATTTTCGATTACAACCATTTTAGAGATTTTTCATCGTCATAATTAAATTATTGTATTTTCTAAGTTTCAAATAAAACACAAAGCCTTTGTGTATGACCTCTTTACGTTAAGTTTTTCGTCGTTAAAGTGAAATCTCCTATATTTTCATAGCTCTTATTACAAGCTCGCAACTTTATAACAAAGCAAGTATAAGTGCTCAAGTAATTTTGTATCGCGTAAACAGCATGTAAGTATAATCCTTTAAGAGTACGAGGTGTTCATAGAACTATCTGAACATGATCTAGCGCTTTTATCAAAAGAAGTGAGTTAGGATATTCTTGAAAACCCTATATGTTCCGATATATTTAATGGTGAGCATACATGTGGCGATGTAAGTCAAAATAACTATAATACACACAAAATATAGGCTAAATTAATTGTAATGTCGATATGAAAACTCTTTAAATCGACTGGAGTTCACTAGCGCACAATTGTTTCGATGTATAAATGGATCATTTTCATCCCTTGGTTAACAAAAACAAATCTACAATTTATTTCTGCACGTTCCTAGAACACACTAACCGCACAAGTTGCCTGGTTAGATGTGCCTACAACTTCGTATGCGAATTATGTGTTAAGTATTTATACCGTTGTCTCGTAAATATCCATGGTTCAAGCCTAGAGCTTAGTTTGGGACTAGGTCAATTGGTGTGGCATTGTCCCCTGATATTTATATTAAAACTGATTTAAATAACATACAAAAACACACACTCAAAGTAATTTATACACAAATTGATAACAATCCATGCTACAATTACCGTGCTTCCTCTTTCAAAACAGTATAATTACTGCACAGAATATTAGTTACAAGTACTACGAGTATAACTCTACCTTCCCTGTAAACAGAATCAAAACAAAACCAAGATGCTGAGCTGCAGATTTATCGAGTGCGATAGAAAATAGCGTTAAGTGATAAGGAAAATCCGACAAAGTGCTAAAGGAAGTTGGTTAAGAGGATCGATGGAGCTGCTAAGATGTTCTTATTACTGGAGTCACAACGAAATATTGAACGCTTTGCGGTCCGCATGAACTAAAACGTTTATATTTTATGTTTACTATCACAGAATTCAACAGCAAGATAATATATAAATATATCATTATCACTTAGGTCAAGATAAAATTTACCATTGCGTCAATTTTATAGCACTGCTGAGAGAAGCATGCGACTTTGTACGCGTTGATACCCTAGGAATATTCCCTCAAGTTCCTAAGTTCAGGGGTTTGGGCAGTGCGTTTTCCGTTGGTCTAGAAGTATGAATAAACATTGGATAGAAGATTATTTAGATAAAGTAAACTTTACCTGCTGTTGGTAACCGATCATTTTATCAAATTTTACTTTCTCGATTGTAACATTTTATCGAATTTCATTTCATAAAACGCTATTTTCTGTTGAAACTACGATGATTTTAGGATATCTTAAACATTTACATTAAGTAGTTTAGGTTAGGTTGGACTTGTGACAACCAAAAGAAAATGAACTCATGCGACGAGAATGCCTTTCGATGAAATGAAAATTCTGCAAAATTATACGTTCGTTGATGGGTGTTTTGATAAAATACTAAGTACCCCTGCTGTTAGCATAAAATAGATAAAGTTAAGTAAATATTTAATAAGACTATTCTCAAAAATAAACCGAAAAATAATAGAAACAAACAAAACAAAAAAAAAATGAGTATAAAGAGATATCAAATTCAATAAGAAGAGTCTTTTCTTCAATTTTTCTTCAATTATTATTGACGTGTCAAACCCTACTACTACTATGTGTCATGAAGTGAACGAGATGGAGATTTATAACTGCTATAACCCTGTCCTTCCTTGAATTTGGCAAGTTTTTAAAACGTCAAAATATGGCCCCAGATTGTTAAAGTTTTACTTAACGAAAGCAAAACTTATGCAAGAAAAACTTTAAACATGCCTTAATCAGACTTTTGTCTTAGTAATTAAATATAAAAAAAACAATGAAACGACTTCGAATTATAAAGGATTTCCGTTAACCTTTCCATTGATCTTATGAGCAGAATTGACAAAATAAAAATGGGACCAGACTAACTGTAAGATATACCCGACTATTCATTTTTTTATATTACCATGGGTTGACGATTGTCCGCGAAACCAAGTAACGTACACCCAAAAATACAGACGATTTTAATAAACTCTTTTTTTAAGTCAGTTAAAACTAGTAAGACTCTTTAAAATAAACTTTGTATTCTTATACCTTTTTATCTTTAGTAACTCCATTCTCCGTGTATTCATACCTTAATTTTCTTTAATTTGTTAGGTTAAGATGGGTTTACCCCAGACCACAAACAAGACTTAGAAACATTATTACCGTCTAGTGAGAGCATTGAACTAGAAAGTTTAGTAATAACAATTTCGCAGCAAAATAATACCGCTTCGCTAGATAGAATTAACAATTTGTTGTGTGTAGGTAAAATAGAATTCTATAGTAATAAGATTAGTTTAAAGGTCACGACTTATATAGGGTTATGATGTTATGAAGATGTTATAGTGTTTTGATTCACGACGGCGCGCCGCATGTATGAAAAAAAACCGGTCAAGTGCGAGTCGGAGTCGCGTACCGAGGGTTCCGTACCTCCGCACAGAAGGTATTATTATATTCCGATTTAGACGCGAATCAGCGCGAGGCCAAATCACACTTGATATTTTTTTTGTATTGAAGTAAGTATGGTTTTTCTTTAGGGTTTGTACAATAATCATATTATCAAATTTAACACTTGTATGTTTGACCGTTTTCACTATACGACTAAAATAAAAATGTATGAGTAAATCTACCGTAATGACACATATTCTGAAAAAAAAAACGATTTTTAGTGCGGTTCAAAAGATACAGCTCTTTAGAGTTAGGACGGAAGGACGGACGGACAGCGCAGGCATATTAATAATGTTCCTAACAGGGTAAAAAACCTTAAAAATAAAGAAGTGGGGTGAGACGTCTTAGATTGAAATTACTATGAATAGGTTCATAATCTAAATTAAAAAAAACAACACAAAATGTTTTCTCCCACTTTTGTTTATGTAAAAATAGGCACAAACATTTATTCATTATTTAAAACACAAGGTAAATTAAATTGCGGAAACAACAATCAGGACATAATGCGGAAATTTTTAACATAATTATGAATTCCGGTGGAAGAACATCAAGATAACAGTATAAACATTTAGAAAACTTTAACAGATATATACAGAATTATAATTTGTTATGCAACTTAAATATTCTGAATGATCTAGTTCCAAATTAATCTCTAATCTTGTGCTTTAAGGACTAGACAACGATATACTATGGATAGGTAATATCGTTACTTAAATATTATATATAATTTGTATAAGATAAATACTTTAATACACAGAAACATACAAGACTTAAAAGGAATATTGGTTACCGTAATTTTATCATCTTTATACAAAGTCTAATTGAAATTCAAGAGACACATTATCAAAAAGCAATAAAAAACATTAAAACTTATAAAAGGTAGATGATAACATTTTACCAACATAAACACTTTACCTAATTATGCATTCGCACGCAAACACTCAGAGATGCAAGCCGATCTATTTCTCACACGCCTAAGTGCGGAGAGCGTCGGTCCTGCCAAAACCCCGATTTCATGCTCGGTGGAGTGCTACCCCAAATTACCACGATTGTTTACGCAAGCTAACTCCACCGTAACTTTATTGCTCGCAGACGTTTCCTGAGCAACGTTAGCCTTTCCGTTTCGTCTCAGTTCCTGAATGAGTCAGTTGCGGAAGTTTCCAGAATTTCAAGAAGCTAACACTGGTGACTGGAATAAAAGTAGGCTTAACAGCGTAGGGTGACTTTACCAAATCAGTTCCACTTCACCAAATTATACTTCGCCAAATGCTAGACTTGTGACAAAAAATACTAAAATCGCTATATGTTTGCCTACAATATTCGGGGAGTTCCCTCAATTACTCACTGATCCCCTTATCGGATTCAGATTTGGTGACAATGGGACTACCTCGGAAGTATACTCTATCAGACAAAAAAATAATTGAAATCGGTCCACAATTGACGGAGAATTCGGTGAACATACATAAAAATATACTTTAGAACGTATAACCTTTTTTGAAGTAGGTTAAAAATTAGTAACGCACTTCCACTTAAGTGACACATCAAAACAAGTCTTCCATTATCATTTGCGGCAAAAGACATTTTAGACAAAAGAATCTAAGGGATTAAATAAAATTGGAGTGCATCAAAGAGAAAGCGAGTTTCCGATGAAGGGATTATTTATTCTCGCATTAAGAAAATCCTTGGTTCGTTCGAGCTTTGTTTCCGTGTCGAAACCGCGCAAATTGCAAGCATCTTGCCTTAAATAATCCCAGGGTTGTAGGATATTTAGGAGCCATTTTTAAAGTCACCTAAATTGCTGAGTGATTTTTGTGTAGGTGAATTTTGTGATTCAGTACAGTCATGATTTTAATATGTGTAGATGAATTTTGAAAGTCAGTGTAAAAAAATGAGCGGAAGAGAATGAGTCCATTAAAATTGTTAATAAAAGAGTTCATTATAACATTTAAACTAACAACTACTTCAATGGTATATTTTTTTTTAGATTTTAAATCTAATTTATTTTGCATAAAGTCATGCTCAATAACTACATTATAAAGTGTAGAAACTTACAATCATAGAACATTACGAACGGATAGGCAAAAAGGCAGCATTTTTTTATTCCACTAGAACCCTGTTCCAATTTTCAGAAATATCACGTTTTCGTGTCTCAATTTGAGAGAAAATCAAATCTGCGACAGTCGTCGGCTTTGCAGCAAAATAAATCGACTTTACATAGCTTTTTTTTGGTTCACATAGGAAATAAATGTAGGTACTAAAAAGATCTAAAAGATATATTCTGAACGTGTTTCTCCAATAAATGATACACCTTTTGGGTTTAGCATTTACTGATGTAGAAAAAGATATTTCTGGCATAAAGAAGACTATTATTATACTGTGACTTGTGTTATTTTATCTTTGAACAGATATTACACGTTTTATTCGTAGGTTTTTGTCAAATCGAAAAGGAAAAATCCTGCTATCTGATTTATATTTAGAATATACCTACAAAATACCATCCCTACTTGTAAATTATATAATGAGTTCATTTGTCAGTCGGTCTGTGTGTACCTAACGCTTCTATGTAATGGGTGAACAGATAAAACGATTTTGCTTACGGAACATACAGAGACACTAGACAAAATTCAAAGTTAAATCTTATATCATGAACATAATATTTATACAGATGGCCCTGCGCCTCTATTCTAGGCGGTAAAATCCGAGCCGTATTACCTATGACAGTAATAATTAATAAAAACCATACGACAACAAGTCAAAGGCAATATGGTTTTACAGATTAGAACACAGGTCCTGGTTGCTGAAACGCAGCGTTTTGTGAGAGCGGATATTTTACTAGTACTTATTCCGGAAAATGCACTGTGGACACCAGATATGCGGGCTATAAATTCAGAAGCTGAGCTCCGGTTCCCCATCTCTGCTTAATAAATTCAGGACAGTTTACAGTCCTGTCGCAGTTTGGTCACTCGATTAACGTAGTTTTGAAACTTTGTTTAATTATAATTGTCTGGCATTTTGCATTTATGTTACTAGGTTGTCTATTTATGTCTTCAGTTATAGCCTAACGACGTGTAACGCTGTAGACAAATGTGGATAAAATATCTATCACCTTCTGACAAGTATAAAAGTGCGAGTATGACAAATGCTTTATCCATATATATTCAAGCGATAAACGCAACCGTAATAGGCCCGCCGCGTGCTGCTACTGTGATGGTTTTTATCGCTGTGGGTAAAGTATCCGTCACTTTCTGACCACCATCACATCACATACCATTTATTCATCGCGATAAACGCGACCACGATACCGCTGATGTTTGTGGAAAAAATTTATAAACTTTTTGTTCGTGGGGTTTAAATAAGTTAGGAGCAAATTTTCCATTTTAACTTTTAAGCAAAAAATCAGGTCAGTACGCTATAAACTTTGTCTGTATTTTCTTGTACAACTAGAGGACGCATCCGACTTCGTACGCGTAGAATTGGTTTCCTGCTACTCTTCATATTTCAACCCCTTTGGGGATGAATTTCCAAAAATCCCTTCTTAGTGAACCCTTGGACTTCATAAGGAACCTACGTGCCAAATTTGGAGTCTCTAGGCCCAGCGGTTTGGGCTGAGCTTTGATATATCAGTCAGTTTCTTCTTTTATAAATTTAGATAGATGTAAAATTTGTATGTACCTAGCGTAAGCCAACAAAATGTTGACTACTTAAGGAATTTCAAACTAACTTGAGAAACATGGTAATGACAAGGTTCTTCAATATTTTTTTAGGTTTGTTATAAATTAGGAACATGAATATTTTGAATTTATAAGAGCATTTTTGTTTAAAGAGTTAAAATTAATAAATAACAAATATCAGGGGACAGTCAAACTTACCTACTGAGTCCCAACTAAGCCCTAGGCTTGTACTATGGGTACCTAGACAACAATAAACTTAGTTATATAGAAACAAACACACTTAAATAAATAGAAAACATGCAAGACTCAGAAACAAATACTCGCTTTCATCACACAAATATATTCCTTTACCAAGCGTGTCGTCAAATTTTAATTTTAATATTTAATTTTAAAAGTATTCTTCATTTACATCCCTATTCTACAAGCAAATTGATAAACCCAGCGAGGTAAGCAAAGTAACTCAAACTTGTATCCACAAACCCTAACCTTGTTTAAAGTACAGTCACCCTCGTCGAACGCGAACTTAAAGGATGTCGAACCAAATTTACAACCCGTGTCCCCCAAAGTTATATCAGATGCAGCAATTGAGAATGGAAATCGGACCGCATCGGTGCTATGCATATTTCATAGTGACCTGCTACTGCTACCTTTGTTCTGTGTTGTTCCTTTATATTTGTAAAAAAACTTTTCTAGTATTACTCTGATCAATGGGGCGTTGTTACACTCAATCTTAGCAACCAAGATCATATCGAACAAAACTCGCCTTGCCATTGTTCAGGGAGTATTGACACCAACATTGATGTATGGTAGTGAAATCATGAGTATGTTAGAAAAAGAAAGAAAGCAGAATGAATGCTGTTGAAATGAGAGCTCTGAGAGATATACAGGGTGTCCCAAAAGTACCACGCCACAGTGACACCGGAGGTAGGTCAGCTCAAGAGGAACCTAACCAGCCTAACATGACCTCAGTAAAATGACTTTATTTTTTTCAAATTGCTAGACCAATTGCAAATTAAAATTAAATTGGTCTAGCAATTTGAAAAAAATAAAGTCATTTTACTGAGGTCATGTTAGGCTGGTTAGGTTCCTCTTGAGCTGACCTACCTCCGGTGTCACTGTGGCGTGGTACTTTTGGGACACCCTGTATGTGGAGTTTGGATGATGGATAGAGATAAAAATAGCGAATTCCGAGAACAATATATATTGAAAGAAGATGTAGTGACAAAGATCGGATAGGTTATGCTAAGATGGTTTGGTCATTTAGAAAGGATGGATAGAAGAAGAGTTACAAAACATGTATGGCGATCGGGAGCGAGTACAGATGTCGGTCACATTCAGTGATCAGAATCGCGATGTACTGAATAAGGGCCAAATCAAAAGCACCCGAAACCGACGTACGTGTGTGAAGAGGTTGAATGTAGAGGAAGCGAAAGGTGCATGTTTAGACCGGTGCACCTGGAATTCCATAGCCTCTGCCTACCTCATTGTTTTTTTTTTTGGAAATCTTTACAAAGTAAGACTTCTTTCATTCATTAATTGAACATTCTTGAGTGCATATTCTATATCCTACTAAAATGAAGAATAATAATAATAGTCTTAATAATCACCGTTCACAATTTGAGAAGTTTTAAGTCGGTATATACCGTGGTAACCAGAGTAGCGGTAACCTAAAATACTTTATATTCATTAGAGAAAAATTAAAACAAAGTCTCCTCATTTTACAAGATGCAAAACAAAATAAATGTATTTTAAATTGCTGCAAGAACTTTTAATCTAATTGGTAATATCAAAGCGTGGAACCACATCCACTTAAAAAGGTAATCTGTTTGAAATAACTTTCATTAATATTCAACGCTGAAAAACAATTCTTTATGTTGTATCGTATTGAATCGACCCAGCAGATATATATTCACAGTTGAGTTGTTGCTTGAAAAACTGCATGAATTATGATAATAAAGTGCCCAGTAACCGTTAAACCGAAATACGTTCAGTCACCATTCAACTAAAAATACAAAGCAAGATTTAAGAATTTGACTGCATTTTTTCGGTAAAGTCAAAGAATTCAAGATGTCTTAATAAAGTTTTTCGTATTCGGTAAAAGTCGGTTAGACTAGCAAAAGAGCGTATGAGAGCAAGTGAGAGATGTACAAACCAATTGACATGCTAACGTTGCTAGCGTTTCAATTTTCTATCGATTCGAAATGTATGAAGTAAGCGGAGTGGAGTGATAAAGCGGTCGACACGATCTGTCATCAGCTTACGTCAATCCCACAGATATAAATACGGGTGTCCCTCGGAATCCCTAACAACGTTTGTCCTAACACATCGTTTGTCTGAATTTCATTTGCCCTAAACTGGTTTTCAGTTGAGTTAGGCAACTTATAAGTTTTCCAATTATATCTGCGGTTCGGTTAGGTTAGGGTTGTTTAATAACAACACAAAAAAGTTTTAAAATTTAAGCGGATATGGCTTTAGGATAAATGAAAATTCGGACATACGATGCATTAGGACAAATGACGATTAGGGATTCCATAGATAACGCAAATGCATCTACCTTCACTTGTCCGAATCCGGACTTAAACCCCGACCAAGCGTCGGGGTTGGCTGTCGCTACTGACGTTCTGCGCGCCTGTTGCTGCAGCCGGTCGGCCGTGAAAATAAAGAGAATGCCTTGTTACATTATAATAAACTGCAATAGCCGGAGCATATTCAATGCAAATAAAACAATCAAATAGAGTAGATTGACCTATACGGTGTAATATGTCTCACGATACTTTTGATGGTAATTTACTTGAGTAGGTTTCATTACGATTAAATTCCATTATATTGGACTAAATCTCAAATTGAATTAACCATTATAGAGCTCCAATTGGTAACAGGGTATTAAATTAAGTCGTAATGGCCTGATTTATTTGTGCAGTCAAAAGCTCTAATATCTATACGACCGTTGCGCCAAATATATTTATACTAGACCTTATTTTGAGCGACATAGGGCCATGTTGATATTTTTGACGTCTTGGAAACGTACTACATATTTTATGTCTTTGATTAAACATGTAACAGTTCACCTACACAAACACAAGAGCAAACAAAAATGATTTGGCTATACCTCTTTGATTAAAAGAATAAGAATTTCAGATCCAAGAACGTCCTATAGCTACAGACTGGATATTTAAACAGTAAGTATTACAATCCTCGTAGAAACAAGAGTAGGAAACAAGGCAAATAAAATTATTCGTCAACCCATTTTATGTGTGTTCGTGATCTGCCTACAAGAGTCAAGCTTAGCATCTAAGCCTTTTCTTACATAATTAAACAGTCCTATTTTCCACGACTTATCTGATACTCGAGCTGAAGGAACAATGCCGCATCATTAAGCCTTCGGTTAGCTGATATTAATTTAAACTTTGAGTTCATTAGAGTTGAAACTTCTATAGAGGATCATGTATTTAAAGGGCTTTGTTATTTGCTCAAGTTATTTTGAAATTGGAAAATGTTGTCTGGTTTCATAATATTTTGTTTTATTTAAATTCAAACTAGGAAGAACAGTATCATTTTTATCAGTATCATTATTGGCCTGAACTTGATGACTGACTGTACACTGAAAAAAATAATTGGTCGCTTCTAACATGATTGTGATTGTTGTGCATAAGCGTTTTGATTCCATACGACCCTGACAAGACGTGAGATACATCAAGTAAGATGTTAGTTGTATCATCCAAGAAATTGTTGTTGTTACTATCAGCTTTGGTTGATATAACTAATATCTTAACTATTGTATTCTTTTTTTGTCAACTAAGAGAAAATCTCTCTTTGTTGGCTCTCATTTATTTGAGTGTAAACAATGACTGGTTTTTGTCCGTTTTATAATCAATATTATGGGTATAATAGATCAGAAATAATAATCTGACATAGTGAAATAATAATAATAATAATCTGACATAGTGAACTAACCATTAAAAGTTCTCTAAAATATTGATATTATCGTACACATTAGTTATTTTCCTTTTCCGTTTTACATAAGTACGCCAATTGATCTCGAGTACTAACATAACATACCACAACATTTATTGCATAGCATATTATGTTTGTAAATATTTATGACACTAATGATAATAAATTGGTTCTTACCGCGACGAATTTAGCATATCAGTCGAAATTATGAACCTTTTAAGCAAGGGACTCCATTTGTTTAGGTGTTTATCTAACATTACAAAAATAAATCCACAACATGCTTCGTCAAGGGTTTACTAATTTTTCCCCAACTTGGTTCGTCAACAGTGTACATAAACTACTCAGCAACATGCTTCGTCTGTAAATCTATAATTAGTCCCGGGGTCGGGAGGCACCTGGCTCAAAGGTTCCAAATATACTAGCAGCATTGCAACGCTGTATTACCAACGAAATTTGTTACAAGCCGAACAGAGTATCACAGCCCTTAAGCCCGATTTACATTGGTCAAAGACAGTGGCAAGTACAGTTGCAAGGACAGTGGAGTGAAAAAATAGAAAGCGATTCTATTTGGATCCACTGGCAAGGCAACTTGACTCGCTACTGTCCGGCCGGTTTACACTACTGTACTATCCAATGTCACCGTCCACTGGTCCACTGTCCTTGACCAATGTAAATTGAGCTTTATCCTTCAATCGCTATCCCAAGGCTTTAATATAAGTATTTGCCTCAACACACCAAGGACCACTGGTCTCCACCTAAATAAATACTACTTAAAGGGCCCTGTTTCACAATCGTCAAGTAAAGCATATCTGACACATAAGCCCTTTCCTTTTCTTACACTTGAACATAGATAAGGAGAGAGCTAACTTTAACTGGCACAATTTACTTGTCGATTGTGAAACAGGCCCTAAAGGGTATAGTATAGCTTTAGGGCCACATCTCGTTAGGACTAGGTAGCAAATACGACCAGATCGCTTTGCGACTACATGTTACAAAGTCAGAGTTGCAAAATGACCTCTTCGCTTGCGTTACTAGGTAGGTTAGGTTCGATCGGTAGGTAACTTTAAATGCCCGAAGGGCTCATTGACCAGGAATAGGAGCCCCGCGCGGGGCTCCGTCGACATTGCTAAGACAGACATAAGATGAAAAACACAATGCGGTAATTTATAGTACGTGTCAATTGAAATTGTCAAAAATGTAAACAAATTAGTACTGTTTGACACATAACCTCAAATATTCATCGAGCGTATTTTTTCTTAAAATAACGTATAATTAATAGTTGTTATTTCATCTTAAACTTGATGTGGAAGTAAAGATCAAGTGTATAAATCATTGCTAAGACCTCACTTGATCTTTAAAAGCAGTTCGTTTGGTTGTGTTTACCACTTTGCCATTTTCAATTGGCACAGACTATAGCGACTCACACTTTTTGAGATGTAAAGCGATCTGGTCATATTGCGATCAAGGCACAAAGCGATGTAGTCAGTTCAAGACGAAGTCACAAAGGAATCGTGCGAGTCGTGTTAGGTACCTTCTCATGTCGAGATGTAGACGGAAACTTATATCCCCTTTAAAGCAATACGTTGTTGAAAGTTAAAAATAGTTACTAGGTTAAAATTCCCATTCAAAAGTCTCTGATACACTTTCATAATGTTTTCATCACATGCGAGGTTCAGACGTGACGTTGTTTGGATGCTCCATTAAATAGTGTAGTTGGGTGCAGAAATAGCTTCAGGTCACGTAAAATGATGGAAACTATTCTTCGATGAAAATGGTCATTATTGTGGTATTTAGGCTCATCCATCAAGTTCGGTCACGACATAGGCTACGTGATTGCTTTTCTCTAATGACAGGTTGGGACATGTTAGGACTACATGGATGATGCTATTTTGAAACTAATATTGGCGCTTGATGCCTTTATTCTTAAGGGTTTTAAAGGAAGCCTTATGGTGAGACTTTGTTTGCCTGTCCGTATGTCACAGCAGTTTTTTCAGTGATTTCAGTTTTTTTGTCATCTACGTAATTTTGGATTTATAACCAAAGATTTACAGAAACAACTTGTCAGTTTATGAGCCGAACAACCTAAAAAATCCATAGTACTTAAAACATGAAATCATAATAAAATATAGCTTTTTTAAAACGAATAAAATTGATATGGTATAATCGAAAAAATATTAGGCGAATACGCGCGGCGATATACAGTGTTTTGTTGAAAAACCAAGTTAATCATTCTGCATGTACACGCTGAAAATAAACAATATTTAAATTTCCATTAAAGAAGAATATTATTAATTAATATTATATTAAACAGTTTAAGTTTTACTTACGATATTTCCTTTTAAAAATCACTGAAGTACATTTTTTATCACACCCTCTTTCAAATATATTAATCATAGACGAAGCTGAGACGAAAATATTTAATTTTAATGTCAACGAACTAACATTTCTCTTTCAATCGCTCGTATTTTCAGTTCATTTACTGTGGAGGGTACGATAATTATTACTTGAGAATTGTTTTGCTTGAATTAAATGCAAAAGAAACAAATTAGATATTTTTTACACCCTTCTAATTAATTTCCCAACATGACAACATTGTTTGAGCGTAAACGAGGTATGAACAACCAATTTTTACTCTATATACTCAAGAGTTTATTAATATTATGTTACGTAATTGTTGACACGAAAAAAAAGATACTTTAAATAATTTTGCAGTATAGTTTTCAAACTAGTACTTTTATACTACAATCTAAATCATAATAACATCCGGGTAACAAACTATTCATTTCTTTAACATTGATAAAATAAATTGATAATATAGACTACCAATTTGAATATTAGGTCACTATGGGCCATGATAAAGTGGTGATGTCAACCAAACGTAACACAAGAAGAGAAGTACAACATCACGACCTTCAAATTTCACTGAACATAATTATAAAAGTGTTAAAAATATTTTAACTCCAGCTATTATTAATGCGTGTTCAAGTATTTAAAAACATCTTTTAAGCTTTAATATATTTCATGGCGACTGTCCCTATACTTAATTAATTTCTAGGTACTTTTTTTTTAACTATACCAAAATTATGTTTTATAACCTCTAATTTCTTGACATCGCATCCCTATTTCCCCCCGCATACAGTACTAAAAGGAAGCAGAATAAAACAAAATGGCCGCTGAAATGCCAGCAATTCCCATTAGCGAGAGAAAATGTTTCCCACGCAATAAAACCCTGATGTTTGCCCAGCTTTGATGCCCGGGCAAATATCATCGAAGATAGAGTATCATACGTTGTCTGAAGATTATTAATGTCGTGCGTTGCATTATTCCTGGAATAAATAGTATTTACTTTCTTTGATTTCTCTTTCTCTAAGAGCTGTGCCGCAAGGCAGCGTACTTGGTCCTTATATATACATAGTTATTGAGTGTTAACGCATATTTTGTGTATATACTCGTTCAATTCATGTTTTAGGGGCTCTATTAAACTCGGTAAAACTTAATTGCTTTTGACATGGTATCGTCTCGTAAAAGTTATGATAGCTCCTTATTTACTTGGCAGAACCAAATCTCAATATTTTACTACCTAGTCTTAAATTAGGCAGGCTGTTTGAAACGTAATACTACTACGTACGTACATACTATTCTTTAGATTAATTACTTTATGTTTAAAATGGAAACAATTTGCTATTATTTTATACTTTATGCGTACCTACTTCTTTGTACTAAAAGCACGTTTAATCTGAACAATTAGCACGTCAGTTAAATTCTGCTTGCTATGACAGCAACACATTTTACAGAATTGTTAACGTAAATACTAGATTCGAAGTAACACTAACATTTTTACATTAACGAGTGCAAATTCTCAGAAGCTAGCAGCAGTAAGTATATTCAAAGTTGCCTTATTATGCGTATATTTATCATTCAGTCTGTAAAAGCCACGTCCCACCTATTCCTTTCATAGCGGAACTTTTCTAGAAACTTTGCCTCGGAATTTCATAGAAAGTTTCTCGTAGTGATAAAGCTGCACGGTTTGTTGAAATAATAAAAGTTTTGGCATTTGCATAGTGGACAATTTGACGTAAATACACGTCAAAAGTGTACACTTTGTGACGTTGGACGTGGCACTGTTGTGTATTATAATAATGAAAGTCACGTCTCTGGCTTATTGTGGAGTGGCAAGACATTTCTTACTTTTATGAGGTCTTGTGTTAAAGTTTATATCCCAGAAATCATAAGTAAAACATGTGTTAGGTACTGTATTTTTTGGAAAACTAGATTTTTTGTAACCTACGAGTAAACAGTATGTATATAAAATATATAGTATATATGGGGACATAATATGTTCCACACCATATAAACAAAGACTCAAGAAGAGAAATTGCGGATCAAGAATAAGCATCTTCTTTATCTTTACATAGTATAAAATAAAGTAGCTCTCCCCTTCACCTCTGCCCTTTTTCTTTTTCTCTAAAGTAATGTTTTAAAAACAGTAAATAAAAGCAAGGACTTTTGTCTTTGGCCCTTCAGGCGATTACCAAAAAAAAAAAAGTAGCTCTCCGCGTGTCTGTCTATCTGTCTATATATCCGCTAACTTCTTATAAACCGCGCAACGTTTTCACTATTAGTTTAAAAACTCACATAAACCGAAGCGTAGCGAGAGCGGGTCGCTAGTAAACTATGAACATATAAACTGGATCTATGAATATAATAGTTACAGTTAAATAATTAAAAAAAAACCGGCCAAGTACGAGTCCGACTCGCGCACGAAGGGTTCCGTACTATTATCTATACAACATTAGCAAAAAACGGCAAAAAAGTCACGTTTGGTGTATGGGAGCCCCCCTTATATATTTTTTTTATTCTGTTTTTAGTATTTATTGTTATAGCGGCAACAGAAATACATTTTCTGTGAAAATTTCAACTGTCTAGGTACCTATCACGGTTCATGAGATACAGCCTGGTGACAGACAGACGGACAAACACACGGACAGCGGAGTCTTAGTAATAGGGTCCCGTTTTTACCCTTTGGGTACGGAACCCTAAAAACAGGCAGGTGGGTTTTAAATGCTTGATTTTTAAGACTTACTTTGTTCTATGATTGTTTCAATAAAATTGATAATCTGATGTTTTACATGGAGCGTTATTTATTAATGTGCTTCTTTAGATAGTTACAAGTATCCCCTTATTTGCTTTGTAATCTTTACACGTGTAAAACATACTTGGTACATAAATAAAAAAAAGAAAACTAAAGCTTTGATATACAGACTGACAGTGACACTAAACTGACGTGACGTGACGAGACGACGTGTGGTGCGAGCACATCGCTCGTGTGACGTGGCATTAAATCTCTACCGAATATTATTTCGGAGTAATAAACAACAGGAAACAAAAAAGAAAAAATAATAAAGGAATAAAATGAGCTGGGTCGCTTTTATACTTTGTCCTTAACCACATCATTATCTATTAAAAATACGGTAGATTTTATTCACTTGACATGCAATCAAATCGTGACCAGTCATAAGATTTCAAAAATAAGATGTTTAAAAACAAGACCCAGTTTCCAAATTTAAGTTTTAGTCATCATGGGCACTAAAATCAACATGTACTCCTATATACTTATACTCTTATATCATAACACATTTAGATAATACCTACTTACCAATTTTACATAAACCAAGTTGTGGTCTTCAATCAACTTCCTAGTTTATTTTAGGAGAAAAAAATAACCGTTACGTTTTCGCTATTTGACTGTATTAACGTGAAACATCTAAATAGGTACTGCACAAAGCATTGAAAGGTTTCGTTGTTCTCACAATTTAAAGACAACATGGCCAAAAAGTTACTATTTTCCGTGAAATTTATTGCATAAAAAGTAAACAAAAGTTATTTTTAAAGCCTATTAATTATAAATTCAGTTGTAAATTTAATCGGTCATCTTCGATTTCAAGTAACTTAACTTTGGTTTATCAAACACAATAACAGTAATGAAGGCACCGCCTAAAAAAAAGTTCTGTTCAAAGGCTTACGGCTTTTTAACCTTTAATATTGTTGATAAAGAATAAAAGCGAAGACAGTACTGAACCCCTTATCTATCATCATCCATCGTCAGCTTGAGACTCTATCGGAGTAATTGACGTCAAGCCTCCTTGATACACTTGAAGAAAAACATTTTGTGTTGTTTATTTTTCACTATTTTAGCATGTAACAAGCTTAGCCACTCTGCCACCAAGCAGCAGTTTTTACTTTTTGTGTTTTGGTTTGAGGATAAGACTGCGGTAAATTTACTAGAACAGTAAAATTCTATCTCTGTACATTGCTTTGCCAAACATCTTGTTAAGCTCGTGGCTTTTATTCTATTTGGAAAAACCATACTGTTTTGAACTATCTAGTAAATAAGAGTTATCATAATGTTCTCAATTACTTTTTTTTTTTATCGTCTAAAACATGCGAATTAACAGTACGCAACCAAAACAATTACACATTATTAATATTTATTGCATAAAACAACAAATTCAATTACATTATAAATTACATTAAAAATTAAAACTATGGCAAATTAAAAGATAAATTAAACCAAAAATTATAACTAAGCTAAACAGTACAATGAAATTAAAACTAAACAAAAACTAAAAAAGAGAGGGCCCCCGTGGCCCGTGGTGGTGAGATGCTGGCAGAATTTCCTCGTTGTATAGCAATGCTGATTCGTTGCCCGAGGAAGCTGCCAGCTCTGTGGTCTCCGGTTGTTTCTATCAGCCTTTTTGAAATGTCCTTAAAAAGGTTGATAGCTGCACCGGGTCCCCACGGACCAGGGGTCTCGACGCCGAATGGAACGAAGTTATATTCTGCGCCGAGACCCTTGTACTTATTTTTTTATAGTTTCGGCCGCCTCAGCTGCCAAACCTGGGTTATTTACGGTTCCGCGGAGGTGTGACGAGGCTAGGGTGCCTACACAAGTAGCGTCCCATACCAGCACTCGCCCCATACTCCACGGAATTAAAGACATACCGTCAGGTCTCATGCCATCGTCCCTAGGATACCGGTTGGCTCCAGTAAAGCGGGAACGTTGACGGAGGCAAGAGACCGGCGGAAAATGTCATTGAGCGCGGCGTGTCTAGAGAAGCGGCCTGCACTTTTCAGGCATGAAAGTCCGTGGTGACCCTGATAATCAACTTCGTTACCACAGGGGCATATGTGTGGAAAGATTTTAATTAGAGATAATTGCGTACGATAATACATCAAGAGCAAATTGTTTTTCCGTCATAAAAGAAACCCCTGGTTATGTATTAGGAAATTTCCTTTTGGTTGATTGGTGGAGCAATAAAAAAGAAAACATTATGCTGAGGTTTTTTAAAACCTATACAGAAAAACTTGGTCGTGACCATAATTAAGTCATTTTATTACCCAACTGTAAAATAATTTTTGCTTCGGAAATCGAAGCGCGCAGTCGAGTCAATATCTCCGTGATCGTTAAATCAGTCAGTTTCTACTGAAGCAAACTAAAGTATTCACTGTGAAAACCTCACTAAAACAGCAACTACCTAATTACCTCACTAACTAACTAACTAAGTTAAACATGGAAATACAGCAAAATGTTTACACGCGCAGTTAATCTTAATTTTTATTCATAAGGATGTTATAAGTACATGAAGTAGTACAAATACGATAGAGAAAAATACAAATTTAAACTTTTATTACAACGATATGGTAATGTATGATTATTTGTGTAGAGAATTAATATTATTTTAAGGCATTGTCGTCGTGTTAAATTTATTCCTAACTTTTTTATAGGAAACCATTTTTTCAATCTATTTAGAAATAAAGAAAAAAACCTAACATTTAGCAATTTTTATGTTGAAATAAGTTTCCAATTGTATAGACAAGACTTACGTTTGATAAATAATAAACCAACAACAATTTAGCAAAGGAAACTCTCCAAGAGGTATCTTAATGATTGATATGGCATTATATCGGCAAGGAGCCGCACAAAGCTAATGTTATTTTAAGACTGCGGGAACTCTACAATGACACAAAAGCTTTTGTGCTTTGTGTGAAAGAGATAGCCTTGATAGAGAAGCTGTATGTTCAAAGGATGGTCTGTAAGCTTTTAGACGACTTTAAAGTTGATTTTAACATAATTGAAATTTAATCGCCGATGTTCGTCTAGTGATTCATAGTAGGGTTAATAAGAGGCCTTAGATGTAGGTGGTTTTAATTCTTTCCAATGTATTGTAACCATTGTTACGCCAATGGGATAAGGCGTCTAATTTCCTTCACTTGGAAAGCGAACAGTGCAAACAAGAGCGACCCGAGCGATCATCTGAGTATTCCAAGTTTATTGTGCGATAATTGTTTGTAACGGTTTAAGTAAGTGCGTTATTAAAGTCTACTTTTGATTATCTGTGTATTCATGCATTTCTATCAGTTACCTACCCCCATGTACGTAACACTATTATAATAATTATACTAGGACTAGGCCGATAAGAAGTCAATCCTGAAACATTGCATCATCAAGAAGTTTCTTAATATTGATGATGTTGACAGCAGTAAAACAATTGTGTTATTACTGTTCCTTCACACTCAACAAATAAGTTTAGTTTTGTTTTCCTGTAATCAAACATTATCAATTATAGAAATTTTATGGTTGTGCCATTTGTCAGAATTAACTTCTTATCTGCCTCCAGTCCATAGATTCTTTTGCATTTTTTAAAGGATGTGAGTCAAGTCCGATAGATTTATACTATGAAAACTGGTTATTCAATCTTCAGAAAACAGTATTTGTCAGATAATTAATTAGAGATCGGTCATTTTCTTTCATAATGACAAAGATGAAAAGTGATCATTTTAACTGTGAGACTATACTGTTATAAACCGGATTTTCCTGTACCATACCAACTATGAATTGAATTGACTTAATGTTTTCTTTAAGGTCAATATCATATAGATACCATTAAATTAAAATAATTATAAAGTTTAATACTTATAAGATCTGAAAAAAAGGATTCCTTTTTGAATGAGATAATCATCCTAGTAAATACAAAGGTTGATTTAAAAAAACTGGTATGCGATTGTAGTAAGCTATCGTAGCGGTCTCTTATGACAAATGTCAACAAATTCATGCATTTCGACAGAATTTATCCCGAATAAGGGAGACTGATCCCTTTTCACCGCTAAATGTATTAACATCCTAAACAATTAAGAAATTTAACATTATGCTCTGTGATCCTTACAAAGAACTTTCTATGCTTGTCACGATTTTGGTCCAAATTGGGTAAGGAAAAAACCGGTAGGCCAATTGAAATAATTTGAAGCGTAAAATGTAATGTTACGAAGACTAATCCAATGTAGCTTAAGCCAATTAAAAAATATCGCGAGCCCAACTCACTCTTGACCATTTTTTAAGTATATTTGTTGTTTTTCTCCAGGGTTTGTAATATCATCAATCGACCAATCAAATTTGACCCGCCTGCTTGCTTGCTTCCCTCCTCAAGCATAAAACAAACTTTTACCAAATGATCACCATAAAAGTTTGTGTGTGTGAGTGATTAGGATATTTCATCCTTCTTTACGCTAAAACGAACAAAAATTTGAGACGGAGATAGTTTTTACTTTGATTTAACACAGGCTACATTTTGTCCTAAAAGAAAACATTTTTTCGTGGGGTGATTACAGTGGACGAAGTCGCTGACAGAAGCATTAAATAATAATCAAAGAACAATCTAGCACCAATTTTTAGTTTCTCGGAAACTTGAAAGTTGATGCCCTTGTCGTCGACAGGGTCATTACTAACTAGGTACAAAATAAAACGAGTCATTCCATCAAAATTCATACATATTATCAAAAACTTCTGACACCTCCATGCTAAGCATTCCTATTTCCGTACAATCTTGTCCTATCAAAAGGCATCAAACACTTTCTAAAAGAACAATGCTCTTATAATAGAGTTACTTGATTTCGATCAGTAATATTGCGTTCGACTTGAGATATTTTTGATTAGATTTCCGATCACAGTAATGTTGTTTGCGAAGAATAAGTACCAAGTCAAACCTAGTTACCGACGTCTGTAGAACTTGGCTGTGACTGGATATTTTGGCAACGGCTAATATTATTATATTGCTTTGTAATTTGAAACGGAGAAATATATTTGTTAAATGCTTTCTTGATAGGTAGTGCATTTTAAAACAAATATTAGGTAAAATGTTTAATTGATTTTAAACCTCCAACAAGTTAATACAGTTGGTATCAAGCAAGACAACTTTCTTCAAACACATAAAAACTACATACATAAACTCACGCCTTCACTCCCAGAGCGGGATAGGCAGAGCTACAGAATTACCAACAAAATCGAAAAAGTTGTTGGTAGTAAAATTCTGCAAACACACTTTGCACAATTAGATGTTTACCAGTGTATTAGTGATAGGTTGCAAGCACATCGCCTAACAGTACTACAAGCCTTTATTGCCTTAGTCGCCTCTTATCATATCCACGGGAAGACATGAAGTGGCACTATTTTAACCCGGCAACCACACGGGATCAACCATTTGAGGAATTTAAAAGTATTGAACATTTTCAGCTCAAAATTATAAGCATAGGTAGATGCAATTTATTATCATCATCATAATACAAGCTGTAAAACGTCCGCTGCTGATCATAGGCCTATCCAAAGGACATGGGATAATCTCAAACAAACTCAGGCAAGCTGACTTAAACTCGAACTAAGCTCTAGGTTTGAAGAATGGGTACTAAACAACGATAAATTTTATTGAAAACATCCAAGTCTATATTTGCCTTTACTACTTATAAAATACAAAACTGTCAAGTATATTGAAAGATGTTATTCCAGATTTACTTTACTAAATGTTCCCGTTTGGTTAGAACAGTGCCACTCCATGTCTTCTCGTGGATGTCGTAAGAGGCGACTAAGGGAATATAGGCTCGTAGTACTGTTAGGCGATGGGCTTGCAACCTGTCACTAATACTCTGGCCTAATCTTAGCCTATTTGTGCAAACTATGGTTACTGAATTATCAACAGGTTTTTGAAGTTGAAGGTAATTCTGTAGCTCTGCCTACCCCATTCTGGGATTTCAGGCGTGAAGGTATGTATGTATGTACTTAACTAAATTTTAACGTTTCTCGCTAAAGTAAGACACAACTTTTTTTGTGTTTTTGCAGGTTTGATGAATCCACTAGAGCTTTAGCCATGACGCCAACGCTACTGACGTTTATCTTCTCCATCGCTTAAAGTGTATGAGATGACAGTTTACCAAATGGTTTATTGTAACGCACGAAAACATCGTCCCATACATTTTGAGTGATAGAAAAATACTTTAGTAGTGTAGCGTATCGAAAAAAGATAATTTAAAAATTTGTTTAAAATATTTTTCAAATTTATATTTATCTGAAATCACTAGTGACTTGATCCGAACATCAGGAGTCATTACAGATGAAATCTCCTAATGCGAGGGTCTAAGATATAAATTTCCCGATACCGTTCAGGAGTGGGATTGAAAATGAAAACTGATAGAGATCTTGTCCATTAGGGGTATTAATATTAGATTACTTATGTACATTCAGATTTTTATTAAAATCTTGTGGAAAATGTATTTCATATTTTTTTACGTTTAATGGTTGAATGTACGGATGCCGTATTATAAGACTGTCAAACCTTGACAACTTTCAGGCAGTAAACGGGATAGAGATGTATGGCTCTTATTGATCTTACTATATAATTGACAGGAACGGGACAAGTTTTAAGATCTGTTACAGCCTCTGTTTTGTAGTCACTCAGACAGATTTTAATCCTCCATCTCAACAATATGTTACAAACACAAGATTTCACCCGCGATTTCACCCACGTACTTTTGCAATTTTTTGGTGAATAATCAAAATATATCTTTCCTTGTCTATTATCTCTGCATACCAAATTCCTTTATTAGTTCCGTATGTTAGTCCTGAACGTAACAGACAAAATCGTGTACGGTAATTAATGTTTAACTGAAAATTCTCAAGGTTCATTCTTATTAAATATATTTCTGGATATTTGACAAATACGTACCGCCCTCCTTGGAAAAATGGTGTACGTCTCATAGAACCGCGCATGTATTAGTAACCTTATTTCTTAAGAGAGTGGTTTAAATCTACTTTGACTATCTAGTTGCGCATGCATCCTTTTTATTTAGGAGGGCAGGCGAAGATAGGTACTCAAATATAAAACCAAGATGGAGGCTCAATAGACTTTGTTTAGCAACTTGACACAAGTTAATAAATATTCAGGTTTCTTCTTATAAGAAAAGGTAATGAGAAATACGAAACTCTCCGTTTACTTACGTAAATGGCAGACGTCTTAACTAAAGTTCTACTTATATTTATTTCTAGAAAATGTTTTAAGAAGTTATACGTAATTTGTATAACATAATGAAATGTACACGGAAATAACATCATCTTACAAAAAAGTGAGATTTTTGTCTTAAAAATGTAAAGATTGCAATTGAAATAGTGATAGATATGTCCTGGTTTTTAAATGACTAATAGCATGCAGTACTAGAATTGCATTGGATTTCTTAACTATAATTTTTATACAAATAAGACGTGAGTGGAATTGCACTTGACGTTAAAAAATCGAACATCAAACCATAGTATGAAAAAAAGAAAAGTAGTTCATCTCCAGCCTTTTAGGAGTTTCTGTTACCTCGGCGGTAGTGTAGTGTCGATGCGCGTCGCTTGATATTTAATACGCACGCAATCTATTCTGTTGAGTTTGCTTGTGGTTGCCCGCGGCACGTACGATCAAGGCACGGACACGTACACATTGCATGCCGGGCAATATATGCCTTTGTTTCAAGACAACCTACTGTTTATACTGTGATCAAACTGTCTTTTCATTAATCAGAAGTCAGAAGGTTACACGTTTCAAAAAGCTTACAGAGGATAATTTGAATGAAACCATTACATAATTTTCCGTAACATAATTGCACAAAATCAACTTTTCCTGCAAAAATTCCGCGAGAGAATTTCAAGTGCGGAAAATTCAGAGACAACCGCGTTTCAACCGTGTTAAGTGACGGGAAAAAATACTTTTATTTCTCGATTATGGGAAATTCGAGGGGAAATTGCAACTCTGGATAATCTAGCGTGTGAAACCGACATTCGGAAATGCTGTATCTCTTTAAAATAAATAAAAATGGTGCTGAAAAGAACTTGAGTGTAAGCCGTTGGAATGTGGGAAAAACGGTAGAACTTTTGATGATGGAATTTTCTTAAAAGTAAGATTTAAGAAAGATTTTGTATTAGAGCTTCTTATTGGTTGTTTTTATACGTTTTTAGCATATTAAACTAACTGTGACCCACGACTTCGACCGCATAGAAGTCACATAATGCTATTCCCTCGGGAACTGCCTGATTTCCTGGAATAAAATACCCTTACCAAAATTCCAAAATTTATTAAAATCGGTTAAGGGGCTAACAACTACTATGGGACTATGAAAGCTTAACAAACAAACAAACAGTGGACTTTTGCATTTATGATATTTTTAGTGCATATAAGTATTAGTATGAATAGTAATAAATGGATTGTCCGAAATTAATAAACTTAATAATATTTACATACTTAAATCAAAACAAATTTAAAATAATAATGAAATTTAATTTTAACTCTTAACTTAATTTAATAGAATGTAACTTAATTTAATGTAAAAGCTATTAAGTATATAATTTACTTATGCTTTACTTAAATATCTGACACCAGATTTTTTTCTAATTTACGATAGGTACCTACAGGTAGAATACAAAAACGTTTTATTGAACACAAAGAAAAATAAACAAGGAAAGACAAATATATGAACATTCCTTTCAATCTTCACTTGTTTTTGTTTCGCCAAGGTATTATGTCCGTTATTTGTATTTTTGTCGTGCAATATTATTTTATCATTCGATATATAATTGAAAAAAAATGTTTCTTTATGACTTTCTCAAATTAAGATATCTACATTTAATTATTTAAAAATTATAAACGATCATTCGTTTAACAATCAATCTGCAGATAATGATCAAGAATTAGGCCAATTTAAAGTTACCTGGGCAAACATAAAAAATCATTTTAGCTTTATATCACCATTGTACAATACGTAGTACAGTCGGCCTTATAAGTAGAAGCACTTTTTATTGTCCCTTGTCGCTTTAACACCTTTGACAGAATAGTCACTTCTAACATGACGTTAAAGTGACAAAGCAATAAAGTATTCAGCTACTTGTAAAACATCCTCTATTCAGCTACTTGTAATACTTGTAAAACATCCCCAATACATATCGCTTCGCATCTGATTAGCTAAAAGTTTGAAATTCCACGGATCGCAGTTTGCTTACATAGAAAATTTTCACCCAAAGCTTTCAAAAGTTGGCAAGTAAGGTTGAGTCTTCGAATTAAGCGAGCGGATTACGGGGGCACGCTCAGTTAGCGATTTTCGAATTACGACAAAATGTATATGATTGACGTAAGCTAAAGACAGATCACGTTGACCACTATGTCAACTGTGAGTCCTTAGAAAACGGAAACATTAGCAGCATTTGCATCTTGGCTATTCCTTCTGGTATTTCTTTTATATTAATTGAGAAACGTAAAACTATGTAGATGACGTGGTTAGCCTAGTTAGTAGTGATCCTGCTTTCAAAGCTAGCGGTTTCGGGTTCGATTCCCGGTGTGTGTAAATCTTTTGAGCGCGACAACATCCAAGGTAGAAAACATCTACGACAGAAACAAATACCTAAGACTTGGATGATTTCTATGCATTTCTTTGTATACTTATGTTTATCTTTATATTAGTATTTAGTAAGCCGAGGTGCACACGAGGCGGTGCCGTGTCAAAAGGGGGTTTAAGGGCGTTAGACTGCGTAAGAGTCCGATGTTTTTATCTTTATCAACGAGCTTAGCAAGAATGAGAACGATAATGCGAACACTGCTGCTTGACGGTAGTTTAAAGAATAAGATGGTGGTAGTGATCCAGACGAAACCTGCACAAGTTCTTACCAGCACTAAAAAGATCTATTCCCAAATAAAGCTGTAGGCTTGTACTTGGCAGCGATTAACCTACATACAAGGTGTCCCATAAACCGACGTCAACCCGCCTATACAACCTGCTAACCCGCGGCTGAAAGAGCAGCTAAAAAGCTAAGCCCTGCTAAGACAAATGGTGATTTGTCAGAAAAAACTCCTGCAGCAAATGTAACATTATAAATAAAAGAAGAAGACTGAATTTGCTATAGCTATTCAATTTGACATACCGCCTATTGGCTAATGAGGTTAGAATTCCACAAGCACAAACCCATCTAGTTCTAATACAGCCTTAGGCCAAGCCTTCACAGTCCCCCGAGCAAAGCTCGATACGGAAGATCCACGCGATTTTTACCCACTTTGAAAACTAGCTAAGTTCAGCCTAGACATATAACGGCCACTTTGCAACTTGGATGCGGGAAGTTTGCTGCACGGCTCAGGAAAGGAAACGACTAGGTTTTATTTTGCGGATTAGTGGTCTTGGGAATCTTATTTATCATTAATTTTCAAGGTAGACCAAAAACCTAAAAGAAGAAACTGACATATCAACGCACATCCCAAACCGCTAGGTATAGAGATTCCAAATTTGGCTAATACTAGTAGGTTCCTTATGAGGTTTAGGGGCGCCCGAAGAAAGAATTTTTGGAAATTCGTCTCCTAAGGGGTTAAAATAGGGGGAGTAACGGAAAACTACTTCTACGCGTACAAAGTCGCGGGCGTCCTTTAGTATTAGGACAAAAGCTAGGTAAAGTACTTACTTAATTGGTTTACTAGTAACAATTTGCTACTCAATGCTAAGAAAACTAAATGTGTTAGGTTCGCTTTGCTTAATGTTAGACCGGTAGAATCTAGTATTTTAATGACGAGTGTTTGGATTTGGTAGATATTATCTCGTGTACCATTTGCCTTTTGCCATTTGCCATTTTTTTGTGTGTCATTTACCTTTAAGAGACTTGAAATTCGATAGTATATCAAATAAAACAGAAAACTAAGAGGTGCTGGCACTAGCACCTTTTTGGTCTAGCTAACTTTCCAATTGCACCCCTGACACAGTTTGGTCGGCACATTCATGAAAATGCTTGTTATAAAAAAGATTTAAAGACCAATTTTCCAACTTTAACATGGCTGCGGTTATTTCTGGGATTCTTTTACTAAATTCTTGTCGAATCAACAAATCTGAAAAGAATAATTTTATTCATAATTAAAATCATTTTTTTAAATAAATAATTTCTTTAGATGAAAATGTATACCAGTTTCTAAGTGGGTTTAAAAAGCTTTAGTAGGTAAGTACTCAAAGTTTAATCAAAGTCGGTTTAGTATTATACTTCCTATTGATGGTTATCTTGATAGTAAAACCCGTGTCGCATCGTGTCGTTTTTGTGTCAATATATATTTTTTTTCTTAGTTTCTCTTTCAAATTGTAAGCTGCATAACCACAAAACCTATTAAGTTGAGATTACTACTTGTAGTTTTCGTACTAACATAATGTTGAATGGGTAAAAGGTATCCGTGTCACGTAACTTGATACAACGGGCTCGAAATTGCCGCCACAACAGAGGTTAACAATGGCTACTTAATAAAGGGGTTGACGAAGGGCTTGATAATAAATTAACAGTGTTTGAAACGCAACAAGAGGTTGACGTTGAGCTTAACGATGTTTCAACCTAATTTGACCCTAGAACTTTGGGTAGTTAGAGATTTCTAGCAAATAATTCAGTTAAGATTCAAATACGTTTCTCTGCCACGTTTAAAGGTAAAACAATAACTACATAAAGCTTCTTGTTGTCCAGGGACGGGCAGAAGAAACCAGACCATTTGGAAGACACTTACCCATACGATGGACCAACCAGATGAAATCTACTGTGGATCCCTTTGCATAAGTGAACCAGATTAAAATTCTGCATATAAATATCGTATGCAAATAAATCGAAATAGATCGCGAGATATCAAAAACATAAGCAAATGTACACTTAAAAATACTTGCAGTTGACCATAATATACATCTGTTAAGAGTGTAACGACTGAGGAGATGTAGAATTTAAAGTCAACTGACTAGGGTCTCTAATGCTAGTTCCCCCCTTTATAAATTTTGTAGCCCATGATGGGGCCACACTACTGAAGAATCATTATGACATACCATGTGCTAATGTTTTCAGCACATCATTATTATAGCGTTCTGTCTTGGGCTATTTTAACCTTGTGCTATCCGCTTTCATGTACTCACAAGTGTGTTTGGGAATACCACGTTTTTTTTTTGCCTTACAATATCTATATTTTAGGGCTTGGCCAGAGACGTTACGTACAAAAACGCAAGCATAGACAATTAAAGAACTTCAACCCTGTTTAATCTTACCATCTAGATCAGTAAACTTGAAGATAAAATGCCTTTGTGATAATTTTATTATTTTATTTATAACGCTTTTGCATTGCAGTTAAAATGACTGATTTTATTCAACCCTACAATAAACCTCACAACTCGAAACTTCTATTTTCCATGTCTAAATAAAGACGAGGATAGTCTTATAATCATTTTGGAAATAGGATGTCTTGTAAAAACATCCAAATATGGGTAAGGCATTATTATGCTACCCGCAACGGAGAAGGGCAACAGTGAATTATATTTTGATAGAACCGAGGGTCTGGGATTTCGCTACTTAATATGAATTTCGGCTCAAGGATTCCTAACTCTTTGTGAAAGTAAGAGCAAAAGAAGGTAAAACATTCATATACGACACATCGTACGTGGAAAAGTTTTGTTTAGGTCTGAAATACCTCGTTTAGAGTGCGAAACAAAGTGCTTTTGATCCCTAGGGCTTAAATGAAAATGAATATGTTTTTAAGCAACAACTGTAAATATTACGAAATAATTTACATTAAACACCTACGAGACGAAAATGGGAAAAGAGTACTTACAACAGCTTTTGTAACGAGGTGTATTGTAAGTATTACACCTCGTCCAATAAAACCATTCTGGTATTTTTTTGTTTCATGCTAATTAAATCTATATTCTAAATTTGAGTTCTTTTAAATTTTACGTTTGCCTGCACAGACGAAGTTTAGTTGATGAAAAGCTCTCAATCCGTTAACCATGTGTGAAAACTTCTAACAGTGATAAATTAGTATTTTTTTTGAAGTACATGTTTTAAAATGAATTACAAAACCCAAGATAACTTATTTATTGATTCCTACCGACTGAGACACTATTTGTGCCTTATAATACCGATAATCGATCGATGGATAATTTAAGATGGTAAACCAAAAAAAAAATTCCTGCAACGGTGACGTCTTTTTCACTACTGTTCCGACGCGACAACCCTCCAGATCCACCCCGCGACTTTGTGTAACTAAATTTTATGAATATTTGACTGGGGCTCTCATCTGTTCTACTCGGTAACGCCATATTGTTTTTGACATGTTATTACATTGTCAACATTGTGAAAGCTCTTAGTTAATTGAAAATTATGGCAATACGATAATATGTAGCATAGAGCCCCAGAGTCCTAAATCGTTGTAACAGTTAAAGACGTAAAAAATCATTGCAAAAATTTTACCTTTTCATGCTTTATAGGTTATTTTTAAATAAAACTCTTGCCCTAGTTTTGAACCACAGCAACGTCTTTGTAAATAATAAAAAAAAACTTGGCCAAAACTGTCACATTTTGGATTAAATCTTATCTACTACTGAAGAAGTAAGAACAGAAACCACTTGGTAATATTCCAAGACCGCTGAACAATAACCCATAAAAATAAACAATAAAGTTGGAGCAGAAAGTTACAAATACACGTAATTTAATGCGAGATCAACAGAGATCGATGAAAGTGCAAAACTTGCACAAGGCAAACTAGACCGAGACTGTACCAAGTCGCTCAAAAGCGCAATACGATACTTTTGATGCTCAAGTTTCTAGACTTTGTTTCTTGAAAACTTGAACTTAAAAACATTTGAACGGTGAAATTTTAAAATGAGACAGGAAATATGCTGTTGTTTTAGTAAGTTAAGTTAAACGACAGATTTTTTAAAATATTTAATAGCGTTTACTTAAATTGTATTTTATGTATTGTTTACTTTTCTTAGGTTGACAGAATCTTTCATAGATTCATAGAATCTTTAAAATTACTTTTTCGCACCTGGCAAAAAGGTGTAATAAATTTATCGTGTTTATCTGCTTATGTGTGTATTTGCGTGTCTGTATTATATGTATGCTTTTCTTTTTTTTTCATTACAAACTTTTGTTTGTATTTTACTGGTTTTTGTGACAATAAATACTTTTTATTCTTATTCTTATTTTTGGCATCGTAGCCCCCAAATGAATGCACTAATTCGAAACTGTTTTGTTTTTAAAGAAAGTTTGTTCATTGGGAATAGTTCTTAGCTGGGTTTCATGAAAATTGGTTTAACCGTTTAGGAGATATCTCTAAAAAGGGATCTTCATTATATCGGGTGTTTTTATCTTTTAAATATGTAGTTCTTGTAGCAAAATCTAATTCTTTACATGAATCTGTATAAGTAAAACGAAGATGAACAAAAATATATTTTGAATCATGAAGTCGTAAAACAATTTGGCATCACTGTAGTATTTACGAGCCTTTTTAAAAATATCTTAATTTAATATTCATATCTTCTATCTCAAAACTTATTTTTTATGATACAGATAGAATTTCGATATTGACCAACTTTTCTTATGAATTTAATTTAGCCATTATCACCGAAAAAACTTTTAGCTGAGATCCTTCTGTGAGATGAGTAAAAAATGGTAGAGTTCCATTAAATCACTTAAGCACATTATTGTATTTGTAATCTTAATATTTGGGGATATTAAAGTACTGTACACTAAAAAGTTTACAAACAAACAAACAAAGTAAATGAAAAAGACGAATACGTTTTGTTAAGTGATATATTCAATGAAATATTAGGTTGTTTTAATGCCCTTAAATTTCAACAAAGAAACAATATTTACACCTCGAACGTCACGTCTAAAGTACTTAATTGCAACGCCAACGTACTTAGATAGATCAATCTCCAAGACAAAGCCTCTGTAGTAGGTGCAACTATTACTCTGGATTTCCATTCTAGCTTCAGTAATGGGAATTCTAACCACAATATGATCACTGTTGAGCACATTTCCATGTATGCATGTTTCGGTGATATTACGAATTCAATAGCAAGATACACGTGCGGATTTGGCGAATGCATTCAGCAAAATTCTAATCAATGTTTGAGGTAGAGTCAGCCCACAATAACTTTGCACAAGATTTTAAACGGCAACCCATAAAATACCCTTATAATCTGTGTTCTTTCATGTCACTCAAACATGACATATTGGTATTACGTGAATATTTTGTCGAGGATTTTTTAACGATTCCTATTTTCAAAATGGATAAACCTATTAAAAGTGGAGTTCGAGAACTTATACTCAAGATGATAACTCATTTCCAAAATGTAAAAGAAGAAATGGAGTCCGTCCGTAAGCAAAAGGAGCAATGTTTACATAAAATTCTAAACTCTACGAGTAAATTCTTGATATTTTATTACTGCGTTCTGTGTTATTTTATATTAACCCCATGAATTAATATTCTATTATAAAAAAATAACATATTAACGAAATGATTAGGCTAAGATGATGTTATTTTATTATAATACTAGCTTCTGCCCGCGACTTCGTCCGCCTAGATGTCGATTACAGTTATTCCCTCGGGATTTTTAAAATATTCTGGGATACAAAGTAACACACAAAAATTCTCGTTTATATTATTAGTAGGATTGTATTTTAACTTGTTCAATTTCTTTAAGGTGAAATTGTTTGAAGCTGTTCATACTACAACACGGACTTCAATCGCAAATTATGTACAGAGCATAAATAGAACTGGACAAATTGGACCTGCCGTATGTTATAAATGCGCAAAGTAATAATGACAGTGAGCAGTATGATGACAGTGAGGTTTAAAACAGGAGAAGGGTTCGGAGAAGTTGAAGTTCAGGAAGAACAGTATGAAAAAGTGGAATTTTTAGACTCAGATATCTGATTTATTTATTGATTAAACATGTCAAAAAATCTTTTGCATTTTATTAAATAAAAACAAAGTATTTAATTCAGGAATCAGGGACCGCTTTGGACTAATGTTGAAGTGACACTGTAAATAAAATCATATGAAGTCTCTAACGTTTTGATTACTTACGTCATGACTCAGTCCAAAGTGGCCTGCGAACCAAATTCTTTGACTGTACCTCATGCATGTAAGACCTCAACTTATAAAATTACCCGCTGACATACATGCATTTTCGCCTGCGACCTTGTCTGTGTAGAATTGGTTCATAGCGTTTCATTGGGAACTGCCAAATTATCCAGGATAAAAAGCAGCCTATGTCCTCTGGGACTCAAACTATCCCTATGCCAAAGTGCAGCAGTTTATGTAAGCGACAACCATACTTTCGCATTTATAAATAATATACTAGCTGTTGCCGCGACTCCGCCCGCGCAGGTAATCGTGAAATATTTTTTGAAATCGGTCCAATAGTTTTTGAGTTTATCGTTACAAACATACAAAAATATAAATCTTTCCTCTTTATAATATTAGTGTAGAAGTAAGGATCCAGTATGCATATACATACTTCCATAGGAGTGTATATCATAGTTTCGACTACGTACTCTCGGAATATCATGCTATCGAATGTTCGTTGGCTCGACTGTTACCGTACATAATAATTAGAGCTATACTTGTAAGTATCAAAACGTGTTGTGTGACTAAAAATCAGTATTGCCATAAACAAACTTATGATTTCTACTATTGTCACCTCATTGCAGAGTTATTGTGGGATGATTCTATCTAAACTTTGGCGAAATAGGGTTTAGCCACGTTAAAATTCAAGAAATTATTTAGGATTTTTAAGAGTTGCCGGACTGTGCTTGTATTTCATTGAATACTTTGTTAAAAATCCGAATTACGCTGTAGAAAGAAAAGTATATCGTACTTAAAAGCACATTAAACCACCCTAAACGCTGTTTTGTTAGTAAGAGCACTTTCGGTACTTGTAATTTTATTATATCCTGTGGAACAGATTGCAAATTACTCTACGGCAGTAACTTTCAAATTTCTGCATTAGCGTAGACGACACGCTTAAAAATAATTAGAATTGTCAAAAATATAGATACGCTCTTAAGTGGTTGACAAAACAATACAATACCGACGTTGAGAGGATTGGGTAGCGACGCTTAAATAACTAGCCGTCAAAAATTATTAGCTGTCAAAAAAACCATACAAATTTAATTCCGAGCGATAACGTTTCTCAAGTCTGATTTCCACGATTTGTGAATGTTTTTTGTTTAATTGGTTTTTGACCAATGTGTCCTCCCCGTCCTCATGTACAGATCGGAAACATGGACGCTCACAAAGGCAAGTATGGAGAAGAAGAGCTATGGAGCGTTCCATGTTGGCAATTTCACTTTTGGATCACGTACCGAATAGTAAGATTAGGCGCAGGACTAAAGTTGCGGATGTTGGCAAAAGGATAACGCAACTGAAGTGAAGATGGGCGGGAACTTGGCTAGGCGAAACGATGGCAGGAGGTCGAGGGCGCTAATAGAGTGGTTGCCGAGATTAGGTCACAGATCAGTAGGCAGACCATCAGCTCGTTGGTCTGATGATATTTGGAAGACAATTGGGAAAAGATGGATGGCGTTAGCACGAGACCGGGCAACATGGCGTGAAAATTAAGAGGCCTTTACCCTGCAGTGGGTGGATGTGGGCTGAAATGATGATGATGGTTTTCTTGGAATATATTAAGAAGTTTTCAGCTAAATAATCCTCTTAAGATGGTATTGTTCAAAATTAAACATCAAAAAAGGCATCAAAGTATGTTGATGATTTGTATGAGTTCTAGTGCGTGCGAATGTCTAGAGTAAAATCGTAATCGGAAGGTAACTAGGTCGCATTTTTAAAGTTTTTCACGTTGTTGTTGTTCGTTTCCTTTGTTAAAGAATAATTAAAGAACACCGCATTAAGCTACTAAGTAACTGCAAGTAAAGAAAGAACAATACAAAAATACAATGAAGAGACGTAAAAATCTGGACTAACTTTTCTGTTAAGTAGAAGAACATTTAAAGGAGTTAGGCTTGATGTGGTGGCATTAAAGCGACGACCAAAAGTCTACAAAGTCATCGGTAGCTGTGTTCGCGCCCCAGATCACAATATTATGCCAATTGGAGGGCTGCCAAATGTTCTTAGGGATATAAAATATAAAGACGGCCGGGTAAGGCAGCCATGTTGTATTAAAACTACATTTTGACATCCTTAGGCCTTTGTTGAGATAGCGCCAAGGCCTCCTACATGAATGCTGCACTATAAAAAAATTGTACCTACCCATATACCCTAGACTCTAGATTTATCCTTGTTTTTAGATATAATTTTGTTCCCATACTAAACTTTTGCGTCTTTCAATCTTTAAGACGCAACCGATTTTTTTCATTACGGAATATCGAACAAAATACACGTTAACATCTGACAAAAAATCCTCGATGGTCCCTATCTCAAGCTAAAGTTTTGCATTCAACGAACGATGATAAAAGTATGGAATTATCACCAAATCTACATACATTCATGTGTTTTATTACAAAAAATAAAGACATAGTTAAAGTAAAACAACGAGCCTTTTTAGACCAAAAACGTAACAATTTTCGCCGCACAAAGAGCTGCTAATAAGACCTTCTATTGTTAACGTTGTGTTGCCCACTTGCTGTCGGAATAACCGCAACGACCCCTCTTAATTAAAAGTTTAATTAGTATTTCGAAGGTTGCATTAGAAATAGTAATGGTTTCTTTGTTAGGACAGACAAAATCGTGGAGCAATGACTCTATGAAGAATAACTGGCAGACGAATCAGAAGTTTATACGATCATATCTTCTGCCTGCGACTTCGTCTGCGTTGATTTCGATAATCGTTATCCCCTCGGGACAATTTAAAGTTTTCCGTTATGAAAGGTAGCCGATGTGTTAATCCAGGGTATAAGTCTCTTCAGTACAAATTTAATCCAAATCCGGCCATTACAACGTGAAGGAGTTACAAACAAACACAACTTTCGCATTTATAACATTAGTAGGATTAGTAGGAAAACAATACAATTTCAGGTACGATGAAAGATACAATTCATGGCACGAGAAGACAAACAAGCACACAGATCGCTTATGGTCATCGAGATTCAAGACCCATAGACATTTGCATTATCAAGACTACAATCCCAAGAATTCAATCTTGAGACAACAGCCAATCAGTCTTCAGAAATAAGATGGATGCCTCTATGCTAGTGATTGTACTGGTTGTTTGATCCGTATACTTGAACACAACAATTCGAACACAGCCGCTTAGCGGTAGGGTTAAGTATAAGATGTCCATCCGAACATAAGCGTGAAACGGTCGACGTGAAATAAATACAAGAAAATGTTTTAATGCTACGTCTGAGTTCTGCGCTCCTAGTACTCATGACGATGAGGGAAGAAATACCACTGAGTTAAAATGGAACTGGGCTGGACATGACAAGTCTGCCGCATCGATGGACCAAGTACGACTGACTGGGTCCCAAGTGACTGCTGGAGCAGAAACAGACAAAAAAGCAGATAGTAGTATAATTTATTTAACCAACCAAATCTAAGCTGGCAATAATTTGGCTATATCCATAAATAAGTGGATATATGATGTGGAAGTCTTTATGCGACAGTAGAACACTAAAAAAGCTAATAAGTAGTGCCGCATTGTTAATGACGTTCCTACAAAAAGATACATAAAACACAACTTAATTATAAGAAGAAACGTATCTTAATGAAGATGCATTATGTACATAAGTTTTTCTAAACATAATAAATTAAAAAAAAAAAATGTTAAGAAATGGAATGCTATTAATGTAAAACTATTACTTTACTTTGTTTGTCCCAGAAAAACATTTACTAAATAAGACAAAGAAATAAAAGGTGTCTAGCGTAAAAAAAAGGAGTAAAGTTGATCTTGCACGCCATTTAGATATTAAGCAGTTTTACGGAGTCATTCGTGGGACCCCGAAATAATAAAGAAAAGAAGAGAAAAATAATGATATTGGAAATTACAAGAACAAGGATTAAAAAGGAAAGGATACAATTTTATGTTCAAAACTTCACCTGTCCATTATTTTTTGTATTACATGGTGTCCAGAACTTGACGGGATTATTTTAATTTCATAGTAGATGGTACAATCTGTGAATTCCTATCCAAGGTTTATTCTTCTAGATTTTTAGTGAGCTTATTTTTTGCAAATAAATATATTTCATTCATCCATTAATTAATAAACAAATTGGTTCTAATGCGACTGAACATTTACACATGAAGCTAGTGCCATTATGTGCTATGTCCACTAGTGCAGAAGCGTGCTTGTATGGCGAACGTGTGTGAGAATGGCACACAAACTTCGTATATTTGTCAAACAACGCCGCACAGCGTGAAGCTTACCAACTATCATTTTCTTGGAATTTGTTGGAGCCACTATAATTTACTTGTTTGCTTAAAGAATGGTTTTGGCTTCTATCTCCTTTTTTATGTTTTAGGTTGGTAGTTTTGTACTATTACATTTTAACTTTATTTAAGTAAAACTCCTAAAATTCAACAGCGAGGACAGTTTTTCAAAAGATTTTTCATATTAATGTCACTGGCTTTGTATCATCGCTTAGCAATTATTATGCACAAAATATTTTTTTTTCTTTTATTATTTAATTTCAAGTCTATTATGACAGGATTATTTGATACCCTTACGTTTACAACTCGTGATGTTTATCTCATTGTTTGCTTTGTAAACCGAATTTAAGAGTATTATGCAGTATTCAGAATAAAACACTCGCGACTATCACTTCAGAAATTCATTTTCTAACCACAATAAGGGCACAAAAGATCCAATTATTTTCTCCTCTCATTCCACTTTTACAAAACATACTAAGGTACTGAAATTATTAACTCGAACCGTATTTGGGATAACAAAAAGAACATTGAAAAATGGTTTATTTATATTTGCGCAGAGATCTGCACACAAAACCTTTCTACGTTCTTTAGCAATACAAAAAAAATTGCTTATCTGTAATTTTCTTTTATTTAGAAAACTCACTAATCCATTTTATTTCATACTTTATCCGCGTAGAAAACACCAGTAGTAGAAATCCGTTAAAGGGGTTAGTTTGCCTTTGTACTAATTTTATATCTGTATTTTTAATATGCTTGTTATGTAGCTGTTTAGTACAATAATTACTGTTTATAAAAACATACACAGGTACCTGAAATTCCTGAAGCTATACCTTAGGCAATTTAAAATTTCTACCAATTGTTCTCAAAATATTTTTTCTCTCAAGAGCTTTTAGAGACATTTTAAGTGTAGAATTTTATTATGGTTGGCACAAGAAGTTTTGGACCCATATTAATGCTGTTTATTTCACGTTTTTTCTAATAAATACAAAAACTAATTATTCTCGATGAACATATATCCATATGATTGAACAAGCCAACATACCTTCGATATTTTTGCGGCAGTAGTGAGCCGTGTTATAAGCAATAGTTGGAACTACTAATAAGCAATAGTTGGAACTGCGCAACCACAAAATCACTGCATGCAGGAATAGTTGATGAGAATAACGTGGATGGCACTGGGTATTTCAGAGACAATAGGTAAAAAACAATAGCTGCTTGTTAGCTATACATTAATTCGAAAAATAATATATTTCACGCTCGATCCATGAAAACGATATAAACGGTTATATAAACAGTAAATGTTTATTCAAAATGGCAATTTAATTTAGGCCTTAACTAATTTAACTGATAATATGTGCACCGGTTATCCGGCAGGATTAATTTTGCAGAAATTGGATTAGTTAGATACTATAATAACATCAACAAATAATAATGCATTGCATGCAATCTCGGATAAGCAGACCACTTAAACCAACATTTTATTTAATGCATTAATAATTCACTTATTGAGATGCTCTTCAAAAATATCAGCACGCATGAATCCTTTTTTATAAAGTAAAAAAATGAGCAACTTGAATGTTGCATCATTATAAATATTCACCACTGCATTTAAATTGTTTTTTTTTTGATTGATTGGATTCCTGAAATTACGGCAATTGTTTAAATTCAGAGTAATGTAGACCAGAATATTTTTCTTAATTAATAATTGAATTAGTGATGCGTTGAAGTAATCGAAATGATGAATACGATAACTACCTAAATTGATACGTTTGTGGCTATCGGTTTTGTAGTCAAAGCTATATTTTTTAATCGTCTAACTTAAGTTGATAAATTAAATGAGGATCGACCGTAAGGATTTCTAGACATAGTAACGGACGTATTTGAGGTGATATAGCTACGATATAATAATCAAGAGTTGTATTAACGATAAGGTAAGGGTAAGTTAATTAACACATACGAAAACAAAGACGTGTTACAGTATTAAGTAAAGTTAGATAACAAAGCTAGTCGATTTTGATAAAAAATATAAACAATTATTTAAAATATTTCCCAAAGATGCTAAGGATTTCGTAATTATCCGTAAAATAAATGTAATGGGTAAACGGGTACACAAACATTACAATTAATTGGTCTGTATCCTTAACGAACACCCGAAAATGAAACTTTGCGGGAGCGGTCGCGATTATCTCACCGTTTTGGGAACGGGCACGCTCCTTTCAGTATCATCTCCAATTAAAACTTAAGCGTTTATAATTGTCAACGAAATTTGCTGAAATGTTGACAAATTAGAATAGAATTTATTAACAATTTTTGACAAATTGTCTAAAGGAATCAATTCACGAATGTTGTCTTGAATCGCAAAACATTCGCAAAATTTTGAAATCTTTTCAAGAAATTGCTGAGAACATTATTATTGGAAACATAATTGAGAGTGCTATTTATATATTCATACAGAATATTCTTAGATGTTACTGAGAATTTCTCATAGGTAACTTGAACAAATTAAGAAGTTTTTGTTGGTGAAATGCTACTTAAGGCTGGTAAATAATATATTTTTGATGTTTTAATGTACGTTGTACCCCTGATATTTTATTTACGTCTGTTCCTTTGTGACCTGACTCAATGGCTTGACTGATTTTGTAATGCAAGGTATCATTAGATTAATTATTATCCTTAGCGTCTTTGGATATTTATTTTAACCTATACTCCTCAAATGCCGTTGCTGTAGAGAACTGCCTATCTAATACGCAGGGTCTATCAAGCAAAGACATTTCTACTTAACAATTTCCAACTTCTCAGTCTTGACTTTTGATGCTGGAGGGGCCAAGCCAATGTCCGTATTCTAAAGAGACAGTCGGGTTGTTTAGGCTTGCTTTTGTTTGACTTTTCAACAAAAGTATCAGTTTACTATCTAGTTTCTATAAAACGACGAATCCTTGTTTTGTATTTTGAGAATCCAAGTTCCTCCAATTTTGCAAATGCGAAGTCACTTTTCTTCAGAAAAACGAATATATTTTTATTTTAATGGGCCAGTTTCAATGAAACATAAATCTAGTTAAGCATTAAGTACAGTTTTGTTGTGTCAAAATGTATGGAACTGACTATTTTTAATCTAGATTTAAGACAATCTGTGATCATGTTTTATGCAAGTAGCTCTCATAAAATGCTTTCAGTTCATTGTATTTTAAACAACTTCGGAGAGATGAAAAGATTACTTTATCTGGGACAGCACGACAGCTATCAAGCACATAAAACACTTTAGAAGAAACTATTCCAACGACAGCGTTTTTCTCGTGCCGATGTTTGCACATATAAAACATTAGGTGAAAGGAATCCGACCCTAGCTTTCATCTCGTGCCGATGCTTTATAGAAATTGCTTACTAGTAATGCGTGCTATCGGACGGTATAATCCAGGCGTGATCTCATTTGAGCGCAACGCCATATAGACAGCAGCTGCTCTCAATCGACTCTGCTTGCCTAGTACAAACGTGGCGTAAGTTATAAGCAGAAAGTGGCTTTAAATTAAGAAATCAATATCAGTTTTCTAGCATGGAAATATGATGCATGTAGGTATCTAATCTTATGAGAAAATCGAAATAAGTTCATTTAACTAAAATAGCAATAGCTATCCAACGAGGAAATGCAGCCAGCATTATGGGCACCATTCCCAGTGGCAGTGGCCTAGGGGACATTTGTACATATTATAGTTATTTAGAATAAGTTAATTTATTTTAGTATTTAGTTTTAGTTAGGTATGTTTTATTATTTTTCTGTTTATTGTTTGTGTCTTTTGAATAAATTTCACTGTTGTAAAGAAGTTGATACACTAAAATGAGTAACCGTTTCTTTAATAAACCCCCTTGCAAAAAAAAAACCGGCACTTTGTTTTTATCAAGTAGTTTAAACATACTGTAATTAAATTAAATTTTAAGCGACAGCATCACACTCACATTATTTATATAAATTCATTATTTACCTTCGTAAAAAATACTTTATTTATATTTAAAGTATTTGAAAAAATCAAAAGTGCCCGTTTTCTTTGCAAGGGGGTTTAGTTGATGCGGCGCGCAAAAACACTCGGCGGACTCAATACAACATTTTGTGTTTGAGGCATGTTTGAGGTTATATTTTGTACAGCGTTTATATTTCAACACATAAAACGTGGTGGCTGATAGCATTGTATAGGTACTTAATAATTAATCATTCTTGAAGATGATCGATTGTGTGGAGGCATGTAAATAGGTTTTTCTTATTTGCCACCACTAAAACAACCGTATATTTAACCAGATGACCATTTCTTTTGTTTTCTTTACCTTTTGTAACCTCAATATTATCACGGTAACGTTTCACAACTCAATAAAACCCTTTTGGCGGCTGGTGTCGGTTCATCTTTTAATAAATTATGTACACCAGTGGCACCAAGGTAAAAATGCTGTATTTTATTTGCTCAACCAACCAAACCGCTTAAAGTTCTTGTTTTGTGCTCTGTATTTGTTTAGACTAGATTAAAAGATATTACATAACCTTTGTCCGTCCTTCGCTGAAATTGCATTCTGAAGTATTTTTTCAATAACCAACAACAACCAACTGGTTTCTAAAATATAAAAGCCGTCTTTATTTCATTAATTTTATTAAATGGTTAGTAAAAGCTGTTCTTAACTTTAACCAATAAGATAACTAGAAATAACTGCCTTTCTCTTTATGCATTGTTAAGCTCGAAATAATAATATGTAAAGCTCCAAGATTTTCTTTATTTGGTATTATAAGTTTCGTCGAAACTTGAACAAAAAATTATAATACATAAGTGAACTTTTGCAACATGTTTAATATATGTGAGAACTGACCGATTACTTACTCGAGGCTTTATGAAATCTATGTTTTTAGCCTACTCGGGATCTGTGGTTTGCTTATATTTTGAATTTTGAATGAATTTTTCTGTCAAAAATGTCAATTTCGAGATCTGATGGCATCTTTGGCTCCGATTCCGGCAACATTTTATACTTTATTAATACCCTTGACGTTGACATAATACGTACTTGAATTATAATAGGGGAGTTTTAGCCCAAAGACAAATAAAACACATTTTCAAATTATCGTGCGTATTATGTATCTATGAAATTCTCTGTCATAATCACTGCGATCCCAGCATCATCAAAATGTCGGTCGGGAACTCGCTAATCAAATCTAGTAAATGTCAATGTAGTTGTCCCAGTCTACTGGGTCCATTATTATTTTTTGTGACCTGATAAGGGATATAATGTACATTTTTTGTTGATGAACAAAATTTTTGAGAAATCTTCTGAATCCAAACCCATATTGATCTATATCGAAATCCATAATATCGTTTGTCCTAATCGTCATTTGTCCTAATTCATCATTTTTCCTAAAAGCCATTTCCGCCTGATGTTTAAAACTTTTTAGTGTTGTTATAACACCATCCTTTCCAAAAGATCGGAGAAATAAGAACCTCGGTGGAAGAGGTCAAATTGGCAGTGGAGAAACTAGGCAAAGGCAACGGAGCCCAGGAAAACCCAGCCAACGTCAGCAAGGTGGCAGAACAAGTGTCGAAGCTGTCCGTCCAGGTGAATAGGGTCTCGAACCAGATAGACCAAATGAGGAAAACCATGGACGCACTAGCGAGTGCCACGGCAACCATCCCGAAGACCATCGAGGGAATGTTGCCAAAGGTAATGGAGACGCAAAGTCAGCCACCAAAAGACCCAGAGCTGAAGGAGGCCATCTGCACGCTCACGCAGCGGATTGACCTCCTCACACACTCCACCAAGGAACTTAAGAGCCAGCGAGACCCCGAAACAGCAACACAACCATCGGAAGACTTAACCGACATCAGGGAGAGGATGAAGGCAATGAGTTCGCTTGTCAGAACCTTAACGGAGGAAATAAGGACCGAAAAGGAACGCGACTCAGCCCCAGTCTCAACCTTGAACACGGAGATGGCACTGGCCGAACTTAAACAGTCGGTCAGTGATGTGAGTAAGGAGGTCACGCAACAGCGGACAATGGTAGCCCACGGCCCAAGCACATACGCCCAGAAGGCAGCGCTCCCGAAGCAGGCCGGCACCCCCAACCACACCGCGATCTTATCGTCCAAGGACCCGACAAAGACCAGCGATGGTGTCCTGAGAGAATTCAACAAAGTCTGTGACGTGAAGTCTACCGGGTTGAGGATCGAGCGGGTACGAAAGGCCAAGAACCAAAAGGTGGTGGTTAGCTGTGCCAGCGAGAGAGACCTCGAGCTGCTCAGAAAGATAACAGAAGGGAAACTCAATGCGGAATATCCGCAAATGAGAAACCCCCTAATCTGCATCAGGGACGTCGTCAGTTACCTTAACGACGAGGACCTACCGCAAATGCTGTTATCTCAAAACCACCACCTACTGGGAGGGCTAAACGTGGACCCCACTCAGATAAAACTCCGGTACCGCAGGAAAGCTCGAAACCCTCACTGCTGTCACCTGGTGTTTGAGCTTCCACCGGCTGTCTGGAAGAGGTTTGTGGAGACTGGAAAAGTCTACATCGGCGTCCAAAGGCAAAAAGTGGAAGACCAGTCGCCCCTTGTACAGTGTTCTAAATGTCTGGCCTACGGACACACAAGGACGTTGTGCAAGGAAGCGGGCACCAACTGTCGATTCTGCCTGACCTGCCACGGACCCGGCAAATGTCCGGAAAATCCTGAAACACCAAAGTGTATAAACTGCACCAGGGCAGGCAAGGAACCGACGGAGGTACAGCATGAGGCGTTTAGCCCCGACTGCAAAGAACGTCAGAAATGGGACACCATAGCACGGTCGAGAGTGGCATATTGTTGTTGACACAGTTGTACCGGCGAACAACACGCAAACCTCCCCCCCCACCGCCCCCTACAAGACGAAGTTCCTGCAAGCCAATCTGCAAAGGGCAAAGCTGGTAACAGCTGAATTCCACCAGGCCATGCAGAACGGAAACTGTGAAGTAGCACTGCTACAGGAACCGTATGTGGGCGGAAAGGGAGAGATGACGCCGCAACGAGGTTTCAAGGTGATTCAGTGTACACAAAATCGCGCGAAACCAGTGAAGTCAGCAATAGTAGTGCTAGGTGATCGAGTCCAGGTGCAACATGACCCACAGCTGGTCACGGAGAACATCACGGCGGCACTCCTGAAGTTTGGTAATGTATCAGTTGGAGTAATCTCGGTTTATTTCGAGGGAGACCAAGACTTAGAAGGATACATGGCCAAAACAAAGGAGATCATGCTTAAATTGGGTGCAGACAGCTACATCGTGGGAGGTGATGTGAACGCCTGTAGCTACTGGTGGGGAAGCAGATCGGAGAACCACAGGGGGGCAGCTTACCATAGCTTCCTCAATGAGGTAGATCTGAATGTCCTGAATGTTGGACACACTCCGACATTCGAGACATACCGGGGCGGCAAGCTATACTCTAGCATCGTTGACGTGACGGCGTGCAGTACAAACATTCTGTCCAGGATCCAAGACTGGGAAGTAGACAGGAATGTTGTCACATCCGATCATAACACCATAAAATTTGCAGTGTGTAGTGAAGCAGCCCCAAAGCCAGTACCAAGACCAACTATCAGGATTTACAACACAAAGAAAGCTGACTGGACCAAGTTTAAGACAGTTCTGTCAGGGGAGCTTCTGGAAAGAGACTTGACAGTGCATTCCTTTAATAACATTGGAGACACAGCAGCACTGGAGCGGGCGACCAACGCCTACATCGGTGCGGTGTCGAAAGCATGCGAAGAATGCATCCCAAAACCGGGAGCCCCCAAGACAAACGCAAAGCCGCCGTGGTGGTCCAAAGATTTGGACCGACTGAAAAAAGAGGTGTTAAGAAGGAAAAGGCGGATAAGGAACGCAGCCCCAAACCGAAGGCAGTACGTACTCAACCAATACCTCCAGGTAAAGGAAGAGTACGCCGTGAAAGCGACAGAGGCTCAGACGGCTAGCTGGAAAGATTTTTGTACCACACAGGATAGGGAGTCTATGTGGGACAAAATCTACCGAGTAATCAGGAAAACGGCTAGACGTCAGGAAGACACGTTGCTCAGAGATGAACAGGGGCTCACCTTAACACCGAAACAGTCGGCTCAAAGACTGGCAGAATGCTTTTACCCGGATGACCGTCAGGACGGTGAGTCGGACCATCACAGGAGCATCAGGGACGATACGGAGGGAGACAACCCAGCAGTGGAGTCACACCTCACTGGCGATGATCCACCTTTCACACAAGTGGAAATGGATACAGTAGTCAGAAGTATGAACCCGAAAAAGGCACCTGGGTCGGACGGACTCACTGCAGACATATGCGCAGCAGCTATCCAGTGCAATGGCGAAGTATTTTTGTGCTTAGCGAATTCCTGCCTTAAGCTAGCCTACTTCCCCAAAGCCTGGGAGTCAGCACACGTCTGCATTCTACGGAAACCCGGTAAGGAGGACTATACCCACCCCAAGTCATACCGACCGATTGGTCTATTGTCGGTACTAGGGAAAATCCTGGAAAAAATGCTGGTAAACAGGATCAAGTGGCATATCCTCCCGGCCCTGAACAAACGTCAGTACGGGTTCATGCCCCAAAAGTCAACGGAAGACGCCCTCTATGACCTGATGAGACACATAAGAACTGAAGCAGAAACGAAGAAACGCATCGTGCTACTTGTCTCGCTGGACATAGAGGGAGCTTTCGATAACGCCTGGTGGCCGAAGCTCAGAGCCCAACTGGCCAAGAAAGGCTGCCCGAGAAATCTTTATCATACGGTCTGCTCCTACCTGGACGACCGCATGATAAGGGTACACTACGCGGGCGAAATCAGCGAAAAGCCCACCACAAAGGGAAGTGTCCAAGGCTCTATAGGAGGTCCAATCTTCTGGAATGTAATTCTAGACGATCTCCTACAGATGCTCAACGACACGGACGCCCATTGTCAGGCCTTCGCTGACGACGTCACTCTGGTGTTCTCTGGCAACGACTCAGGTGCAGTAAAAGCAAAAGCCGAACGGACTCTCCAAAAAGTGGTTGAATGGGGTACCCAAAATAAGCTAAACTTCGCCGCTCACAAAACGGGAGCCATGGTGATAACGAGGAAGCTGAAATGGGACCCCATCCGAATCTCAATGGCTGGGACCGCAGTGGAGCTTGTCGACGAAATCAAACTATTGGGACTTACCATAGACCGTAAGTTGACCTTCAACGCACACGTAGAAAAAACGTGCCGAAAGGTAACGAATATCTACAGACAGCTGTCACGTGCGGCGAGGGTGTCATGGGGTCTCAATAGCGAGATAGTGAAAACCATCTACGTGGCGGTGATAGAGCCGATCGTCCTGTACGCAGCAAGCGCATGGCACGAGTCTGCCAACAAGTTGATGGTGCGAAACCAGCTAGATTCAATACAGCGTGGTTTCGCCCAGAAGATTTGCAAAGCGTACAGGACGGTCTCTCTGACATCGGCGCTGATCCTGTCGGGAACCCTCCCACTGGATTTGCGCATTCACGAAGCGGCAAGCCTCTACGAGGTCAAAAAGGGCTACAGTGAGGACCACATTCCACCAGGAAGAGAAATTGAAGAAAAAACTGACGCCCTGAAGAGACCGCACCCGTCAAGGGTTGTGTCCATCGATTACGTCTGCTTGGAGGAATTCAACCAAGACGTGGTCGATGGATACGACCTCGAAGGCCCTCAAATTTACACCGATGGGAGTAAAATTGAGGGCCAGACGGGAGCGGCACTCACATGGTGGGAGAATGGAAGAGAAATCCGCCACTCAACCTTCAAGCTAGCGCCCTATAACACCGTGTTTCAAACTGAACTGTACGCACTACTCAGGGCAGTACAGATCGCAGGGAAGCACAAGGCGCGGAGCGTCAGCATCCTCAGTGACTCAAGATCCTCACTGGAGCTCCTCAAATCACCGGACACGACACACCCCTTGGTCCAAGAGATCAAAAACGCCGCAACCCAAACAAGAGCAATGGGGACCGACCTAAGGTTCTATTGGCTGCGAGCTCACGTTGGAACGCCAGGAAATGAGAGAGCAGACGAACTGGCAAAGCAAGCAGCCCTTAGGAAGAAGACCGCCCCCCAATACGACATGGTGCCGGTGTCCTACGCCAAGAGGTCGATAAGACAAAACACGGTCGAACAGTGGCAGGTTCGCTACGGGGCATCCGGGACAGGTGCGACAACCAAGAAGTTTTTTACAACTGTGAGAGATGCGAACAGCATATTAAAGAAACTCAAACTCACAAACTTCTTGGTTCAAGCGTTTACTGGTCACGGAGGCTTCGCCGCCTATCTCCACCGTTTTAAGATCAAAGACACACCCTCGTGTGTCTGCGACCCGACCCTTGACGAGGACATCTGGCACGTTGTCTGCGATTGCCCGCGTTTCGGCATGGAAAGGCTCGACCTTGAGCAAAAGACCGGGGTCAAAGTTTCTCCGGATAGCTCAAGCTGGAAAGCCCTGCTGGGAACAGAAGCCAACCGCGAAAGCACGAAGGGTTTTATAGAAAAAGTGGTACGCGTAGCGTGTTTAAGGAACAAATAGTTCGGTACCCGGACTATTCTGGAAAACGCTACGCTGAAATTTGACACCACGCAAACCCCTCGGGCACAGGACCTGGGCAGGATTCCACGCCGAAACAACCCCCACAGACCTCCCCCAACCGTCCCCGTATCCCCCCAAACCTGTCCCCCCCCCTCCAAGAAAACCCAATTTTCTTCTCCCCCCTTGCACCCCTAATCTTGTAGGATGATGCAATAATATAAAATACACCCCATTCCCTAAGCACCTCTGTACAATCTCTTTGTTTAAACCCTAGCTAACTCTGACCTTAAGTGTACCTATGTTAACATAAGCAACCTCCTGACGCACGCACCACCCGAACACCTAAGGGGTGTTGGTAGGACGGGAGATGGGGAATCCTGCGGCCTCCTAAACGGGAGAATGATTTTCTCTCCCGGCCCTTCAGCACTGGCTGGGGTAAGGCTCCGCTCGCGATTCACTGGTCCCTCGTCGAACTGACACCTGCCCCTCCCCCCTTAATTATAGCAGATGTTTAGGCTAAATTGCAATGGAAGAGGTCACAAAAGAGGGTAGCGCAAGGAGACACGCGCAAAAATTGTATCTCCAGGCAAAAGACCAAGCCTCAAAAAAGGGTAGCCCCACCCATAAAGATGGTGTCCACAGCCACACAAGCGGTCCTGAAAAGATCTCCGACCCAACCCTTCCATTGTCGGGCAAAAGAAAGGAAGCCCGTAGTCCGTAAGCATGCATGCGTCAGGATTCCCACTCCGCGACTCACATAGATATAGTCTCCCCCCCATCCCAACCCCCACTCCTATCCCCCTTTTTGAAAAACCCCGCGGATAAGTAAACGGAGGAAGGACTTTCTCCTCCGGCCTTTCAGCACTGGCTGGGGTAGTATCCGCGGGAGTCTAAATTCTTGTTGGTAATAGGGGCATTGGTGTTTTTAGCCGGTGCGACCCCGGCAGTACCTGGGCCCTCCATTCCCAGGTCTCCGGAAGGGATTTTCACCTCTGCCCTTTTTCTTTTTCTCTAAAGTAATGTTTTAAAAACAGTAAATTTTAAGGACTTTTGTCTTTGGCCCTTCAGGCGATTACCAAAAAAAAAAAAAAAACACAACTCTAACCTAACCTAACCGCAGGTACTTTTGGAAAGCTTAAAAAGTAGTCTGACTCAGCTGAAAACTAGTTTATATGCAATAGCTTGACGATCTATGTTATGCAGCTGACCTATTAGTAATGACTATTCATCATTGCTTGTACAGTGATATTCAGTGCCAGGGTCATGCCGTGTGTGTTCACAATGCATACTATTTGTAGTTCGTGGTAGCGAATGCAGCATAATGACAGATCTAAGCCCTAAGCGATATTTAGTATATGTGCCCACTCATGTCAGGGATGCCATGTTGCGTGCGAATCCGTTGCATCCATATGTAACTTAATGCAACCTGATTTGCATGTGCATTTAGTTGGAAGTATTCAAATGTTTTTAGCCTACTCGGGATCTGTGGTTTGCCTATATTGTAGGTTTGTGTGTTTTTATTTTTGCGATTATTTAAATGTGGCATTATAATGCCTGACTGGTTATTCGCAATTTATGAGTTTTACAAATAATGTATTGCATTAGCACTCTATATTACAATGAACCATAATATTTTATTTTATTCTATTCTATTCTAATATTCAACAGATATAGAAAATAATAATTAGAATAATTTAAGATAAACTATACATTTACATTGCTAATAACAAAAAAAATGTAACTTATCTATCTACATAAAAATATAATTAGTAAATACATTTGAACAAAGTAATTATCAAATATGACTGTATAACATAATGAAATATGTATTTTAAAGTAATCATTGGACTGCACACAATGCCACCTTATATAAAACACCTAGATTTTAATAAAAACACTATGATTACTTTCTCAAAATAGTGATGTGAATTTAAAACCCACTTTTAAGGAATTTAATAACGTCCATGTATTTTTTTAATATGGCCAACATATTACAGTGAAAGCTTAACGCCTAAGCATTAGCACAGATCCACCAAAAACACAAGGATAATTACAGCAGAAAAACTTTTTGAACGAAAATCTTTTTCGTATCTTGTCCACCTACTTATTGTCCTAAAAGCGAGACGCCAATCTCCATTACAATGATGAATGTTTCGCAGTTTTCTTTAAATACAAAATGGCCGTGACCTGAGTCAGGGCATTTTGTGTTATTAACAGAGTCAATGATCCAGTGGCAGAACAACTTACCTACCTAAAGAAGGTCGTAGGTTTAATTTTGTTAAGGCTTATACTTTGTGTGATAAACACAATGATAAACAGTTTTACCCTGGTCATGGACGGAGAAGTTGGCGGTAGGATGTGATCGTTAAGTAGCGATAAGACCATTGCCTGTTGTTTACCATGTACATAAAATTGTAACTCGCTCTGGTGTGCAATAAAGAGATAATAATATTGATACGAAATATTGTATTGTATACTCCTGCAACTCTACATTGTGCCCTAATTTTTCCTGAACATTAAAAAAAAACCATAAAACCTCAGCGTTTTTTGAACAGGCAGAAAAGGGGATATGAGTTAAATAACTAAAGTTGACACTAACTATTTCACGAATGATGTGCGTGCATTAACTTTTCTAGTTCAGTAACATTATCAGTGTCTAGTTAAATCTAGTACAATAAACAACATTAAGTAGTATGTTAGTACATTTGGCCCTTTTAGGTAAGGTTAAACTCCTATTTTAAATTTTAAAGGGCCAAATGTCAAAGTGACATTCTGATAAAATAACTATTCAATTGATGAAAACCCCCGATATAACGGCGAATCCCGACACAATTGGGATCAGAGCTCATAACTTTTAAATGGCTAAACGGATTTTCATTAAACAAAGCTAAGAACACTCTCGAGTTAGTAATTTTTGTTACAAACAAATTTTATCAAAATCGGGCCATCCATTTAGGAGCTACGATGCCATAGACAGATACACAGATACACACGTCCAACTTAAAGCGTTTCTTTTTGCGTCGAGAGTAAAAAGCACTAACAAACGTCAAACTCGACTCACGTCTAACATTAACACGGTTTGAGGTTTTTTAATTATAAAATGTCCTTGTCATAGCTATACTGGCGTGTATGCCAAACTCGCTAAAATGACAGCCCACAGACGCGGAACGAATAATAATTTTTATTTAATAACAAAAATATCCATGTTTTTTCTTCTAATCAGGGCGTGTTTATTAAATTTTCTGAATGACTGCCAAATGGGTCAATGACAAGCTACTGGACGTCTGCGCTCCAATTTCCTCGATAGCTGACAGATACGTCGTAAATTACAGACAAAACAAACATCAAGAGTAACAGGGGGGGGATAAATAATGTGTGTGTTAACAGGCAAGCTAAACTGATAGTTACTGATAGCGAAGTTTGGAAATATGTTAGTGTTGTTTTAGTATCTCAACTCTCTCTTAAGTAGTCGGCACACCAAACGCGTTTTAGGAGAAGGGTAGGTTGAACGCGGGCGCGTGTTGACTATTATTTATTTATTTATTTATTTATTCATAGAATGTATGGAACTTGGAACACCAAACAGTAGCGAGGGGCGTTCAAAAGATACAGCTCTTAATCTATAGGATAGATGCTAACTTCCCATTTTATCGAATTTCACTTCATAGATTGTATGATTTTATTGAACGCTATATTTTTTATTAAAAGTTGTTCGATAAAATAATGGTACTTACCTACGACAGATAGACGGACGGACAACGTAGGGATAGTAATGCGGTCCCGCTTGCACTCTTTGGGAACAGAACCCAGAATAAATTTCAGTAAGTTCGAGCGATTATTAAATTGAATCAGTAATAACGTCGCGTAATCACCTCGCAAAAAATAATGTACACATTCAAAAAGATTAGAAAAGATTAAATTGGCTTTTTCAATTGAGTTGCTATTTATGGCAAATACAAAAAAATTCTGCGATAAGTAAATAATTTTAAAAAGATGTAAAAGAAATTGGCGGTAATGGATTTAATACATCATACGAAATGAACGTCGAACATGAAAGAGAAAAATAATATGAATACTTGAATTTATTGAATACTTGGATAAAATGATTTCGTGAATTTTTAAGATTGCTGCCTGGCGCTGTTAATAAAATGACATAATTATTATGTTTTTCATACTAATATTACTAATATTATAAATTGCCCGTTAGGTACCGGGTTTTGAATGTTGCCACTCCATGCCTTCCCGTGGATGTCGTAAGAGACGACTAAGAGACTAAAGACTGTGTAGTGCTGTTAGGCGATGGGTTTGCAATCTGTCACTAATACACTGGATAAAATCTTAGCCTGGTTGTGCAAAATGTGGTCACAGAATTATCAACAAGTTTTTGGAGTTGTTGGTGAGTCTGTGGCTCTGCCTACCCCACTCTGGGAATGAAGGCGTGAGTTTACGTTATGTGTTATCCATACTAATATTATAAATGTGAAAGTGTGTCTGTCTGTCTGTCTGTCGGTTACCTCTTCACGCTTAAACCGCTGAACCGATTTAGATGAAATTTGGTATGGATATAGCTTGAGTCCCGGAGAAGGACATAGGCTACTTTTTATCCCGGAAAATTAGACAAAACCTGAGGGAGCAGCGATAAACGACTTCTACGCGGACGGAGTCGCGGGCAAAAGCTAGTTTTATTATAAACACGAAAGTAACTATATTCATTTGTTTGTTACGCTATCGCAGCAAAACCTCTGAACTGAATAAAAATCGTAATGAAATTTGGTAAAGGGACAGCTTGGACCTAGTCATTACATAGGAATTTTTTGTCTCGAAAATGTATTACAGTCCCCGAGGGAATAGCGAAAATTGACTTCTATGCTGACAGAGTAGTTGTCAACTGCTAGTAACAAAAAAAAAAAATATGTACCTACTGTAGGTTGTTAAACATAAAAAAAAAACAATTTTCCTTCATTAGGCTTCAAAAGGCTAATAGAAACAAGCAAAGACCACAGAGATAATTTTAATTAACAATAAAAAAAATATCTAACTGATAAAGTTCTTTTATGATTGAAGTTTTGTTATGTGAATTAAAACGATAAAGTCTCCCCTGTTCTAAGACGACAATATCATATCCAAAAGGCAGTGCATTAATGTGAATTTCATCCTTGACGTTTGTTTATTGAAAAAACACGGTGACGTGTTTGTTTTAGTACTAATATCACCAAAAGATGTTAAATTTAATCAATGTTAATTCACTGTTAGTTCTTACATTTTGACAGCTGTTAACGCTCTAATCGTCTGTTAAGTGGATGGCATCGTTTGGTGAAATTAGTACTTAGATTTGTTCCCAATCATTGTTATCTTGACTTAATCACTTTACTCAAAGACCGTAAAGATACGAATAGATATTTTAGATTCAGTTTGCAGCACCATTAAAACTAAAAACACTTTAGAACACTTCAACTAAGTACTAAGCAAGTCCATGTTCATAAAGTTTCTCGTGGACTCGTGGTAGGATTTAGCGATGCACAGCACCACTTTGTTGACTATACAGACAGTTTGTTTAGTTTCCTAGTGGTTTGTTTTGCTCAAATAAACTGGACAAAGGAAAATATTTATGTCAAACAGCGAAGAATATTTTGACATGATTTTTAACGCTTCAATTCCTATGAGAAGTAAATTTTAAGAATAGACATCGCTTCATTTGACCCGATAACTGAGCACGCATAGACAAAATTCATAACGCGAACGATAGCGATTTTGGACAACTGACAAAATGTATAATGATTAACGTAAGATCACGAACTATCGCGTCGGCTGCTTATGTGAATTCCAATACATTTTATCAGTTTTCAAAAATCACTAACGTCAACTTTATGCACCTTAGCTTGGCCCCTAGTGTTACTTATAGGAGTTTAAGTTCTATCTTAGATTATTATAATTAATTACTTGTGTTCGGATCATAATCAGCTTTAATTTTTATGACATCATTAGAAACCGTAATAAAATACATCACAAAAACTTTTAAACAACGATATTATTATTAACATGTTTACAAATTTGTGGATAATTGCGCCTTGTACCTACTCCTTGAAAATATCTCATCTTCGTAAAATTAGTCGGTAACTAAAAATCATCAATTTAATTTACCAGCTAAAAATTAATATAATTTTCATAATTAATTACGAATTCACACAATTCAAATTGTATTTTCACTTATCGCAACTATCACGTGCCAATCGAGTCAAATTGGAACAATAGTTTTATCACAATCAATCGAACAAAACTTCCTTTTGACAATAGTTGACAATACTAGTGAAATTCTTAATAACTACTTCAACTAGTCCTTCTTAGCTAATTACTTCAAAGTTATTTGAAGACAGATTAATTAGTTAGAAAATTCTGCACGGACTATCTTACTACGCAAGGGTTTTAAAATTTTCACTAATTTTATTGCCTTAATTAACTGAAAGATTTACATTTAAGTTGGCAAAATTTTGATCAAGTTACTTAAGTAAATAGTAGTTTCTGACACGAATAACAATGCCTTTAACCATTAGGTCAACTTGATTTACGACACAAAAACAGGTTGGTCTCATCGGTCCCTTGTAGAATAAAAATATACCGTAGAGGTCCACATGCGATGTGTATTATAATTTATAATAGCCTACTTAAAAAACTAAAAGCAGAACAAATATATACCACTTTTATCAATACATACATACATACATTAAATCACGCCTGTTTCCCAGAGGGGTAGGCAGAGACCACTTCTTTCCACTTGCTACGATCTTGACAAATGGGTGAATTGCAGAAAAAATGTACCTTTTAGTTTATCTACTGTCCCGTGAAAACGCGGTGGATTTAAAATTATATTATGGGAAGAAACGAGAATGTAATTATTTTTCTTTAAAAATAAGGATTCTTAAAATTCAGATAAAATTATTTTTATTTTTATTCTTTTTTATTTATATAATAAATAATAAAAATAAACCTGTGATACGCGAGTACTTCATATATTATGTTCATGTCCCGATTCCGAGTGTGTTTTTATCTGCGAAATTTGTTACGATTTATATTAATTCTTATAAAGCATAACTGTAAATTATTCAGTCCTTTTTAGTTAATCTTCAAGTTCCGTACAAATATATTCAATTTTATTGTAAATAGTTTAGAAATTTTAATATTAATGTACCTGTCCCAACTTACTGGACTTTCGTTACTCAGCTTTAGTTACGGAGCATTTAATCCCAATAAAATGTTTTATATCTTAGTAGAATTACTTTTTATCAATCTGGCAATACCTTGACATCCTATCAAACTGTTGAACACAGCGAAACCCTTTTTTTTGTCAACGAAGTGGCACGCGGATCGACAGCCTAGTGTATGAAATCTAAAAATCTCAGGGTGATAAACGGCGATTTTCTCAGGTAAAAGTTTCATTATCGTACACCACTATTCATTACCTTAGTTTTACTCTGCTTCTTAAGAATTTACAAAGTCCTAAAACAATTTATTACACTTTTGAAGGGAAATAAATATTTATTTTAGGTTAAGATTTCTCATATTATCATTCTCGTTTCGTTATTTTTCGTTATGTAACGAAACTGAGAAAGAGTAAAGCCTAGTTCATACAATACAACTATAGGGAAAATGTTGGTGTGTAAGTTGGTTTTTGTTTGTTTGTTTTAAGAATACCGTACTTACGGCCCTTAATGCACAATGTGCTATTTCACATCACCTATTCGGAAAAGGGACTTTTCTTCCCTGCTGGGAGGGATCGAAGTGGCACTTTTAGGTTCAAGGACATTTTGTTGCCAAATTTGATATTTATGTTAAATTTGATAATTTCCTGTAGTAAACTTTGATAATTTCAGCACTTAAAAAGAGTGTAAATAATTAAATTAGTTTTCTCACTAAGATCTATTATTTTCCTCATAGGTGATGTGTGAAAACAGTATGTATCACACAGTAGCAAAATTATTTCCACCTTGTGCGTTAACACTTGAATCCCTCACTACGCTCAGGATTTCATGTACGCCCTCGCCGTAAATATGTCATTTTGCTCCCTTGTCACACAATCTACTATTATTTTGTTGTTAGGTTTATCTTTGTATAAAAGATTGTTGCTGTTTTCCATATTGTATACCTATATGATAGATAACGCAGTGAAGACCTTTTTTAGAGAAGAAGACAAAAGATTATAGATTTTTAAAGAAACAAAACAGTTGGCTGTGTTTAATAAAGACTGTTACATTCTAACCTCCTTACTTATAAACGTGGAATTAGCTTGGAATAGTTTATGCCATGCTTTGTCACTTTCTGTCAGATGCAAATGTCATAATTACAGATAAGGACAAAGCATGACATAAACTATTCCAAGCTTATTCCACGTTTATAAGTAAGGGGGTAAGACTGTTTATTCAAATTCTTGAAACGATTAATATACATTTATAAAAACTATTAGAAATTACTTAACAATTCAGTAGATCATTTGTGTTATTGTATTCACTATGATTATGTAAACCAAAAATTATGAATAAATACTGCTGATTAAATTAAAACATTTCATTAAATAATTCTGTGAATGAAACCACAAGATATCACTAGTATTATTCCATGTGTCCGACGCTTTATGTTATCAGTTTCGTTACACCAATTATCAATTTCGTTAACTCTCAGTTTCGTTATGAAATTCAAAAGGTACATATTTTCTGCAATTCACCCAAATCTCTTTCGCTTCTCACATTCATACATCGAGTTATGCACGCACGTCGGTTTCGGGTACTTAAAATTAGGCCCTTTTCCAGTATTTCTCCGATTTGATTCGAAAAAGTACGCCCAGGGCGGCCCCTTCCGACCCTTCCACTTTTATCAATAAACTTACAAAAATTTTTTTGATTATGAATTTTATTGTTAGGTTCTACACTTTGTCAGAATAGCTAGAAAATGAAATAATTATAAGGATCGTAACAAGTGGAAAGAAGTGGTCTCTGCCAACCCCTCTGGGAAACAGGCGTGATTTAATGTTGTGTATGTACAGTCGACTACAAAGAGGTGTATTCACTTTTTCACCTTACTGCATTGTAATAAGGTCCAAAAGTGGATACATCTCTTTATCGTCTACTGTACACCATTGGTAAAAAATAAAGTAGATAAAGAATAATAGTTTTACATTTAAAGTAGATAGAGTAGCCCACACGAAATTAATTTATCTAATCTTATAAACAATCTGTAGGTTAAAAATTCCGTCCTCATAGATTATTCAAATATTATTGTTTTAAAATCCAGCCTGTTCAAGGTTCGTATCCTAAGGGTAAATATTTAGTCACGTAGTTTGTTGATCCGTCTGAATGTCTAGATTTCACTAGCAGATGTTTGAATATTTTTTTAACATTTCCGTGATACTATTTCATATGCATTATGTATGCCCAACTTTTCGTGATAAAAGGTTTTTTTTTGCTGAAAATTTAACTAATAGTTGAACCATTATGCCATAACAGGAGGATAAACAAATAATTCTGCTCTAAAGATATTTAGGATTATACTTCGAAAACAGTTGACACAATTTACCAAATCATCATTTACTTGGCAAATTTTGCACTCGCAGCTGAGACTATAATTTTGTCACCCTTGTTTCACAGAAAAACTATAAAGCTGGACAATACATTATTAATTTAGCACCTAACTTCAGATTCGCGTTCCTATAACTAAACTACACTAACGAGCCATCGTTACTGCTACTATCATGATCAACAACGCACACTCCCTGCAGATTGAAAGCACTAATATGGTTTCCCAAGGCGTCACGCGGACGGAATTTCATATAACCAGAACATGCATGTCTTGTATTTTCTCGCTTTTCGCTCTGTGCGTCTCTATCGTTTCAGACTAGCTAGAAAGGGTTATCCAAACGACAAACAAGTTGCGGACAAGTTTTGCCAGCCGTCCTGAGAAAGGGGTGTAATGAGATACCCATCCGTCTTCTTTGAGGCTTCACCAAAATATTTCTACAGTAACGACGTCTTTTCTCATAGCTGACGCGTTTTAAAAGCCATGGAAATATCAATCTAATTTGGCATTTTCGCGTCAATCAAATTCATTGTTGCGTGGTTTGTTTGAGACGATAAGGTATTTATTTTTAAATGTGAATAGCAAGTGTATTGTTTAAATGAGTAAATGATTGATCGATGAGTTGAGAGAGTAAACAACAGTTACGAAGATTTTTTTAATAATATGCCTGTAACATCCCTGCATTGGCCCGGATAGCCAGAGATGTAGGTTGGAATCCTACCTAAGACCGCCGATTTTTTTTCGCTTTAATATAGATCAACTGTTACGGAATTTAATTATTAAGCCGCCTTGGATCCTTGTCGCAAAAGTTGAATAGAAGTCAATTAGAAGTCAAGTTATTTGACGTAATGACATTATTAAAAGCCTCTTCAATTAAAGCCTTCAACTAAACAACTAACGTCCTATACAACTCCTAATAATAAAATGTAGTTTAGACACAAAAAACAATAAAGTTAAGTTTAATTTGCTGTCAGTAACAAAATAAAGCTATGTTTAATGGTGTGTAATTGTGTGTAATTGTAATTGTAATTGTGTGTAATTGTGTTTAATTGTGTGTATGGGTTCAAATAGAGTCCTATTATAATTGAACATTTTAAATCCAATTATTTCCATACCATCCATAGAGCTACAAAATAGAATAACAATATCCGGACCAGCAAACTGTTTCAATTAAACTCGATATATGCACACAAAACAAATTTACTGAGTAAAGCAAAATATAGAAAAGTAAACCATGCACCAAAATTTAAGGAATATAACAGATCCAATTTAAACCCGTTTTATACAGGATGTGTCATTAAAGGCAGCAAATAAAATATGACTGTTGTGTCACTCATTGGTGATTATTGATTAACCATGTAACTCGTTTATTGAAAATAAAAAAATATATTTTTATCGTTTGAATAAAAAAATCTTCCACTATTTTTTTCAATAAAACTGTAGATTACAAACTCGTAATTCTACTAGACCATCGGATTGTAAAAAGTCTTAAGACAGGTTCAATCCAATCTTGGATCCAATTCGTGCAATTACGCAAAGTTGCACAGTTCGGACTTTCTTACTATTCTACAGAGAATTTTATAGACTCATCGGTGTGAATTTAAATTGTTTACGTGACGACCTTTTTTATGAGTTCTATAACGGTTCAAATAGACACCTTGAGGGCTTTATAAGCCATAGTGAACCTCATAAATTCCCCTTCTTCTATAAGTAGTTATCGATGCGATATCCGAATGGGGCTATAAGGAAACCTCAATCTCTATTATTTATAACCAGAAGGAAACATAAAAGTGAATGTTTACATTGTGCCGATATGAGAGTAAGGGGGCGTGCTACAAAAACTATTGTAACACATTCGGTTTTCTAAAAGAAAAAGGGATTATAAGAGTATAAAGTTCATATGCTCATAGTGCGTTGTTGCTTTGTTTGGCAGCATTGGCCTCGTTCTGAGGATTGGTGATGGGATAATATACTCTTGCAAAAGGTTTAGGACGACTCTCTTGAAATGTTTAGAGCCCTAGACAGACGTGAAGAGAGATATTTATGTTGGCGTGGAACGTGAACTCTCATACAAAATGATACCAGAATTGTTTTCCTCTTCTCTAGGAAAAGTTACAAAAATAACAATAAATACGAGAAGGATCCTGCAGTTTGGTTGTTTTTATTACGTGTCACTTTGATCAGTTTTCATTTCACCAAAAGCTATTTCTGCTACACCTGTTTTATTTTTACGAATTTCGTTGGTCATATTTTAATCGCAGAGGTTAAATAATATTGAAATTGAACATTTTATACATCAAGCTGTGAACTGAATGAGAAAGCGACCAACAACATCCTAGATAATGCGTCGCATATCGAATATGTCAACAAAATAAATGTTATGTAATTCGTATTCTGTTGTTTTCGTACATCCCCCTTAACTTTGTGAGGTGTAATCAACAAATGTCGATTTGTTATCTCATATTGTCGAAACTTTGAATAACACCAGGTTTTTTTGTATTCATCGAATCGAAAGATTTAAAGCTACATTCTCGTATGAGTAGTGTTGGTCCCTGAATATAAAATTTCTTAAAATATCCGTTTTCGTTTATTTTTCGTTCCAATTTTTACTTTCACGTTGAAACGGTTCCAATTATTGAGTAAGCATTAATTTTTGGTATAAAATATAATGTAAAAATTAAACCTTTGTGAATTCTGTTACACCTGTTGTTAGAATAAGATTTAATGTAACGGTCTGTATCATTTTTGTATTCTTGGAATTATGGTTGACACAACTAAGCTGTTAGATATAGATCTTGGAAAAAAAACGTATTTCTAAATATTACATGCGAGAGTGAGTGTGATAAATATAGACCTATTGTAAGATTTTTGATCTCTACCTTTTTCAATATTTTCGTAGTTTTTGACGCTAGGAAATCTATAAAAATTACAAAGAATGTACTTATAACATGAACACTAAAATCAAAGCTCTAATTGGAAACACAATAGCGAAAATTTACGTATAACCAAGTAATATATCAAACCACCTTAACGCTATTTTAATCTAAGTACACCTCGCGTCATGCGTTGGTTTAATATTTCTACGGTACACTGGGGTTAAATTTGTAGTTAATTATTTGAAATCTCGCTAGGGTCGGCATGTTGTAAATTCAAGGTTCGTAGAACACTACTTAAATTTTGTATGAAAGTATGCGTAATTTATAAACTGTAATCACATATGAGATTATACTAGTTAACTGGGAGGTCAGCATTAAATACAGTAGATAAACATTGTTGGATTGTACTTTTTGGTGATGATACTTCATTAGTTTTCAAGGTAGATAGAAAGTCCGTGGACTACAGTAGGATAAATGCCACACTAGTTAAAGTACTAATTTGGTTTACTATTAACAATTTACTATTTTAGTAAAATTTAAAAGTAATTTACTTTTTTAATAGCTTAATTTGCCTAATGTTTAACCGGTAGATTTTAGTAAACGAGTGTCTGCAAATGGTAGATAAGGCAGTTTATCTGGGCATAACAATAGATAAAAATTTGCGATGGATACATGTAGCTGTACTGGCAGTTAAACTAAGTTCAGCAGCTCACGCCGTTACAAAAATTAGACAGCTCGCAGCTCGTTTAGTTTATTATAGGTTATTTCTATAGTGTCATGTATTCTGGTTTGAGGTAAGGCAGCTGAAATACAAACTATATTTTTTTACAAAAAAGGGCCACTCTTTCTATTTATAACTTAAATTCCCGTGACTCCAAAAGAGAACTTAAAAAAAAATAGTTTCTTAACTGTAGCGTCTCAATTTGTTTATGAGAATATTATTTATGTTATTAAGAATTTAGATTATTTGACCAAAAATTCTGATACAAATATAATTTAAATACTAGAAATAATAAAAAAACTGATTTTTGAAAATTCAGCGTCCGTAAAGTTTATAAATAATTTGTGCGTTAGAATAGCAAAGATACAGGCAATATTTTATTAAACTTTTCTATGAACACATAATAAATTATGCCATCGATGGAAAGTGCGATCTTAGGCAAAAACATGCAATCTCAGGACTACAGTACGTTGTTAATATTGAAACATCGCTTAGGCCGTGTGTTAAATGAAAACCCTTAACTGATATTCTATATCACATAAATACCAAGATGTGTTTGCACCCATTTTATTCAAAGTATTGTCCTATAAAAGAGAAAACCTCCCTTATTTGAACTTTTTAACCCTTTGTAAGCCCGTCGAAGTACCAGGGTCTCAAAGCCCGTGGTGTGGTGTTTGCATAATCTCAAATCGCATTTGCTCGTGTTCACATGCATGGGAAGAAATAGGGAAACCTTTGATTTGGAATCGTTGTATCTTTTTTTAGCAATTTGATGCCGTTAGTCGCAACTGACATTCAATCTCATCTAATTTAAGCACCATTATTATACTTACGTCAAATTGGTTCTAAAAAAGCGCATAACGTGTTAAAAAGCACTTTGGTAGAATTTTATTTCTTTATAAGCACGTTGAAGTACCAGGTTTTCAGAACCCGTGCGGTGTTTGCATAATCTTAAAGCGCATTTCCTTATGTTTTCACGATACGCTGATAGCAAGGAATACATACATGAGCAGAAATAGAGAACCTTTGATTTGAAATCGTTTGATCTGACTTTGGCGATTCAATTCTGCTTGTCGCAACAGACTGAGGTGTTATGCTCTTAAAAAGTGTTTCGTTTCGAAAGGTCAATCAATCGAGCGATGTATACGAGCGATTTATAAGCTACCTAATTCAGAATGCACGTTCTATAGTGTTAATTGTGTGCTCTATCAGGACAACTAAAACTCGCCGGTTAAAATAATAATACGTCCGTCGAGTTGAAAAGTGTTTTTTTTTGAAGTTATCGTATTGTCGATGTTATGACAACTTTTATTTACTTCACATTAATGGCGGCCGAGTTAAAACAAGGCGATAACAATATTTAAAGCAATATTGTTTTACTAAGTAGAATAGAGCCCCTGATATTCAATACATAAGCACGATAGTTTGATTACGTCCATTTTGTACTAAGTTTTGTCCTAAAACCAGCGCATACTAAAAATTAAAAATCATTCTAAGCTTGTTGAAGTCCCGGGGCCGCAGAACCCGTGTGGTGTTTGCATATTCTCAAATCGCATTCGCTAGTGTGTTAACTATATAGCTTAGGGCGAGGAAGACGCGCATGAGAACCTTTGAAATGGATCCGTCTAACATCGGCTACTCGTTTCTGTTAGTGCTGAGCAAATAAAATTCGCCTGAATGCATCAAGGCAGAGTTTAAATTGGTTTGGTCTTGTGTTTGCATACGTATGTGTAAACATGTACAGTCAACAGCATAAATAAGTGATGATTTATGTACCTTGTCGTTTTCAATCGTTTCACAATTTTGTATAATATTTCAAACACGACGTTAAAATGACAAGGTACATAAATCATCACTTATTTATGCTGTTGACTGTACATATAACGTCCCACGAATGCAAAGACCGTGATGTGAGCTAGGCGAGCCAATTTTATTCGGGTTAGTTCCTATGGACCACCTTCATTTAAAACTTCGGATGTCCTATGACTTTTACACATCAATCGAGTCTAAATTGGGAAAAAGTATAACGTATTACAAATTTCGATCCATAATATAATTATTTTCAACTCTGCCGTCATTACTGTCAAGTAAACAAGAGAACGTGAACAATACGATAACATGTCAAAAGCAATAAGGTTTTACCGATTAAAATAGAGCCCATGGATTGTTGACGTAGTACCTGAATTTGACTTATCCTTGTATTTTTTTATTACCGTTTTAACTTAAAGCCCATTTAGAACAGATGATATACGAATTCAACAGACTTTAATACCTAGTAGAACACACGTTCATTAAGTTTTATGATACCTTAAAAGTCACGTGCTGTCATATTCTAGCTTGGCGTATTAGAGTGAAAGAAGGTGTTATAATAAAATATTAGTGCTTTAAAACATTTATGCAACTGTGGGTAGTTCACCAGTATAAGGTGAGTATTAAATAATTAACAGAAGACTTAATTAATCGTGATAAATGACTTTAGAACAAGTTAAATAAATATAGTTCTCAACTTTATCTTCACGTTTAAGTTCTGGCAGCGTTAAAATTCTTTTAGTTTGGAATGCGCTCTCAGGGACAAGTTTAAATACAAGGAACTTGTTAAAATGAGGGAGGAAAAAATGTTTAAAAGATGTTACCGAGAAACTGAGGTAGATTCTAGCTGGCGAGACATAACAGATAGTTATTTATTTTTAAACAAAATTATCATAATTATTTTTAAATACTTAATTAAGCTATAAAAAAATACCGGTTTCATTCGAATGGCCAAATAGTGTAAAATCATTATAATCATAAAATGCATTTATAATATAAATACCTAGCAATGTGTTTTATACATAATGGTAAATCTGTATTAAAATAGTAGATAACTCGTTTCTAGTTACTTGAAAAAGTAATGGTAACCTGAAAAATTTAAACTGAACTTTGTAGACAATCGTCTAATATTCTTGCCGAACGCATAAAACACGAAAATTAATACTTGAATTTTTTTAACATAATTAATAGTCCTAGTAGAAAAATAAATAAGTCTCCCCATTTTGATCAATTTTTTCCCAATAAATCTAAATCAACTTCGTGAATAGACAACACTGTTTCCAATACCCAATGTTTAAGGTCTAAGTTTGAATGTTTCTTGGGTTTTTTATTGCCTTGGATGAAGTTCGCCGCGTTGTGTACTTACTCGAACAATCTGCGTCGTGTGCTCGTAACTGCAAACAAAAGAAGCGAGATTTGAAAAAAACGGATCCCCGCGTTTACATTATACACAGATTATTGAAAATCACTTCCGTACTTTTATTTTTAATATAAAAAATCAGTATTGGCTTAATATTGAAAGCTCGAGATAACAAGGTATCATCTCACAAAAATTTACTTAGTCTCAAACCAAGTTCTAAGCTTGTATTAGGCGAGGCAATGGTAAATATAGTTATAAATAGTAAATATCAAGACTCAGGATCAAATACTCCCAATGAAATTGCCCCTATCGGGAATCGAGGCTGGGATTGCTGGCATCATAGGCAAGGCCAATACCTACTCGGCTAAATAGTGCCCGTACCTATGATGATCTACGATCTGTCTCTTTCTTCCTCATAATTATAATAAAACTAGGTATTTCCCGCAACTGTTGTATATTCCGAGAGAAACTATCTTGGAGGCATTTCACGGCTACGCGAAGACGGAACAAAAACTGTTTCGCTTTTAAAAGTGGTGACTGACTTGTAACATTTCGGTGTAATGTATCACCTGCGGTCGTTATATTATCGCACCCATTAGAATTATTAGATAAGAGCTGCGAGTGATACATCACACTGAAATGTTACAATTCAGTCTCCACCTTATGCGTTAGATGGGTTGAAACCGTTACCTATTTACTTCGAGGATGGTTTAATGAAATAAACTATAAAGGGTAGGACCTTCAACATAATCCGCGTCATTAAAACTTTTCCAATAAAGCTTTTATTTCGAGCAAGATAAATGTACAAAGTTTTTAAATATCGTTTAATAAATATGGAACAACACAAAAACAAGTTTTTGGGTAAAAAAATACTATTAATAATTAAGCGAAAAAACTAACGTGAAATTTTATTGCCTGTTTTACAGACAAATTTTAACATGTTGAGTTGTTACTGGAATTAGTTATACTAAAAAAAGTTCCCAAATTAAACTCTAAGCTTGTACTGCGAGTACTAGGCAACATTAAATTATGAATACTAAAATATGTTAATCGATAATAAAAGACAAAAATATAAAAGAAAACATCAAACCCGAGTCCGCTAGCTTCACAGGTAACTAAATACGCTATCAAAAAAACCGGCCAAGTGCGAGTTGAACTCGCGTGGAGAGGGTTCCATACCGTATATACATTTTTTTTTGATCGAATTCGTATAGGTTTTCCTGTAATCTATATTTTGTATTTTTTTTTTCAAAATTTTAGGCTCAGTTGTTTAGGAGATTGGGGAATGGTCAATTTTTGTCTTCTTTCATGAATAAAATGATAACTATTTATTTTACAATAATAACAAAAATGTAGTTGAGATCCTCATAACGAGCCCTTGCATTTGATATATAACCCAATAAGGTTTGAAACTTATTTTTTAATTTCCTAATTTGTCCCCGAAAATTACCCTTATTTAAAAAAAATATATATATTTACTTCGCACATCTGTGTTTGGGTCATCAATTTACACAATATGTATTCCAAATTTCAACTCAATCGGTCCAGTAGTTTCGGGGCAAATTGGCTGCGACCGACGACGGACAGACAGACAGACGCACGAATGATACTATAAGAGTTCCGTTTTTTAATTTTTTGTACGGAACCCTAAAAATAACCATAACATAAAATAATATTTTGTTAAACTGAAACCTAGCGGTACATTTGACAAAAAAGTTACAGCAACGCGTTTAAAAATACGGATAAATGAGTAACTTTCGAACAATTGAGTTTAAACTCGAGTTTCCAGGCAACTGAAACACGATCGCCAATTTGGATGATATTCAGTTTTTTTTTATACCATTGAATAGAAAGGAAGTTCAATGAATCGCGTTAGTGTTGCCAACAAAAACAAAAAGCCAACGTTTGGGAAATGTGCAAAAGCTAAATCGGTCCACGGTGTATGAACATTTTAAATAAAGTGAGTTTTTATCGATATTTTGTTTAAGTGGAAAATTTCTTTTTTCATTATGAAACATATTTAACTGGAGAGAATATTGAAAGTTGTAACACGAACCATATAAACTGGAATTTTGACCCATATAATTTGTTTTATTTTTATTTTAGTTCAGTTTTTTCAGAGGCTCCTTTACAAAGACAGAAATAAAATTATTTATTTTGCTTAAAGTTAGACAACTACCTATTTATAATCTTCTCGTCCCGTATTCACAACTTCCTGAGCCTTACATTAAAATGTATATCAGCTTAAGCAACTTAAGATCACGGGCCATCAGCTGAGCCCGGAACTTCGTTGCGAAGTCATTAGCTTGATTAAATCCTACCTTATTAATTAGCCATTAAGTGAGATATTTAGGGTGATACCGGAGGGCCCTGTGGAAATTGTTTCGATTCACTTGTTTCGGTATAAGGAATTACGAAATAAGATTACCTACTAAAATAATGTTCTTAACTGCGTTACTAAAGTCAACGTTTAATGCAAAACCGCACAGGAGCATGTCGGAACATGCTCAGTGAATGTATAGTTCCGTCCCATTACTACAAAAACGTAAAATGAAGTTTTTTAGGGCTATCTTAGCCTCGTAAGCCCCCGCGTACTTGTACAAGTACAAATTAATGATGGTAGATCAGACCTCACTACTCACTAAAATATATTTTTAACTCTAAAGCACTAATTAATAGACTCTAAAGCACTATTTTTAATATGTACAACAACGCGTGTATGTTTGTTTTTTATGTATGTGGTATAGTACATTCGGTAGTGAGGACTACCGCTATTAAGAAAACACATGGCTTACGAGGTTAGACAATTTTCAATTAAGTCGTCTGTAACTCCACTAATAAATAGTTTAGTTTAATTAAGTTTATTTATTAATTTTGCACAAATAGGCTAAGATGTTTACTATCGTATAGTGACAGGTTGCAAGCCCATCGCCTAACAGAACTACAAGCCTATATTCCCTTAGTCGCCTCTTACGACATCCACGGGAAGACATGGAATGGCTCTGTTCTAAAGGGGCAACCACACGGGGTTTTATTTCTTTTTTGTTTTGTTTACATCAGTTTAGAGTGTGTGCTATCCTACTAATATTATAAATGCGAAAGTTTGTGTGTGTGTGTGTGTGTGTGTTTGTTACTTCTTCACGCTGCAACGGCTGGACGGATTTGGATAAAATTTGGAATGGAGATAGCTTATACCCTGGATTAACACATAGGTTACTTTTCATCTCGGAAAATTTAAAAGTTCCCGAGGGAATAACTATAATCGAAATCTAAGTGGACGAAGTCGCGGGCAGAAGCTAGTGTGTGTATAATCTTCCGTGTTGTCACTGGATGGTTTCAACGCCAGCATAACGCTGACTTGGAACCATTTCGTGACAACAGGTATCTTGTCGATGTCGTTATTTTGTTACGTTTTGTACGTATATTTGTTACGAATAAATGTTTATTCTATTCTATTCTATTCTATAATAAAGTCTACTTCGTTGGCTGTAGTGAGTGGGTACACGGAATTCCAGTCCAGTTATGTACCTAGACTGTCTTTTTATTTATTTTGTTATTGGTCTGAGTGCGCTGTGTCTATACTATACATTCTTACTAAATTTTAGCTTTGTGACTTTGATAGTTTCCGAGTAACAGCGAGTGTGACCAGACAGACAGACAAACAGACAAATGGACGTGTCGAAACTATAAGTTCCCAGTTACTACGTAACCCAAATCAATAAATCATAGCAAAAACAATTAAGCGGGCTTTACACGGGTGTCTATAGAGGTGCGGCTAGTTATTTACCTCATTTACAAAGGTCGATAAAAATCACTAGGGACTTGTCCACTAGTACGGTAGATTTTAGTCACCATCACCAGCCGCATGCGGCCAGTCGCTGCGCGGCCAAAGTCGGATGCTACTCTGCTTCGGGGCTTGTGACTTTAGTCACTTGAGCCTAACCGAATTGCCATTTAGACGGTCGATTTTCGCCGTGTCACATAACCGCGCCGCGGAAATCGACCCGTTTAAACGTAGAAACCCTTTATTAGTTTACAGTCCGATCCTGCGTGTTGATTCCAACAAATCTATTCTAACACTTAGGAATGCGTCACAACAAACAGACTTCAATGGACCTCCAAGGTAATGTTTGATGTACTAATTGAAGGCAAATTACTTAAACGTGTTCCTGTTGTTAGTCTTCATTCTGACAATGACAGTTGAATATAATGATACCAAGATCACATCCATTAAAGCCAGATTGTTTTATACCTACTGATACCTTGAAGTGATGACCTTGAAGCAAACACTTGATTTGTGTTTCCTTTTTGTTGTATCCGAGTAGTGATTTATAATAAATCTATCAAAATACATTGCGCGGTTTAAGAGGAGTTAAAAATGTATACTAGGTATTATTACATTTAAACCTTAATTTTAAACCTCGTTGCATTTTCAATTTGAAACTAGATATTCGAGTAAAATGCGTTTTAACGTCTATCTTATGCAAGGAGTTTGTTTTGAGGGTTTGCACTTATGTATTCACATTAAAGACGCTTGTATGTATTACCATTTCCAGAATACTAAATTAAATGGAGACATTTAGTATTTTACTATTTTATATTATTTGTGAAGGGATCCACCGCTGTAAAGCGTATTCTGTACAAAAAACAACCTATTATAAATCTATTACGGTTCAAAAGTTACAGCTCTTAGAAGAAAAGACAGATCCCATTTGAGACCTATTGTTAATTTTAAACGTTGATTATAATAATGCTAACACGAAGAGAGTAAACTTGGTGAAATAATCTCGCTTTAAATTTCACCAAGTAGTCTCATTACACCAGTCTGACTGCCACCAAAGAAGGCCGCTTACTAGAATGTAGTAGTCAAATCATTCTATACTCTATTTGTAACCACATTAAATCTAAAATGCTTATACCATGACTATGCAGTTAGCCTCCTTCTTTGATATCAAGGTAGCTGATCCTGGCGTACGCGAATATAGCGTCAGGTACAACGTGAGAGCTTCTAATGGAAATGTATAGTAATTAAACATGTTACTCCTTACTAACGAGCATAATATCTTCATTAAATACGCATACGTACACGAAAAGGCATATTCCGTGTAAGGTGTTGTGTTCTATTTTGTACTGAACGACTCGGAAGTCGACGCAGGGGGCCTAATATGGCTGTCTCGTACTTATGTAAGTGTCAGACAGTGACGGATGTTTTATACACATTTTCTCACGCGATAAACGCAGCTACGAGTATACTAGGCCCGCAGGACTAAAATTGAACTTTTTATGGCTTGGAGAAGGTAAACAAGCACACAGGCCACCTGATGGTAAGTGGAATCAGTATTCTGTGACCCAAGGACATTTTCATCCTCGACACCAAAATTTCAAGATTGCTTGCGAGATCCTAAGACCGCAAATCTAAGTTGTCAACCCTGAGGGCTAAGATTGAATGCCTCTATGCTAGTAATTCCACCTGTTGTCTTATCCCTACACTGGAACACATCAATGCGAATACTGCTGCTTGGCAGTAGGTTATGGGATAACGATATGTTTTTTTTTACAGAAATGCTACTTTCATTACACCTGAGCTTAGTAGTAGTAGTAGATACTCCTAGTTTCTCTATCCACTCCAATTGAGAATATGCAAGTGCATATCAATGTTTATGGAAATGAGTGGGAACTAAGGAAAAAGCGGTTGATTATAATAATATGCCAAAAAAAAAGTTATTTTCTTCCTATACTTTGATACTTCCCTCCATGATGTTTCCTCAGCACTACGACACGTCCTTCTTTAAACATTGCTTAAAAAGAGTATTCACTGAAAGGCATATAAACTTGTCTGTGCCCGTGGCATTGCTGATGTTTATAGGCGACGGTAACTTACCATCAGATGGTCCGTCTGCTTGTTTACCTTTATTATAGCTATAAAAAAAAATGCTGTCGTCATGTATTTTATCGCAGGTTTCTATTGTTTTAATTATGTTTATTTTATTTATTAATCAAGTCACAGTCCAACTAGTTTCAAAATGATAATTATATACTACACATAAAATGAAGGTTAATAATATTATGTTCTCGTATTACCTAGGGTGACGGCACCAATGATGGACAATTTTAGCTGACAGGCACCAGTAATGGACACTTCACTCTGTATTTAAATTTCATACGGTCGTAAATTGATTGTTGTAAAACAAATGAATAACCCTTATCTTCTGTAACATAAGAATCAAGTGTCCATCATTGGGTTCTTGTCCATTACTGGTTCCACCACTACACAAGTATAAAAAACCTTTCTACTGATTACCAAATTGGCTTGAAAGGTAAACAAGGGGAAATTGATTTATTTCCCCAATCGACTCCGTAAACGTTGAAGTAATTAATGATTTTATACATCATTGAGTTTTAGGTCGGAGTCTATTTATCAGCCCCATGAAGTATTAAATAAATAACCTTTCGTTAATAATTTAGAGGACTAAAGTACTGCCTAGTAAAAAGTATGTAAGTAGTAGTAGTAGTGTCCTCTAAATTAAAAAGTAAATCTTAACACTTTACCATGAAATTTCTGAATTTTGATAATGTTGGCAGCAATAAAAAATGCTGTTCTTACTATTCATTTACACCTAACAAATGAGTTCGATAAAAAAGATAAAAGGTATTTATTCAAGCCGCACAAGTACTTTTACACGTCAAAAATCTACCAGCGCTTCCCAAGAGGAGACGACTGCTGGGAAGAAACGCCGCCGTAAGAAATTCAACAGTCAGTCTTTTTTTCAATATTTCGGATGGACATTAGACAACATTTTGGTGGTGATTTTAAAATTTGATATTTTACATTAAAATTTGATTTTTAATTAATTTTGTTAGAATATTTTACCAAGCCACATCAACATTAAATAAACTCGATGACTTAGACCAACAGACCCTCAGTGCTAAATTTCTGCTCCAGTTGCTTCCTACTCTGTTACCCCTGAAAGCATGTCTAAGCAAATCCCAGCGTATGATTAGACCCAACAACGTAAACAGCGTTATTGTAAGACATAACTCATGGTTACGCAGTCGTATCGTAAAATATGGTCGAAGATCACTGAACCCGTAGTTCTGGCAGAATTCCAAAGATTATCGACTAGCATTGTCACCGCGGCTTTGCGTTTCTTTTGGTTGAAATAGTTTGGGTATGAATGTAGAAGATTGTTTGGAAAAAAAATACATACATAATAATAAGTATATCAGGCATCAAATCCTCTTCGTTTTAATGTCTTGCTTAAGATGCTCATTCAGTGCTCTACCTCACCAAAGAGCAACATATAATATTAAATATAAATTCTCGTGTGTTCGATTTTCTTCCTTTAGTACAAGTAATTAGGTTGTACGGTCAGCGTCATAAACATATACGTTAACAAGGTTTCAGAAATATATATACATCCTTATTCCATCGCGGCAGAGGCGTGTTTACATATTTTTAAAAGTTTAACTGTGTCTATATATTTGATGCTGACTGTACAATACACCACACACGACTATAACAGATGTTGTTGGGAGTCCCCGCCATTTAGTTTCATTTAGTAAAGCAGAACATGTTAGGAGCCACAGCAGCTACATTATTATCACCTTAACTAAATATTTTAAAGAATCATGCGTTTCCTTGATCTTTCTAAGTCTTGAAAATCTCTGACCAATAAGACGTGTTTGTTTTTGTAAAGGCGAACTTCGCAGTGGTTTAAATTTTAAGTACATCAATTGCTGCGAAAAAGTGCTAAGACGTACTGCTACTTTCGACCGTACGTCGCTGTTGTGAGTCAGTAAAGATATTTGCAAAGGGTGAATTCTCAATAATTAGTTGAAGATTAAAATAATATCAATGGGTACACTACAGAATTCCGAATTGATCAAAATTCCGGATTTTCATAATTCCGAATGCAGTGTTTTTTTTGACACAAGACTTTATTTATTTCTCATTAATCAAACCTAACCTAACCTACTTATGTTTAGCAATTAAAGTATGCATTTAATTTAAAATAGTTCCAGCACAAAGTAGTTTTCGGAAAATAAAAATTTAGACTAATGAATATTCGGAAAAAAATCGGAAATTTAAGGTGTTCCCAAAATCAATAGACACAACAAACCAACAAACGTCCCATTTGTCTGACTATACAATATTCAAATGTTATGATCTCGTACGAGGATTCTGCATAATGTTATTTACATGAGTTTTTGCTGTCTCTGTATTGAAGCTAAGTTTTTCTAGGAGCTCATTCGGAATACAATTTCATATTGATGGTATTCTTTTATGTTCGTCATTCAGAAATATTTATTTATGAATAACGGGGCTTCAGTTTGGGTGGAGGAATTGATGAATTTAAACTTTTTTTTTAAAAGCGAGAATGAGAGCAAGTAGTTTATTATGACGGAAGGCAATAAGAAAACTAGCAACTACAAAAACAAGACGAATCTACCATATTTCCTTTAAAATCCAATGTCATAAAATTTGAATCTTTAAATTTATTTCCTTTAAAATCACTTGCTTTAATCATTAATTTGCTATAATAGCCATTTTCTATAACGTGTAGTTACCATAATTTTAAAATGTCTAATTTTCATCATGCATAACATTTAATACCTATCTATATCTTCTTGGCCTTCTAACCTAACCTATCCGAGTCGGTTCTGCCCTGATTCTTCTTGCTCGTTACATTTTTCTGGATATTAATGTTATAGAATTTGAAATTATAGCAAATTATTTTAGAGCACCTAAAACTTACAGTAAATGAGGTTATAGAAACGAACTGTTATAGCATTTGAATGTATAACATGTGATTGATTATAGCAAATTAATTTAGAGAAAGTGTTATTTATAGCCATTGATTTTATAGTAACTAAGGGAATACCAAATAAGACATGTTAGTAGATTTTATGTAAATGAAGACACAAATAATATGTGTGGCTTGTAATGGTATTTCTTTAAGGTGATTCAACGTAAGATTTCGCCATTTTGGCAACGTTGCCAAGGAAATTACTAGAATACCAAATAAAAAGGAAGTTTTACAAGTTGTATTAAATAAAAAATGAGGTCAATGAGGTCAATAAAATGAATTAATAAAATCCGTAAAAGCAGGCAGACGATTATGACAAAAATATATTATGTGCGATGTACGATCCCACAAAAATATTAATAAAAAAATAACAGGCTAAAAAACATGTGATGATTAAGAAAATTAATCTACATAATGAAAAAGTGCTTATTTTATTTGTTCAAAACTAATTCGATACAGTGCTTTTATACTGCAATCATAACAAATGGGAAATTTAGAGGCCATTACAAAATCTTCCACACCTCACATCGTCCTAACAATCAATTAACCGGATACTGACCTTAGCCCTAATTTAAAACATTCGGGCATACGCCGTTATCACGTTTTCAAGGATCGAGGCGGGCTTGAGGAATAATTACACAATTGCTCCTCAAATAGATCCAACGTCTTGTCTTTATACTTGGGTCCAGATTAGGTAGAGTTAAGGCAAGTGTTTATGGGTCGCGATGATCACTTACCATCAGGTGACTCGCTAGCTCGTCAGCCTTCTTATCCACGTAAAAAAAAAAGCGACGAGTTTAAAGTGGGCGCAAATTCTCCTGCTTATCCACAACTAAACAAAAAGATTAACGGAATTGTTGGTGTGTTGTTTACTTATTACTCTTTCAACGGCTTGACATATATGGGTGAATTAGTAATGGAAATATGGAATAGTCAAAAAACAAACTGTTCCGTTGCGGATTAAGTCGCTGTCTTTTTTTTTTCAAATATTCATTTTTCCGAATTTGAATGAGATATATTATTCACAAACATCGTGATTGGTTGTTTAGGGGTTTCCAAAGTAATTTAAAAAAAATGCTTTAATCCCTAGAGATTAATAAGGAGTTTTAGTCCCGATGTGCAGAGACTAAAGTAACATTTTAAGAGCATGAAAAGTGAAAATAAATAAAATAACATTGCATCGGAATTTTAATCAATCGGAATTATTACTCTTCGGAATTATGTAGTGAACCCAATAGAGAGCTGGGGTAGCCATGAAATGCGGGGGTAATGTACGATCAAGCTCATCATTATAGTCACCATCGCCCCCTCCCCACACCTCATGCATACACGGCTCTTAATTAAGTTGTTCGCCTAAATTCACTTTACATACTGGTTAGCTCATTGACATCACCTGTATTTTGAAAATTGAAGTTTAAATTACGTTAGTTTCATCCTTATCTCTTGATTTGCTTTAGAATGATCATCTAAATTTAGATTGCTCGAATGAATGAATGCTTGGTCGATTAAATGACAGATGTAAGAACCTAATATTTTTATTATGACAATTAAGTCCTATGTGTGTCTTCTTCTGTTCTCGTGTTTGTTAATCTGTTTATAACGCATTTTTTTATAGACCAGTAAGTTACTTTATTTGGGGTGGATTTTACTTCTTAGTTTTATGAAAATCTGTTATTTATTCATCTTGCCTAGGCTCCATGTCAAGCTTACTGGTCTCCAACTTACTTTCTCGCTCTCAATAATTACACAAGTTTGATTAAACGTTTGACTAACAAAGAAGCCAAAGTCACGTTCGCACTCACATGAGTGCGATACATTTAATTGAGCTCGATTAATTGCTACCGATAGCAAACTCGTTAGTTTCGTTATTATCAGTGGCTTTTGTACTTAGCGCTTCTGTTTCCGCGCCAGATTTAGTGAGTAATGAGAAAAAGGTAACCCTGTCTGTAACTCCATTGGAATTCTTAAGAAAAATCTAAGAATAGATCTGTTTTATTTACCCATAAAACAATATAATAAAATGTATGTAACTAAGTATGTATGTTCGGGTCAAATCTCGCAAGGAAGATTTGAACCACTTCCCACGGACCGATTGCGCTGATATTTGGTATACCTTTGTTACTTTGATCATAATACAATAATAAGGCACCATCGAGCTGCCCCTATTTCACAATCTTGACAATGATAGGTGACAGGTGACAATTCACTATACATTGCAAAGTTAACAAACTTTCACATCGGGATTCATATCAGCCGCGCCGTGTTCACTGAAATGTCACCTATCACCCTGTCATTGTCAGAATGGTGAAATAGGAGGCTGACCTAATAATTGAGTCTGAAAGTGGCAACAGAACCCCCGCTATGCTTAACGTAGACCTTTTCGTAGATTTCTTTGCGCGATTGATCCTAGAAATCCTAGCCAAGGCATACTTTCAATTGCTATAAAATTACATTGTATAATGCAAGAGGCTACCTACAGAGCTCTTTTCAGACTTAAAATTAAATTTGAACCGTAATAGATAGCGGGATGTTTTTTTACGGCGGATTCACTAACATTTTTTTTTGAGAAAGTGAAGTAAAGGTGGTTCCCATACAAGAAGCGTTTTTTTTTTCAATATATTTTTATTTTTGTTGTATCATAAAAACGGTAAACAAGAGTCAAATTTTGTATGTTGTTACAAACCCTGTTTTTTTTTACTAAAAATGGTCAAAAGCGAGTTGACCTCGCGCTGATTCGATTCGAAATTGAATTCAAAACGGAATATAATAATACCTACTGCGCGGCAGTATGGAACCCTCAGAGCGCGAGACCGACTCGCACTTGACCGTTTTTTTGTAATCGAGCCGTTTTTACAATAAAAATGTTTCGGTTTAATTGTAACATTAAAACAGGAAGATTGCGAATGTCGTTTTCGGAGCCAGCTGGTCGAAAATCAAAAGAATCTGTGTTTTTTACATCGTAAATTCGTGACTGTTTGCCTACAGCTGCCGACACGTTTCCTTCGTGAAACGCTAACGACTGCTAAAATAAAAAAAAGTGCAAGGGATTGACGTAAGCTCTCCTGCATATTTGTTTGTTTTTAACTTTCGCGAATGTGTTACCATATGATATGACTGTGAACACCGTTAGTTCATAAATAGTCTATGTCGCAAAATTGAAACTGTCGAATAATTGTGACCTGAGGGCTTATTGTCTAACGCACTCGCAATCCCAACCGGCTTCAAAGTGAAGCAATTGTTTTCATTTTGTATGCAGACAAGCCTTCGATTTTCAAAATGAAAACGATCGTGATTGCGAGTGCGTTTGACAATAAGCCCTCTGTATGATACTTATTAGAATATTACATATTATTTAACCTAACTCTGCCACCAAGATCGACCAATCAGGGACGGCTTACAATTTTACGAGTAATAAAAACGGACAGTGGCGCCTTTCATGAAGCGACAAGTGACAAATTACAAGCGGAACTCTCTTTTTAATAAAAGGGGTTAGAAAGAGATTTCCACTGGTAATTTGGAACTTGCAGCTTCGTGAAACGGGCTCCAGAGGGCTATTGTCTAACGCACTCGCAATCACGATCGTTTTCATTTTGAAAATCGAAGGCTTATCTGCATACAAAATGAAAACAATTGCTCCCTTTGAAGCCGGTTGCGATTGCGAGTGCGTTAGACAATAAGTCCTCAGGTTGTGAATCCTGTCAGAAAGTGCAGAGGCCCTCCACAAGATGCATTCGGCGTTCGTTATCGCTATCCAAAATGTATTGGATTGACGTAAGCTGTCAGACGTTCGCGTCGAGCGTTTACCTTGATTCCATACTAACGTCAGTTCTCGAAAATCGTTTACGTTAGCTATAAGCTAACGTTATTTAATGTGACGGTGTGACATGGATAAATTATTATGTTTATTTCGATGGTCCCATTTAAATTTCGTCAACATATGGTCATCGGGTTCATGGACTACAAACGGAACTCCTAAGTAATTTGGAGACGGTTCATTGTTTTTTAAATTTTCAAAACGATATGCTGAATGAAGATTTATCGACACCATTTATTATTTATTAATAAAAATAACACACCACGGTTTTCGTGGGTACACTAAAAATAATTGTAATTCCGAATTGGTCAAAATTCCGATCTTTCTTAATTCCCAATACAATGTTTTGGTAAGAAAAGTTAGTTTGTAATATTTTTTATAAATCAAACCTTACCTAACTTACGTACGGTAATTTAATTACGCAGTTAATCTAATATAATTCGAGCATAACATAGCTGCCGGAAAACTGAAAATTTGACCAAATGAATATTGAAAAAAAAAAACGAAATTTTGATAATATGTTGCCGGTTTTCGTGAATTTTTTAATCTAAATGAACTAAAAAGTACATCCAGCTTCCATATTTTCGCGTATTTAGGGAAGTAAATTAAGTAGTCAGTATATTATAATGAATGTATTTACCGATCAACATTTCGTACCCCTATGAATAACGAACCAACTAACCGCCAATGGCCCAATAGTTGTATATTAATATTTCCCGTCTTAATTTGATATATTAAGAGGGAATCGACCCGAGCTCTGACCTGCTTTCACAAGTTTTTCTTGTTTTTTTCCTCCTTTCCCGATGAATTCGAAGATATCGCAGAAAGGACCAAACAGGTTCAGATAAAATTTCCATTTCAATTTCATTTTGGGTTGTGATGTAAATGAATATAAATTAAATTGTAGACATTTTAAACTTGGATGTCACTTTGCAGTAAGTAAAAATCAGTAGATATCTTGTAGAACAGTTAAAAATCGTTTGAATATCTTTTATTATTGTTGTCCTCTAAGAGAGCGAAAATATGCAAAAGTCATAATACCTATTTATCATTTAATATTCAAGAGAGATTAATATATACAAATACAGATTAATATGCAAATTATTTTGCTATTATTAAATTGTCTAAAAAAGCGGCCGTATTGTAAAAATTATTCAAACAAACATTTTCAGTCTAAATTATAGCATTTTAGATTTAACCGTCTTTAGTACGGTATAATCCTTACAAGCAAAATACACGATGTTTGCACATGATACGCGTAACATGACCTTTTAAGATAAACTAATTAGTATTAGACTAAATAGATCAATTATTATGATATTCAGATTCAACACTAATTAGAGTAATTAGTCAAAAATTGTTAGAAATTTGATAAATTATAATATTATAATTATCTAAAATTATTAAATACCGCTGAATTATATTCATAAATTAATTAGTAATCAAAGGTTAAGGATTTTTAGGTCCCAGCGCATTTTGTTCGAGAATAAAATATATGAATAGTTAAATAATTTGCAAAATGTATAATTATAGATTAAAATAAAGCAAATTGGATATCACATATTATTTGTCACATGATTTACAGTTTTTTTAATTAAATTTATATTATAATATTATAAGGGGGCCTTTGAGCTCGAACTTTAAATGTAAGTATCGAATCTACTTCCTAAATGTAAATCCTTTTGTTTTACTACTTACTTTAAAAAAACTAGGTAATTTCTTTATACGTATAGCTTCATACAAAATAAATAGTATCTTCAATGCACGAAGTTCCTTGTCATTACCAACACTGTGCCAAGAAACACGGGTGATAGCATCCTACAACCGTTCAAATTCACTGATTTTACTAATGAAGTTGAATCACGTAAAGATCACTGAACATTTTCAAAGTAGTGAAACAAAAGAAGTAGCATTTGAAGAGTAAAATCGATACCTACACTTAAATCCCCCTATATACTATTAATTAGCCACTAGATTGAGTAATACTAAGAGTATCAATTAAATCACTAATCAAAACATAATAATACAAGTACACTACGGTTTCATAAGAACACCTATAACTCACAAGAAATTCATACACACATAAAACCTTTTTCTTTTAACCAAAAGCATAGACACTAAACAGACACGATCTTAATAGTTTTTAACTAGGTTACTATTACTACAAGACCATTTCAATACCAAGTGTGCCATAACGAGTCTTAAGTGTATACAAATGAGTTGTCCCCGTATGGAATGGTCTACGCAGTACAAACGCAAGCATGCGATCATTCTGAGATCAATGGAAGGCATCTGCAAATCATTTAGAGCGTAATAAAGAACTTCAAAGAACCCCGCAAAAGAGAACCATATGAGCTATAAAAGTGGAATACTTATGCAAAATGCTGTGTAGCAGATATTTTGGTTACGAAAATGTTTCGAAGGAAAATGGTAAATTTTAACAACTTTTAAAAATGAAAGAGGTTAAAAGTCACGTTTCATGCAACTGACTTATTTTGACCGTTTTATCCATGGTTTTAGACATGTTGTGTTCTGCAAACGTCAACGCCAGAAGAAATCAATTTATGTCGCTATTTAACATGGATAGATAGATTCACTCAAAAAATACCGTTTTGATATACTGAGTTCTAGAATTTCAAAAGCCATAATAATACGCTGTCGTTTGTACAATGTTCAATACTACTTGTTGTAAAAAGCGCCTTGGTTTTTATACGAGCCAAACAAGACGTTAGATACATAAACTACGATGTTAGTTGAATCAAAAGATAACTTGATGTTGCTACTATCACGGTTGATATAACTAATATCTAGATACATAATTCAATGTATGTTAAGCTAATATTTTTACAGTGCACTGCTTATTTTTTTCTGATGTGACGTCAATTTTAGTTGTGGGATGCGTCGTGTTGTGTTTTGAAAACATTATCCCCCTTATTCATCAACGCACAATAAACCTATTTTAGTTAAAGTATTCTTTGTAACTCTCTGTCGATTTCAAATGTCATAATGGCAGGTAAGGACAGAGCATGTTTCAAGCTTTAGCTATTGCGAGTTTATGAATAAGAGATAGGAATAATAAGTTGACATTCTACTAAGTTCAATTAAGTCGACACTGTTCAAAGCGTAAAAGAATAACAACCCGACCTAGAGCGGGAAACAAATTAGACAAGGGGCCTATCTTAAGTCGACATCACTTGACCGGTTATTTAATTAAGTTATCTTGTGCCATCTTAATCCCGGGCCTGACAGCGTGCTTAAGCAACTTAGCAGTGAAAAGATGGTTCCGGTAGAAGAGTTTCGACCTACATCTAATATTTTTTAGGGTTCCGCGCCTCGCAAAGAAAAAACTAACCCTTATTATAAAGGATCACTTGCACGTCTGTTACAGCCAATTTTCACCCATACTGATTGAATTGAAATTTGGTCCACATAATTAATAATGTAAGTCTGTAATCCAAACACAGACGTGTAACGTAAATAAATGAATTTTAAACATGGCCCGAATTTTTGGGGATGCAATTAAATTAAAAAAAAACTTACAATCTTATCGTAGTCATCTACAAAAATGGCAAAAGATGACCACCCCCCCTCTTTATCTCCGAAACTACTTAGTCTATGGCCTAGAATTTTTTCATTTTTACTAGCTTTTACTCCTAGCTAATTAGCAAACAAATTTGGCTCACCCTTTATTTAAAGTTACAGAAAATTTCTCAAAATGTACGGAACCCTTGCACGCATTTTGTAGTTGTAAGAAAAAAATTGTTACTAAAATTCTAAAGTTCATAACTATAAGCAGTCTGGCAAATAGTATACACAATATATTAATTTTGCAGGTTTTATGCACAGACAGACGAACGGACAGTGGACTCTTAGTAATAGAGTCCCGTTTTTACCCTTTGGGTACGGAATCCTAAAAAGTCCCTAGCGTTTGAAACGCGATAGATAGTTGTTGGTTTAATAAAGCCTTTTTTAAAAGTTCCTGGCTCTTAAAAAAGATTAAAATGCAGGTATTAATTCCGAGTTTATTAAAGTGTCTAACAGTTACAAATACTTTAGAAATAAACACAGCTACGTTCGTTCTCAAAATGTAAAATGTTCGAAAACTATTGGGATTTGAAATAATTTATATAAGAAAGCATGATGTAAGTATACATATAAGGGGTGTTGTACAATTTTTCCAGACTCACGAACTTCATCCACTCTGCTCCTCCTATCACGCTATTTCGCCCATTTGTCGCAACGCAGATATTCTACGCCACGCATATAAATTTTGCTCAAATCAATGGAACTACTCTTATTCGCAGTAAAATTTCGACAAGGCTTCGAACGTCAAACTATGTGGATAGTAATAATAGCATAGTCTAGTCGGTAAGATTTAGCCTAGGGTTATTGTGTTACCTGGAAGTAATTCATCTAATTAGCTGATATTTGAACCAGAGTTTACTGTCACGGGCACGACCATAATAGGCCCACAGCAGAAGAGGTTTTTTTGCAGATAAAACTATACTTATGACATGTTTTGTTCTAATGAAATAATGAAAAAACACTATAAATAAGTCTGGTAGACAATTTCAACAATGCCTCTATACTTGAACTTTATATTTCATGAATATTTCTCCTTGTAAAACTCGGTTTACATTTTCACGAAAACTATATTTATATTTTCTGTAATAAGAAGTATAGCCTGAGCCTAGAGCATAAGGTATTATGTAAGGTAATATAAGGTATTTTTTTGTTTAGCCGTTTATGCATGATTGAAAGTTAAATATCGAAAAAAGTTTTTTATTATTCTTTCAATTAATTTGTACAAAAAACAATAATTGTCGTCCAATAGAAGTTAAAAATCTAACCTTAGTTAATTTATTTGTGACAATTCCAAATATTGCTTTCACATTGATATACAGGATGTAATGTTTTTTGCTTGAAATGTAAAATAACAAGGTAAAAGTATTTACGTGAGGGATTAACGTACATTAAAATCCATTTTAAAATCCTCTGCAAATCCTTCCGGATTTCGCGGTGATTTCCCCCTGGAACCAGTTTATATTCTGGCACAAAAATAACATACCGTTTGGCTCATGACCTATTTTTTAAGTAAAATTCCGGGCGCCCTCGTGTCCAAGAGCATGGCAGGATAAAAATAGTAAATTACTATTATTTATTGTCAGTTAAAAATATTTTGCCCTTGACATTGTACCGTAGTTTAATAGATGTTATTTTAAATCGTTTATTTAAGAATTCGCTCAGCATATTATTATCTACTAGGCAAATCTATTTGATTAAGATCGTCCCCTGATATCAAACTGAAAATGACATCTCATTTGTCAAAATGTGATGCGAGAAAATATTTCAACATACTGTCATACAAACAACTATAGAGTGCTTGAGTCATTACCCCATGTTCTTACTTTGCTATTGTCTGATAATTAACAAAACTAAACAAAACCACAGTAATTATCTGTGTGTAAACTTGTTAAGAAAATACCTTTGAACATGACGCCTAAAACTACTCTCATCTTGACATGCTACGCCTCTTCAAAGAGGCGTGTTCTCAACAGTATACATTTCACCTTAAGCTTCTCAATTTTATTTTGATCCCCGTAAACGAAAGTAATGTTCCAAGACTAAGTTGAACCTATTCTGGTCAATACTCTTAAACCAACCAACACCTTGGTCTTTACTTTCAAACTGTGTCTACAACGCTGCGGTTCTTACACTTGTTCAAAGTTTGTGTTACGAAATAACAAAGCGGTATCACCATGGTTTACGTTAATAGGTTGAAACAAGATCCTCTTATCTCCACCACATCGTCACATCATCGTAAATAAGCAGTAAGTGATATAACAGGAGCTTTTCAAGTGTTTGTCGTCACTTGATCCTTGTGTCAGATAAGGGTGTACGTAAAAGTTATGAATCTTAAGTAATATTAAACATTTGTTTCTCACGAAATATTTCCATATTCTTGTTTTGACTTAATTGAGGGACTGTCACGTGGTAAGTAATCGTAAACATTTTTTCGTTTGTAGGTGCCGTTTGATATTTATTTAATAATTAAGGTTTCATTTTGTTTCTTTTTTTATAATCAACTATATGTCGCGTAGGAGCTCCTAAGGTAGTCAAAACTTTGCCACCGTCTTACTTTCCTACAATTAATTGATGGAAGCTAGGAACAGTTTGCTAAAACATGCATCAAATATGATAATGATCTAGAATTTCTAAAATCTCTATAAAACAGGAGTCTAGGTTTTTTCATAATGTTATTTATAAGATACGTAAATGAAGGTTAAACAATATCATTATTAAGTTTGCCCGTACATTAGGTACATAGCTTCGTACACCCCGGAATGTTGTTGTTGCTCTATCTCTAAGCTTCAGACGTTGTTCATTAGGTTTTGACGATCGTCGTCTTTATCCAGTACGTGACTTAGCTAGAATATTGCAGCACCGTATCTCAGACATTACCTAGCATACCTGCAAATAATAGAACTTCCAACAGAGTATTAGGTAAAAAGTAATTAGGATATAAAAGATCAGACGAAATCAATCAATTAAAAGGAAATGATTTTTTTTTTTAACTGTAAGATTTAGGAAAGCGGTGTTTAGATGAAAATTTAAAGACAGTGAAAGATCGTGTTACGGCATGGCCACGACTTTATGCGACGGCTGCAGCGGAAGCGACAAGCGTCAGGCGGCAACGAACAAATGCATAAAGATGTATGAACCATGACACGAGACATCGCAGTCGCTTTCTTTCAAGATCACCATAACTATTATCCGCATTGTAACATTTTTAAAATTAATTACTACCATGTTACAGTTATACACTAAGTACAAATAATAAAATTTACTTCGAATATATTTAACCCGTATTAAAATAAGCAAACCGATCAAGTAACAGTCAGTCACGCGCAGCGTAAAAATAAAAAAAATACAAGATTTGACTAAAATACTTAGGTATTCAATTAAGTGAAAGATTTTATAAACAAGTTTTTAGTTTATGTAAATTTTCTCATACTAAATCAAATTTTAGTCTGCACTTAAATTAAGTGAAAGCATAAAAAACACCACCCTGTATAATGCCCTTTGCATAAACTATCAGATCAAACGATATTTTGGCGACAAGTCTACTTAGTACACTGAACTTTTCTCATCGCCATTTCGTACAAAACTCTTCGAGGCCGAGTCATAGTATAAATAGAAAGGTAGTTCGTCTCCGATTTTTTAGGAGTTCCTATTACCTACTGCCGCTCGGGCGCTGGGGTTGCGTCGTTTCACATCGCTCGATACAACCAATGCGGCAACAACGCAGGCGCGCCTAAACCGGTTCGGTCCGGCTTATTGAGTTTACGTGTGGTGGCTCATTACGCATACGGTCGTGGCACGCACACACGCAAGTCGCGCGATATTCCTTTGTTTGAAGATGAACTACTGTTTATGCTGTGGCCGTGTACAGCCGACCTTACGAGAGGTCACTAACTCATTCCCTTGCGTACGCTAGACAGATAAGGTTTTTTTACGCAGTGTACTACTTGGCACACTGCCAATAGTTAGAAAGAGAAAAGTACAGTAGACAATGAAGAAATTATTTGGCACCAAGTCTGCCTGTAAATCAAACCATTTTATGGCTAGTTTTCAAATGATTTTATTATTATTTTACCTATTTAGCATGAGTACTTAAACCTTAACCTAACTAACCTTAACCTTAATCTTAACTTATGTAAGTTTTGTAAGAGTATAAAAACAAAAAAAAAATGCTTAGTTAGACATATTGTTTTCAAATCGTGCGTATCGGTTTATTTTTGTTATTTAAATGTAATATTTTAGTTTTGCTGATTAGGTCCGTATTGTGAAGGTTGAAGACCTCCACGTTGCCAGTATTGCCCGACGTTTAAAATAGGAACACTCTTGAAAATAACGGATAGCTGGCATGGACAGAATGAGAAAGAACCTCATAAGATTTGGATGTATATGTATAAATAAGCAACTACAATTACATTTTAATAAAAAAAAATAACTCAATATCAAGTTTAATTTATAGACACCCATACCCGCCACCATACCTTACCCTACCTAATTTAATTAATTTAATTATTGAATAAACTGGTTAGACATTTTATTGTAAGCTAAACGATTTCACTCAACTTGGTTATTGTGCATACGTTTTTCAGCTAAATTTAATATGGCCAGTAATACTAAAAACACGAAAAAGAATATTCCTTTTCAACAAATTGCGCTTCTGAAATTTTCACCAACGTGACCTAACCTACATTTTTAAATCACGCTAAATCTTTTCCAAATGGCCGCATAAAGCGTGTTCCAAAATTGTAATCTCCCTCGGTTACAAAAAATCCTTCTGTATATTTTTTCGTTACCAAAATCGCTCAATAGCGAGACGCGTCGACAAAAGGAATCGCAGGGCCGTTAAGCGCAGAGTTACAACTTACCCGCTTTGTTTTCGTTGACTTAACGGTCTATTTCCTGGAAATATCTGGAACTATTAAAATGAGGATAGCGGACGTGTTTGGATCAGCAACGGATATATTATTGCTGAATACAATATCAAAGTCAGCGCGTTTGTATTCAGATTGGGTATTTTGTCAAACGTTGCCAATTTCGTTGTTATATTTTTGCTAACTCGGATGTGACTGTGCTTTGGTAAGTGTACTAGCTATTTCAGAAATAAACTTCCGATTCATAAAACTGTAACTGCCCTTAATAGATTCGTTCATTCATATTGAGTTTTACGTTTTGGACTTTTATGTATCCTTTTTATTGCTTGCAGTTTTAGTTTTTTTGCTTTACCTATTTGACTAAATCCGCAGTGTCTGGTTTATCGTCATAACTTATCAAATTAAACGGACTGATTAGATCTTTCAACAAAAAGTTGGAAATTTTTAAATAACCTTGATGAACGCAATCGAAATCAGCCGTTTATACATACGTCACAATACAAATATAAACACCCTGTAGTTTTTAAAGACAATTTTAAAATATTAAATTTCAGCAAATTGAGCTTTCAAATTGAACATGCTACAAATCTAAAATTGATCCAATTTTCTACGCTCCAGGTAAGACGAGATAACAGGAGAGGTCTTCGTATCCAATTACTTAAGGGTCAACGGTTGGAAGTGCATCGTTCCATCGGTGAACGCAGTGTCGTATTTGCAGACTCCCCGTAAACGGAAGACATTGGATCAGATAACGTCAAAGGATGACGTTCTTTTTCCAATGCTCTCGATATTTGTTGGAACGAAGAACTGTTATTTTGTAGGATTTTACATAGGTTATTTTTGGCACGGTTTCTCAATTTTTAACGGAACTTTTGTATTTAATAAATATGCTGTGTATGGTTACATATCAGAATACCAAAAAAATATTAATGACGATACACGTATACCTAAAGTCGAAGTGCTTACCTAATTTAAGTGGCTAACGATTTTTCGCATCAATTTTGAATAGCTAACCGAAGTTTAAATATGCATAAATTTAAATCCCCTAAATAATACACAAAATACCTAATGGATGATGTACCTTATGAACAATTGACTAGAAGGGTTATCATTTTTAATCATTTTTAAATTTGAACTTGTTCAGATAATTTTATATGAGTCAAATTATACAAAATTATCTTAATTGTCACACTGACACACACTACCATGTCTTAGAGATAGATAAAGATTAACACATAAGTAGTATACTTTATGCCTTAATTTTTTTTATACTTTTCAAGTTAATAATGATAATTATACCCTCTTGAAACCAAAATAATAAAGACACAATAAAAAGAGAAGATAGTTACAGAACCTTTAGAAAGTGCCTGGTTCAAACGTAATTGTTTTTACAGTCGACCCTCAATATTTAAAATTTCCCCAAATTCAGTAAAGGGCTACAACATAAACAAGAACCTTTTCTTAATCCTAGTTTATGTAGATACGACCTAAGAAAATACGTGACAGTAATATTTTCTCAACTTCGATTCGCAAAAAAAAACATCCTGTGTTTTGTTTAGTTGCGTATTGTATGCGACAGAAGTGATGAAATTTTGAAATTTGGATGTTTATTACTAAATTATAAAATTAACGCTTGTAAAAGATGAATATAAATCGTCTAGCAGATTTTGTCTATAAAATTTCCCAGGAAGAATTGATTCCATTAAAATAACAAGTAGAAACATCCGGATTCATGAATAGAAAAACAGAACAAATCATGTTTTTTTTTTCCAAGGAAATCCAAAACAATGATACTGACGTCTTTTGTTTGACCATGAATATTTCCTAGTAAAAAAAAACTAGGCTTCCTTGTAACAAAAAAATTAAAAAGCAAATAGGGGATTGAATTGATGCGTATTTTAAGAAAGGTGACCTCGAACGTTTTTGTTCAACATTGTTTGTGTTAGACAGGAATTAAGATGACATTAAAAAGTGCCGAGACCAGGATATCAGGTTAGATTAATCTGAATACTGCAATTTCTGACAATGATTGAAAAAAAAACTTTTTTTGAAATTATTAATTTATTACTGACTAAGAAATATCTTAATTTAAAGTTTATCAATGTTTAACAAGACTTGGTTCCCAACAAAATAATAAAAGTATTTTACGAAAACCTTAAGTATGAAGATTTGGTAAGAACTAGTTTAAATAAGTGAATTTATAGATATTTTAGTGGTCATAATTAATCTTTCTTCTCAAGATCAGATAAAATAATTTTATTAAGGTACTTACTTAGTCCGCGTCAATCCTGCTATGAGAATGAATCCTGCTTAGGTGTCATGCGGACAAAACTTCCCAATTGGGTAGTAATCGGATAAAATTAATGTGATCAACAAATAAAGAAATAACAGGCAATTTAGTCATGTTTATACAGAAATAATAATGCATCAAGTCGGAATATAATCTAAACTAAGTCGATGTAGAGCTTGTTATATTTTAACAACTAAACCTTCTCAACTTCATTATTAAACACTAGAACTTAAACAAAAGCTAAAATATTGAAGTTGAATACCGTATTTAAAGCTCTATTGTTGAAAGTACAATATAACTTAGGTACGTTAGCAATACAAACCTTATTGTTAAAATGATAATTAGACATTTCAAATTAAGACTACCCTTTGTTTAATATGATACAAAACAATTTAAAGAAAATAATATTTCACACTTATCATGTTTAAACTAACTACTATTTTGATTTAGTCATTGTAAAACATACTAAAGGTATTATTAATTTACTCTTAAAAAAACAAAACAAAACGTGAAAAAGAAAACAAGTTCAATTCTTTGAGAAATATGAAACCCATTAAAAGGGCTATACTTACTCAAACAAATGTAATAAACAGGTGTGCTTTTAAGAATAACGTGTTAATTGAGCAATTACATGTACCTACCTAAAGGGTGTCCCAGCTTAAAAATACTCTTTTCGAGTATAATTATGCTTTATGACTCGTAATGTTTACAATATTTAACAAGCATCTGCGTCTAAAAATGGCTTTTTTTTTTGTGTATTAAGTGTTTTCAAAAGGATAAAACGAATAATAAAATGTATATAAAAAAAACTGGGCCTATTTACTTGATTTTACGTAAAAAAGGTCCCCCTATTATCTCGTATGTACAGTTTTGGGTTTAGTTTTGTACTAGGTACTATGGTTTCGCTATAAAGCACTATTTCCACCAAACGGCCCGCCCCGCAACGAATCGGAACGGAAAGAATTGTATGGTCTTTAAACGATATTAATAATAATAATAATAATAAATTTTATTTCGGGCAACGAGGCCCATATTTACAAATACCTTATAGACTAACATACATAACAAAAGCCGCGCACAGCAACTTGACCGCGGCGTCTTCCGCGACACGCGATCGTAGCCGAAAGTATGCTGCGACGCGCGATCGGCTCCGTCATAAAAAGATAATAGAGCCGTTTGGTGGAAATCATCCTTAAGAGTATAATAACTAATAACAGAAGTAGTTAAGTGACAAAAACATGCATCAATATTTGGGCGAATTGCAAAAAGATTGTATTTTATCAAGGACTTATTAGAGACAACGTTAACTTCCGTTTTGCTTAAAAAAAAAACTATATTATATACATTTAAAACTCTTCCGTCACTGAATGACACAGAACGCACAGCCTAAACCGCTGGACCTAGGGACTTGAAATTTGGAGGAAAATATTCCTTGGGTACCGTAGAAGTGCACTAAGAAAGTATTTTTCAAAAATCGACCACGAACGGGAAGAAATAGGGAGTATACCGGGAAACTAATTCTACGGGCACAAAATAGCAGACCTCCCCATAATGCGTGATGTGATGCAACTGTCGAGTTTTATGAAAATCCAGTTACCAAAACCAGCTTCTAAACCTTCAAATATTTCCTTTATACCTTCACGGTAAAAAAAGCAATTAACAAAACACCTTAACGGCCTTAATTAGATCATCCTGTAGATTAACACCCGAGAAATTTAAGACGGCAGTTTAAAGCGACTTTTATTACAACCGCCTATGGTTCAGAATTAATAGCCGTACTTGACACCTGACGGATTATTAGGAGTTTAGGAGCAACAGTTTGCTTACTAAGCTACTTGTAATCTTCGTAGAAACCGACTTTATAACGGAAGCCGTACTCAAACAATCTTCGTAAAATAGTCGGGTAGTATAGTGAGAAACTGGGGCACCGCTTCATTTAGCAGGATTATAGTCTATCTTGGAGACTACAGTGTGTGGCCCAAAACCGGGGCGCATATTAAAAACAGGGGCTCTATAGATCACCGGTAATTACATTATAATGGTCTTACCTAATTAAAATCAAAACTTAACTTTCAGTTTTTTTCTAACAAACTTAATCGCAAATTCAATGTAATGCAAACTCCGCTTAAGAAACTTGACAATCTACCGCGTGTTGTCAATGGCACCCTGTACTCAGACATACCTCGTACCAAGTGACCAAGCGACGATATCGCGACGGGAAAATACATTTCCTACGAATTTTAACTTTGTAGGCTGTTTTCTCCAAAATTATAGACTTTGCAATATTAGATTCGTGTGATAGTTAATTGAAATGTTCTAAAGAATCCCCATTTAATTTTTTCGCCCCGGTTTTGGGCCACACACTGTATATTTAATTTCTTAATCAAACGATGGGATATTGATTATGTTATTTTTTTTAAGAGTACTGGTTTAATATTTACGTTACGATAAATAAAATACTACGGGACAATCTCACACAAATTTACCAAATTCCAAAGTAGACAGACAATACTAGGCTAGGCTACACAGTTTTAAGTCTGAATTTTCATAAGTATTTTTTTTTCTGAAACATTTTTCTTTCCTGGACTTTTGTAAAACAAACGTAACGTAACCTAATATATGTTCTGCAAATATTATCTCCATAAAATTTGAAAAAAAAATTGTTTTACTTCGGTCTGAATTTTCGAACAAATAGGAAACAAAACTTCAGACTTACGATCGTATACACATAAAAATAATATTATAGCTACATAGATAATGAAATAAATACTTAAATGCACATAAAACTTCCAAAAACCAGAAAAAATACTGGTGGTGTGATGAGACACAAATAATTATTTTAATCGAACCTGGGACCGTTAGCTTCCAGTTAGCTTCATAGTCACTACACTCAAAAAAATTAGAGCCAACTAAGAGAGATTTTGTCTTAGTTGACAAAAAATGAATACAATTTATGATATTAGTTATATCAACTAAAGCTGATAGTAACAACAGCAAGTTCTTTAGTGATTCAACTAACATCTTAGTTGATGTATCTAACGTTTTAGTTGATGTATCTTTCGTCTTGTTAGGCTCATAAAATATGGAATCAAGACGCTTATGCACAACTAGAGAACGCCCGCGACTTCGTACGCGTAGAATTAGTTTCCTGCTACTCCCCCCATTTCTTCCCGCTGGGGTCGATTTTCAGAAAATCCTTTCTTAGTGCTCACTTACATCATAAAAGGAACCCCTGTATCAAATTTCAAGTTTCTAGGTACAGTAGTTTCGGCTGTGCGTTGATATATAAGTCAGTCAATTTTGCCTTTTATATAATACTAGAGGACGCCCGCGACTTTTACGCGTAGAATTAGTTTCCCGCTACTCCCCCCATTTTTTCCCGTTGGGGGTCGATTTTCGGAAAATCCTTTCTTAGTGCTCACTTACATCATGAAAGGAACCCCTGTACCAAATTTCAAGTTTCTAGGTACAGTAGTTTCGGCTGTGCGTCGATACATCAGTAAGTCAGTTTAGCCTTTTATATATATAGATAGATAATCACAATCTTGTTAGAGAAGTGACCTATTATTTTTTTCCGTGTACCTACTGGCTAGCCGGGTAGGCGGCTATTAATTTTCTCGACATAACAGTAATTGAGTTTATAATCAACTTTAACGCGACAAAGTTGTATCAAAGTGTTCACAACACTGAACATGGTGGGATGCATGTAACACGGTAACATGTATAATTGTTGGGGTTCGGTCTAACTTGAAGCGGTTAAAAATCGCTGGGTTGCTGACATCCTATTAATCGTACTAAGATGACAATTTTTTTTATACAGGGTGTCCGGCGGCAGATTTATGTTTTTAAAGTTTAATTAAAAAAAAACTATTTCACATATCGTTTTAATTTATGTCTTAAAATGCAGATAATTAATGCGGATTTCACTTTTTAAAGATGATGTCGTCCAAATGTCGTCCATCGATCTGCCAACACTGCTCGAAACGGAGCCTAGTGTTTTAGCGCCACACGGTTTAGTAGGTTTGGGTCGATCGCACCGATTTCCCAACGAATATTTTCTTTTAAATCTTCAATTGTTTGCGGATTTTTGCCATAAACTTTTCCCTCGAGGAAACCCTATAAAAAGAAGTCCATAGGACTTAAATTAGGCGACCTTGGAGGCCACAGGATGTCCCCATAGCGACTGATAACTTTTTTGGGGAAAGCTTCACGAACCAAACATATGGAAGTTCTGGCCGTATGTGGGGTCGCGCCATCTTGTTGGAACCATGTGTGTGACGAGTACGACGGGTGAGCTCGCAGTTTTGGTAAAAAGAAGTCCATGATCATTCGTCCAAAATTCTCACTGTTCACATTAACTGCCTGGCCTCGGTCATTTTCAAAGAAAAATGGCCCAATAATTCCGTTAGAAGACAAAGCGCACCAAACAGTAACCCGAGGACAATGCAGTGGTTTTTGGTGTTTCTGTCGTGGATTCTGAGTTCTCGACGTCCAATCACGGCAGTTCTGCTTATTGACGTGCCCATTCAAATGAAAATGGGCCTCATCACTCCAAAAATTGAATTAACAGTTCGGAGCTTCGCTAACATAACATCACAGATTTTTTTCCGTGTAGTGAAATCATTATCTTTCAACTGTTGCACAATTTGAATTTTAAAATGATGGAATTTTGAATCCTTTTTTTAAATTTCATGGACGGCTGCTTCCGGAAGTCTCAAAGACGCTGCGAGTTTCCTTATTCAAAATCGCGTATTTTCACGTAAGCTTTTTTCCACCATTTCCACACTTTCCGGCGTCCTTGACGAGCGACTAAGTCCGGGTCGGGAGGAATTCCTGGCCAAACCAGTTGCGCGAAACCTCTCTAACCAGGTCCGAATCAAATTAACAGTTGGTTCATCATTTAAGCGGCGAATTTTATAGTGCGAACAAAACCAACAACGCGCAATAATACAGAAATCGTCACCCTTAAAAAACGCTTCGACAGCGAACGAGCGAAGCTCTCCTGACCACTGCGACATCGTGTCTAACAAATCCGCACGATCGGTGAATCTAATGATGCCCCCCACTCCCCCGCACTATTTATTACTTTTTGTAAAATCGAGTTCTAAAATGTAAATCTGCCGCCGGACACCCTGTACAAGCCTTTGCCCGCAACTTCTGCTTCTAAATGATTTGACCGTATTTACACGGCAACTAAAAAAACCTGAGGTAATTCTATACTCGGACAGACTAAAAAAAAACAAATTTCATTAATTTTATAACGACGATATAAAAAGTAGTCGGATTTTTAAAGCTTGTTTTCATTTTTTTATGTCATACTCCATCACTGTACTGACTTGTGTTGTGGCGCGCACACATACAAACTATAAACTGGTTCGAAGATATTATACTAGGGATTTATTCTACTCTATAAAACTATATTGCTTTTGACATGTTACCGTATCGTTTATTAACTAGACAGTAATGGCGGCCAAGTTACAAATAATACGATGACATAACAAAAGCGATACATGTATATAATTAAATTTGAAACATATCTACTTAAGGTTAGGTTGCATTTCAATATTCTACCTAATAAAACAATGCCTTTAAAAAATACAACAAAAGACATAGCTTCCCTTTACTTTAGGAGCTATTAGTATCAGCCGCTTACACTGGGACCACAGCCTTAATGCAATGCTATTTACTGGCAAACTTAATTATCTTAGAGTGGTTTAAGTCCTAAGTCCCAAGTAACAGTACTCACTTAGCTCTTAAGACTTGAAATCCACCTCGTGATTGCATCCCAAGCTATGGACATAGTTGATGGGTGTTCTGGAAGTTGACACTTTACTTGGCGTTGCGTATTTGTGTGCATCGGCATTAGTTTGATCAAGTATTTTACATTGGTGCAAATAACTAACAGAACCAAATAATTACAATAGCAAATATCCATGTTCAGAATCTGGTGTTTTGTTGATGAGCGCATTATTGCCAATGAACGTTTGTGAAATTATGCAGGTTTTTAGTAAATCGTCGTAAAAGTATAGTCGTATCGGCTATCGCTGCGTATATAGCAATCAGTAGAAAAGAAAACCAAAAAAATACATCTACAATCCAATTCCAAATCATCCTTTGTCAGACAAACTAAAATTGGCGTGGAAAGAAACACTATATAATGAAACTTGAAATAAAATATAATAACTTATATTTTATCTTTTCATAACATATTTTTATTACTTTGTCTGACATGCAATAAGAGCCACGTGCTTGTAATAGCGAAAGTCTTTCATCTGGATTACAGACATTAAACAAATACTTTTATGTTCGTAATGTTTTAGTTGTTTGAAGAAGTTCTTTATACAGGGTGATCTTAAAATGGTGAGCATATCTTACTTATTTAACTCAATGTCGAGGCACGTCGAGGTAAGTAATTGATGAATACATTTTTTTTTAAATGAATACAAATGTTACATTTTTCAACGCGAATCAGTTTAATTATATTTAAGGATCACAATCTTAACTTTATTTTTTACCCACAATTTGAGAGCGTCGGCTCTGTTAGTTATGTAGGTTATAGGATCCAGTAGCTGCTGTTACTACCCAACCTGCATTTACTACTTACTTGTAAGTATCTCGTGGGTATCATTGCAACACGTAGGCAGAACAAATCAAATTAACCATAAAACTGCATCGTAAGGTCAATAATGGAAATCATTCCCACCCACTGTCTTAAAACCTATTCGAATCATTTAACCGCCCACTTACAGTTGCTCTCATCAATAACCATACAATTGGACATAATTATTTTAATTAAAAGCTTTTGTATGAACGTCGTCGAGAAATTAACTGATTGTACACTTCTGACAAATTCTGTGGGCGATGTTGCTGGGGATATTTTACAATTTACAATGTGTCATGGCGCAGCCACACGTTTCATTACATTGCTACATCTTGTACAGTCAGCCAAACATGGTCCGCCACTCGTAGTCTGAATTTCGTTTGCACGTCATAAAATAAAGTTGATAAGATGCGTGTGTCAATACGAGGCGTGGACTTTAGTGTATTTTTTTTAACACGGAAATTTAAGTCAATATTTTAAGATCACTTATTTGGCCACCCTACATACAGGGTGTCTCAGAGGTCATAGGCAAGCCCTCTTTGTCGTTATCACATATAAATATTTTGAAAATTCGTTTGGATTTAACCTAATGAAATATCTTGTGTTACTTAAGAAATTATATTTTTTATTATGACCTTGCATAGTATACAAGTAAGTTGGTAAATTTAACAGGAAGTGGTATCTCTTAATTTTTTGCCAACTATTTGTACGTTTGGCTCAAGTTGCAAAATGATGGTTTACCGAAATTTTGTGCTTTATAAAATCTTGATTTAGAAGCTGCCACGTACTACTTACTTACATTTCTGTAACAAAATAAACAAACAGAATTTTAAACGTGCTAGTAGTGCAAAGTTAAAAAGGCGGCGGTGTTGATTTTACTATACAGCCTGATGCTTTTTTTGACCAAAATCCATCAGCAAAATGGATTGTTACAAAAAAACAGTAACGGGCTCGTAACAAAGAAACAATGCACCCACTAGTTAAAACCCGGTTCCAGCGTAATACGATCGAAGTATAAATAAGCACAGAACGTGGATTGAACGGCGAACGAACGTCGGTTCCATTGAATAAAGTCAATAGCCCTGTGTTGTAATGGAATCTTTTCAGTCTGTCACGACGTGAAATACTTGTGTTAAGACCACTATTTTGGTGCGTATTTAGCTATAATGGATAAATAAGTGATTTACGAATACAGGGTATGACACGAAAGTAAACAAACTATTTATGTATTAATTGGTAGGCCATTAAAATTTATTCATCTCAAAAATGTAAATAAATTTATTAAACGATATTAGAAAATTATTTAAGAGAGTACTCTTAATGTAAAAAATACAAATTTTACCTGTTTAGACACCGTTTATAAATCACAACAAAGGTTGTATAGTTTTACTGCCATATTTTCAGAGACAAAACATGTATTTACTCATCAGAAGGCATAGTCCCCATACAATATCGAAAGCTAAAATAAATACTTGCCTTATGCATACAGATCGCTAACCACAAAGTAAACAAGAGGCATTTCATTTATTCTGCCAACGTTCATCGTATAAGTTACGGAGTCAATGTCCGTACATAGAATCAGAAATGGCGGCGCCAATGGATGACTTATTTTTACACGCTGTATATACAAGGTCAGTGTTTTATTTGACTAGATTAATATTTGCAAATTGCGTTTTACCCTTTTTGTTCTTGTAACTATTCTTTTCAAATGGGATACATTGGGTAGGTATAGTGGGTAATTATTTAACCTATTGACCTTTTTTAGTTCACTTAACATATTTGTAATAAAAAAAACATGGTGCATAGTTTTGTATTTAGAGTTATCGATCGTAAAATTGGTCAACGGAATAATTAAATGCTTGACCAATTTTACCTGTTTATATTTCTATCTGTAATGTGTGACAGATTTTTAAAACTCTGTTAATAAATGACAATTGCAATCAATAGGGTGTCCATTCATTTTTTTACTTAAACCAGCTTTTAATACCGTTTGATAGGATTAAAAGATTAAAGAGGGCTGCAAACGTTACAAATGTTCTATACAAAAATAAACCACTGTGAACTTTCTGCTGTGTGAACTAGGGTCCAAAATAACCTTTACGTGATATCGAATATGTACCAACTGCAGTTATTTTGCGGTAAAACAGAGCGGGTAGATAAATTGTTTTTTAAATTAAGTTGTGGTTTTAACGGATTTATTTTATTTAATCAGGGTTTCGCTGAAACTTTACAACTTATAAACATAGAATTTGTTTGGACACTAACTGTAACTAACATTTTTTCGGTAATTTTATGAAGACCATGAAGATACTTGTACCGTCGTTTTTTTGCTGATGACTCCAGTTTCTCACCATTCGTGAAAAGATGATTTTATTGTGGGTAAACAAAACTCCCCTCATTCATAAACTCACCATAAACCTATTTTAGTTAAAGTACTCTGTGTACCTTTCTGTCAAATTCAAATATCATAATAATACATAACGCGTAAGGACAGAGTATATTTAAATTTATGAATTAGAGCCGTTTATAAATAAGAGGGTTATTTAGCCCTCTCCGTTGCCGTGCCCTTCAGAGTTCGTAAATGATCTCTGAACCTGTATATTTACATTTAACTGACTTGAAAAAGAGACGAGTTTCTATGTTCTGTCGTATGTTTTTTCAAAGAAAGTATTAATAATCATTACGAAATATAGCATACGACACCGAAGTTTTTTTTTAAATCCGTTTTCCGTTCATACTAGATCGAGTTAAAAACAAAGATATCAACACAAATATTCACAATTTCAATGAATTATTCGTATATTTCTTCATAACTTATGTATGTACATTAACATTTTACTACTAAACAAGAGAAAAAACAAAAACAATAGAAGATAATAAAGGATGTACAAATGCGAACTAATCCATTTAAGACGATTGTGAAGCTAAAAAATCCATACAAAATGCGATGACGTTTCTCTCCCCTTAAAACTATTCCGATTTTAACGATTTTTGAACATGTTGTAGATATCATAAAAAAACTATGTCTGTACGTTTTCCCTTCTAATAAAATATTTCTTAGAATGAAACAAATTTAAAAATCAAAAAACAGAAACCTACAGACCTAGTTATTTATAATAACTACAACATACATAACTTCACGCCTTCATTCCCAGAATGGGGTAGGCAGAGCTACGAAATTACCAACAACTCTAAAATCTTATTGTTAATTCTGTAACCAAGTTTTGCACAAACAGGCTACGAGGTTTACCAGTGTATATAAGTGACACATTGCAAGCCCATCGCCTAACAATACTACAAGCCTTTATTACCTTAGTCGCCTCTTACGACATCCACGGGAAAAAGAGTGGTACTATTCTAAGCCGGCAACCACGGTACACGGCGGATAATTAATAACTACACCATATTCGAAAATCATGGAAATCGGACTTGATTTAGGGGGTGAGAAACGTTATCGCGAGCTAAATTTGTACGGACTTTTTTGCCAGCTACGTGATTTTAGCGGTGCTTTACCATCCTCTTATAGAAACTCTTCAAGCAGAGCTAACTCTAGAAAGCTTGAGAGAAGTGATCTAAGGGTCGTATTATTAAACTAAATCTCGAATGCACAGTCGAGTTCATAAAATATGTGTACACTTTAGTACCTTGTCACTTTAAACGCTGTGACAATTCATATATGGCAGCATGAAATTAAATAGACGAAGATGAGTCAAGAGGCATCTCAGCCAAGATGAGTTTATTAATACGATACGACCGGCTTGAAATATACAGAAGCTGCGCGGCGCAGGTAAGGCGTAGACGCGGCGCAGGTAAGGACGCGTTAAAGCGTGTAAAAGTCGCAAGCGCGATGCTAAATTATACAGAAGAGGCGAGCGAGCGAGAGGGAGCGCGAAGACGAGGCGAGGACGGGGCGAAGGCATTCCTTTTCCGCGCCTTTTGTGTGTACTTCACAACTTGACGCTTTCTTACATTTTGTATGAAAAAGGTTTGGGGCGCGGCACATGCCTGCGCTGCGTCGGCGCCGCGCCGCTTCTGTGTATTTCACGCCTTGACTTCTTCTCTTAATAATTGATTCAAATCTGATAATGAACAGGGGTCGATTGCATAATAAAGTACAAGCTAATAGTATTAGTGGTATTGTATGGATTTTTACTAGTAGTATGTGCTTGTACTTAACTATGCAATAGGCCCCTGGACACAAATTATGGCGCGCGGATTAATTCATAATAGACTCTTGGTCAACGGCGTAAGTGCTTTGACGTGAGCCATATTAATTGTGTTCTGATAGGCGCATGCAATTTGTATATATAAATACATTTTCTACCTACAAAATTACGACACACAATTATCTCCAAAACGTGCCCCTTTCCCTTAATTATATATAATTTTCACGTAACAAACATGAACGTGAAGGCTCTTACATTGTCCTTACATATTAATTAATACTGTCGTACGGGAAACGGATTAAAGGGGATAAACAGAAAGGTTCCTGTAATTTGAAAAGGTGAACGTTTATTATAAATATTTAGAGTTGCGTATTTACGGTGGCGAAGATTGTATTTTGCAAGGTGTTTTTTTAGCAATGAGAAGGCACACGAAAACTCAGGCCATCTGATGGGAAGTGGGATCTGAGACCCGTAGAATTAGTTCTCAAAACCACAATCTCAAGACTACAGTCATGAGGAATAAGATGGGATTTCTCTATGCTAGTAATTTCACCAGTTGTCTTATCCCCACACCGGAACAACAATGCGAACACTGCTACTTGGCGGTGGGTTAATGGATAAGATGGTGGTTGATTAGGATGGACTCTGTACCAGAGTCTACCACCACTCTGATAATTATTTATTTATTCTGAACAAAATTGAATGCCCCTTGATTGTCTGTACTAATACATTATCTTACACATATTTTCTAACGCAAGGCCCAAGTGATTTGACTGTTAGCGTCCGCAGGTGCCCCATTACGGAATGACGTCACACCATCATCATCATTTTAAATCATCAAATATGCACACGGTAGTTAACCCACTCCCATTTTGTTACACAGTTAAAATTGTTCTAGGATAACAGCTCCTGTGTCATTTAAGAGGGTGCAGCCAACCATTTTAGTTGGTTATCTTTCGAGTAGGAACATTAATGGCCGAACCCTATATTTAAACCGCGGACAGATAGCCTTACTTCGGATTAAAATTTGACACATTTTGTATGGGCAAATGTCAAATTTTAACCCGAAGTAAGTCTTATCTTTCCCCCGTTTGAATATAGTGTTCGGCCGTAACTACATTACATTAAGTAAAGTTATGAAAGTACTAGAGGAGGCCCGCGACTTCGTACGTTTGTAGAATTAGTTACCCTCTACTACCCTCTATTGTAACCCCCTCTAAATTCACACAATATAAAAATAAGTAACAATTAAGCAAAATAAATGTTTTCTATTCTATTCCGTTCTATTATTACACAAAAAGAAATCGTTTCACAAAAAACCACTTATATAAAATAAATTGTATGCAAAGGTGAATTTATCCCCTTAAGCAATCACTTTAAGTTAACTTTAAGTTTTTGGCTCAGCTTAGCTCTTCAAGTCCCAGCGGTTTCGGCTGTGCGTTGATCAATCAGTCGGCCAGTCAGTTTCTTCTTTTATTTATATATATATTATTATGATCAACTTTTCCGGAGACACGAGGATACGCCTTATCTCATCTTATCTCGTCTTATCTTAACTTCTGTCCCGTGTGGTTGCCGGGTTAGAATAGTGCCACTACATGTCTTCCCGTGGTTGTCGTAAGAGGCGACTAAGGGAATAAAGGCTTGTAGTTCTGTTAGGCGATGGGTTTGCACCCTGTCACTAATACACTGGTAAACATCTTAGCCTAATTGTGCAAAATGACATGTGGTTACAGAATTATCAACAATTTTTAGAGTTGTTGGTAATTCTGTAGCTCTGTGTACCCCACTCTGGGAATGAAGGCATGAGTTTATGTATGCATCTTATCTTACAGATGGGCCCTTTTGGATACATTTCGATCTTTTAAAATGTTTTATGCAATTACACACACAGCTGTTCGAATGTGCAGGTTTCTTCGCGATGATTTTTCTTTACCATAATAGTAAAACTCATTGATACATGCATGGTGGCCGCGGGGGTTTGAACTCGGTGCCTTACGATCTTAAGTCGTCTTACTAAACCACTAGGCCACCCGATGACGATTATGTTACAACCATGGTACAGAAAAAATCCTCAACTTTTGTGAAATGCTACTTTTAGTCTAGCCTCAATAGGTATTATGAACCAACGTTCCGGTAAATACAAGTTTAGTAAGTCTCTGTCACGCTTTAATCCCAAATCTAAAACCCGTTTTAATGAGGTCCGTCATTTCAGGATCCTTTATCCGTTTAAACCTTTCGCATTACGAAATTTTAAAGGATGGGGAGAAATTTACTCATGGAAGAACTCATGTTCAGTAAAACCAGGCCATGAATAGTACTATGTTGTCTATCGCTCTCTCTCTTTGGCATCTGTGAGTATATTTGTCATACCAAAGAGTGTGAAATCGATAGATAACCTAGTATTCTTCATGCTGTGGTTATTCTGTAATGTTTAGTAACTTGTTGTCGTTGATGATGAGAGATGAGTAAGATGTTTTCAAACAAAAGTTTTTATTTAGAAAAAAATAACGCAAATGGCCGCTCTTGTTTCCCCCTTCCAAAATAATGAAACCCCACAGATTAGGTAAAACTGATTACTTTTTGTTTAAATTACAAATTCATCGATTTCGAATCAATCACTCACGTATTAGCAAAGTTTAAATTGAGTGATTAGCTTATTCGAAAACATTGCGGAGATATTAATAAAATAACAGCAACTTTGAGAGGTTCATAAGGGGTTATTCCTATTTCAAATATAAACAAAGCTATTCTAATTTTTATCTGACTTTCTATATTTAAACTAAATTCTAGTAGCAAAATTGCAGTTAACTTTTCGTTTCTGTGTGCATTAAGTTATTGTTTTCATGTTAACTGATTGGCAGTCCTATGCAGTTTAACCGACTGCAAATAAAAAAGACCTGTGAAATTTATTTTAGGTCAGTCAGGGCTATTCCGACAGACGGGTTAGTGCGCCATTATAATTATCAAGACAATGCAACGTTTTATAACTATTTCTGCGCCCTTTTTAGTAATTTAAGAACCTACATTTCTATATAAAGGAGCAAAAATTTATTGAAAATGTTTTAATGTTTTTAAATTTTTAAATGACTCATTTATCCCACGTCTGAGACCATGTATTAAAACGATTTGGCTAGCTCAACACTGGTTTATTATCACGTGGGTAGGTCGGTCTACTATACAAAGATACCCTCAGGATATAACATATAAATTAATTACACCACACCCCTCTGTCAAAATAGCCTGTCGGAACTGTCAACTAAAACATTAAAGCCACAAAACTTTATTTTTAAAGAATTTTTTACTAAGTTAAACGTTCTAACGACTTCCAAAATTGATATCCTAAAGTAAATTTTTTACCCTAGTTATAACGGCACTTTCATCTAAAATAACTGGTGCATTCATTATATTATTACCTAGTCAATCAAGCAATGCCTTTACCAATTTTGGAGTTTAATATTCTATAAATAGATTCGAAAAGTAGTCAAGTAATTTCCTGGTCGACTATACATTTATAGAAATCTCCCTTGACACGGAAGCAAAACAATAAAACGCAAATAATTTCCCCTAATTCTGGAATCTCGAATAACGCATTAAAATGCCAATCAAATAATTTGAACGTTATCCCCAACCGTTCATTCGTTCATTTATTAACGAAAACAAAATGTCATTAATCAGAGTTATCTACGTTTGCCAAGTGGGTGGTCGACGCGGTGGCAAAAGATAACCTAAATTAATACGAAATGCTGGGCCTCAATTCTGCTCATGAAAACCTTATTGCTTTTTACATGTCATCTTATTGTTTTTAACACGACCGCCATTACAGTTAAGTAAATAAGGTCTATCATAACGCTGACAATACAATAACATGTCAAAAGCAATTAAGTTTTAACCGACTTCAAATAAGGAGGAGGTTCTCAATTCGTCGGGTTTGAAAGTTAGTTAGGATCTGATAATGGGATCTTGGAGAAATCGAGGGAACTCTTCAAATATTTTAGGCATACCTATAGCGATTAGGGTATTTTTGATAGTTTTGCATGTGCTCTTGGAAAACACTGTTTGGTGAAGTGGAACTGATGATCAGACCGCAGATGGCCACCGGAACTCCTTAACGGTACCTATTTCAAGGGTGGCGATAAGATATCTCGGTTAAGTTACCTAAGTTGTGTGACTATGTCGAAGCACATTTAGTTCTATAGTTTCTCATTAATTGAGAAGTGGGATTACATAACAGCATAAATAGGATCACTAAAAAGTATAAAAACCTGCCCGTTATTATTTGCGTTTTCGAAGGCTGTTTTTGCTTTTTTAAACATTTATTTTATTTTTCATCGAGTAAAGTAGAGCCCCTGTACAGTGCAATGGATCATAATGGATTCTTCGTTTTAGTCCATTATGTATGACAGCGAGTGAAAGAGAAGTACTAACTCAAAGGTAGTTTTTAAAGTTATATTGAACTTTTATTGGTAGCACGTATCATGGACTTTATTTATTGTGTCACTGTCAAAGCTTGCACCAGTGAAAGTCGTATATAAAATGATGATAAATACAGGGCTCTAAAAGAAAATTCGATTAATATTGGTTGATTAAGTTATTATTTAGTAAATATTCGGTACAAAAGGGAGAAAATTGAAAACCGGGTCTCTATTCTAAGCGGTACAAACCATATCGACTTTGACCCGTTCTTGTACCTTTTTTTAACTCGGCTGCCATTACTGTCAAGTAAATAAGAGCTATCAAAACGTTGACAGTACGATAACAGGTCAAAGACGATATGGTTTGTACTTTATAGAATCTGGGCTCAACGCTGCGCAGCAATCCCGCAAGCCTGCGGCTAGCACTAGCTGAGTTTGCTCAATTTACTGTAGTCACAATTTTTGTAGGTTTTTAAAACTGTGTTTATTGTGTCCTGTAGCAATTAATATTATTTCATATTTAAATTACAAAGGGATTTTTAGAATAACAAGAACACTTAGATAATAGAGAGAGAGAGATATTCTTATCTTTTTTCTAAAACATCGTAATTTACCAATATCTACGTATTTAGAAAAATAACCCTGAAAACGAAGCAGAAAAATGATCGCATTTTATTCAAAACATAAATATTTACCTCTAAAAGTGAATAGCTTATGAATCCAATAACCGGTTATACAATCCAGTAGCCAGATTTATTCAGTTGTTTATTCATTAAACACATTTGTTATTCAAAACCTGTCGTTGACATTTAGTCCTATTCAATTCCCGGCTTGTCAACGCAGCTGAATACAAAACAAATTCAAAAGCTATGCTTTACCGTACGGAATTAGGCTCGGAAAATGATAAATGCTCCGTTTAGGTGAACCAGTTTGACAACTGCACAAGCGTTGTCGCAGTAAAGTAGTGCTGTTCGATCCTTTTTGATACAATTTTGATTTAAAAAAAAAACAAAGTTCGAAATGTTTTTTCAGAAAATTGGCCACATGAGGGCTCTATTACACGTCGGCAATATACTAAACTTTTTAGTGTTCTTATAATACAACCATAACCTAACTCTCGAACTCAACTGAAAACCAGTTTAGGACAATCAATAATTCGGACAAATGAAGTGTTAGGACAAACTTTATTAGGGATTCCAGGGGACACCCATTGCCGTTCATTACAAAATATCAAATAACGTAGGATTATTTTGTAACTTACGACATTTTTGATGTGTGTAATTTGTCAAATATTAGCTATCACAAACTAACGACAAAACTCCTCAAAACTCGCTCCAGGCAGGAATCAAACACCAGTGTCTGATTAGTGATAAACAATAGTTTTCCAGAAACAAATGGAAAGGAAATTATTCTCCAGAGTTCACAGGTACGTAGGAAATAAAAAACCGGTTCTTATCCACTTTTTATCCATTCGTCGGACACGTTATTGGATCAGAATCCTTGCGCGTCTGCTATTCCCAAATTAGATCTAGCCGTGATCTGGAGGAATTGAAAAATCCCGTTTATGATTTGATCAATGAATTGTGGAACTTCTGGGGAAATGTAACAGGTAGGAAAGCTCATCCACGAGGCACAAGTCACGATTACTTTAGGATTACAGATCGCGAATAACAATTCACGTTTGATACTATTTTTAAGCATTTTCAAAGAATGGAGATTACATTTGATCATTCTTATTAATAGCTTTTCCCGCATCTCCATCGTTGTTAGAAAAGTTGGTTATCACTTTTGCAGTATTGAACATGCAAACGTGTATAAGTGTATTAGGTCTTAGATCCTACTTACCATGAGGTGAACTGTGTGTGCTCGTTTGTCTTCTCCTTGCCCCTTTTTTTTTACTTGTACTGCATTCGAAAGCGATGAATTTCAAAATATTCAATCAATTAGTTTAACAGACCACTATGGACTTTGTCAACGTGACGTTGTAAACCAAATCATAGGAAGTCTCTTACGTTTTGGTTGTCAACGTCACTTTAACATAGTCCATAGTCGCCTAGAAATCAAATTAGTTGACTGTACATAGTTAAGAACTCAATTAAAATGTTCTTATTGTTTCCATCGTGTGACGAAAATTAACCATAACTATTGTTGTACAACTGAATTCTCGTTATTGAAGAAAGTTAACGTTACCTCAATCAAGTCCTTATCAATATTTTGGGCCTTCCCAGATATCTTGTACGATTCAACTCTTATGGCATCTTGCGGTTTCTACGACCCTTTTTCCTTTTACGCTATTACTATTTGTACCTACTTTATTTTATTAAGGAAATTTCCTGGTGTTATTGTCAATGGTTAGAGGAAACATTGAAATAATCACCAATTCTTTATTAAGACTGTTTCCTTTTAAAATGACACGTTCCAATATTTAGTGAATCACACATATATGTATAAGTTCATACTAAAAAGTAGCAGTGTCCTTATTCTTTAACAAAAGACTCTTCGTAAACTTTTTTCATTTTGAACAGTAATTAATATCATGAAATAAACAATTAACAACTGGAACTTTTGCTAAAGATATTCTGAAAAAGAAACATGCTTATAGAGCTTTGTATCCTTTTTTAATATTCAAATTTCTGATGATGGCTAAAGAGCTTAAACGCCGCATGGTCTTTTCTACGTCACAATTAGTGCTACATAACGCGGTTGCAAACAAAATGACACTGATTATTGAATAAGTTTCTTCTCAGTAAATAATCAACAAAAAAAATGAAAAAGTGGTATTCTTTTGAGAAAAATCCCTATGATATTTTTCAGAACACCTTTTAAAAAAGTTCATACTACCAACCAAATGAAATGGTTTATTATATTGACACAACTTCCGATGAAATTAAAATGTCAATAAAGTCGACCATTCAAACTGACAGACATCTAAACGACCTAAAAGTTTTATAACGTGAAAACGGAACCTAACCTTACGGTGGCAGACCACATTGTAGCAGATTCTACCTTGTCGATTCCAATCGTTTAACAATTTAATATGGCACAGTAAGTACTTAAATTACGATGTGTTCAGGTTTTACAACATAGCCTACGTTTTGTTCTTAAAAGGCGTGAACGTAGGACTGTACTTATTGCCCTGCCTGCCTTGGGAGCAGTTTGTGGGAGTGTGTGACAACAAAATGTAAGGTAATAAATTAATAATACTTAAAAACAAATAGGTAGGTATAGTAAATTCAGATGAACTGTGTTCGCTCTTATACATACCGTAAAAAATGTCTACACTCATATCATAAGTTCTCTATAATGCGTTCAGAATCCGTAGACAATGACCAGCATTACAAGATACAATTTTACTATGATATGTTTTCTTATCTGTAGCTGTAATGAAAAGTTAAAATTACGATACCACTTTTGATAAAGTAATGTTGTTCAAATTTGGAACATCTTTCAAAACCAACAAAATTCAAACAGGGGGCCAATTCTAGTATCAACGTCGACTCGGTATATTTGAAGTAAAGTGTCGTACGCCATTTTGATTTCGAATGACATTAGAATAGGGATTTTGTTAGTTTGTCTATGATTTTAAAAAAAACATTCATATTCGTGACACAGGTTAGCTTTGCCGCCATGTTTGTTCTGCCGCCTACTGAACGCATCTTAGAGTACTTATAATATGTGTGTAGATAAAGTAATGTATGTAACTGTACATAATTAGGCCTTAAAACACTCGTGTGATCTTATTATGAAACTCGCCTTCGGCTCGTTTCATAAAACCACACTCGTATTTTAAGGACCCTCTTTATGTATCAGTTACATAAAATACTATTTTAAAACAAAGGAACCGAATGACACCAAAAAAAATTACAAGCTTTAATTTTCTCTGTCAAAATTTGCAAGTCAATTTTAAACCAGTTTCCGTTAATGGAACGGGCTGAAATTTGGACCACATACGTGAATCCGATGACAATGCAATATTATGGTTTCAAAGAGCTGATCTGATGATGGAGTGGGAAGGTGGCGACAGGATCTCCGCTATACTTAGCATAGACCCACTGATAAGCACATAATGATTTTGCATAAAATATAATACATTCGGTAACAAAAGCTTGATCCAAAAATGAAATTAATTATTTTAAATTGGACCAGGGGAGTTATTATAACATGGCAATGCAGTTCAGTTTACGCTGAGAGAAAAAGATAGAGCTATATAACTGCTAAGCTCTGTCCTTGACGCTCGCCATAAAATGAACTGCATAGCTATGTCATAATAACCCCCCAGGTCACTACTGAAGTTGGCTATTGGTTTAAAATATTGTAGGACTTCGACCTAAGTTTGATTGATCTAAAATTTTATAAATCGTTGGTTTATTGTTTTTACAATAATAATTACTTGTTTTCTCTTTTTAGTAGTAAAAAAACTATTAAATAATTAATTGTTTTTTTTTACGATGACGGAAAAATTATATATTTTATCGCAAAAAAAAAACAGTATTCAAGATAATAGCGATAAACGACAGCTACACGGAAAAAGCCGCAGGCAAATTCTACTAGCTAATAATACACAGGCTTAATTTAACCGTTATTAATCCTTTGTCAGCTGATTGCGCATACGACCGCTTACCACACGGCTGTTAGGTCCTAAATAGGCAAGAAGAATCGGGCGGCTACATCACAGACGTTGACCTGCGAACCATTCAATTAGGAGCTATGTGTTGTGTTTGTTTTTGTTGGTTGTGAGTCTATCGTTTGACTGATGAGATGGTAGTTAGTAGCCGCTCAAGACCAAAGATAATGATTCGCAGTGTTTGTAAATTTGTAAAATGTATGATTATCTAGCCACAGTCACTGGTCACGACTTCGTTAGCGTAGATTTAGATTTTTGATATTTTCTCGAGAATTTTCCGGGATGAAAAGTAGCCTATGTATTAATCCAGGGTGTAAGATATTTTTATTAAATGAATTTATCATAGTTTTGCTGTTAATCTTGTTTTCACGATTAACAGGAAAAATAATCAAGTAAAAAAAACACATACTTTTTCGGGGTACGTATTATAATCACGAAAGTTCATAATACCTACATTGAAAATACCGACGATTAATACATCGAAAATCAAAATACCGAAAGTACAAAATGCCGATACCCGATATACCGAAGCTTGAAATATCTAATTTCAAATGACCGAATGTTTAAAATCCCGAATGTTAAAAATCCCGAAAGTACGTTTGACCGAAGCTTAAAATACCTAATTTCAAATGACCGAATGTTTAAAATCCCGAAAGTACGTTTGATCGAAGATTAATATATCTACATTTGATAACGGGTGTACACACTCGTCAAGAGCCTCTCGCCGAGACGAGACAAGACCGAACGAGAAAAAAGTTAAAAAAATATATCGAATTGGCTGAGCTCCGACTCCACGTGGTCTTGTCTGCCTTACCCCTAGAGTGTATATAAAAAGCTGGAGGCGCGGAGGGAGGGCAACCCTCACCCGCTGTAAGAAAGTTCAGGCAACGAGGGAGCCGAAGCGGTTGAGGCTGGTCGCCGAAGGCAACCAAAAAGCCGAAGCTGCGAAGGCAAGCCAAGGTGCCGTGCTTTCTTTACGCAAGGGCGGTTGGGTTGCACTTCCCGCAGCGCCGGAGCAGACCGGCAGGTATTTCAGGTATAGGTATATTAATTTTTCGGAATTGTAGTCTTCGGGGTTAGGTATAGTTTTCGGGATTACAGTCTTCGGGATTGTAGTTTTCGGGATTATAGTCTTCGGGATTTTAGGCTTTCGGTAAAACGAACTTTCGGGATTATGGTTTTCGGCATTATAGTCTTCGGGATTAAAGTTTTCGGGTTTTCAGGCATTCGGTCAAACGAACTTTCGGGATTTTAAACTTTCGGTAAAATAATCATTCGGCATTTTAATATTCGGTCTTCCGTTCATAGGCCTTATGAAATTCGGTATTTTAAACTTCAGTATTATAATACGTACCCACTTTTTCGTGATTGTTATTAATTGAGATCTATGAGGCCTAGTCAAGGTGTTTAACGCTAAGTTAGCGATTTGCGAAAAACGGCCAAATACGTAGAATTGACGTAAGCTGATGGCAGATCGCTTCCATCGCTTATGTCAACTCCACACATTTCTAACTAGTCGATAGAAAACTGAAACGGTAGCATCGCATGCATCTTGGCTAGGCCAAACATCACCGACTTTAGAATAATATTATGTGCCGACAAAAGTAAAGTTTTTTTTTATGTGGAAAAAAAGGCAGACGAGCTGCAAGTCATCTGATATGTTATCTCTTAAAAACGGGGCTCGTTCGGTCAAACGAGTGAACGCGCCACACTGGCGAGTTTAAGTAATCCCGTCAGAGCGCACAAAACACACTTTAGCGCATGCATTCTCAATTAGGCAGCAGGGCTTCTGTCGATACGATCGAATGTATAATGCTGCCTAATTGAGAATGCGCGCGCTAAAATGTATTATGTGCGCTCTGACGGGAGTAATTAAACTCCCCAGTGTGGCGCGTTCACTCGTTCACTCGTCCTACCGACCGAGCGCCTTTTTTAAGAGAATAACACACCCGAAAAACCAGACAATCGCAAGTGCGCTGTGTTAGTTATTATGTGTTTTGTTATTTTTAGTCCACGAAATCCCGTTTTTTCCCTTTAATTTTATGTACCCGTGCAATGGTAATTTGACTAGCGGGGCACAACTACCAATAACACATTCTGCCCGTCTTTCTATCATCAATTCAAAATAAAGCGGCCAAGCTCGAGTCGGACTCGCCCATGAAGGGTTCCGTGAAAGGTAAATTGCGGTTTACGATTTATGACGTATTAAAAATAAACTACTTACTAGATCTCGTTCAAACTAATTTTCGGTGGAAGTTTGCATGGTAATGTACATCATATATTATTTTTACATTTATCATTCCCTTATTTTAGAAGTTACGGGGTGGGGGACACACATTTTTCCACTTTGGAAGCGTCTCTCGCGCAAACTATTCAGTTTAGAAAAAAATTATATTAAAAACCTCAATATCATTTTTGAAGACCTATCCATAGATACCCCACACGTATGGGTTTGATGAAAAAATAATAATTGAGTTTCAGTTCTAAGTATGGGGAACCCCAAAAATTTATTGTTTTTTTTCTATTTTTGTATGAAAATCTTAATGCGGTTCACCGAATACATCTACTTACAAAGTTTCCATAGTATAGCTCTTATAGTTACGGAAAAAAGTGGCTGTGACATACGGACGGACAGACGGACGGACAGACATGACGAATCTATAAGGGTTCCGTTTTTTGCCATTTGGCTACGGAACCCTAAAAACAAAGAGCTCTGAATAAACATTGACACTTTTTAATTGAGTTGTTATACAGGAGTTCTGGAGGATATTCTGCGATCACTGCAATTCGAGATCAAAGTTTAATTACTTTTTGCAGCGCTGTTTGATAAGAGTTCGTTAATTAGATTAAGGCGTCGCTTGTTCTCTTTATTAAAACTTCAAAATCATGTTTTATCGAATTACTTGCAAGCAAAACTTGTTATTTGCGAATACTTCAATTTGCAAGCAATTTTTTTCGTATCGTTTTCACTAACTTAGGCCTCACTGGTTAACCCCTGGTTAACGGGTTAATTTGTTAAAATTGAAAGTTTTTATATGAATATGACATTCTTTGATAATTTAACCTGGGGTTTTTTTTTTTTATAAGAGTGGTAGGCAAACGAGCAAGTAGGTTACCTGATGGGAAGTAATCGCCACCGCCCATAAACGCCAACAGCTCAAGAAGAGTTGTCGGTGTTGTTGTTGTTGTTGTTGTTGTGGGTTTAACATAGGGTTAACGTGCAAGTGGGCCTTACTAACTTAAGCTTGTCAACGTCAAATTTAAAATTATAGTCACACAGAACCTGTCTATCGGTTTTTATTGGCCCGTCAGTTTATTGTATTCGAACAGGGCCTCTATTATTTGCGTTAAAAACCATATCATCTTTGACCTGTTATGGTATTGTTTTAATAAATGTCAAATTATATATTTTTTTATGTTATTATTCTGTACTTACTGTAACTACTTTACTTGCAAAACAAATTAACTCACTTTTATTTATGTCCCCAGCCAGATGATTCAGCGCATTTTAGAAATAAACTTATTTATGCACTCGCGCGGCGGTTGCAGTAAAAATATTCCACTAACAAATAAATTGACCATGACACCATTATGATGCCATTTCTATGTAATAAAACCTGGAGTAATCGGGGTTCGTTTTACTGAGTAACAGGACAAATTATTTATAATTTATTTTATTACTAAAAATAATGGTTTATTATGAAGTTCAATCATATTAAAATAAGTCGGTCAAGGTGGAATTTTCATTTTATATTTCTGTAAAATAAAGATCTAATTAGGTCAAATTACCTATTTGTGAATTTTAGGATCATACACTACATTTTAATGGGAGGGGAAAGTTTTTACTGTTTTATTTCATTTTATTAAATAACTAAGCTCTATTTTCAATCTCCTTAGCTGACCTAGAGTCATTGATGATTTCGTGATATTTCTTGACTATTTTTTTAAAAACAGTTATATTCGTCAAAGCCCATGCACATTAAAGAACAATTCTGGAAACTAATAGGTAACACTACTAACCTAGGCAAGTGAGGATAGTTTTAAAACTCTCTTTTACTCACTCTTCACGTAGCTATATTTAATCGCAACAAATATAATGAGCACCAAAATTAGTAAACGATCACCAAATTAGGTTAGGTTAGATTAGGTTAGTTTTTGGTGATCATACTATTTTCGGCAGTAAAAATTGATTTTTGGCGTTATGTTTTACTATATCTTTATTTGATCCGTTAAACATAAGCCATATTTAACGGTGGTGGGGTCAGTTTTCCTTTTAATCCGACTACCGAAGAAATATGTTTATGACCTGTATGTATGGCTCTTTGTCTCCCCGTAGAGGCCGAACTTATGGCCCGATTTCGACAAACGAGGTACCATTGGATTCGTTCTAGCATCGCAAGTATCACTGAGTAAAAACTTAAATTAAAAACATATAACTTAAAATGTAGTCTGGCTTTTTATTAGACTTATTTATTAATATCATCCTCAGATTCCTAGGTTAGTAACAAAACTACTGTCTGTTTAAATATAAAATCCAGACCCTAAGCAATTGTGGTATATCCTTATAAACCTACATAGCTACGTACAGTTTTACTATAAGATCTAAAGGCGGTATTGAAATAGCGGGGACTATAATTTCCCGACCCATTCACAAATGCCGACACGGTCTCGTAATGACGCCTCCAGTTCCGTTGGTATGTCGAACATTCCTTCGAATGATTTAAGATTCGTACGGGTATTATAAAGGGCTTAGTCATCCGCCATCTCACTTTAACTGCTGGTCTTGAATTAGAAGGGTTTTCAATGTTTATCGGGGTCTTGTTACTTGGTTTTACGTATACCTTGACGCCGGTCTCTCAAAGGGTTAGGCATATACTATGGAACGCCAGGTGCACCGGTCTAAACATACCTCTCTTTCTCTACATTCATCAACCTCTTAAAAAGATAAAAGACATTTTATTCAGTAAGTATGCCGCACGGGCACTTTAACACGTCAGGAGTCTACCAGCGCTTCCCACGGAGACCACTGCCGAGAAGAAACGCCGCAAAAAACTCAGCAGTCAGTCATATTTTAACCATACTTCTTACTACAATGATACTACTTAGTCTAGTATTTTATAAAGCTATAAATATTAAATTAAATATAATATCAAATATCATGCGTAGTTCAGCAGGAAAACATGACAAAAATATTAGGAGAGAGATAGAGGGAGAAAAAGGCAAAAAACAAAAAAACAAGACGACCAAATAAAAGTTTCGACATGTTTTCCTACATCAACGGTGTCCCCTAGTCAAGATATGCACATACGTCGGTTTTTGGGTGTTTTTAATTACTTTGGATGACACCGTACTATTTTTTGATATGTTTTGCTATTTATGTTTATTTGTCTTTTGTTTCATTGTTCACCTTTTAGCAGAAAAGAGTGGTTGAGAGTACGGTTTTTTACACTGACGACGAAGTTAAAATACTTTAAAAACAAGGCTGTTCTTATTTTAAATAATAAGTTCTTATTTTATTACATAATTGAATATTATTACTATTATTTCGTAATACATCCCTTAAATAATCTTCAAACCGAGTAATTATAACCAATAAAATGATAAAATAAGCTGGCTTCAACCCAATTTCAAAGGATGAATTCGAAAAATTCGAGCAGTTCCGGGCTTAAAATTTGCACCGTTTAATTTAAAATTTAATCTTACGGTGAAAATTAATTCAACAATGAAGTTATTGTATGCGCCAGTCGATTTTGAAATAATGTTAATTTGTGTTAAAATTTAAATTTTTGTAATTGCCTCAAAATTATTAAACAGTTTTCGAATTAAATGAGGAACCAAATTCGTTTATCGTGTACAAAAACCACTTTTAAATCAAGTATTTAATACGTAGTGGCTGAAGTTTATTTTCAAGGCTATTTCTACTTTTTGCGGGTGGTAGGGTATTTTGCAGGGTTCATTCGGATCGCTACCACCATCGCTACTAAACGTGTTATTAGAATTGATGAAATTACCTACATAAAGGCATTTTTACTACTGTTCTAATTTTCTACAGTTATCAAAGGATAAAACTTTTACCGGCCTGCTAATGTTTGTATGGTCTCTCGTCGCGCGACTAAGCAATGCGACTGCCGGCCGCGCTGCTTAGCCGTGCGACTAACCCGCTCAATGTGAAAGCGCTCTTACACGAGCAATTAGTTAGATAATTTGCCTTCTGCATGAAAAAATCCCTGATTTCCTGTTAAATTACTCTCGATATAGATGTTAGGTTACCTTACATTAATTGCAATATAATTAGGAAAAAACATTTTAAAATTTAGTTGCATGATGCAAGATTTATATTACGACCTAATGAAATTAAACCTGGGTCTTACAAAGCTGAATCTAGACAATTTTACAACTTTCGAGAAAGATAACTTCAGAATGCCTACGGAAATGACCACGGGCTGTACCAAACTACCTAACCAAGGCTTTACGTTTCCCAAAACTTGGTCAACGTGTACCGAAATGTTCCCTACCCTATGCACACACTATTCCCTAAATAATAACCTATTGAAAATTGATCTTGTTTATAGTAAATACGCTTAAATATGGCCAATTGATCTGTCTAGGGATTAAAGAACCTACATTAGAAACCGTGAAATAACCCATTTTCTTTTATGATGAGAACCTGATGAATGATGTATGCAAAGTTCAGAATTTAAAAATATAATAATTTTAGCCAAGATCCGGGCTCACTCCCCGCCCTAGGCTGTGCTATACAGCCCTGAGTACCCTCATGGATTGTGCGCCTCGACCCAGACTGGACAGCGCCCCAGCTTTTTTCTGCTTCTAAAATGATTGCAACAAGACGTTTGACTCTATGTCTTGGTAGTTCAGTCAGTATTCTTAGGAAATGGACAAGAGGGATCACCAAAAGAGAGTGGATATTATATAATCTTTTGAATTAAATTTTGACTAAACTCTCCGTATTGTGATATAAATTTACTTATTCTAATCCCAAATTTTGCTAAATCATGTCGTAGAAAGATAAGGAAATTGATGAAAGATGAAAGGATAAAAGCTTATATTCAGATCCGAGGTTCAGATAAAATAATATTTCTCTCTGTAGTCCCTTCAACCATTTGTCAGCATATTCATCTCATAAATACAATTCTCTTGTAATCAATTTATATAAGTAATATGGAGATCATTTCTTATGTTTGTAGATTCCCGTGGGAATAAGTTATGAGATTCATTGCCTACGGACAGCGTTCAAAGAGACCTTGATCTACTATTGAACTCTGGAGCATCATCCAGTGTCCAGACTATGACTCTCAAAGACTCTTATTATATCCAAGAGAAATTATTTATGCAAATCTTTCAGTTTAAGAATTTGTAGGAAACTTCATGACTGCAAATAGCTCAAGGACTCAGAAAAGAAACATTATAAATATCTTAATAAAATCCTCAGAATGGTAAATAGTTATCATAGCTTAAATACCTTAAATAGACTCTTAGAATTCAACAATATTCTATACCTAGCAGCTAATAATAAATTACATTTCTAGGTTATGACAACTGGATATCCCTGTTTTTTAGCTGAAATAAAATTTATATATTCAATGAGATTTAAATAATTATTTCTTTTCATTTAAGTAAGCAACTTTTAAATAAATATTGTTTTTTAGAATTTTACTACAAAAATCTATAAGTATTTGTTATTAGAATAATACAGAATTTGATTCGAAACATTTTAAAATTGTAGATTTAGATCCCTAAACTATATTGACTGACCTTCTAAATTTAGTTTATATGTTATTCGGATTAAATATATTTTAATATTTTTTAGATTTTACGCGGATCATATATTTTACTCCTATCTAACTCTGAGAACCCAAGTATTCTTCTAAAACCCTCCCCAATCAAACTAGAGGTCCGACCTCACATTTACGTTAAACTCGTATCCTCATCTAGCTAAACTATAGGACTGAGATGGCGTCTCGTGAGTGCCTAACGCCCTAAGCCATATGTGTTGGTGAGAAAGCCTCGGCCGAAGCCTGGGATGAGACTCTCTCGGGAATAGGAAATGAGGGTAAGCATCAGGACTGAGATCATTGATTTTCTATCAGGCAATGGTTGACGAATCCACGCCTCGTGCCAGTACCCTAAAGAGGGCAAGACCCATTGCGTTGGTAGCGAATCAGGAGAAACCAGGTGCAAATCAACACCCAAGCCGCTACAACACTGCAGCAGCCTTTAAAGGTGGCTACTTCTTGCACAGGAAGCAGGCTTAACCCGTGAGGGTTTTAACAGAGTGAGTTGGCACCGTTAGGCGCTTTCCAACTCTGCCAGCGCTCTCACGCTGTAAAACGATAATCTTTGGCAAAATTTACTTTCCAAAAGGCACTAGTTCTTTTAAATCGAATTTCCCACTTAATTTAGTAGCATGTTCTTTATAACGTACTTCTAAATTGTTTATTTAAAATTTAGAAATGAATTTAGTATTTTCTCAATAATTCCCTTTTGTTAAGGAAAAATGACAAAATTAAAGCAAAGCTTACCCACCCCAAAATTAGAATAAAAGATTTATCGTCACGACGCTCCGAGAGCCATTACGAAAGACCTGGAGTCTTCTCCGTGCATCCATTATATACCTAAAAATCTTCTGACGTTTTGGACTTGTGATGCTTCAAATCCAGAAACATTCTAAAATTTAAATATTTCAAAATTCATGGTTTTACTTCTTCTAGTTTTTATTTCAGCCTACATTTATCCTTTGTAAATATACCTATGGCAAAAGTTTTGCTTACTTATGAAAGGGACAGACGACTAAGAAAAAGCCGCTATGTTTACACTACCTCTAACTGATATTCTACTTATCTACGCTTCAATCATAGACTTAATATTTGTGAGAGACACAGACGACTAAGACTAAAGTCGTAGTGTCACAGCCAACCCCCAAAATTTACACAGGTGAAATAATTAGTTCACCGGAGATAAATTTTCAAACTCATTAATTTCACAAATATTATGAACCACTAATTTGTTAACACTATTTCTCAATTGTAATAGCCATTAAAATAATGGTGTGGTGTGTATTGAAACCAATCGAATAGAAATTGATTTTAGAGATTAACTCTTAACCTGTTGATATCCAATCAAGAACTATCATCACTCTTCGCAAGGAACACCTGGTCTCACCAAGAGGAACTTGGGTTGTCAATCCAAATCAACTCTAGTAGTAGAATCTTGTCCCTTCACAACAATTCGGCGACCACATTGCTCGGTCTGTGAATTTGACTTACATTGCCCAAGCCATAAGTGAACTGGCAAAATTCCCCCTCTAAAAACCGGATGCCTTTAATAGCTAAAATGCTAACAGCCCAATAATCAGCATATCCAAATTTAAAGTCACTCTCTATTATCAACATCTATCCTTTGGAGCATGTGCAGTTGCCGATAAATTGACACTAACCATTGCTGACGGCCGGATGAGTATGTGTTTTCTGTGAATTCAGAATTACCATAAATTTCGACTATCTGATCTAAACTGACTCTTATTCACAGATAACACAATTGTTAAGAGTTGCGTTGAGTTGTAGCATTAACAAATCAATTGAACCATTAGACCTGAAGATTTAAGAAGGTGCATAATCGAAGAGCCAAAGAAAATCTAATACACAAATATAAACTGGCATTTTATTAATATTTTAACCCAAATGTTTTTTTTTAATGAAGTGTGTCTTTCAACCAAAAGAAGTTTGATTAAACTCAGAGTGAAGACTCCCAACTTATATAATAGTTTAATAATGAACAAGTTATATCTCATCAAGGATAACCAATTTCACAAAAGGAACAGGGTTGTGAGGCCTCACACTCAGCCTCCTCTAGTTTAAAACGTCATGTAGATCTTCTACGTTCTTCTCCTCTTCCACCAGAGAAATCTCCTGAATCTGAGTTGCTTTCTTCGAAACTCCCTCAGGTTTCTTCCATGTTCTATAGCCTTGTTGAGCTTCATTCCTTTTCCTTTCATAGAAATTTGACTGCCTGGTAGTTGTGCTAGGCGCAAAATCCTGTTTATTTATGTCGTCCATACCCCTTAAGAATTCGGCAGTTTCGATAATAGTTTCCTTTCTCGCTGTAATCCATGCTTGTTGTAAATACCGTGGGTAATGTTTAATTATATCCCCGACCAATTGTTTTTCCGGAATTGTATATGTTAACATTTTAGCTTTTCCCACCAATCTAAGAAAGTAATTTAACATGCTTGGAGTTTTATTTCTTTCCCAAACGCCTTGTACGATCTTTCTTCGCAACCTGTTCTGCTCATTTTCCCCCCAATAAGTTGCTAAAAAATCCACCCTAAAATCTTCTACACTCCTCCACCTGTCTTTATAAATTCGAGCCCAATCCCTCGAATCTCCTATTAAACATTCCTGAATCAAATCCAGTTCCCTACCAGCTTTTGGTGTTTTTTTCAAATAACTTTCTAAGTCCTCTAGGAAGGTTACAGGATGATAATTAGAGTTCTCTCCAAATTTGGGCTTTTCCAAATTCAAATTCCTTACATTATAAATAACTTTTTTGTACTCTTCATTACTCAGGTGTTCTTCTCGAGTTTCGGTAAACTCCTCAGTAATCTTATCCAATGCCTGCTCGGTGCTACAAACTCTTTTATTTGAATTTCCTTCGTTAGTAGGCGTTCCTTCGCTATTATTGGTTGACTCCTTGCCTATAGCACTCATAGCCAACTTAGTATTCTTTACTTCCTCACTCAATTCGGTAATTTTTGACGTCAACGATCCTACAGTACGTCTTAGCATTCGATACAATAAGCCCATGCCTGCTTCTGTGGTCCGCGAACTTTGTTTAGTTTTCCTACGCTTTGCTTGAATTGGCTCTTCTGCGCTTCGCTCTTCCAACGTCTCTTCTTCTAAATCCATTCCTTCCATATTAGCCTCTTCCTGCGCTCTAACAGTTTTGGTTTGCTTTCGCTTCCGCGAAGACATTCCTAATCCTTAATAAATAAATTTCCTTGGCAACTTTTCGCGAATTTATATAAGCTGCAATAAGGCAATTAATTAATCACCGTTCTTCCGAATATTTAAAAGTAATCAAGAAATAATATCAAGAAAATAAATATTAAGAATCCATTACCACAACTATCTTCATCTTTCAGACATAAAACAAACACTCTACCCTAAAAAGTAACGACATCTATTAAGATTTTAATAAACTACGTCAACCTTCAGCAACTTTGTTTAACTTATAAAAGCTCAAACAAAAGAACCGCGCCATCTATTACATTTTGAAGAAACTACGCTATATGCCCAGTTTGGCCCTGTACCTATATTCTTTAAGAGTTACCTATTTGATACTCTCTTCGACAGATGCCGCGACTAAAAAGGTAAGTATAGCTATAACTTCAAAGTAGAGACTACAAAAATTATTTTTATTACCTATCTCTTAATTAGAATTCAACCTACTTAATAAAATATTCTAGCAATCCAAACCCTACTCCTAAGATGAAACTATCCTGTTATTCGCGCCAAGTTTCCGATGTCCTATCATCCGACTCTCTTTATAACAACTAAGCTAGTAAGAGACAACCGATGATCTATCTATCTCTCTTCTTCGGAAAATTTGTTAGGAAGAAACATCAAAACAACACGATAAACCAACTTACTAAGGCCAGATAGAGATAGTTTTAACGATGTAAGAAAAGGAAACAAACCCTATCTCAGTCTCTCTCACTCTTCAACAAAATAGACATGACGTGATAGATTTTTTTTAAAACCTTTTTGTCGAATAAACTATTTCAAATTTTAACCTCCCGAACATCTGCTGCGAAATGTAACCTTGTTTGCAAGGGAAAAAAAAACTAAATTGCTCAAAAGTCTATGACTCACACATGACACAAACGTCAAAGTGAAAAAGATAAATTACATTAAAGTAAATAATATATCAAAGAACTAAACTTGAAACAAATAGTCGTAACGACGATAGTATTATGCCGCTAAATCACATTGATTGTATCGCTACTATGTAAATATCTCAATTCAAACTCGAACATGGCCCGCCCTACTCTCTCCTATAAATTTTCACTCAATCCTTAAATTATCTTAAAAATAGACGAAAACAACGATCCCTACATGCGAACGGGCTCATTATTATACGCAAGCCAAAAATATTACACCGAAGTCGCTCCAGCACAAAACCACGAACAAGCTTATTGAAGAACTTTAAAACGTAAGTAAACAGGACAAACCGCTTATGTGTGATCAACCTATAATGACTCTATAACCACTATTCCTATTCCTGAACTGTACATTGAATTGTTTCAGGCTCGCAAGGAAAGTAACAGACTGCAGCAAAGAACAACAACCAATCTAGTTGACCAAGAAATGTGAATCTTTCAAATATATATTCATTCGTAATGCAAGGAAAGTAGCAGACTGCAGCAAAGAACAACAACCAATCTAGTTGACCAAGAAATGTGAATTTTTCAAATATATATTCATTCGTAATTCAATTATCCTATGATTAAAGAATAAACCTTATTTCATTAAAGAATGCTCCTACTTATTTCCCCTACTAAATTTCCTTACATACTCATTTTTTTTAAAAGTGTCTGTTTGACTGTTCGCTAGTAACGTCTAAACAGTTCAATGGTCCAACAGACATACTAGGAACGTTAAGTACCTCGCAATAAAGCCTTTACACACGAGTCCGGTAAAACGCCGATTACCATAAACGTAAAATAATAAAAGCGACCGTCAGATTTAGAAATTATAAACAAATAATCTAAATCAACAACCAAAGCAGAGCAGAGCAAAGCCGTAAAACAGTTAACAGAATGAACGTAGGTATCCTAACAAACATAATCAACCCCCAATCCAAATAAATTTCTTAGACTATATCTTTTTTAAACGTATCCTAACAAACATAATCAACCCCCAAACCAAATAAATTTCTGAAACTATTTCTATTTTAAATAATTTAATGATAAAAAACCGCGGCGTTTATCTGATTACCGTGTGTAAATGCCTTAATGCCATAAATTTCCCTGTTTGTCAAATCTGACCTACAACCTCAAACTTCTTTCTTCGTAAGAATTTTCTAACTCTAAAATATTTCAAATTTTGACAACTCAAAGAAAAATAAATGAATTTTTTTACGTGTCAAAAGAAATCGAGTGATAAATAAAAATATTTCCTACGTAAAAAATAATTGTAACGTAAAACCCAGTGAAAGTGAAATAGTGAAAGTGAGCCTACCTATTTGTGAAAAAGTGCATCTTTTGTGAACTTAAGACTAAAGTGCATATTTCCTTGAAACTGTTTTATAGTAAACCATTGTAAAATGAAAATTAAAAATATCCAACTATTTCCGCATTTTATCTCCAATAATCATTCATCCATCAGGTAACCACATCATTCCGCTCTCACGACAACAAATTGGTGTCCTAAGACACCCTTCGTTTTACTTGAAACCAGATCAATTTTCAAGGAAACTTTTCTAATCGCGACGAACCTAGCAACAAAGATATACCGGCACGGTACCATCCTGGTCGCAGCGACAAAATGTAACATCCTGGTCACGGCACCAAATTGTACCAAACTACCTAACCAAGGCTTTACGTTTCCCAAAACTTGGTCAACGTGTACCGAAATGTTCCCTACCCTATGCACACACTATTCCCTAAATAATAACCTATTGAAAATTGATCTTGTTTATAGTAAATACGCTTAAATATGGCCAATTGATCTGTCTAGGGATTAAAGAACCTACATTAGAAACCGTGAAATAACCCATTTTCTTTTATGATGAGAACCTGATGAATGATGTATGCAAAGTTCAGAATTTAAAAATATAATAATTTTAGCCAAGATCCGGGCTCACTCCCCGCCCTAGGCTGTGCTATACAGCCCTGAGTACCCTCATGGATTGTGCGCCTCGACCCAGACTGGACAGCGCCCCAGCTTTTTTCTGCTTCTAAAATGATTGCAACAAGACGTTTGACTCTATGTCTTGGTAGTTCAGTCAGTATTCTTAGGAAATGGACAAGAGGGATCACCAAAAGAGAGTGGATATTATATAATCTATTGAATTAAATTTTGACTAAACTCTCCGTATTGTGATATAAATTTACTTATTCTAATCCCAAATTTTGCTAAATCATGTCGTAGAAAGATAAGGAAATTGATGAAAGATGAAAGGATAAAAGCTTATATTCAGATCCGAGGTTCAGATAAAATAATATTTCTCTCTGTAGTCCCTTCAACCATTTGTCAGCATATTCATCTCATAAATACAATTCTCTTGTAATCAATTTATATAAGTAATATGGAGATCATTTCTTATGTTTGTAGATTCCCGTGGGAATAAGTTATGAGATTCATTGCCTACGGACAGCGTTCAAAGAGACCTTGATCTACTATTGAACTCTGGAGCATCATCCAGTGTCCAGACTATGACTCTCAAAGACTCTTATTATATCCAAGAGAAATTATTTATGCAAATCTTTCAGTTTAAGAATTTGTAGGAAACTTCATGACTGCAAATAGCTCAAGGACTCAGAAAAGAAACATTATAAATATCTTAATAAAATCCTCAGAATGGTAAATAGTTATCATAGCTTAAATACCTTAAATAGACTCTTAGAATTCAACAATATTCTATACCTAGCAGCTAATAATAAATTACATTTCTAGGTTATGACAACTGGATATCCCTGTTTTTTAGCTGAAATAAAATTTATATATTCAATGAGATTTAAATAATTATTTCTTTTCATTTAAGTAAGCAACTTTTAAATAAATATTGTTTTTTAGAATTTTACTACAAAAATCTATAAGTATTTGTTATTAGAATAATACAGAATTTGATTCGAAACATTTTAAAATTGTAGATTTAGATCCCTAAACTATATTGACTGACCTTCTAAATTTAGTTTATATGTTATTCGGATTAAATATATTTTAATATTTTTTAGATTTTACGCGGATCATATATTTTACTCCTATCTAACTCTGAGAACCCAAGTATTCTTCTAAAACCCTCCCCAATCAAACTAGAGGTCCGACCTCACATTTACGTTAAACTCGTATCCTCATCTAGCTAAACTATAGGACTGAGATGGCGTCTCGTGAGTGCCTAACGCCCTAAGCCATATGTGTTGGTGAGAAAGCCTCGGCCGAAGCCTGGGATGAGACTCTCTCGGGAATAGGAAATGAGGGTAAGCATCAGGACTGAGATCATTGATTTTCTATCAGGCAATGGTTGACGAATCCACGCCTCGTGCCAGTACCCTAAAGAGGGCAAGACCCATTGCGTTGGTAGCGAATCAGGAGAAACCAGGTGCAAATCAACACCCAAGCCGCTACAACACTGCAGCAGCCTTTAAAGGTGGCTACTTCTTGCACAGGAAGCAGGCTTAACCCGTGAGGGTTTTAACAGAGTGAGTTGGCACCGTTAGGCGCTTTCCAACTCTGCCAGCGCTCTCACGCTGTAAAACGATAATCTTTGGCAAAATTTACTTTCCAAAAGGCACTAGTTCTTTTAAATCGAATTTCCCACTTAATTTAGTAGCATGTTCTTTATAACGTACTTCTAAATTGTTTATTTAAAATTTAGAAATGAATTTAGTATTTTCTCAATAATTCCCTTTTGTTAAGGAAAAATGACAAAATAAAAGCAAAGCTTACCCACCCCAAAATTAGAATAAAAGATTTATCGTCACGACGCTCCGAGAGCCATTACGAAAGACCTGGAGTCTTCTCCGTGCATCCATTATATACCTAAAAATCTTCTGACGTTTTGGACTTGTGATGCTTCAAATCCAGAAACATTCTAAAATTTAAATATTTCAAAATTCATGGTTTTACTTCTTCTAGTTTTTATTTCAGCCTACATTTATCCTTTGTAAATATACCTATGGCAAAAGTTTTGCTTACTTATGAAAGGGACAGACGACTAAGAAAAAGCCGCTATGTTTACACTACCTCTAACTGATATTCTACTTATCTACGCTTCAATCATAGACTTAATATTTGTGAGAGACACAGACGACTAAGACTAAAGTCGTAGTGTCACAGGGCCATCTTGTATGAGGTCTGGGCCCAGAATGAAACAGAGCTACATGATATGATATGTCACTAAATAGGTATTTGTATCATTTTCTATTATGGGAACTAAGTTGAATTGAAAGAAAATTAAGTACATACGAAGATCTATTGAATCACATATCATTTAGATCTATGGTTCTAAGCCCATTTTGACGCATGATCCTTTGAGATTAAAATATTAAATTATTTTACCCTCACACTGGAACACGCAATGTGAACACTGCAAATTGGCGGCAAGTAAGGTGGTGGTAGCAGTCCAGGCCCTGCACAAAATCTTCCTTAAACCGTAAACGTTCCAGTTAGAATCAAAACATCCTATCCGCCTGCAAAATATTTCTAATATCTTACCCACCGGAATGAAGGTATTGCACGCCGTTCGCTCTAAATCAAATTATTAGAATAGTAAACTGAAGCCATTAGATTTCAGATAACGTTCAACGATTGAATTAGAGCAGTAGGTAATTGGTTATCTTAGATCTCAGAATAAGTGTTCGACTGTTTGAATCATACTTTAATTAGTTTTAGTTGAAGCAGTTACTTAATTTAACATTGATTTCGCATAGAAATAAAGATCGAGTTTTTTTAACCGACATACCATAATCACAAGTGACATAAACCTAACAGCTTATAAAATGATAGTTAGCACTGATTTTTATCACACTTTTCAGTTTAAGCACAGAGTGGCTTATAAGAAAATCGTTAATTTAATTTTTACCGACTAGACAATGCCCAAGGAGGATAATGTTACTCTACTAGGTCGTTTCAAGAACTCTCAACAAGGAAATGTTAAATGTGTTACCAGCTATATACACCGGCCCCCGAAATTACCTCCGCAACCGACAGAACCCCTTGTACAACTCAAAACTAACAGTTTAATTTCGAGACCCAGATAAAGAAGAGTTCTCGGGACTTATAGAAAATCTTCCAACAAAAAACGCACTGTTCTGAAGAATTATCTAAAATTACACATATCAATTTTGGCTATGTTTTTTTTATTTAAGCTAGATACGATAATACGACAAAACCAGCTAAAAGAGGTAATCGCATCATAATTCGATTTTTGTGTTACTTTTTATGTAACGCATGCTGTTCGTGATCATCATTAATTGGATCAAGCTGAGCCCCTTTTCTGCGTGAGCCTTTGACATATTTTGGTATTGTTTTAAACTGGGCCGCCATTACTGTCAAGTAAATGATAGCTATCGTAACGTTGACAATACGATAACAGTCACAGGCAATATGGTTTTACTCAGTAGAATATAAGCCCTACTTACTTACATACATACCTTCACGCTTGTAATCCCAGAGTGGGGTAGGCAGAGCTACAGAATTACCTACAACTCTAAAAACTTGTTGATAATTCTGTAACCACACTTTATAACTGTGTATAGGCACTGTGCCTTGTAAAAACTCTGGCGATCGACGACGAAATCTTTTATGCTAGGTAAAACACAGTCACAAACTCACACTCTATATAGCTCTACCTAGCATGTTACAAAAAAAATACAGTGTATAATATACTTATAGGTTTTTTCACTTTATCTTGCAAGACTTACACGGTTACAAAAAAATTGCGGTCATTAAAAGTCTAAATACTTAAATGTAGTTAAAGGACCTTGAACAGTTAAAATAAATAGGTAATCTGTGTTGTGTGGCCTGCGCTCTCTGGTTTCTCGGTCTAACAGGACACCTATTATTCACAAAGGTTATGCCGCAGCTGTTCTGTTTGAAATAACATTCCTCGTAGTAATTAAGACTATGCGTGCACGTGTACGTCTATTTAAAGTGATGTTACGTTAGTATACGTTTTTTTTAAATTAGTAATAATGACACGTAATTGATTATTTAGTACTACAGTTGTATTACTAAACATTAAATACCTGCAAATTTCATGATGAAGAAGAAACTCAACATTTTGTTGTTTTGTTGTTTGTTGAAGTATCAATGATCAGACCTTTAATTTTTTTTGTAGAGTAGTATTCAAGGTAAATACAACTTTTATTTTTAAATAATAGCATACTAAATACATTTTTTTTTAATAGGTCAGGTCTTCAGGAGGTTATAAGTTTGGGGGCGAATCTTGAGGTCTCTGTTCGGGCTACTATTCGACCGAACTTAGTGAGGTCTTAGAGTCCGAAATAGGTATTCGTATGTTTGTATGTTAGTTCAACAAAAACTTCAGTATCGAGTTAAAGTATGCTTAGTCGCTTTCTGACAAGTTTATATGACACAAAATAAGGTAAGGCCGAAGCATATTCTTAGCGTACTTTACGAAAAGTTATCCTGCGTTGAAAGTGAGAAGGATTAAAAAATGTGCCCCAGTTAGCGTTAGGTCTTATTTTGGTAATCAATTTATCCATTATTAAATTTTACGCCTACCAACTATTTTTAAATAATGAATAACGAATCAACAATTTACTGAATGCTCAAAAAACTACATGTTTTCTATGTACGAGTATTTATCTCAAAGATAACTTGAATTAAAAACATGTATTGCTTTAAATTCTCTGCTGAAAAGCAACACGAGAGGGCAATAAATTCCATTCCTCGGAATGCTCGTAAAAGCGGTTTTCTAGTTAAATCACACAGTTAAGTGAATCTTTCATACCAAATGTTTTGTATAAAATGTTACTCGTAGTAGACAAATCTTAGGACATTATCAGGTTACTCAAAGCATATTGAAAAAAAATACTAAAGATATATTGTATTTGTATGCTGGGTGCTAAGTACAATACACAGATGCGCACGTACGCATATAATAAATAACAGATACATACGTTAAACTAACAAAACTCCTTGTCTCTTGTAGGAATTAAAAATATATGTTAATTAATTAAAAATGTTAAAATCATTACATAACCAATCATATTTCAATGCATCTTACATAACTCCTGGGATTACGGTTGCACTTAATTACATTTGGAAATTGCATATTGCCGAACTAACGGTTAGACTTACCTCTAGAAATGGGTCACGTAATAGCCGAAGTTGAAACCAAGTTTCCAATCCTAAACTTTATACCTACATATTTGTCGTTTACCTTGATTTCTCCAATAATCTCATCTCTATATATTACATATTGGGTACCAATTATTTTAATGAAACACCTTTCAACGAAGTACAATTACGTAGAATTTTCATTTCAATTTTTTAATAACGTAATTAATGTTTAAGATAGCCTGAAAACATAATTATTTCAACAAAAAATAGTGTTCGATGAAATAAAATTAGATTGAATTATACAATCGATACGGTTTGTTTATCAGTTAAGCTAGTATGAGCCCGCTCTGAAAGTAGGGATCCCTATCTTCTGGGGTTATAAACCCCCGTTAAAGAAAAATATGAACCAACGCCTAAATCACATAGCTGTCAATTTTTCCATACAAATTATAACGTTTCGCACCCCCTAAATCAAGTCCGATTTCCAAGATTTTTTACATAATTTTATTATTATAAAAAACAAGACTTCCGTTTTTAGGGTTCCGTACCCAAAGGGTAAAAACGGGCTCCCATACAACAAACGTGTTTTTTCCCGTTTTTTGCTAATGTTGTATAGATAACGGTACGGAACCCTTCGTGCGCGAGTCCGACTCGCACTTAGCCGGTTTTTTAATTTGTGTCTTTGAAAATGTTTCTTCAAAAGAAAAACGTACAGATCTAGTTCTTGATAAAGGCGCAACACCACCGCTGCGTAAAATACTGCGTCGTTGCGTAAACAAAAGACGGGGTCATAACAACATGGCGCCGTTTTTGACGCACCATAATATACGCACCGTTATGCAGCGGTTCGGTCGCACCTTTTATCTACAACATTTCAAAAATCGTAAACATCGGACTAGGGTTAAGAGGAAAGAAACTTTATCGCATTTTGTAAATGAATTTTTAGCTTCACAATCCTCATAGTTATTTCTTTTGAATCATCACATACTACTTCATTCGGCTAATCAATGTTTCCAAATATTGATGAGCTAGGATAAGTAATCATTACCCGAGCTGAAAAAAAATCTAGATAACCTGTATTGAGAGAAAACTTTTCACCAAAGAGACCTTATTGCAACCGCTTTCTGTCAAACAAACCGCAAGCGTGTCACTCAAACCTACGGGATATTTTCCCGGTGGTTTTGTCAGCGCGTGACGTTTCAACGTCATGACAATCCAGTGATACCTTTTTCCTGGAAAGTTTCACAATGATAATGAAATAACTATTATACAGGGTGACTTGGTAATTGCTTATACAAAACACTTGATTGTGGCTCAGTTAATGACGAATAGTGGTATTACATAAACTTAGTTGTTTGAATCTGCCGCACTCAGAGACGTCAATTAAATTTAATGCTTGTAAAGTGACGTGTTGTCTTATTCTATTGCTGTAGCAAAGAAAGTGACAGCAGCAACGTTAATCGAGCATTACATATAATTGACGTATCTGAGTGCGGCAGTAAGCCTTCTTTGTTTATCGTTAATATATCTATATATATAAAAGGCAAACCTGACTGACTTATATATCAACGCACAGCCGAAACTACTGTACCTAGAAACTTGAAATTTAGTACAGGGGTTCCTTTCATGATGTAAGTGAGCACTAAGAAAGGATTTTCCGAAAATCGACCCCCAACGCGAAGAAATGGGGGGAATAGCAGGAAACTAATTCTACGCGTACGAAGTCGCGGGCGTCCTCTAGTCTTGTAATAAAACTAATAATTAAAGTCCTTAAACATGGTTACTAGTGATGTGCCGGAATATTTCCACGTGGAATTTTCCCTTGTTCCCAGGAATATTCCCCAAACAGGGGAATATTGAATAGAAATATAATTATTAGAAATACATAAAATTCTTATTTTTCCTCAGCTTCTTGCATCGTAATGCCGAGTATAGGCCATTTCGATTGCACTCCATTCTCTACTCCTTATTACTTGTGCCAAAAACAGCTTTTTTATTAATCTATATATTTAAAATGCTTCTAAATTAATGCAATAAAAAAACAAGCGTCTTTTAATGCATTTTTTTTCTCTGCGTCACGATACTTATTGGAGCATTATATGTTTCTATTTCTTTATTGCAATGTATCTGTCGTCTCTTGTCTACTAAAAATGCATAGAGATAGATTGAGAGCGATATATATTCAAATAGGTACTTTAAATACTTACTTCGGTTTTACTGTACTTGTAATAAACGAACAATTTTCACTAAGACAAAGTTCTGCAAAAATCCCAGCGGAAAGATATTAATTCCCATAATTATCATAACAAACGGAAACTCTTATTTTTCTGCTAGAGGAACTAAAATAGCGAGATGGAAAGTAATCAGCCATCCATGAACACCGACAATAACTTTGAAACTATGGAATGAACTTTCCTCCGCGGAGTTTTTTTCAGCACTACGACATAGATTTCGTTAACTATATCGTTTTCGATTACGAAAAGGGATTCTAAAACTTTTGATTGAAATATTCCCGAGTTTTCAAAAAACCGGCCAAAAGCAAACCGAACTTTTTTTATTTGTGTCTGTAAACAAATTTATAGTTTTTGGATTTTTATTTATACTTGTGCTATAAGACATTTTTGCTTCTTCCCAAATTTCATGATCCTTGGTTAACGGGAAGTACCTACCTATTGGTTTTGATTAGCTTGCGAGTATCAAAATGTGCGACATAAAGGCCATTTTTTCTTAATGCGTTGACTTAGAAGTTTGTTTCCTCATCTACAAGGGGATGCAGATTTGAGTATTTAATATGAATTTCAACTTGTTACCCCCACGTGTTCCTGAGAAATCGCGTCCGTGTCTTGACAGACTGACAGACAGACAGACAGACGGACCACGAAGTGATCCTATAATATAAGGGTGCCTTTTTTCCTAAAAGACTCAATTCCAAAGATTATGTTTAGGTATTTTTGGCTTAATAACGTATAACCTTTTAACTTTGAGTTTGATTGATTGAGACATGGGATCTTATCTTCATACAGATATGGCCCTTGGGATAAACAGATCTTAAGAATATTATGTGTTCTTATCCCTTCTGATTCGAATTTATGTTTCTCCACGATATTTTTACTTTGCCGTAAGAGCATCAGATATTGTACAGACGCGAACTTTAATTTGGTACCCACCTTAGGTCCAACGTCAATCTGACATTCTACAACAATAAAGTTGAGTTTCCTAAAAGTTACAAATGACTTGACATCTCTAATGACATTGACGATTTCAAGCATATGTTTCTTGAAATGGGTCACAAATTTACGTTCGTGATAGTACGTAAAAGTTATGGGGCTGGCTGGGGCTTGAACTCAGTTCTTTACGATCCCTGAGCCATGAAACATGCTAGATATGAGATACATTAGTATTACCCAAAAGTACGTAGACTGAAGTCACGGGCAGTCACAATCTTAAAATAATTCTATTAAACATACTTATGTCATAACAACCATAACCAGTTCCCCGGACAACTGTCAGTAACGGTCTAACAACGTTTTCTGGTTGAAAAGTTTTAAACAGCACTCCCGAGTTTGGGAGCACTATGAAATTGCAATGCCGAGCAAACTACAAGTAGCGGCCAACTTTTTTAATATTTTAATATTGTTTTTGGTGTTGTCGGTAAACTATGTTAACAAAATGGCTTCTGAACACTAATTTAATATTATAAACTAGATTTTGGCCGCAATTTCATTGCTTAACAAAAAGAGTACCGTAAAACGGGATGAGTAGGGATTAAGGGCCTGTTTCACAATCGACAAGTAAATTTATTTGCCAGTTAAAGATAGCTCTCTCCTTGTTTATGTCCAAGTGTAAGAAAAGGAAAGTGCTAAATTTATGTGTCAGATACGCTTTACTTGACGATTGTGAAACAGGTCCTTATTATAAGACTGAAATTATTTCCAATAGACGTAATGTTTTTTTCCATTTAATACTTGATCTTATTTGTATCAAGTTATGACTTTATTTTAGGGTGTGTCCCTACTCACCCCTTAATTCCTACTCACCTCGTTTTACGGTGCATAATAATTAAAAATATACACCAATAACGTATTAAATATGTTAAATAAATCTGACTCTTTAAAATTCCTCTATAGAACCTATACAGAAGTACCGTTCTCTTACAAATGACTTTTTGTCAAACCGTCGATGGGGTGAGCGAAGTCATAATTACGAGCGAGTGTATACACTCTGACGAGAAAACTAACACTTGCTGGTTAATATTTCACCCGTTGAATTGTAAAGCGAGTTGGTTAAAAGAACTTATCACAACCACTCCTCACCACCTGAGCTTGTCACAAATACTCGTCTAAGTGTTTTTTAAATTAAGATTCAGATAATAGATAGATGGCAGCGTTTTGCATGGTCATAATTGATTATGATGTACATATTGAACAAACAAAATATGGCTAAGGAAAAAAGTATCAAGATTATTTAGGCAACGTCTTTTTCACTGTATAAAATGATAGATGAAGAAACTTAAATAAAACTATTATTTTTTTTAACTTAAAGAAAATAAACAAATAAAAATACCAACACACGGCTTACGTCCTTGACCTTTCAAGTTGTTTAAGGACAGAAAACTTCAGATAATCTTGAGCCTTGAACGCTGGCTTAATGAACTACCGAGTTGCCGGAATTCCCTTTGTAAACGTAAACCTTGTTGGAATTCAAAACAGCCCTTTTACTAACAAACAGGTTTACCTCTTAAATGGGTAAGAAACCTGTTCTGGAAAATTGGGTTCGGGTTGCATAAGCTATTGTTGAATAATTGTGTTTGTTTGTTGGGAGTTTGGGGTTTTATGATGAGTTTGCCGGGTTAGAATAATGCCACTCCATGTCTTTCCGTGAATGTCGTAAGAAGCGACTAAGGAAATATAGGCTTGAAGTACTGTTAGGCGATGGGCTTGCAACCTGTCACTAATACGCTGTAAACATCTTAACCTATTTGTGCAAAATGTGGTTAAAATCCTTCTGGTACGTCCCGGGCACGGTGTATAAAAATGAGATAAAAAAGTATAGGTACTTACACTATATCCTCTGTTCTTAGAAGCTATCAATCCCCGTTCACTTACTGTAAAAAAAGAAATACATAATGTAAATTTTCGTACACTGACACATCAGAATCGCAAGCATAATTTTCACGCACGGCGAGAATTCGTTTACTTTTTGTAAGAAAGATATTTGAGACATTACAGAAAACTGTTAATTTCGAATAAAAGAGTAAATATCCTTCAGTGTTTCGATTACATTATTGTTATAACATTGACTAAATATTTAACTATAAAGGTATTCCTGGATAATTAATTTATTTTAATTTACTTCAAACTAACAATAAGCCGCTATGTAGTCGGCATCAAAAGGCAATTCTTATTTTTTCCGCTATGTAATCGGTGAAGTGTATTTGAATGAAACCGTTAAACCTTTCACCATCAGATTGGCAACTTCATAAACACTATTTTACACAGAAAAGTAAAATTTAATGAAAGTTTCGAACTTTCCATCAAAAGTAACATAAAGCTTGCCACACACGATGTTACATTAACCCAAATATTTTTACATTATTGTAAACGTTACAGTATCTGGCGTTTTAATAGAGTATCTAAAATAGAAACCACTTTCGTATGTTTGGTTTTTTATATGATTTCATAGAGTTAATGTTAACATTATTATGTAGGTGAGACCACCATAGGCTTATGTTTATTTATAAGTGTATTGGTATTAAAGCTGTTTATACAACTTAGGTAGGTCAAATTTGATGATGTAACCGCTATTATAAAATTAATTATTGTTCTGGTTTGAATTTTGGATTTTATTGAGAATGTTAAAAAATAAATATTATTAAGTAGGTAGTAAGTTTAATTAAGATTAGATATTTAATAATAAAACTTTTTCGGTATTTTTTTTCATAAAAATCGACTGACATGAGTTTCTTGCGGTGTTTTTTCTCAGTAGTGGTATCCTTTTGGGTAGGGCTGGTAGATTTTTGACGAGTAAAAGTGCCCATGCGGCCTACTTACTTACTGACTAAGCAACTTTCGTTTTTGAACTTTAATAGTGCCCTTGACTTAAAGGGTACCTAACCTACCACAAAATGTACTGAAAAAAGGTCAGGCTGCTGTTTTCCTAATAATTGTTTCATATAACACCTTATGGAGTTCGTCCGAAATATCTGAATTTGAATTTGAATATCCATAGTGGATATCTAGTAATGAAGTCAATCATTAACTCCTTTGTTTATTTATTTTTACAGCCTATCTTAAATACGGTTAAATCTGTAAAACCATGCTGACTTAACGATAAGTGTCGTTAAGTCAGCAAAATCATAATTAGAATCATAAACCAACCCGTTTAAATTCAGAGTCACGAGAATTCCAACGTCATAGCTTTCGAAATTCGCAGTTCAGTTTTAATATCCTTACGTAATCACTAATCATAATTTAATTACGCACAACTGCGTTCACTTGAAACTTCAGTTGCCAAATACGAGATTTAGTACATACAGCAACTTCAAAATACACAGAACTCGCGCAAAACCAAAGAATAAGCTAACTGCGTAATGGTGTAATCATTTTAAATTTTATGTCGTTATCAATAGAGTATAAAATGCTTCGACTACTACATTGCATTTAACCACCTTTTTAAGTACTGCGGCAGAGAAGGTTTTTATTTCGCTCTTAATTATAGACCGCATTGAAATTTAAACGTTTATAAAGCACGACGTAGAGTAGAAAATAGTAGAAGCAAAAAGCAACATGGTTAGAAATGGCTCCGATAAGTTTCAAAACTAAAAGGGAGTATGATATTATGGTGTTCGTAATATTATGCTGCTTTGTGCTTCTGGGAAGTTGTGGGGTCCTGTGGGAACGCCGTATGTAGAGTGGTGTGTTAACATTGTGTATGAATTAGAATAGTCTCGTTTCGCTTGAAAATTGTGGGCTATTTGTAAAGGCGGGAAACGCGCGATGCGACGCAAGTAGAGTGTGTTTTCATAATGACTGTATACTATTTCTGCATATTGACGTAAGTTATTATTAAGTTTAAAATATAAGTTATTCCTAGATGACATAACTTTAAGATTCTCTGTCAAAGTACTGATAAGTAAAAAAGGCGTAAGAGAACTTGGCAGGTTTAAAAATGAGTTACAAAAACTCATTTTAGTTCATTAAAAGTTTCTTAAAACGCTGTGTACCTACTTTTTTTTCTATGGTACATTGGTTACATTTGTTTATGGTTACATTTTGAGGTCAAGGTCAATACTTTTCAAGGTCTTTGCTGTTTCTTGACCCAAATATTATGGACATCGATAAAAATACGGTTGACCGTATACTTATACCAACCTTATAGACGAAATGGCTTGTAAACTCTTCTATAGCGATATTTCAAGTTAATATGGCAATAAAGCGTACACAAATTTACGTGTAACAGCGTTAACCCCACATTAGGAACAGGCCATTTTAATCTTTATTGAGTAAAGGTCGGCACATACATGATGGTCTTTTAAATTTTTAGACTGACGATAATTTAATAATCAGGATAACCCAAATTTTACACTGAAGATGGCGTAAGAATTCCTTGGTAAATAGACTCATTCTTCAATTAAACGTGATTCAAAACAAAAAGAATTGTCTGTTAAAAAATATATATATTTAATGCTACAAACTTGATGGTAATTTGATAATTAACATAGAAATAAAATGAAAAGTAAGCTAAGAAACTAGGAGTCTGATAAAATATTATCTCTTTACACTTTCATCTTGTAAAACTGTGACATCTCCAAGGAATAAGGATAAACGTAATAAAGCGTCGCAGACATTGCAATCTTCCTAGTAAATAAGGTAAGGTTTATTTATTTTGCGTCATGTGGGAGTCGAGCTTCTACACTAAGAAACTCCGTAAACTCAACGTATAGTAATTAACTGCTTAAAGAAGTTATTATAGCTATAATAACTTCTTTAAGCAGTTAATTACCAGAGGCCGTATTATGAACTGTCAAAAGCTGCCATGTTCTAGTCAGAGAAAGGGCTCAAAGGAATCATATATGATTTAACTGCATAGAACTTGACTAGGTAATAAGCTTGCAATAATTATGGCCTCCGAAACATTAATACCATGTCTGGTAGTAAATCTTTATCTTAATCTCGATCTTAGTTTCGATGCTCGTAGCATGCTGGCTATCTAAGTTATACTGGCTGGCTATTACGTCACTAAGATTTAAATTGATTACTCGGAATGTGATAGATCAGTTTTTGTTATAACTGTGTCAGTCGTTTACTGGTATTGGATTTATGAAGCCCTGAAGTGTTTGTGTATTTATTAAGTGAAATAAACGTTATACCACAAAGTTATTGGTGTTCATCTTTGCTAGAAAAACAAGAAGAAGGAAAGCCCGCTCTGCAGGCTTTCCACAGTGCCGACCATGATTATGCGACGTTATTAAACGAAGAATTCTGGCCGAAGGGTCATATTTCGGCGCTTTCTTGGCCTCCAACTAGCTAACACCGCGAAAGTGTTTCAATAGGTCTGTTACTTAAAGTTATATATTGTTACGTATATAACGTCTGCAAGGTATCTGTAAACATGGGCCTTGTTTATTTTACTCTTAACTGTTTTACCATCCTCGGCATCATCATATTATTATCAGCTGATTGTAGGTCTAAATCCTACCACAGGTAATATTTCAGTAATAAATGTCTGTGTTAAACCTGCGCGTATGTAGCCTGCCTTTATCAGTTTAGTACAGTATCAGAAACATACGGCGCTGTGTGAGTAGAAAGGGACGTTGTTGGCCGTTTTTGTCTCTTTATAGCTCCAGGCTAAGCTACCCAACGCTAGACCAAATTTAAAACGCTTTGTGCAGGCTACCTAATTCCAGATACAAACGAAACAATGGTCTCCAGAATTTGAATGGAGATTGTAGATTGACTTTATAAATGTAAAGTATGAGCACGGCCATTGGTAAAAAGATTTTAAACCCTTCAAGTTGTAATATTTATGTATCAATGTTTTCCGAATACAATGCAGATTATTTTGAGTTAATGTTAACTTAAATTTTGATATTTTTAATGTTAATTACTACTAGGTACATTTTTTCTAGATTTTCTAAATTAACAAGTTAATCGATGGATTTTGAAGCTTACTGAGAAAGCGAAAAATATGAACTTTCCCGGCCGAAAACAGTATTAAATACAAGGTGGCAAATTACAAAATATTTTATGATGGCGAAAGTTTGCTTTGATATAATTGAGAGAGAACTTATTTCAATAACCATGCGAATTTTCGCCGGATAAAAAGCATTCAAAAACAATAAATGCAGTATTTTACTTCGAAATGGAACTAAGAAAAAACCGTAGCCTAAAATAATGCATGTACTAGTAACTACCAGATAATATTACAGCTATTCGTTGAAATAACTATTAAATGGAATAGAAAACATTTATGTCACCTATTTTTTCTATTTTTTTTTAAGGATATCTCCATCTCTAACTTCCGTTATACTTAAATTTACATTAAATATAGTTAAATCTTTACATAGTAATACAAAGTAGCTTCCCGCCTCGTCCCTCTTTATAATGCCTTAGATCTTTTGGACTAAGCAACGGATTTTAATGCGATTTTCATCAATAGATACAGTGATTCAAGAGGCACGTTTTTATGCATAGTAAATTCTGGATTATTGTAAGGTTGTTACAGAAAATACACATAAACCGAAGCGAAGCGAGTTACAAGAACCCCTTAAAGGCAGACCCAGATGAAATTATCGTTTTCTGTCGCAGCAGCGTTTAATTTCAAGTGCTCAAATTTTACGGGGCATATTAAATTTGGATCCGAAGTAAAAGGGTTTTAATATTGCTTCTGGCGCAACATTGACCTTTAAAATTTGATTAATATTAAATTTACCATGTGTATTAGACATATTGTTAATAGATTAATTGGTAATGAAAAAATAACAAAAAACATCTATTTATTATTTGTTTGCGTTTTAAACTTATGATTGCACTAAAAAAGTATTGGTTCATTCTTCTTACATGATTATGGTTGTTGTAAATAAGTTATTTAATTTTAAACGAGCCTATCAAGACGTTGAACTTGACTTGACGTTGACTGTAAGTGAAATCAAAAATGAATTTTCTGTTGTTACTATCACCTTTATTATACCTACCACCAATATGATAGGTAGCAATTTAATAAGACGAAATTTCTTGGCTTTCTCATTTAATTACTGTCTGGGTCCCTACTCTCTCACCAAATAAATATATTTCCTATTAACTCAAATTAAGCAGTATTATTTGCTCAAGGAAACCAATTCCAGAATAATATCATCAACACAATTGTCTCAAGCCTCAGCCTCCCTCATTCTTGTTAATAGATTGTAAGCCTACATAAATGTAGTTATCGTTATCTATACTAATATCCATACTACAATTAATATTATAAATCTGACAGTTACTCTGTCTGCTTGTTACGCTTTCACAACTAAACCTATTTGTATGTATTTGGGTCTCAGGTCCCACTTACCATCAGCTGGCCTGTGTACTTGTGTGCCTTCATCGGGTCTAATTCAACCCAGTTTTGATAAAATTGTAATAGTTCCCAGTTGTAACAGCGGTAACCGACTTTTGTTTTTTGTTTATCAGAGTAACGTGGTTTGATTTGATTACATGTATACATTCCTAAGTAAATGCAATGGATTGATTGATCACTCGATCTTTATTTGTTTAAACAAAGGTTTGTGCACTACGTTTTGCCAAAATGCACACAAAAAAAATGTATATTGACTTGCGGCGGGATGGAACGATTTAAAATTTAAACAAACAATGCTCTGTATGGGCATGTTGTTTTAGTAAACAACGTGTTAATAAAGAAATTGATTAAAATATATATATAGTATCAGAAATATAGCACATTTAGATCGATTTACTTTTGAAACACCGACACTCATTTCATTGAATGTATTTTTTCGCCGAATTTTCATTTCATCACACATTTAGGAGTTATTATAATGTTTTGGTCGTCACTTGGCTGTTGGCTGTTGGTTTAAGATAACCTAAAAACAATAAGGTTTCAGCAGAAATTAGCTTTCGATGAAATTAAATTCGATTAAATCATACATTCAATTAAACGAGTGTCAGAGATTCGAGAGGATCAAATTTAGGTCATTATCAACTAATCTAAGAACCACGTTGATGTCAGTAAATGCGTCAATGATGGCTTATGAATTGCTTCGCAGCTCTATTCCCTCTCTAAATCCTCGCTTAAACGTCGTCACCATTCCGCCGAGGTTTTGCCATGTTGATTGACAGCACCTATGTGCATGGCAGCTGACAAGGGTTAATGAGATTCCCAACTGCCTCAGTGGGTTTGAGCCTTGTAATAATAAAAACCTCGTTACTTGTGAATAACCTAAAACGAAAAAAAGGTAATTAAGTCACATAGGTACTCGTATAATTAACCTATGACGATAGGAAAATCTAAATGCAAAAAAAGCTTTTTAAAAATGTTATTAAGAAAGGTCGAGTAATAGCGGCCATTGAAAAAAACATCGAGGGTTGTAGCCCGCTACGCCACGGCATCATGCTAAGTGGCACCCTATTTGACACTATTTGATAGTACCTACCCCAACATTTTCACGAATTTTATTTCATCGAATTTCACTTCATCGAACGTTATTTTCTGCTGAAACCATGATGTTTTCAGTATATCTTGAACATTCATTACGTAGGTTAGGTTAAAATAGACTTGCGAGTAACAAAAAAATATTAACTCATAATTATAAAATAATAGGTATACTTTGTTATTTTTTTAGTGTAATATGTATTGCGTCACATTTTGTCAATAACATTACTCTTTTCTGTTCTTCGTTCGAATAAATGTATGAAAAGAAAAAAGGATATTAAATAGTAGGTACATTCGGTGGCTTGTGTCCGGGTTTACCCCCTCCGTGTCAATTATAAAACAGAAATATTATTTTTATTTCTCTATACAGGGTGTAACCAGAAGGTTGATCAAATGAAGTTTAGAGGTGGCAGACATTGATAGCTACCGAATTGATTCCCCTATTATGTTCAGCGATTTTCATTTGCTATTGAGTTATAAGCATTTTTGCTAAGAAAAATTCAGATCGGAATTTACCTAGGTTAAATTTACTTTGGTTAGCTAAACTATTTGACCTATGTCCGTGTCATTTTTTCTTTTGATTTATGGCTTAATCATTCCCTGTTATCCTATTCCATTTATATCAATTATTGCCAGTCTAGACCATCTGGTGTTAATTCTGATTAAAAAGCCAACGGCGTCCATTTTATCATTTTTATTCTGCTACAAAAATGGTACGGAAACAGGCATCATTTCATGTAAAATTTAAGTTGATAAAACATATGAGTGACCATTTATTTCACTTAAATATGACGGTAAGTGCTTTTGCGGTAGTGAAAATCGAGATGATATATTTGCAAACGCTGGTATTTACGGAACATGTTACTGATTTTATTTTAAAATTATAGACATTTTCTTTGTTAGATACAGAAATTAATATAGTTGAAAAATAATAATAGCTTTTCAGGCTTTGAGACAAGAAAGATATTGCTCTGACGCGGTGTTTGATAGGTAGGTACCTTTTTTGATCCGACGGAATTGAACGAGATTTTTAATATCGTTTGAAATTTGAGATTTAAAATTGTATTACGCACAAGTGTTCCTTACGAAAGATTTTTCTGATAAAAATATATTTTTAGGCTTAATATTGAGGTTCCATCTTAAGGTAGGTCCACACTATGGTGGCAAATCTACAGGATTTGTTACGCTAAATGTAGACAGTGTAATTCATGCGCTCGAGATGGATGACATCGCGACAGTACGTCGTAACATGACCAATACCGTCCACATAACTGGTATTGACACGCGTCACTGACACGGTCACGGTACCATGTTACGATGAAATGTCACAAATGCGGACCCACCTATAGGTAAGAACCCTAATTATATTTAAACACAAAGACGTAAACAAAAATTTAAGGAGGTTTCTCGTATCATATCGTATGTATCATTACTCGTATGCTCAGTATTAAAAATGGAAATGTACCTCTAGATTCCGTAATAAATTATTTCGTGATACGAATTCACCAATCCTTCGCTTTGATGAATGATATGAACCGACCCTTTCCTAATAGAAAAATAATTTCAAGTACTTCACTCAAAAAAATAAGAGCCAACTCTTTATTAGTTATATCAAGAGTAAGTTCTTTAGTGATTCAAATAACATGTTAGTTGATGTATCTAACGTCTTGTTAGGCTTGTATGGAATCAAGACGCTTATGTACAATAATCAAAATCTTGTTGGCAGCGATCAATTTTTTTCAGTGTTGATCAATCTACCTACATTATCCCTGATGAACATAGGCGATAGAATAATTTCCAAAAATTTAGGGATCCGTATAAAAACTTTGATAATGTAGCCCAAGGTGTGAAAAAAAAAACCTTAAATTGCATACACTGCGGAAACTATTGACAATAGAGCAAAGTGATATATGTATTTAGTACCGTTTTAAAGAGGACATCAGTATCTACAAAAAATTGTGCAATACCATATGTCTAACCATTACAGTTATGTCACAATAACTACTTTTTCATGTTAAAATATGCAATAGGCACGCCGGTACAAAATAGGCCACGTTATTCGTACCTTGGTATTAATCCTTATCAAAATAAATCAGTACCTACCTGTAAATTACTTTTTGAATTATTCAAATCGGACATACCATTCAAAAGTTATCGTGAGTATAATTATAATCAAAATTGAAAGAAACCGCTCGATTTAAGTTGGCTCTAAGTGACAAATGGTTTTATCTACAACAGAGAATAGACAAGTAAAATTTGGTGTTGGTTCCTCTATGTATAAATGAGTATAACATCATACAAATTAAAATTAACCAAACCATCCATAATTAATTCATGGATAAATCCATGCTACTAAATATACAAAAACAAATTTTGTCTATTCAAAAATGTGTCTGTTAGTGGTGGTTGCCTACTCTGTGGCAACGTCGACGTGTCAGCTGTCACGTGACTGTCACCTGCGAACTGGGAAATTGGCGATCAAGAGTCAATGCTGCCAACATATCCGATTTTTTTTTCTACACTTCATCACTATCACTATCACTACATAGTATACAAAGTCGCTTCCCGCTGTCTGTCTGTCTGTCTGTCCCTATGTATGCTTGGATCTTTAAAACTACGCAACGGATTTTGATGCGGTTTTTTTTAATGGATAGAGTGATTCAAGAGGAATGTTTATATGTACATTTCAATCTAATTAAGTTTTAATATAGTTGAGAAAACTCAATGTTTTCTTACCAAGTCGTCAAAATATCAATTTTCGGGCGCTTACATAGCTTACGCTGGCTAAACCTTAAGAGATATATCAAAATAACGTATTGAAGAATTGTAGTTATTCAAAAAACCTAGAGAAAAGTCCACGATGGCATATGTCTGTCTCATAAGATTAACTCACAGTAACCATTTTTATCTTTAAAATTTTATTAAAAATATTAGGTTATTTGCGAAGCTATTTTCTCCGATTCAGTATTTATCCTTATCCAGATAAATACGTTAGTTACCTTGGGCACTTAATGCCGATAAAAATTGTCCGTTACACTATGTTAATTAAATAAATACTTTAGAAGATATGGCAGATTCAAAATTACGAGTAACCCAAATCTGTAATATCGAAACGGTTGGCCGGGCCGCTCGCTGCACACAGCGCTTCGCCCTAAAGTAACACACATTTTGAAGCGATCAGACGTGCACCGGAGCCATCCGGAGCTCTCCTGTTACTTTTTTCAGATTATTAAATTCGGGGAATGGATAAGTAGGTATTTAGATTGAGTTTAGGTTTTGATTAAAAGTTATTTTTATGTTATTTCTCCTTTTAAGGGTTTTGTACCCAAAGGGTAAAAACGGGACCCTATAACTAACACCCGTATTTATAGACAAGAAAAGTAATTACTTGAGTAAAAGTAATGACTTAAGTAACAATTTTTGTATGAGTTTTGACATTACTATTACTCAAGTAATTACAGTCTGTGAGCACTTAGAAGATGCTTCGGGTTTGTACTTCTCTCTCACTCGCTCTTAATAAGAACGTATGAGAGCGAGTGAGAGACAAGTACAAACCCGAAGCATCTTCTAAGTGCTATCGCACTGTACTTTTCTTGACTATAAATACGGGTGTAAGACTCCACTGTCCGTCCGTCTGTCTGTCTGTCTGTCTGTCTGTCACCAGGCTGTTTCTCATGAATCGTGATAGCTAGACAGTTCAAATTTTCACAGATGATGTATTTCTGCTGCCGCTATAACAACAGAATAAAATAAATATTTAAGGGGGGCTCTCATACAACAAACTTGATTTTTTTGCCGTTTTTTGCTCGATATTAATAACGGCAACAGATAGACGCTGGAAATATTCACAAATTTTACGGTTCACTAATGTAGTACCAAATCATCATTTGGCAAACAATGTCAATATACAAACTTACTTACCACATCATTTTATATTTTTTGTGGTCAAAAGTCTAACCTAACCTAACTTATTTAACAAGCCCATGTGGCCTATGTAATATGTAATGGTTTAAGCAGAATTACATTTTTGCGAAATGAAAGTTTGTAAAATGACATTGTTTGCCAAATGATGATTTGGTAAAAAGTCAAGATTCCAAATTTTACGCTTATGCTTTTGGCATAGTCTGTTTTTGTTTTTTTTTTATGTTAGGTTATCAACAAGAGGTTGTTTTTTTTTAATTTTGTTGATTTAAGGGATGAAACTCCATATTTCATATTTCAATATTGTGCTGTAAAGGTGCAAGTAACATCTTTAAAAAGTTCATAATAAAGTGCACTATACTGCAGGCTATTTGTCTAACGCACTCGCAATCACAACCGGCTTTAAAGTGGAGCAATTGTTTTCATTTTGTATGCAGAAAAGCCTTCGATTTTCAAAATGAAAACGATCGTGATTGCGAGTGCGTTAGACAATAAGCCCCCTGATTGGATGTGCGGCTGGAGAAGTCGTTTTATTTCTCCGGACTCCGTTAATACCAACGGATCTACCTTTCCAGTTTAAACGACTGCAATTTCCCGTAAACTTATCGTTTTCAACAACAATTAACAAATCACAAAGTCAAACATTCAAAGTTGCGGGCTTAGATCTGAGCGTCGAGTGTTTTTCCCATGGACAGCTGTAGCAGCCCTTTCGCGTGTAACTTCCAGGCAAAAAAAAAATGTATTGTGCAATGAAAAGTCAACTATAAACATTGTATATATAGAGAGATTCTGGGATAACTGACAGTAATGATTTGAATTCAATTTTAAATCTAACAACATGAAAAACTCAATTTCGCTAAAAGTTTCAGGTCTTCGAAAATCGTCGTAAAAAAACCTCTATGCAAATGCACCTCTCTAAAAATTCTTTCACCATTTAAAGAGTATAGGTATTATTCCAGATGGACTTGGGTTATTTTAACTCATAATAACCGAAGCGAAGCGAGGGCGGGTCGCTATCTTTATATATAATAAATAATGCAAAGAAAAATGTAGGGATATTTTCATAGATTTCATTACTCTCCTTTAAAAGTACTTCGGCGCTGATTTTCCCCAGGAAAATGCAATGCTCCCGGGGGAAATAGATAGATTTCCAGGATTGCCGCGGGCGTTATACCGAGGATCGAACACTAGCATCGAGTTCGTTAAGGCGGTGCTTTATTTTATCTTGCTCTTTTAAAATTACGGGTAGAAGTTGGATATTTACCTTCTTCTTAGCTTGATTAAGGATAGCGTTTGGTTTAGAACTTAATAGAACGTTTAAACCACAACAATTTTTAGTTCTGTAGTTTGCGTGAAAAATTGGTATGTATAAAAAAACACGCTTTATCCAGTATCCGTACTTCCAACCATATTAATAGTATCCAGCTACTACACTACTATACTTTTACATCTATTCTTCCATCCATATCCATTCATACTTCTATGCTTCAATTCTATAGCTACCTACTTTCATATTCATTACTAATATTATAAATGGAAAACTTACTCAGTCTTGGAAAGTATCGAATTTAAAAAACGACTTTCACTTTCGTTTAAAATCATGTTAACGAGTTCTAATTGTTTAAAAAGACGGTTTACTTGAATGTAAAATTACGATAAACCGCTGAGGCCCTGAGGCCAAGATGCAAACACTACTAAAAAGTATGGGATGATATTCTCGTGCGTTGCGATAAACCACGTGATCAACTGTCATCCCAAACATTTTGAGTGATAGAAAAGAAAAACGTTAGTAGCGTTTGCATCTTGGCTACGACCCCTGAACTGCTTTCGATGAAATTTTGGTTTGGAAATAGCTTCAACCCCGAGCAAGGACAAAGGGTACTCTTTACTTGCGATAAACTACAAGTACTTACAAGCGGACGGAGTCGTGGAAATTCTGTTCAACGTAATCTCTTACGTTTACTTTATTTTCCATTGTTTTTCTTATCCGGGCGTTGAATAAACAATTTCTATGCTTCCTATTTAAAACTAGATTCCGAAAGCAAAAATAAATTTAACACAATTTCAAACTCACATTGAATTGTATTTATCGCTCGACGTTTCGTTTACTCAACATTGTTTCCCCAGCTACCAGGATTAAATAAATCAACAAGATATCGTGAGATATTTCGAAACGGATTCCAATCGACAGAGCAAACCTTTCCTAAAGCGAAGTCTTAATTTCATCTGACTTTGATTTATTTCGAAGTTTATTGGGTTTTTAGATCAAAATTTGACGTTACTTTCATTAGGATTGAGATTTCAGTCTTGATTTTTGGAATTTTAACACCATGATTTTGAAATAAACATATGTTACGATATAAAATCTTTATAGCTTCGTCCTGCCCAATTATTTTTAAGCAATTTCCGACTCCTGCCAATGTCCTCTATGAAGGATATTTTTGTATGGATAATTTGATTTTCCAGTCATTTCATCGAAAGGCATTTGTGGCACGAGCTACTTTTTTTGATATTCTCAAGTCTAACCTAACCTAACCTACGTAATTAATGTTTAAGATATCCAGAAAACATCATGGTTTCAGCAGAAAACAGCGTTTTATGTAATGAAATTCGATTAAATAATACAGTCGATGAAGATAAATTCGATTTAATGATGGGTTACCATGATACGATACCCGTGGAGCGTGTAAAACAAGTATCGGGACGAGCTCTACGAACCTTGAATTTTCCTACAACGTGTAATTGGCGAAATAAAAAATATAAACATGAAAACCAGGGTTCGGAGTTTTCATAGCACGGTAAGACGAAAGAGATCTATGGAGTCGACATCAACATTAAAATTGAACTTATACTCATACTCATTTGTTTATTTAATTCCAAAATGCTTTTATATTCGCCCTGAGCCCCTTGGTTAAGCTGCTAAGCTAAGTAATGAAAAATTACAATTTTAAACAAAATGATTTTCATGTACATATTATTTTAAATTAATCACACAATGTTATGGATATTAAAAGTGAACGTCACTATCTAATTTATAATAAAATTAAATATTGCAATTAAATAAACGAATGAGCATGAGTATGAGTAAAAGTTGAATTTTAATGTTAATGTCCACTCCACAGCTCTCTTTCGTCTTACCGTGCTATGAAAACTCCGAACCCTGATGATAACTAAATAACACTGTATTGACGACATAATCTAAACAGCAGTTAGCTATGTTAGAGCCTGCTTTTGAGATAGGGTGGGGTTTAGACCAAACGAGCAAATGCTCTAGAACATGTTTTGTCTTTATTTTTACAAAATAAACGTAAGAGATAATGCCATAGAATTCTTGGACTTGTAACGGAACAACGTTTAAAAATGTGTAGTTCTCTTTTACTTACCAATAGTTTTCTCAATCAGTTAATTTTCATGTGTTCTCCAAACAAGTCAAAAACCTACCAACGGCTATCTCCACTTTCTTGTCAGTGAAAGTAAACATTGCTCAACAATTTTAAGCGTCATTAACTAAGATTATGGCGACACATTTTCATGTTTATTCTCCTGTAGCAAGATATTTACGGGCCTTATCTCTGTGTCAAATAAGTACGATTACGCTGTTATGTGGGCACATAACAGCCACAAGCCATAAAATTACTTCATCATGCATTTATGTTCTAACACGCTTAACAATGTCTACTGCGATTTTACGCTGCGATACATTGAACTGAATACTACCAAGTTTTTCCTTTTTATATGGCATAGCTGTTGGTATTACATACATACATACCTTCACGCCTGTAATCCTAGAGTGGGGTAGCCAGAGCTACAGAATTAGCCGTTGGTATTTTGCATATTTAATAAGCTTGAATTAGAAATTCGAAATAGATTTGACTCAGTTTTACGAAGTTTTGTTCTGCTGTACGGGTTTGTTGGTAAACTCTTGCAATAGATGAATATTTATGATGTTTTGGTAACTGTAGCCACTTAAGACTAAATATTTTAATGTCTTTTGCAAAAAATAATATATTATGTTGACGTTAAGTGTAACTAAGGTTTATTTATTATGACATTCTGACTGAGTCGGATTTAAATAAGATTTCAATTTTTTGTAAGTTAAGTAAGTATTGATGTTAGGTGTTTTTTTATAGCATGAAGAAGGTTAACAAGCAAACTAGCTATCTGATAGTAAGTGGGATCTGTGACCCATAGATATTTGCATTGTCAAAGCTACAATCTAAAGATTGCAATCCTAAGACCGCAAATGTGTTGTTGAGGATTAAACTGGAATGCCTATCTATAAATAAATTAATAAATAAACAAATAAATAAATATCAGGGGACAATGTCACTCCCAACGTAGTCCCAAATTAAGCTCTTGGCTTGTACTATGGGTACTAGACAACGATATAAATACTTATGTAGAAAAATACATAGAAAAAATCCATGACTCAGGAACAAATATTCGCGCTCATCACACAAATATCTGTCCTTACCGGGATTTGAACCCAGGACCGCTAGCTTCGTAGGCAGAGTCACTACCAACCAGGCCAGCGCGTCGTCAAACTGTGTCGTATGCTAGTAACTTCACCTGTTGTCTTATCCCCACACGGAAACACAACAACGTGAACGCTTGTGCTTGGCGGTAGGTTAAAGGATAAAACATAGGTAGCGGTCCAAGCGGACCTTGCACAAGGTACTACCATCACTAAAGTTGGTTTGATGTTTATTTTCACATGAAGTAAAACACTGAAGTTATAGCATGTTTATTCATCAAATATTTTTTTTCATAACAAATTATTCAATTTGTACTGCATACTTATACAAAGGCTTCGTCTATTAAGCTGTCAATATTATAAGTATCAATTAGATACAACTTAATTTCACGATAAACATGAACAGGCTGAGACTGACAGCAAATATTGCACCAGCAAAAATATTATAGTAGATTGTTAAACAAGAGACTAAAACAAACCATAATGACACGAGATTTTTAGCCACGCGAGCGAGAGTGGCTATAGTTCGAGTGTTATTTTGGTTGTTTAGTCTCGCGTTTAACACTCTAATTTTCACTTTGAATGCGAGGAAAAAAAACCGACTTTACAATATTTAGCGAATATTATAACAAAGTTTCTGACAAATTTGTTTCGCGGTTGTTTCTTTAATCATTGCCGTTGTTAAACTTGTTAGTTTTTTGTAAAGTGGCACTTTACAAAGTGACACAAATGCTTGCATATTTAGCCAACAGATATAAACTTGAAAACTATTTGGACCATGCCTAATAAAATATTATTATCCATAATATATTCGTAATAATTAATGGTGTCTCACGAAATGAAATCGTTATTTTTTAGATATTTTTGCGCAGTTGTAATTTTGAGGTTATTTCCACAGCCTAAAAATGGTCCATACACAATCACTAAAAATTGCTATAATCCTCCATTCACAAACACCGTGATTCGTTGTTTAGGGGTTTCCAAAGTAAATTAAAAAAATAACTTTAATCCCTAGTTTTAGTTTTAGCCCCGATGCACTAACGAGCATTTTGCTTTCAAAATCGGACAAAAATATTTTGAGTAATTTTCAAATTGGAAATAAATGAAAATACATGGAAAAGCTTATTAAAAGTATATTTTAGTAAAAATAAGTACATATTTGAAAAAAAAATACATTTATTCTTCTTCATCCATTAATGAATCGTCGTTATTTGGTTCGGGCTTGAAAAGGTCTATTGGTTCTTTTAAAAACGGCTGGCTTTTGCTGGGTTTCCTTTTTAGACGTCAAACCTGCGACAAAATGAAAATTGTTTACAAAATTGAAAAATACCTATGCACTTTAAAGTCCTTTAATTCAAAGTCGTGGAAAGATGTGGAAAGTGTTTTTACTGTTATAGCAGGGTAATATCCTATAGAATACTATATATAAAAAAAAAGTACTCGATCTTCCTCGACACTATAACATAAACACCTTTTTTGTCAAAGAAAAACAAGGAAAAACCAATTTTTTACCCTTCTTTAGATGATGGGCCTAAATGCTATATTTTTTTTAACAAAGTCTTAATGTTTTGGTTTTTAAATTAAGTACATACCTTGTTCCAAATTATCCATTACTCAAACTTGTCACTTTAACTCCAAAAAAACATATAACTCGTAACTAAATGTTAACTAGAAATAGAGCGTATCGAGAATGTAGGCGTGCGTTCTGAACGATGTCTAGATTCCGACTACCTGTGCAGCGGAGGGGTGCGGAAAGGGTCTACTTCAAACCCTTTCCCGGACAGTACGTTAACTTAGGTACAAAATAACTATGGTCTTGGTGTCATTAGCTACATTTGGATTTTTTTACTTTTGTCCGGTTTTGAAAGCAAAATGCTCGTTAGTGCGATGTGCAGAGACTAAAGTAACATTTTAAGAGCATGGGAAGTGAAAAATAATTTGCTATTTTAAGCGACCTGTTTTTTTTTGTAGTTTTCCGAAATACTAGACTAACAATTATAAGATAAAATTGGTTTAGGAGAACAGAAAATAGGGACAATTGTATCCTGTTATACAGTGACCGTAATCTTCTTTTAAATTAATATAGTACATTTTGCAACTAGCACATTTGGCGCCAGTCTTTTTAATTTCAATACAAACGGGACCCAATATCGTGCCGTCGGTTCCAAATGTGTTTGCATCACGGCGGGCTAGAATAGAGCGATCTTCCGCAATTCGTTTATTTCCACAACAAAAACAAAAGAGACCCGTATTGATTTCAAATACGTTCACCTTTATGTACAGTATGAAAACTGACACGATTCGTAAAGACAAAGTAAATGCCAGAACAGATTTGAATGAGGAAACTCCTTTTGTTTTGAAGTTAACGATGCGGTTTAAATGTCTTCTTATAATTAAGGTAGATCTTATCAAAGAGGAAATCACTGAAAGCAACGTATAGGAACGATTGTGGTGGAGGACATTGAAGAAGGTGTATGTCCAGAAATTGATGTATCTGACTGAAGTGGTGATGATGATAAGCATGATGAAGACGACAACAAGCTCATAGCATTACTCTAAATCTTATACAAGATGCTTAATTTTTCTTTCTGTCTGTAATTTCTTGACGTATACTTGTCTATTAACAAAGTGCTTATACCCTTCAAAATAACAATTTAGACTAGTACCTACAGTCTGTGAGCACTTAGAAGGTTTTCCGGGTTTGTACTTCTTTTAATAAGAGCGTTTGAGAGCGAATAAAAGAGAAGTACAAACCCGAAGTACCTTCTAAGAGCTGTTGCACTGTATCTGATTTTAAGACGCAAAAGGAAGCAAAGAGCTCATTACGCCGATGTAACTCTACCCGTATCAGTGCGGCTATCTCGGACATCGGGAAACGATCATGTTTCCACACATTTAACGCAACGGCTTTGTCGAGAAGTGAAGCAATCTAGTGTGTTATAATATTGAACAATTCGCTTCTGAGTTTGTCGCGTAATTAAGTATTAACTGACGAGATTATAAATACTTTGCGATCTTTGCTGAGCTAAGGCCCTGTGAGGCTAGACAATTGCTTAATTCTGACGTAAACGATTTTCGAAATTATATGGACTTGACATAAGCATTCGACACGACCGTCTGGCAGCTTACGTAAATCCTATACATTTTCGATAACGATAACATTCTCGAAAATCATCTTGTCTAGGACCACTGTACAATGCATTAGCGCTAACGTAAACGATTTTCGAAAACTGACATAATGGATAGAATTGACATAAGCGTTCGACGAGACTGTTCGGCAAACTACGTCAATTCTACATTTTCGATATCGAATGCATCTTAGCAACAGAGTATTATTAAATGGATTCTGGTCGATCGGTCGATCGCGCGACCGAGCTCATACAAGCGACGCCCACGGTTAGCTAAGCTAATTGAGAATTCACACTTTAAAATTTCTGTACCCTCTGACGGGACAACTTGCCCTGACCGGTTAATTATTCGTACGTTGAGTTGAAAATAATTTTTCGAATGAAAATAACACGGCTGTTTCGTTTACAAAACCTTAAGCTTTATAAAATATACTATGACTGAACAGCTAAAGATCGTCAGTTAATAATTCGTCGTCAATTCTTTGATGGTCGTTCCATATATCCAAACCACTGATAGATTTGGTTACTTAGGGTTAAAATTTGACAGTTACCACGTCTAAAATGTATATTTTATTACTTGAATCTATCAGCGGTTTAAATATTTTTAGCACTTAATGTGAATTAGGAGATCGTTGCTTGTGTTTTGGAATAGTATTTACTTTCTGCAGTAAGCGACGAACAATGATTTGTGAAATATTCATATTTTATTTGGTGCAAACTACATAATTAACTTATTTATTAAGTTACTTAATTAATATTTTTTGTTCAATGAATATTTTAATCTAGTAAAAGTCTTAACTAGTATAAAAAGGTTACCGTTTTTCTCAAATATATGCGTTTTTTGTTTTTATTTAATTGCCGAATAAATGATTATATTCTAATCTATACTATTCTCAATCTCCATCTTCAATGTAACTTGTTAACAATTTGGTGATCATTTAAAATGTATTTATTTATGTCTTTTCTGACAGCCTGATTAAAATTGGTTAAAAATTCATGATGCTCAGTAAAATTAATCCTACCTATTGAAGGTTCATTCCCGGGGCATTAATATGATAATATTTAAGATTCTATTTCGGGTTGTACTTACTCAACTTTACGATGGAAGTAGGGAATAAATTCACCAGAGAAGGTTATATTTTGATTCTAAAATCCCTAGTGAGTATTTTTATTATACTCCGGTCATCAAATATGTACGCACGGCTCGAGGAAAATGAAGAAGAGATCTCCGGTATGTTTTACTGATGTTATATCTGCGTCAATTTCGCGGAGGCGTTCAACATCGTGTAATATTAAAAGAGCATATCAATTTTTGAGTGATACATTGATTTTAATTAACCTGCAAGCATTAAATCTTGCTTCGTTTGGATCGCTACCATCATTTTAATAATTTACCTATCACCGAGCAGTAGGGCATATTCATATCGTTTTCAAAAATATTGTACATAATTAAAGGCTTAATGAAAACAAAATCACGATCGAATCCTTTGTGTAACGAAAGTTAGTCATACAAACTATATGGGTAACTTTCGTTACACAAAGGAATCAATTAAGTTTTGTTTTAATTAAAGCCCTTAACTATGTAGATTTTTTTTGAAAACGACTAGGTTAAAACTTGCCAAATTCCAATGAAAAGGACAGAGTTATAGGAGTCAAATGTCTCTCTCCCTTTCGTTGTCCCTTGTCCTCTCGTCTTTAAAATTCTAATAGTTTATTCATTTAGACCACACATTTTCATACTTGGCACTAAGTCAGATAATTTGTGTTTTGGTTGTTAGTTTGTCTTTTGCATCAAGAGCACGAACGAGTTAGTAACGTTAACATCATCGAGAAAATGTGTATATAGCGATCGGTTAAAACAACGTGTCCGTATTTAGTACTGAAATTTGATACCTAGTTGACATACGTTGATTTTCGTATCGTAATCGAATAGTAAAGATTAAGTATACGTGAAAAGTAATATAACGTAAGTTTATTTTAGGCGTTCGTGCCACGGATAGGTTCAGAACACGTTTTCGAATCGTAAAGGCGATTCGAAAACGTGACGTATGTTTGAAATGTGTTCATGCTCGAGCCAAGGCAGTAGTCTTTTCGTAAGATGTAAATAAGCGTTTCTTCTTTTTTCTTTGTTGGTTTACATTCTATTCAACGAGATTTTAAACGTTTAGGTTTCAGGTCTATATTGGAATCCCTAATCGTCATTTGTCCTAATGCATCGTTTGTCCGAATTTTTATTTATTCTAAAGCCATTTCTGCCTGAATTTTCTAAAAACCTGTAATACAAAAGTGGTCCCTTTCAGCTGCAAACTAGTTTAGGACAAACGATAATTAGCACAAACGATGCGTTAGGATAAACGTTATACACCCTTAAATTAACCGTAAATCATAAAAACCTTAAGTCGTATTTAATGTTTGAAAATACTCTTCTTTTACCTTACAAAATTCACAGCACTCAGCCGATATGACTAAAACAACAAAGTTCCTGGATACCGTAGTACTTTAAAAGGATTGGGCTATATTTTTTCAACCACATTCGTCATGGAAATAGAGGCAATATTACTTCCAGACTTCTTTATGCTGGAAAAGTGGATGTTACTCTGGAAAGTTACCTTGTAAAGTATATTTTGGACTGTTTTATGAAAGTATATGATTTATACTTGTATGTTTGTATCTTGCAACGTTCGCTACGCAACGCAGATAAAAAATTATAAAAGATATGTATGTATGTAAACATATTATTATACAAACAAAAGAGATAGCAATTATAAAAACCAAGCAAGTGCAGGTTGGACTCGCGCACTGAGGGTTCCGTTGAAACTTATAGGTTTAAAATGGTTTTTTTTATTGTGGTTTAACTACAAATTTACAGATTTCATTTCATTTCTTTTTCCTTTACTTTTGCTAAATTTCATGATAATTAGATCAACGGGAAGTACCCTATAGGTTTTGATGTCCTTGCAAATATCAAAATATGTATAATATAATGGACAGACATACCGATGGACAACGAAGTGATCTTATAAGGGTTCCTGTTTTCCTATTGAGAAAAATGGATATAACCATAGCAAAAAATTACAAATGCGGACTTATCCCTTTTAAGGATATCTTCCGGTTGACCCAGAACAAAGAAAAGCCAAATAAGTACAGCACTAAAAATAATGTACCTATTAAAATAAGTAAAATTTTGTCCAGTAAGATACTGTTAAATCTAAACTTATAAAACCCTTTCTTAACTGGCTGACTGACAGACAAACCGAAAACGCCTTAACCACTAGTGCTAGGGACTCAAAATTTAAAGTGAACATTCCTTGAGTTACCCCGACAATTGCACAAAGTTTTTTTTTTCCAGAATCTACCTCCTGCAGGAAGAAAACGTACAAAGTCGAGAACGTCCTATATTTAGTAGGTACGTATCATAATATTTAAAGTTCAAAATACTTAATGGGTCATACATAATACAATTTCCGATTATATTTATTATTAAGTTAGTTAGTTTAGTGGTAGTTATTAGTAATGCACAAATATATTATAACAATTACAATACCTAATAGACATAATATTGGCAGAATTCAACATTAATACAATTAAAAATTAAAACTAACGTATTTTAATATAAAATAATACTAAGGTACTCAATGGTTATTATATATTATGGGTACCTATTAGACAGAAACCGTACACTTTCCAGGATTGTTATAAAACAAACTTAACCTAACCTAATGGATTCTATACAATGGCCTTTTAAAAAAACCTGAAATGTTTACAGTTTTAGAAATGAAACCATTATATATTGTAACCATTATGTATTTTGACTCATTATGTATTTGTTATTTTTTATTATTCGCTTCTTCCTGTAGTGTTTCATATACTTGTTTGTTGAACAACTTGGATCTTTCCACAATTTGTTCGGAGCTTGCGTCTTTTCGAGAGTAAGACTTCCTTGCGAACGTCACTCGAAGTAATAAGGTTTATTTGCAGTGTAGGTAGAGAACGTGGTTGCTTAGTCACCATTTGGAATGTCTGGAATTACTTGACGTTGAGCTCATAGATATTATGCCGTGTTAGGTACCTGTGCTCTTGGTTAACCTGCATCGAAATATGACTAAGGTCACGGAATCTATACTACTTACTACTTAATCTCACTAATATTATAATGCCTGTGTATGTATAATATTGTGTGTCTGTTAGTTTGTTATGCTGCAATGGCTGGACGGATTTGGATGTAATGTGAAATGAAGATAGCTTATACGATGGATAAAACAAAGGCTCCTTTCATCCCCGAATATGTAAGAGTTATTTGATAAGAAGCTAGTAAGTATTATATTATGCGAAATTAACTCTGTTTGTTTGTTGATTTGTTTATTTTACAGCTAAACCACTGAAACGATTTGAATCATCCTCGATCCTGTGTATCACGAAACGGAACGGAAGGTATAATTATGCCTGTGAAAAGTGTCTAAGTACCTATATGTTTAATCTCGGGCAAAATATCGTACAATATTGCGTCTGACATGTTATTTTATTGACAACGTCATAATATAGCTCTTATTTTACTTGAAAGTAATGAATGGCGGCCGAAAAAACAATACGATAACATGTCGAAGGCTATATTGTCTTACCGAGCAGAATAGAGCCGCTGAACAAAATTAGAGTATTAAAGCAACCAGGAAATATTTAAGTAATCTATACATATAATAAAGTTGTAGAAGGGAAAAAATCTGTACATTCGAGATATTTACTCAAAAATACTATAGGGGCCCTCAGAATGAGCAGCAGAACACGTTTCTACAATTTTTAGAGTTGGTGTCTGTTTGTCTGTTTGTCTGTTTGTCTGTTTGTCTGTTTGTCTGTTTGTCTGTTTGTCTGCTTAATTTTGTTTCTCCTCGCATCAATTGAAAACCACTGAACCAATTTTAATGCGGTTTTCACTAAAACATTTCAGTAAATGGTGACCAGGTTTATATATAATAAAAAATTAAGATATGACAATCAAAGTGGGAGAAAAGAGGGGTTAAAGTTAGTATGGAAAAAAGTTACCGGATTGAGCTGGTTACTTGAAACTTTGTATAATTACTCTTCGTAACAAATTAAACAATACCTGTTTCAGGATTTCTCGATTAAAGTTAAAACAACTAGGAAATTATCAAATTAGGCCAATTACATGTATTTCTTTAAAACCCTATTCGAGGGCCGTCGATCACTTTACTTGATTACAAATATCAACATTTTATTCTCCGTTTATTACATAGAAACTAAATTCAAGGATTTTTTATAATTCAATGTACAAAATGTTATAAAAAGACAAAATAAATTATTCCAATACGTTGTTGTAACAAATGAGACGCCATGATGACGTGCATCAAAGAAAAGGACAACCATATCCCTCCCATAACTGGAGAGATCAAGACAAAAAAGCACACGATCATATATAAACGTTATAGAAGCGAAGTTGTGATTGAAATTTACATTGTCGCGTTGGTACTTGAAAACATTGTTTTAATGCGTAATAACGAAAGATCAAGTTCGAATACATATTTAAGACAATATTTGGACAACCAAACTCCTATTTTTAACCGCCGGAAAAAAAGGAGGAGATTATACGTTCCACTGTATGTAAAATTTTTTATGTATGTTCAACGATTTCTCCGTCAATTATGGTCCGATTTCAAAAATTCTTTTTTGTTTATAGAATATACTTCCGAAGTGGTCTCATTGTCACCAAATTGTAATCTGATGAGCGGATCCATGAGGAATTGAGGGAACTCCTCAAATATTATAGGTAGTATTTTTACTAACAAGTCCAGCATTTGCATTCAGATAATATCATTTGGTGAACTGAAACTGATGATGAAGACCACAGATGGTCAACGGAACTTCTCAATGGTACCTATTTCAAGGGTGGCGATAGTTAAGATATCTTGATTAAGATAGTTGAGCGACTATAACGTAGAACATTTAATTGTTGAAATATGACTATGACTTTCCCGTGGACTTGCGGTGAACTTGAAATGTGTAAAAGTTTCATATCAACTAAAAAGTGGGACTACATGACAGCTTACTATGATCACTAAAAAGTATAAAATAAAATAAACGTTTTAAAAAACACAAAACCACGTTCAAAAACGCATAAAACATATTTTTTTTAAATGGTAGGTAACTTATATGTCAGTGACTTACAATATTTTTAACCAAAAGCCGACTTCAGTTTGACTGACCTATATGTACCTACCATTTTAAAAGAAGGTATTTTTTGCGTTTTTGAAGGTGGTTTTTTTATTAACTTAGCTTGGGTTTAACAATTTCGATCATTAATTATTCTCTTCTTTGGGTTCCGCAGCATTATAGCGAAAAGAGAAACCGTACAATTTCGTCATGTTCATGTTTATCTAAAACATATAATATGTCACATATACCTAAATTTTTTTGGTTATAAACATTAGTAATACTACTATCTAATCAATCAGATTATGAAATAAAAAAATAATTTCGTTAGTAGTAAAAAAACAGTACCTACTGAATAAACTAACTCTAATAGCGCAAACTTGCAATGCATTTATTTCAGGATCATAGAGTTCCATAGATTATTAGTAACATTAAATCTTATTCTCTATTAGTAATTATTTGTTAAAAATGTACAATTGATTAACTTATTTTCTCCTATGGCTTCTGCCACCCAGTGTGACAACCCATGTTGTACATTCTGTTTTGTTAGTCTATGTCAAAATGAGCGATGTCAGATTGACGTTGACATAATCCGGATTTTATAATTTTTTCCGCTATTTTCAAGACTTCGTCTCCTGACATTGGTGGAATCATCGATAGTATCGATGGAGCTACAAACGAAAAATTGAATAGAAAACTGTCCGGACTTCGTCAAGGCTTATCAATATTACCATTTTTACAGTACTCCTTATTCTTAGTAGCTCTGGGCCGTATGGCTATCACACTTGCACTCGCATCTGACAATATGTTTGTCACTTTTTTTTATAGAAAAACGAAGATTGCCCAGTGCTATTAAGAAACTGGTCGTACTGTACAGTTGTTATTTAAATATTAGGGCGGTTAATATGATCATTTGATTTTTTTACGGGTAGTCACATAATTTTTGGCGGTTGATTAACTACTGTGCTACTATGAAAAATATGAGGGTAGTTTTGCGTGCGGAAATTAGCGTTAAGGGCCGTACAGACTACGTTAGTAATTTATGGCCAAAACCTATATTCAAACCGCGGACAGATAGTCTTACTTCGGATTAAAATTTGACACATTTTGTATGGGCAAATGTCAAATTTTAACCCGAAGTAAGCCTTATCATCCGCGGTTTGAATATAGGGTTCGGCCGTTAGTCGAGTAGCGAGTATTTTAGTTGTGTTTTAGTCGAGAAGAATACCACTCGACTAAATTTTCGTTGTTCAGACAGATTTAGTTCCTAAAATACTCGCTACTCGACTAAATTACTAACGTAGTCTGTACGGGCCTTTAGTTTTAGTTATAGATTTAAACGATTACACGTTGTAAAATCAAGTTTTAAGGAAACGAGCCGGGGGGTGCGGGGCCAAAGTGATAAATAGGGGGCTAGGAGGCGCAGCCCCCGCCTTAAAGAAAGGACCTTACCGACATCCTTAATAAGATAGATAGGTAAGTTTTTTAGTTTTCATGTTTCCTCTAGAGCAGATAATAGGAGCTCTGATGATTTTTCGTTCATTTCGTTTTGCGTGCGGAAATCAGCGTTAGTTTGAGTTAAGTATTCGAGTCTAAACGATTAGATATTACATTAGGCATTGTGAATATTAGGTAAAGTCAAGGCAAAGGTTTACACAGGAGGGGCTCGAGGCCGTAGCCCCCTCCTTTAGAAATACACCGTACCGACATATTTATATGTTACTAGAGGACGCCCGCGACTTCGTATGCGTAGAATTAGTTTCCCACTACTCCCCCCATTTATTCCCGTTGGGGGTCGATTTTCGGGAAATCCTTTCTTAGTGCTCACTTACATCATGAAAGGAACCCCTGTACCAAATTTCAAGTTTCTAGGTACAGTAGTTTCGGCTGTGCGTTGATATATAAGTCAGTCAGGTTTGCCTTATATATATATAGATATAAGATAGATAAGATAGGTAGATTTGAGCTTTCTTTTGTCTTTCAAAGTAGAAAATAGGAGTTCCGTTGAGTTGTCTTTAAAACACTTAATTGGGCCGGGTTTGACGGATCTTACCATAATATTATAAACTGGCCAGAACCACGACTTCGTCTGCGTTGATTTCGATTATCGTTATTCCCTCGGGAACTTTTAAATTTTCCGGGATAAAAAGTAGCCTATATTTTAATCCATTGTATAAGCCATCTCCATTTCAAATTTCATCCAATTCGGTCCAGCTGTTGCAAGAGTGCATAATGTACACATACCTACTTACTATGAATTTTGCGCTTATAATTATTAGTAAGGATGAGAAAGTTTGGAAGTTTGTTAATTACCTACGCTTCAACCACTGAACGTATCCAGATTAAACTTGGCACACATATAGGTTAGGTTCTGGAATAGGACTTAGGATAGTTTTTATCCAATAAAACGTCTCATTCCAACGGGAAATCAAATTAATCGTTAAAAGATGTGAATTTGCTCACAAAGTTTATATGGACGAGTATAACAATTAAAAAGGTGAAATCTCAGGTAGCCATGTGTGAGTAGTGTGTTTTTATTTCTGTTTACGTTTGTCATCCTGTAATCCTTTCAGTTGTATCCACTGATGTGTGCGTACACGGAAGTTACTAAAAAAACACACTTTTAGTGTATAGATACGAACTAGATGGCGCTAGCTGGGTATCGAATTGTTGCTCTGCATGGTGTGGTCAAAGTCGCTGCCCGGGGTGGTTGAGCGATTTTCCCTATACAGCGCAATTATAAGCTTTATGGTTAGGCTAAATTTATATTATTCATCCTGGTAACATCAAATTCTGAAGTCCACGCAGACGAAGTCGCGGGCAGAAGCTAGTTAAGTTCTAAATTTAAACAGTAGGTACAAAATTTTCGATTTAATTTCAAGTTATTCAGTTTCATAGCATTCAAAATAGGTGGACGCGGGGATGACATAATTAGCATCAGTAATTATTATCAAACAAAACTCGTACGAGTAGATACGTATATTTGACGATAGATTTGATTTGGTGCCGCTAATTAAATTTAAATCAAATTGAGTGGTTATTAAAACTATGCATTGTTAAATTGCGTTTTCCATAAATCATAATTCATTAGCTTTTTCAATATTTTTTACTTGATTTTAATTAATAGGTTTTATTTTTAATACCAGTTGCCGTTATTAATAATGAGCATAAAACGGCAACAAAATCACGTTTGATGTACTTGAGCCCCCCTTAAATATTCATTTTATTCTGTTTATAGTATTTCTTGTTATAACGGCAACAGAAATACAACATCTGTAAAAATTTCAACTGTCTAGCTATCACGATTCATGAGATACGGTCCGGTGACAGACAGACATACAGACAGACAGTGGAGTCTTAGTAATAGGTTCCCCTTTTTACCCTTAGGGTACGGAACCTTAAAAAACCCTTAAATTACCCTTAAACCACTGCAAAGTAGTGTCCGCGTTGTCAAAATAAAATCTAAATCAAAATTTTACTCAACTAAAAAAGACAAAATGCTTGAATCAACTATAGAGATAACCAATTAATTTATTACCGCACTTTCCCTTCAGATCAATATTCATTAAGGGAATATGTCACCGAAGGCGAACCGTAAATAAAGCGAGGTACTCACACGCACATTTAGCCATTCAATTTAAATTATGATTTAGGAGCTTGTTAAGTAATAGGATATGAGCGGGAGGAAATAAACATATTCATTAATATTTATATTCATTTGTGGTTTAGTATGTGATAGGTTTATTTTCGAATTATTTCCTGTTAACAAATCACGGTTTTAATGATAAGGCCAAAATATATTTGTGCGGTGAGCGTGATTAGTTGTTTCTGTTCCTATTTTGAAATCCGAGTATTTATTAGTTTAAAATGTGTATCTACTCGTATATGTGTCTGCCCGTGGCAACATAGCTCCAAAAGTGATGAAGACATTCTGACGCGTTTTTGCAAAGAGAGCTAGTTTGATTGTAATGGTTGTAAGCTAGGTTTCATTAAAATCGGTTTAGCCATTTAAGAGATATCAGTTCTGGACGCAGGAGTCGTCATTATGTCGGGAGACTATAAGTATGTTTATTGTTGTTTAGTATCCATAATGTAAACCTAGAGCTTAGGTTAGGGCTAAGATTATTTGGGACTAGGTTAGTTCACTGATATTTTTGTACACAAGTAAATAATTTTTACGTGAATTGAAACTTTAAATGTCGGTGCGAATATTGCGATCCACTTATGACGAAACAAATGTTAAGTTAAAAAAATTGGTAGGTAAATGAATAAAAGTATACATGTATGTGTACCATGAATACATATTTCATTATCACAGCTTTAACATTTAACCTTCGTTTATTCCGTTCATGGCAGCTCATAAGTCGGGTGCAACGATCTGATGTCTTATGTTATTGATTGATTTATTTATGGGAAACCAACTATAACTTAAAAGTAGATACTAAGAGCTAATTAATTTAATTTAATGTATCGTGCAATATAACGCAAATAGTGTATAGTCGGTATACGAACTCAATGCGAATTCTATATAATGAACATTGCGCTTTTGAGAGCGCGCGTCTTTGTGTTTGGATAAAACCAACAGCCGATGGATCAGCGGAAACGCACACCCAAGCATTACACATTACAAATTACACGATATATTACGGATCGCCCTCGGAATCCCTAATTGCATTTGTCCTAACGCATCGTTTGCCCGAATTATTGTTCTGAGTCAGACAGCTTTTTAAGTTTTCCAAAAATACCTGCGGTTAGGTTAGGTTATGGATGTATTAAACAACTGAACACTAAAACCCTTTAAAATTCAGACAGAAACGGCTCTAGGATTAACGGAAATTCGGACAAACAATGCATTGGAACAAATGACGATTGATCATTATCATCATCATCATTTCAGCCGAAAGATGTCCACTGCTAGACTTAGGCCTCCCCCAAGGTTTGCCACAAGGACCGGTCTTGCGACGCTTGCATCCTTCCGTTTCCTGCAACCTGAGGCGCGTCGTCAGTCTACCTTGTTGGAGGCCTCGTCTGCTGCATCTTCTTGTACGCAGACGCCATTCAAGAGGTCCTGGACCTCATCGGCCATCTGTGCCCCGCCCACTGCCACTTAAGTCTAGTAATTCTTAGGGTTATGTCGGTGACTGACGATATAGGGATTCCAATTATGACCTAATACATTCCATTACAAGTTACACTCGTCTTAACCTGACTTTATGAGTTAACATTGTAAGGCCCCGCGTACAAAAAAAATGTACATAATACTGCCATTGGAATCAAGATCCATTGCAAAGGAAAAAAAAATGGATTTTCCTTTTGTTATTATGACTGACAATTGAAATAGGAAAATTTACTCTGACTCTATGATATTCACAATGGGCATATTGTACTGCTAGATCAAAACAGTCGTAACTCAAATTACAACAGTATTTTAAAATCAACTTTAATACAAATTCTATGAACTTAAAAAAAAATGCAAGGATTTTGAGTTGACACTGTTTTGATCTAGCAGTGCGAATATTCCATTGACAAATTTCGTTTTATGGTGGGCCTGAAGGTGCTAGAAGTTTATGACTTGTACCACACTCCCACTCAAGTGGCTATCGTTGGCACTGAAGTGTCGATGCAGATGAATTATATCACGAGTACATTTGAGAGCATGTACTATCTCGAGAGCACAATTATGTAAACCGAATACTGTATTTAGTGAGATAGTATGTAAATTGTGTGCATAGTTTAGTTAACAGGAGAACTTAGGTGTGGAGAGTTAGTACAGTCGGACTGAAAAGTAGCTGTACATTTTAGAACCTTGTCGTAATAAAGTATTAAAGTGAAAGCTTGAATTTACACAGATAAGTTCGCAGAGATTTAAACAGTTGAAGCTCGTTTATAAGTTTTTGATAGATGGCTAACTAGAAAATTAACATAACGTTTTACCGGTAACACAAGTTTTCAGTAGTTAGAACTGCAATTTTGAAATAATTAAAATGGCGAAAGTGATGCTATTCAGAAGTTTAGTACAGTCAGCTGCAGAGAAATGCCCCCCTTGCCTCCTTTTGCTAGGAAACTTGTATGCAGGGGGGGTTACTTTTCTCTGCAGCTGACTGTACTATACAATTTCTGTCATTACATACACTATAACTCCAACAAAGGCCGTAACAGTCAACCTTATAACTCTGTAAATCATAATTAGTTTTAGATACTTGTGTTTAACACCTTATAGTTGAAATTAACTTACTCAGCAAGGCTCAGGTGGCCTGGTCATGTTTACCAACGTGGATAAGCGTTGATAAAACATTTGTCACTTTCTGACTAGTATGTACCTAAGTGCGAGAGTGACGGAAGTTTTATCCACCGCGATAAAGGCGATCATTATACGGGCTCAGGACATATTAATTAACTGCTGCAGCTGCTCTTTCGTGAGATGTAGATCTAAAGACGCGACAGAGGTAATCGACGTTTACTGCACCGCGATTCGAAACGGGCATAATATCTTACTTTATACATATGCTGCCACACCAACTGAGCATTTAAAGTGATGGCTTTATACTTCCGAGCGAAGAACGTGAGAAGGAGATAGTTTGCAGGTGCCTTGATTGCAGCGTCGAATTCAAATGTTTGCTGTTTAAAACCACAAAATTTATAAAAAAAATGGTTTTCCAGGATTAAAAAGTTATAAGTACTGAACTATAAATCAAAAATCATAATTAAATATTACATAAAGAACAGACACATAGGCGTTATGATTATTGAAATCCAGACCGCAGAATACTAGCGACTTGAGCATATGACTTAAATCAGGTTATTAAGGGCCGTATAATAAACTGATCTCTAATGTAATCCTCAAGATGCGTCAAAAATAACACTTTTCTATAGTTTGACGTTCACTTTGACGTATCTTGTGACGGGCAACTCGGCCAAGATGAGTTCATTAATACGGGCCTAAGTCATTTTTGAAGTAGGGATCATGAAACGTGCCTAAATTTACAAAACTAAATAAGAACATATTTTTTCTGATTGACGCTGGCGTAAGCCGAGGGGTCAAATTAAGGCAGTTCGATCGAATGAACAAAATAATTACATTAACTATGGTCGTGTCGACCTTCAAGTCATCAACCGACCATTGTACAAACCGATTGATGGTTTCAATTAACAGGGCAGGCTTGGGGAAGTCCTTTGAACCGCAAGGTTTGGCTAATTAGACTGTTGATTACAGCAGTTAAAGATTACCAGGTCTGATTCAGAGTACAAAGAGTCGTGCAAAGTTAACAAGAGCACCTCTATTCTAGGCGGTAAGTTCCAAATCGTATTTTACCTGTAATGGTATTGTTTTTAACTCGGCCACCATTACTGTCAAGTAAATAAGAGCTATCAAAACGTTGACAATGCGATAACAGGTCAAAAACGATTTGGTTTTTACCGTGTTGAAAAGAGGCCCCAGTTGACCTTCATGGTGTAATTTTTCATATTAATAAAATGAATAATATTAAAACTATAAACATACTAGGTCTAGTTTTAATCGACTAGAACAAATAGTGCAAGAGAACCAATTAATCATAGCATGAGTTAAGCAATTACGTACATTACTGCCTAGGCAGAGAAATAGGCAATTGCGGGTCGAGTAGGTATTGGTTTAAACGGACGAGCTTGCGAAATGTACTATATGTATACTTCACTGAAATATAAACTACCATTAACTAAGTGCGGTATTACCAGCTCCTTAAATTTTATCAACGGTCAGACCTATATTGTATTTTATATACACAAAAATTTCTCATTCGCGTTTGCGTTTCTCGTATAAATAATATAGTCACTTACGCGTTCGAGACGGTTTGCCGCATAAACAGCAACTTACACTCAAGGCACTGCATTTATCTACAAAACCGAAGTGACAGGGATATGAGTATACTGTCCGTTGCATGTGCAAGCGTGACAGCAATAGCTACGCAAACGCTACTAAGAAGCTGGGAGTCGTCATAACATCATCGTCATATAATATTTAAAAAAACCGGATAAGTGCGAGTCGGACTCGCCCACCGAAGGATCCGCACATGACACGGTTAACTCAATTCAAAATTTGGGCTGCTGTTCCTTGCATTAAGACCCTGTTTTTTTGTGATTTGATTAAAAATATACATATTTCAGATTGTTCACTATACTTGTAGTAAAAGATGGTGTTACTTGCCAAATTTCATAGCTCTAGGTCAACGGGAAGTACCCTATACATTTTATTTCCTCAAAAGTGTCGAAATACACGTTTTCTGCGGCATAAACGGCCGTTTCTTTTTTTAAGTTAATTTAGAAGTTTGATTTTTTCACAATTTCAAGGGACAGTGGACTGTAGACCGGATTATATGGTTTTAATTTCAACTCGATACCTTCACGCGTTCTTGAGATAAAGGGTTTTGACAGACAGACAGACAGACAGACGGACAACAAAGTGATCCTATAAGGGATCCGTTTTTTCCTTTTGGTGGGTCCCGTCGGAACCCTTTGGGTACGGAACCCTAATATGTGCATGACCACCGCAGGAGTTTGAACTAGGTACCTTAGAGCTAGGTTGGTAGCTCTAGTTTGGTAAGCCGGAAGCACCTTAAGTCAATTAGTACAAATAACACAATTCAGTAACAATTAGGATGAAATAACGCTGGCCATTGATCCTTTTGTGACGTGTGGTTTGATACTAACGAACCCGTTGACCGGGAGCCTCATTAAACTTTGTTAACTAAGTTCCGCAAGAAAATTCCAACAAAGTTCGCCCACTCTGAGTTTTACGCTATTGACGCTCTCGCGGAATTGGTGAAAAAGTGTGGATTAAGTTGAGTTTTCGTTAATTTAGTTTGTGTTTTGATTAGCACCGTATTTGTTTTGTTTTTGTTTTTATAAAAATTAAAAGAGATTCATGGTAACTTTAATGGACTTATTGCCTTAAGGCATTCTCCACCAGTCAACCATAGGGCCAAACAGAGACAAGTAGAGGTTGGTGCTAAATTTGATGAAGCGTTAAATTAAGAAATCATATATTTATGTCGCATAAATATAACAGACTTATTATTATAAGAACGAATACACATACGAATACATAAAAATAATATACATCAAAATAAAAAAAAAAAACAAAATAAATAACGGTATAATGTATGTAAATAAAAATACTTACAGAATATTTACATACATTATACATTATATAATTATAGTGATACCTGTAACATTATGCAGACAGCCTCAAAAAATAATCAATTCAAAAATGTTCTCAAATATGTATAAGATTTTGATAAATTATAGTACAAAGAAAACAATTACATCATTTTTCGTATTTAAATGTGAAGTTAAACTATCATATGACGGATAAAAAACTATTTTAAATGAGTTTCTGATTTGTTTTATTAGGTTTACCATCATTCGCTAAAAGAACGTTTCACAAACTGATTCATTTCACAATCTATTTATTTATTTATTTACTTTATTGGAGAAACAAACAGGAACAAGGTGTACAAAAAAGTAATACATAGATTTGACCATTATCAATAAAGTATCATTTTGCACAACCGTTTTTTTTCGAAACTAAATATTTCAGGATTTTTATATATTTTACCTAACCTAACCTATCGGGTTCTCCAAGATGATCCTGAAATAAATCCTGAATTATTTACAGTTTCAGAAAAAAAAGCGTTTTGCAAAATGATGTTTGTGAATTGAATCAGTTTGTGAAAATAGTGTTTTGCCAGTGATTGGATATCGATTTATTTACTAATTATTCCTAGCTTCTCGAGGCTGATTTCTTAGTATTTGACCGTTTCATAGTTCATTATGATGTATTGTCACTTTGCTTTTAATTATACTACAACAAAGCATTTATTTTTTCTAAAAATACATTACTAGACAATTTTCGGCCTCAACTCCCGCGCTCCCAGAACGTGCGCAAAGCCAAAACGATAGCGCACGCGTTTTCGCTAATTGAGATGAGGAAGGCCGTAATACCGGAATAGGTTTTTGCGACTGCTGAGCGGAAATCGGTCACGTGGTTAAAAGGTCGTACAGGTAGATTTAAGTAATGGACGTTTTCAATGCACGGAAGTGTAAAACGTGAACGTGTTTTATTCTTAAATTTGGAATCATTTTTCTACTTAGAAACTTGCTGATGGTAGTTACAAATTGAACGCGTTATCTAAATATTTTGATTTATGTGCGTTAGGTTTTAATTAAATTACGGGAGAAGTTTTTTTTTTAAATTGTTTTTGTAAGTGAGAAGAACTTTCGTATTTCGTTGAGTCGTATTAACGGTAAACTTTTTTCTGAAGTTCAGAGTCTAAGAAAGTTTTAAGGCAATATGAGAACACTATGTAAATAAATTCATCAATGGGTATAATACCTTTCACAAAGAATATCTATATATACATAAAAGGCAAACCTGACTGACTTATATATCAACGCACAGCCGAAACTACTGTACCTAGAAACTTGAAATTTGGTACAGGGGTTCCTTTCATGATGTAGGTGAGCACTAAGAAAGGATTTTCCGAAAATCGACCCCCAACGGGAAGAAATGGGGGGAGTAGCGGGAAACTAATTCTACGCGTACGAAGTCGCGGGCGCACAGTGGATCGAAATGAATAAAAAATGGACATTCGCATTTTTTTCTAAAATTCCTATTTTAAAAAATGCTTTTCGGTTGGAAATTATGTGAGGAATAAAAAATGTTATGTAACATTTTTCAAAATGAGGCTTATTTTAAGCAGAAAAAAATAAAATGTGTTTTTTTTGTATGAAACTAAAAAATAGGTATCTTATTGTAAGAAAACCGTAACCGATCCCGCTTTCAAACCTTTAGAATATCATTGTCCTACTTTAGAACAGTAGAAAATAGTTAAAACCTTATCTCAGTAGGTGCCCGTTTTTTTTTATAGTCCAATCAAAAGTCAGTAAATACAACATTTTTCTTAGTTATGTATTTTTTTATTTTCATTAAAAAAACCGTATATTCATAACAATTTAGTAAAAAATTAAATATTTATGACATTTTGATACAGATAAATGGATTGGACTGATTGATTGGACTATAAAAAAAAAACGGGCACCTACTGAGATAAGGTTTTAACTATTTTCTACTGTTCTAAAGTAGGACAATGATATTCTAAAGGTTTGAAAGCGGGATCGGTTACGGTTTTCTTACAATAAGATACCTATTTTTTAGTTTCATACAAAAAAAACACATTTTATTTTTTTCTGCTTAAAATAAGCCTCATTTTGAAAAATGTTATATAACATTTTTTATTCCTCACATAATTTCCAACCGAAAAGCATTTTTTAAAATAGGATTTTTAGAAAAAAATGCGAATGTCCATTTTTTATTCATTTCGATCCACTGTGCTACGTACGTATGAAATAAAAATGAATATCTTTATTCTGTAAGTAGGTAAGTCTTCCTGCTGATTCTGCATGCGCTTTCCAGAAGACCACTTGACTGTTTCTGAAGAAGCGCTGCAAAAAACTTTCAAATAGTCTTTTTTCAAATAGTTATTTATGGTTATCGATAGAAAATTCCTATCTTTGTTATTAATGTGCCCAGTTACAACACGGGATTGTTGAGCCATTTCCCTATATCCATCCCCATAGTTTATAGCCGTGTAATGCAAATCTAGTTTAGTCGGTATGTATTACTCGGCTAAATTATGAAGGGTAGCAAGTGGTTTAATATTCCTGGGGGCCTTATTTGACTGCGTTTAACGCGTGACAAAATGTAGATAAAACATCTGTCACTTTTTGACACGTATATAAGTACGAGATTGACGGATGATTTATCTACATTTTGTCACGCGATAAACGCAACCATATTAGGCCCACTGATGTGTTGTGACTGTACCTACCTAATTTATGCATTAAATTGCTCTGTACCGATTTTTAGGGTTCCGTACCAAAATGGTACAAAAGGAACCCTTATGGTGAGACTTCGTTGTCTGTCTGTCTGCCTGTCTGTATGTCACAGCAGGTTTTCTCAGCAACTACAAATGCTATCAACTTGAAATTTGGCATAGTTGTACAACTTGCTTGCCCGCATCTATTCGTAGTAAAAAAAATGAAATTAATTTTATTAATAATTGAAAAGGGGTCTAGAATGGGGGTTCAAAAATGAAAGTGGTTCGATTATAGCAAATGGGGTGTCTTATGAAAGGTCTTAATCTGCATATTTCAAAACTATTTTTTTGAAAATTTTTTGTTATGTACTTTTTGATTTATAGCCAAAAATGTACAAAAAATGACCGTTCCCCTTATCTCCGAAGTTTATTAATCAAAAATTCTGAAAAAATCCTGACGTATAGATAATTACTTATATTTTCTGGGAAAAATAAAATAAAGTGTTCATTATTTACAGTTTTTGAGAAATAACAAGAAAACTAAGAAAATCTGTATTAAAATTTAGGCTCGTAAAAATCGACCTTATGGCCTGGAAAATAAAGCTTATAACAAAATGAGTATTTTCTTTTGCGGTTACCAAGCATATTATCTTCAATACGAAACCCTCGGTGCGCGAGTCCGACTCGCACTTCACCGGTTTTTAATATGAAGAGTACACAATTTGTTCATGTTTAGTCATGTTAGTTTTTTTTAGTCACAAATCTACCTAAAATCCAATACATTTGTAGCATATTAAAATATAATTAAAATCCAATCATACATTTCCTGTTGTTTGACCGAATTTACGGGATTTTTACTTGTAATTTCAAATAAAATCTGGTAAATGAACATAGTCACGTCACTCCAACCCATGCAAACATCCTTGTTTAACTTATTACCTTATCACACACCAAAAACGTAACCGCAGGCAAGATAGAGCTTGTTAAATATTACATCCTATCCTTAATACTTTATCCTGTGTAACTCATTGTTATTCACATATACAGGAAAATTGAATTCAAAGTTAGGCGCCACCTTTCGTGGCGATATCGTTCTGCTACATTAAAATAAATCATTAAAATAACAAGTCTCTATTCTATTGGGTAAAACCATATCGCTCACCTAATAATAAACCGGCTTAACTCAAAAAGCGTAAATTGTGGCAAATTGAGTTCAAAGTTTAAAAAGTCATAATTCCGTACTTGCCACGTATATCTTGAAGCCGATAATGGTTAAAACGTAGTTTTTTTGGATTACCTACATACTTTACACTATTTACTCAAACTTCTAGATAAAAACAAGGGTACATAAGGGTATTTAAGATTTATTATAAAGTAAACAAAAAAAGTTACGAAGATACGTCTCTTTATTGTAAAAATAATCACAAAGTTTTTATAATTAAAAAGACTCAACTCTAAATGAAGCAGTTTATGAGGAATAATACAGACAAACAGAGACGTACATTTTGCGTTAGATCATTTTTAAAATAAAGATATGTTGGTTTCCTTGTATGAATGTGGAATACCGCGTTTTATTTTTAATTTGGGGTTGATAAAACGTGAATACCTGAGATTTATCATTAGTAACTTATCATTAAACTTTAGTTTGTCCAGTAAAAAACGTAGTAAATCACCTGCCCGGTGCTCACTAGCGAGCAGTAACCGTTACTGTTGCAATCGTGATGTGTACGCGGTTCGCGAGCCTGTTCTCTACTAGAAGCTCGTTACTGTAACTGTTACGGTTACAGTTCCAGCGCTCTAGTGAGTACCCGGCTTAACCCATTTAAAAACCTAGAAGTACTTGATACCTGTTAGCTTTTAACTGGTAAATAGAGCGCGCAGGGTGGCGTATGGTAAGGAGTTTTGGTCACTTGCGTTCGGCCGAGGATCCGTCAACCATTCGCAGTTTCACCGATCAAAACAAATGTAAGACGCAATTATTAATAAAAAGGATGGAGTATAGACGATTACAAATTCATGAATGCAATTGCATTGTTAATCCTGAAGACTTGATGATATAATTCTACGCTTGTTATTTCACCAATTAGTTGTGTAATCCTAAACTGAACCACAACAAAGCAAACACTTTTGCTTAGCTCTAGGTTCATAAGCACGATGATGGTAGTAATGTGGTTGGATCCCGCACAAGGCCCTACCACCGCTTAAGCAGCTATACTATTTACGTTATTTCAAAAAATAAGAATGATTTGGTATCCTTCATAGCCTGTCGATGATTACTTACAAATCAAAACGGACAAGATTAACTCCATCCGGATATTGTTATGTCAGTCAGGCTGCGCCAGCGTCTTGGATTAGTTTATACCGACACTACAAGATACTATACTTTGTTGTTACAGCGTAAAGGTACAGGGGCTCTAAACAAAATGCAAAACGCTAACGTAAACGATTAAAAAAACAGTCAAAATGTATGTAAATACCAAAAAAAAAACTTTAAAAACAGCGAAAGTCCGGCAGCATACGTCAATCCTATACATTTTCAATAACGCAAAATGCAAACGCTCTTCTTGTCTAGGGTCCAAAAACGGTCACTGTACTAACACTAACCCCCTCATTCATAATTATCTTCACATCAGAGTATGTACGGTCAAATTTTACAAGTTTCCTCTAATTTTATCTTATTCTATTTTTATTCTTCAGATGTTTATTTATTTTACAATAAATTAAGTCATGTCACTTTAAAATGTACGTTATAATTCAATGCTAAAAGGACATTAATTGATAATCTTAAAACTAGACTGCCTTATGCCAAATGATTCTGGCGATTGTTGGACATTAGTTTCATTTAACAGGAACGATATGCAAAGTTTTGATTCAAATTTTCCTAAAGATTGTAGGTACCGTTATTTATTATTATTTAACATCCTTTAATGTCCCACTGCTGGGCAAAGGCCTCCCTCCCTTCCACGTAGCCCTATCTTGGCATGAAGGCATCAAGCGCATCTCGTCAACGTCATGTTGGTCTGCGCCGCAAAGGTGATTTTTATCGCGTGGGACCCATTTGGTACACACTTTAGCCCACAATTCCTCTGGGATGCGACAAACATGCCCAACCCATTCCCGTTTGAGCTTGACGGCTGCTTTGGCTACATCAGCTATTTTAGTTTTGGAGCGTAGTATTGTATTCCAGATGCGGTCTGTTAATTTGACTCCCAAAATGCTACGCTTCATGGCTCTCTGACAAACTTTGAGATCAGATTTCTGACTATTTGTCAAAGACCAAGTCTGCGCTCCTTAGGTGAGGATCGGAAGAATGCACATGTCCATTAGTTTACGCTTAAGTGACGTTGGAAGGTTTACCTTCATCGACCAATAACTCCTCCAGGCGTTATCGGTGCGTTTTGCAACCTCCTAAGGCCCGTTTCACGAAGCTACAAGTTTAATTTTTTACAAGCGGAACTCTCTTTCTAGCAGGAGGAGTTAGAAAGAGACTTCCGCTTGTAATTTGTAACTTGTAGCTTCGTGAAACGGGCTTCTGGTATTGTAAATACTGAAAAGTAACTATTTGGCCTCTAAGTATATACCATTCTCTTCCTCCACCCGTCGACTGGACGAGCGTGGGGGGTTAATCGTCCAAACCCCTCCAAACATGGCTCATGACCAATAGTGGAGAAAGTAGGTACAGTTACCAAGTGAAACACCTAGCAGGTACCTACTTTCTTCTCTCTTTCTCTCTTACTATGTTTTGAAACAAGATTTTACTTGGAGTAACTTAGGCGTATAACATATTATAATATTATCCCTGTAGAACAACATGATAACCGCAAAAACCTAATTGTACGGGGAAAAAAACATGATTTTGTTGATAATCTTTTGAATATTACGCATAGACAAAATGATTTGATGAAACACACGTAAGATATGCCAGAATGGAGGTATTTCAAAATTAAGAACGTAGTAAATATCAATTATATTATGTCAAGACCAAAAAAATATATATGTAAGATATTAAGATACAATTAGGTAAAGATATTATGAATAAGCTGATATAAGTTTATTCTCGTAAGTATCTCAAATCTTCGTTTTGGTATTGTAAACGCGTGTACCATTATCTCGTGATTTACCTGCGTAAGATTTTCTAACGCATTTATCTGTTTTGTGGAATCTTGAATGGTAGCACCTGCTTGCCGCATGATACCTTACCCATGTTTAAATTAAATAATGCTTTATTTTGTGTAGTTGCATTATTAGTGAAACGAAATAAACACAAATATGTCACGAAGAATACGATAAATTTCATTTAATAAAAGCTGATGTTACAATGAAACTGTAGAATATAACATAATGTAACTAATAAATTGACATATTACAAAATAGCCACAACAAAATGTCTCATTACATAAAAATAAACTAGCGTTTGTCAAGATGATACAACGAACGTGAAATAGATTTTAAAAATGTAACGCGCTAATTATGATTGCTTCGCAAAGTCTGGAAAATTTTGTACAGTAAAACGAATTAACTCAAAATGTGCGCATACTTCACAAAAAATATTCGAAAATCTTACATTATCTTTATTAAAATATCGATATAACTCCGATTGCCACTCGCAAGCGCGTTCCCCCTTCCACGGCGACTGGCTCATGTCTGAAGTAAGCCGCTTTAGCACAAAACAAACTTAGCGAATATGTTAAAAATGAAACGCGTTAACTAAGGCTATCTCTTTTTCTCGCTCGATTTTGGCCGTTCTAAGAAAGAGACATGATAGTCCTATTGGATTAATGGCGTTTTATGACTAAAACTCATTTTTTCCAAATTTTGAGTTAAGCCGGTTTATTATTAAGTGAGCGATATGGCTTTTGACATATTATCATATTGTCAAGTTGACAGTAATGGCGGCCAAGATAACAATACGATAACACCTTTAACTTTTCTCAATCTTTCAAGGGTTAGCTGGAAGAGATCCCTTAAAGGGGTAAGTTTGCCTTTGTACATTTTATTTTATTTTTTTCAATAAAGTGTTTGCATACATTTTGGCAGTTTATCGTATTAGAATACAGACTACGAGAATCAAAAGTATAAAGTAAAGTAAGTCTTAAACGAAATTAATTGAAAAAAAACTCTACTGTGTGACGGTGGCTTACCGACGACTTATTAAACGCTCGGTAATCCCTCTCTATCTAGACCAAAACAAAAGAGACAAGTAATAAAACGCAAGTTGTGCTAGACGTACAGGGTGTTTGAATTATAGAAGAAGATCGAACGAGTTCAAAACTCCGCAGCGTGAAGAAAGATAGAAAAGTTTTACGCCCACACTTTTTGGCTTTATTAGAGCTCTAAATTTGTAGAAAGAAATGTGGTCTTGTGAATTGTTAAAAGGGTTAGGAAATCAAGTTTCAGTTTAATACATAGTTACGCCTACACTCCTCTGGCCTTATACTTTTATATATTTACTTGTAGTTTTATGTGCATAGTCACTACTGTTTTTTTAAGTTAATACAATTTGACAATAATTTGCTTAACGTATGTATATCGCACAATTAAAATGCTTGAATTTTATAAAAAGACTTTTGCTGTTTAAACTGGCTTCTAACACATTTAGTTAATTAGAAAAAAAAACAATGCATAAGACACACTCATTAATACAATTTGTCTCTTAGTGTAACCCAGTAGGTTCGTTGCAGTTGATTTCAAAATAATGACCGCAACTAAGATAGGTAATAGGTACATAGGCCTATACCAACTACCAATTGGGAGAATTGACCTAGGGTGTTATTACCTATTGCGTCGAACACCCGACATCGAAACTGGTCGTCTAACTGAATTTAATTTTAGATTTAAATTTATTGAGAGAACGGGACGGCAGAGCTATTTAACTGGTATTGCTTTTCATGTCTCTTTTTCATAAGGCTTTTCATACTGATCTCGTTCTTAAAACATTGCATAATATTTATGTCCCCCTGTGCTTTGTTAACAGCGATCATATTATTAATTTGACATAATAGTTAGGTTAGGTTCCAATGTAGGCCTATTATCTTAAATTAACTAATGGGCTGAATAACAGTAAATTTTTTTAAACCTTTGACCGTCCCATAACACTAAAAAAACATGAAATTTTTTGGATCTAAAAAAATTCAAACACGCTGTTAAGAATAACACTGCTGGACTCCGGTCTTCCGACAACCCACACATTGTGATGCTAATCAGCTAGTTATCGCGAACGAATCAATCGGCTACGATGAATACACACACAAGGGTTTCAGTTCGAACCGATTGTTTGAGACACGGAAATGAATTGTGTTATTAAATTTTGCCAGCGAATTTTCCTTAAATAAGGTTTTAACATGGATATTTTTACTTTTGGGGAATTTTAATTTTAATTAGGTAGGTACCAGATATTTCGATGTTGTCAAGAGTTTTAAAGCTAATATATTTATGGTTATTGGTACCTAACGTAAATTTAATCTTCCTATCGGTTAAAAATTTTAGTAACTTCCGGGATAAAGCAGTACCAAAGTAATTAAAACATTTGACTCTGCAAGTACTTTTGACTTAATGCAAGTATGTATTAATAGCAAATAATAGTAAAAGGATAAGGGGCGCGATGATCACGCGATACGCTTCAAATAGTAAAAATCCTACAATAATAATTGTCACAGGCTTTGTTAGAAAAAACACCCTGTAAATTTAGGCAAATAGCATTTTGATCGTTCCTATGAAAAAAATGGTGTGGTTTTCGTGCACTGTACACTTTTTCTATTATAACGATCAATAGATAGGTTACTCGTCTCGCCAAATGCCTAGACTCGTCTAGGCATTTTGATGACATTTTATGTAATTTAGCACAAAATGGTAAAAATATATGGTGATACAAATGAATCTAGTATGACGATGGAAGAAAAACCTGAAATAAAAGTTTTAGCAATATAGGTACTCGTGAATAGTAAAAGATAAATATAAATCTCAGAGGACAATGTCACACAAATTGACCTAGTCCCGAAACTAAGCTCTAGGCTTGTTCTATGGGTACTGGACAACGTTAAACTTACTTATAATATAGAGAAATGCATAGAAAACGTCGAAGATTCAGAATCAAATACTCGCGCTTATCACACAAAATCTGCCCTTACCGGGGTTTTTAACCCGGGACCGCTAACTTCGTAGGCAGGGTTACTACCAAATAAGATAACGTGTCGTCAAAATGTAAGATAACCGGTAATATCTCGTTTTAACTGGTAACAAAATACCGGTAACAGTTCCAGTTTTAAACAGGGTGTGTCAGTTCCCCGAGCTAATAGCTGGAAAGAGGAACAACCTGTAATGCAACGGAGTGTTTTATTTGTTTCACTTCACGAGCTACCGTAAATCATTCAAAGTCAGCCAATTAACGTAACAAGCACTTGTTAAAGTTAAGAAAAAACTCAGGAAACTTCCAGTTTTCCTCGTGGAGAGAATAAGAAAGGGATTGTTCCGCGACCACAACGTATACCTAAAACTTGAGACGACCAAACGGACGCAGCCCGCACCACAGTATAAACAAACCAGTAGAACATCTTGGAACTGGTAGAGAATGCCATTAGTCATTAAGTTCACCTTTTGTACTCAAATTTGTATTTTGTCCAATAAAGGTTAAATAAATAAATAAATAAACAAGGATACATCGAGCGGCTGGTATTTGTGCGTCTTACACGTACAAGCCGCAAACCTTTCGTGGGGCGTGACATAAAACATAATAACGCTGATTAAAGCTGATTCAGTCCTAAAGGGCCAGTTGAATTACTTCTCTGTATACATATACTATGCCAGTACTTGGATAGTATTGAAGATTGCCGATATTACAAGGAAACGTCGCGTAATCCAGTGTCGGAGGCCAAACACCTCTTTGCATCTTTGCGCTCCCATTAGTTAGCAAGACTTCAACTTGAGATAGCCAATCAGAAAAATAGGATTTCAACTGTAATACACTGAGCCCTGTGTAAACTATGTTAAAGGGTGTAAACACTTGTGTTAGTGGTGTTAGTGCAGTGTAGTTTTTGAAGTGGAAGAGCCACGCTGTAAAGTGGTTGGAACTGGTTGAAGCACGAATTGCTCGACTCAACAAGGATAGTGCCAACTTCGAACAGAACATGAGTGTTATTTAGTTGTATCAGAATTGCATTATGCTTAATTAGTCGATTCTTGACGGTGATAATGATAATTCCTTCTGTAGTGTTATTGTTATTATTATTATCCTGTCTTAATTTTTTTTCCGTGTTTATATTTGACCATTTAAATGTAATTTCTTGTACTTTGATATAACATGCAATACCATGACTTTAAATTTTGAAAATTTATATAATTCATTAAATAATTCAGTAAGAGTACCGGAATTGATTACCTCTCCAACTACTTATCTTTGGTTAACCCTTATTTGAGAATGAACAATCATTCCCTAATGATTGACAACGGAGTCTGTCAACTTTTAGATTTTTATTATTAGGCTTGAAAATAGTTTGAAGGCCTTAAGAAGGACCTTAGGCACTTTTTATCCAAGAAAATTCGATAATTCCTTAGGGAAAAACGATAAACGAATCTTACACTCACAAAAGCCAGTATTAATTAAATATGCAAGATGTTACTTGACCCCACACAGTTATTCAATATTTGAATTGAAACAAACAATTTATCATCAAATCATTAAAGATACGGAGCGGACCGGACGTGTCCATCCAGTCATCACAGAGTCGCCTTGAACAAATGGCTCTCCAGCCTGACATCTAATCCAGCAAGAAACGGATAATGATACTTGACTTGATAAAATAAGCAGCCTGTATATAGAATGACTGCTTGGAAGTCCGGCTGTAGTAATAACTTGATCTTGAGTTTTAAGATAGGTACGTCAAAGAAATATCAAGTCGTAAATAAAATGGCATCTGACTCAATATACATGTATTAGTCTGGGGTCCTAGTGAAAACGAGTATAAGCCTTCTGAAGATCATGTCACAAAGGGTATAATTCTAGGTATTTACTGTATTATGAATTGATTATATCGTCGGCTTATTGCAAGAAGTCATTAACCCACAAAAACTGAAGTCCGAGAAAAACGGGACTAAAGTTTTGACTTAGTCAAATGAATATTATTGTTATAGGTTCGGTTCTAGATGTAAAAATTAAATCCAAATGTTTAGCTAAATATATTTACTATAGAATCCAATTAAAAACTTTGTACAATAATTTCAAATTACGTTTTTAAAAGCCTAAATATGTAGTTAGTGACTTTTTGTCTTTCTCGCTTTAAGGGAACTTACAATTAGTTATTTTTTATTTTAATCACAATTAAATCGGTAAACATGGTTTTGAACCAAAAATTTGAATTCATTAGTCTTAATTATTACCTTGGAAACTTTATGAACATTATTTAACAACGAATAAACACTTTTAAAAATTCAACTTCACAGATAAAGTCGGCAAAATCACAAAAATAACACAAATTTCTCAAAATGACGTTATTTGTAACTCTAAACGGAAAATAACTTAAAAAATATTCAATATTGATAGACGAACTTGATCCTTACCAATATTATAAACGTGAAAGTTTGTATGTATGGATGTTTGTTACTCTTTCACGCTGCAACCACTGAACGGATCGGGATGAAACTTGGCACAAATATTGGTTAGGCCCTGGAATAGGACATATTTAGGATGGATTTTATCCCGGAAAATTGAACCATTCCCGAGGGAGCAGTATAAACGACTTCTACGCGGACGGAGTCGCGGGCAAACGCTATTATCCACTAATCCTATTAATGCGAGTATCCTACTAATCCTACTAATGAGACTTATCTATATTAGTCATTACGTTTGACACGTTAAAGTAACGTAAAATGCTACCGGTCGCCGATCATTAAATATTATAAATGCAAAAGTTTGTATGTTAGTTTGTTACTTCTTCACGCTGCAACGAATGGATGGATTTGTATGAAGTTTGAAAAGGACACAGCTCAGCACACGCGTGAAGAGTGCCCAGCCTGGGTGGTGCCTCGCGCTGCTCTGTCCATGGATATAGGAGCAGACGTCTCACTACCGACCCTCGCGTAATGTCGCTAAGCGGCAGAGCGGGAGCGAGAAAATGATTTTAACTCGCTCCCAATACGCCGCAGAAGACCAGGCAGACGGCGGTTGGAACATACCAACCGGTTGCCGCCGTAATGGGTACCCGTGGGCGATGGGCCGAGGAATCCATCGCTTACACTTAAGGGTCCCGAGCTGGAAGGCTGAGGCTGAGTGCTCCGGAGCGCCTTTATCGGAGGAGGGAAAAAAAACCCTGATGAAGACGAGCCCGTAAGGGCAAACGCTGATAGACGAGTTAGCGGATGGAATACAACTCCCGCGACCTCGTCCATGGTGAGAGAAGGAACACCTCAGGGGTTTTAGTCGGTATGAGTCCGACATAACCACTCGGCCCCTCCTGGTCGATTGGTATCCATAATGGATTTCCCCTGAGAAAATAAAGAAAAAAAAGAATGGTATACCCCGGATTGAGCCCGGATAAACAATCATCGGAATCAACGCAGAAGAAGTCGCGGGTAGAAGCTTACAAATAAAAATTTATAACTTTTTAGTATTTTGGAAAAACTAAACCTAAGGGGGTAAAGGAGGGTGTAGATTTTTCTAAGTATGAAAGTTTCGTCATTTTCGATGTTAGAAACGTGAAAATTGGTATAACGGCTACTATTTACAAATAAAAACTAATCTTTGTTCTTGAAAAACTAATTGGGCACTTACTACACCTACTATAATAATTTACGCATTAACATCTAAATCATATAATTCGTTCAGTGTGAAATTGTGAGACTTTAGTTTATACATGAAAGTACAGCGGCAAAGGTCTTCGCAGTGTCGCGGACGCCGGGAGTTTAAATAGGAGCGGCAAAGCCCGCACGCGCTCAATGCGCTCATTCATTGAAGAACTTCACCCTTATTGCTTTGTTTGGGAATATTGTGATAAAAAAACCGCAAACCTTCCTTTTCCTTTTTGTTGTATTGTAAAAAAGATAAACCACACAAGCTTCAAAATTTGGTATGATTATACATCGTACAAATCCTAAAAAAACAACAAATACTTAAAACCGGTCAAGTGCGAGTCGGACTCACATACCAAGGGTATTTTTATCGACTACGATTTCGACCAGAGCGATTCTGTGCATTGGATGTACTTACCTATTTACATCCTATTCTACATTATAATGCGAAAGGTTATTCGTGCGCGAGCTTGTTACTTCTTTGTTAAAAAGGATGGACGATTAGGAATAAAGTTTGCTTATACACTGGATTAACACACAGGGCTCCCTTAAATCCCGAAATAAATCACTGTTCCCGTAGGATGGCAAAATTACAAATTCTACGCGGACGAAGTCGCGGGCAGAAGCTAGTACCTAAGTATTTCACTAAAGGTGTTCAAATTCATACAACTTATTTGTCAAAAGTCACTAACCATAATTTAATCACGTGAATTACATGTCTTTGGACATATCAAAAATCGATAACTATCATTGATTACTTTAAAAAATCATGCTGATTGCCATAAATGCTGTCTCCTAGTTTTTTTAAACTTTGTAAAGTACTTAAGTTATTTTATACTAAAGTAAAAGGGGTAATGTGCATCCAAAACCCATTTTGTTAAAAATCATTAAAGAATGATAATAACTTTTATTTCGTTTTACGGTTTGCTAAAAGTAATTAAATGCATTATAATGAATTCTAGCTCAAATACTTTAAAAGCGATATTCATATTGTTTTATTTTCAAAACTTAATAAGTAACATAAGTGAATATTTAAACAAAATAAAAAGAGTAAAAATAATAAATTTGTTTTATTTAAAGTTACTAATGGTCAAAAACCAATTACGTCAATTCAATAAAGCAAAAAGTGCAGTTAATGACTTAATGTCATGGCTGTAACATCGAAATTACTAAAGATAAAATGAATTGGGTCCGTGCGTTAGAAAGAGTAAGTCGTAGCGAATCCGCCCGTGTTTGTACCTGTACTTAGTGACTTTATGCCATTAGTGACTTCTTGCAGTAAGCCGACGATATACCCTTTTTTATTATGAGTACCTCTAAGTGGACATTTTACCGTTTTTCACTAAGTAGGACCCTGCTTTAGCAATCTTGTGAACGATATTGTAAATGTTGTTAGTATTTCTATATCACTATTTTGTTCCTTTCTGGCTTTCCTTTTCTTAAAATATTTAAGATTTAACACAGAGAAAACACCGGTCAGTTAAATGAGTAGGTATACATTGCCGAACTAGAAGTCGTTTACCACTTTTGAACCTTAACTTCCTACAAATAAAGTAGAAAATTGGTAACGGAGTTTTTCGGTCTGTTACGAGTATTGTTTAATTCTTACCCTGAGATCCCCGCCACTCATAGGCGACCTTTTGACCCCTCTCCCTAGCTTTGACATTCAGTACTGACCGACGTGTAGTGCGATGCGCATGGACCGGTAAGAGACATATGTCTACCCCCGAATATACCAATTTTGTGTGTGCTTTGCTCTTGTGCGTGAGCTTATGGTATTGTGCACAGACTTATCCCTACACTGACCGACCTTTTCTTTATCAATCCCTTAACATTTGATGTAGGGAAACGGTCGGTCAGTGTAGGGATAAGTCTGTGCACAATACCGTTTAAAGGTCCAAGTTAGGGCTTCTTCACTAGGCCTAGGTCAGCTAGGTGTTCAGCGATTCATTGAGTCTTGCCGGAGCCGTCCCGATCTTCCAGGGTTCGTCTAGTCCAGGTTAAGATTAAGATTGAACAATGAACAAAGATCAAAATATTTTTTTAATTTAAACTTTCCTTCTAACCTTACTTAATTACCGTGCTACAGTCTGTGAGCACTTAGAAGGTGCTTCAGATTTGTACTTCTCTCTCACTCGCTCTTAATAAGAGTGTATGAGAGCCAGTGAGAGACAAGTACAAACCCGAAGCACCTTCTAAGAGCTATCGCACTGTACCATTTTCTTAATAGCTATCGGCAATCTTCGGTTTTCTATGACACTAGAGTGACAAAATATACTCTCAGTTGCGAGTGCAAGCGTGATAGCGACAGTCAGCCGAAAGCTATTAAGAAGCTGAGAATAATGTACAATGTACCTCTTAATACTGCTTAAATCTATCGTATGTTAAAATTTAGGATCGTATGGAGTACCTACACACGCGGTATGTCCATTCAAAAACGTTCCACGCCTATTCCGGGCAAAAACCGTAAAAATACACACCATTCGTTCACAGGCAATAAAGTACGACTTGTTTGAGGATTCACGACCCATTGACAAAGCCTGTAAAGGTTAGGATCGCATAAATTTATATTTTATTGTTTTGACAGGTCGCAAAAACGGAAACACCACCAAAAAGGTATTGGAATAAACGAAACGCATATTTTTTTCCGTTATGTTTGATGCGTGAAATAAACACGTATACATATTGTTTTCTTGCCGACTGTCCATGAAGTAGGGTAATTTTTCGACCAGGAAGTCTATTCTACTCGGTAAAACAATATTTCTTTGGACATGTTATCAAACAACAACTTACGACTCCTAACTATTTACTTGACAGTAATGGCGGCCGAATTACAAACAACATTACCTCTATAACATAGGGGTCCGTTTATAATTTGATTAAAAGTACGTTTGGCAAACGTATCATTTCGCCAAGACGTGTTTGTGCTTCAACATTTTATTAAATACCTAGGTTACATGGGCTTGTTACATTATAATATAAGTCAGTTTGGTTTAGACTTTTGACCACATAAAATTGTAAAATAATGCGGCGGGAAGTATCTATTTGCGAAATGAAACTTTGTATGATATAGTTTGCCAAATGATGATTTAGAAAAACATTAGTGAACCCTATCTATAACATGTCAAAGGTATTTTATAATATTATGGTTTTACCCAGTAGGATAGAGGCCCTGTATGTATGTATGGCCCGATTGAGACAAGCCAGGTTTCGTTAGATTCGTCTTAGGCCGCATTTCACCAAACTGGAATAAGACTTTCTCCGAGATTAGTCTATACAAATTCGGCGTTTAATCTAGGTATAAGACCTTATTCCAGTTTGGTGAAATGCGGCCTTAGAGAGTGTTAGAAGTATATATAATGAGTATTAATGTATTTACACGTAACGGATAGTTGCAGGCCGCACTTTAAGGCATTACAATTATTGACCGTGCCATCTTTATATATTTATGAAGTCTTGATTTTTGTAAGAGCGAACTTGAATAAGATTAAAACTCGCTCCGCTGGGAATGCGAGACGCAAGGTGCAAATTGGGCCTGAAATGTGTAAAACTGCACTTTTCAAAAAAGTATTTTTGGTGTGGCACTGACAATTTACAATAAATTACCTGATAGTATTAGAAATTCTGACATTGATAGTTTTAAGAGAAAAGTACTGAGTTTATTAATTGACATGTATTATTATTGTGTGCGTGACTTTTTAATTGGTAATCTTTAATAATAATAATGAATTTCTAACTTTTATATATTTGTACGGCTCCTGGCAGTGCGGTTTATAGTGATACGTTGAAAATTTTTGTACATCCTTTTTTTGATTTTATGGCCTATGAACACAAATAAATTGATTTGATTTGATTTGATTTGATTTGACATATACGACATAATAAGATGACGCAGCCGATTTTTTAAGGATGAAGATTTTAGAGATGAAGAGAGATCCCTACATCTATATTTGGTATCTTGTAAATGTATCGCAACACTACAACATTGCACAACATCAAAGTAATATTTTTTATATTCTGATGCATTGACATTTTTGATGTGTCTATGTTGAACGACTTACCTGATACTGGATACCATGCGATTATTGTTGTGTTAAAGTGTAGCTTCTAAAATACGCTCCTCGCATCGGTACCAGACTGCGATGTTTTTGCTTGTAGGTGGGTGGTTTTGAGTGATGAATGTTTGAGGTTCTGTGAGGTGATAGATGTGCATCTGTTGGTAATTATTTATAAACTAGAGGACGCCCGTGACTTCGTACGCGTAGAATTAGTTTCCCGCTAATCCCCCCACTTTTTCCCGTTGGGGGTCGTTTTCGGAAAATCCTTTATTAGTGCTCACTTACATCATGAAAGGAACCCCTGTACCAAATTTCAAGTTTCTAGGTATAGTAGTTTCGGCTGTGCGTTGATACATCAGTCAGTCAGTTTAGCCTTTTATATATATAGATGAGTGGATTAAAAGACTGTAATCCATCTGGAAAGTGTGAACTCATATATTTTGATATTATGTAATTTTATGTATTTCACAGTGCCTTAGTACCTGTTACTGTTACACTGTGTATTTTTTTAAATAAATAATTATAATAAATAAGTGTAACAAATGGCCAATTTTGCCTATCCCCAGATAAAGTTATCTGAGAGTTGCTACCACTTTGACAGCAAAATTTAATCTGTCAGTGTTATCTGGAGATCGAAAAATCGACCCTAAATGTATTTTTATCGTTATTTAATAGCGTAAACAATATCATATTAACCTACTGCCCCAGAATATATCTTTACGCGTCTGATAAGAAAATGAACAGTAGTTCACAGTAATGATAACGCTGCATTTAATAATTAAATGTCTTGCCTAACAGTGAGATAATGCTTAATTGATAACAGTATATATACCAATATGACAAACATTTAAAGGAAACCAGCGGGCCTAATATGGCTGCGTCTAAAACGCGTGTCAAATGTGGATAAAGCATCCGTCACTCTCGTACTTATTTGTCAGAAGGTGACGGATGCCTTATCCACACTTTGTCTCGCGATAAATGCAGCCATATTAGGCCCCCAGGCCTAGTAGCATGGTTGCGTCTATATCGCGTGTCAAATAAGGATAAAGCATCCGTCACTGTCGTTCTTATTTACGTGTCAAAAGGTGACGGATGCCTTATCTAAACTTTATCACGCTATAACTGCTGCCAAGTTACAGATCCAGTCTCGCTAAGCGTTCACCAGACAATAATGCATCGACGTTCATAATAACATCTGCAAAGTCCTCAGCATCCAACACTGTATAATTCACAGAACAGAAAAAACAGTAGAAGTGTCAAGTGGGCGTGTAACCTGTGGCATAGTTATGCGGAGTTCCGCTTAACCTACCATACTTTTGCCGCGATCGCTTATTTCAATATTTTGATATTTCGATATTTCTAAAATGGGAAATAAATCCAAAAGCATGCCTTATTGTGTTATTTTGGAATGTAAAAACGATAGCCGCACTAAAAACATTGTCCATGGTGGCGTGTTGTTTTTATGATAGTTTGAGTATTGGCGACAACAGGTCTGATACTAAGCGAAGCTCATGCCACTTCCACTGTTTTTTCTATTCCGTGGTATAATTGGTAAAGCTAAGGTGACTGTGAGGAAGTGGCTTTTGACTTTATCATATCAAGAAACAGAGGCCCTTCTAAGTGTGTAGCTACTAATAAGGCCCATTGTATATAGTATCTAAATATTTTTTTGTATATTTTGATTTGGAGACTCGCAAATCGTTTGGTATCTTTTTAGATTCGGTAAAAAGTGATAACTTTTTGTATCGGGTTATTTTTTCAGTAAAAAAGGCAAATTCTAGTCCATATACTTACAAACACTATAAATTCCGAATTCGAACGTCAGGAAGAGAATAGGGAATAAGCATGGATTTTTTTAAATCTCATTTCTCAACAAAATATGAAAATAAAGTAAAAGAGATCACCAAAAGTGAAATTAAAATGAAAATCGGCCAAGAAATACGGATGCTACAAGCATTTTAAACTGCTAATTAGACAGCGATTAGACGGAGAGATCCGATATGCACTGTGACGACATGTAAAAGGTCGGCCATATAAACTCCGTGTTAAATTCTGTTTTGCTGTAAAGATATAGAAACTAATCTTTGCTGGCTTATATCTTGTTTATTTTTATAGCTATAAAAAAAATGATTTTTCTGAACTGTTTGTGACGTGAATCCGCTTTTATTAAAGCTGTTAAAAAAATCATGAATATTCCCTATTATATTACTTTGTTTACCGACTTCCCATAAAATTGCGTAAACAGCACACACGCGATAAAATCCATAAAACACTCATAATTGACCAACAGTTATTCCTTTATACTCGGTTTATTTTCATTGTTCTTAACATCAATTATCTCCTACCCAATCACAGTTACGTAACCGTTTGTTATAATTGATAATTGAAGTCTCAAGGTTGACTTGCAATGAACTCATTGGACCCATTCCAGCGGTGTCAGAACGGTCGAGCTGACGGATCTGATAAGGCAAATATGTCAATAGTATGTATGTATGTAAATTCTTTATTGCAAAATAACAAACTAAAAAAAAACAGAAACACAGTATTGGCCAAAGGCGTTTGAGCACCCATGCGTTTTTCATTATAAAAGTCAAACTTTAAAAGGTGCATTTATATCTTTTATTATTTAAAGTGCTATATCTGTCGGAAAGATTTGTCATATGTTAAGAGAAATACCGTGAAAAAAATACAATTAACCATTTAATTGTAAAACCCGACTTCTTCTAGCTTCACGCAAATAGCTACTTCGAAACGATAACTATTCATGATTTGCACTGCACATGTTCAAACGCTATTTATATTTTACGTCTTTGTGTATTTTTTAAATTGAAAAATAATACTTTATTTAAGGATAACGTGGTGTGCTCAACATCTTTGGCCAAGGCTGTATGTACAAAGGCGAACTTACTTTCAAAAATAGTTTGCAGGGCTCTATTCTACTCAGTAAAGCCACATTGCTTTTGACATGTATGTATGTATGTTAACACTTTATTGTATTGTATCATCAACATCATGTCGTCATGTAATCGTATTATTTTTAATTCGGTTGGTATTACTGTCATGTCAACTAAGTAAGCTAGTACAATAAGCTGTCAAAAACAATTTAGTTTAGTTACAGTTTTAGGTTAGTTTAGTTTAACAAGTAGGTAGAATAAACACTAAGTTAGAAATTTAAAACATAACTTGACAGTTTGATGGGATACGAGTACTAAGTACGTAATATCGTTCGTTAAGTTATAACTAACGACCCGCGGGTGGACAAATATTTAAACCGAATACAACATTCGTCACTTTGTATATAAAGGTGATAATGCTTTATCTACATTTATCTAAAAAAAAAGGTTAAATAACACGATTGTGAACCGAAACGATCAGACTCGATTTCGACTCATTAGGAGTTTACAAAGGGAGGTCCTTCGTCAAAGCATAAATGGATTTATGACAGAGATAAGCGGTGATTTAATTTTGTACATAAGTTAAAAAAAACCTTAAAAAAAATTTGGTCAGTAAGTACGCACGGGCACTTTTACACGCCATAAATCTACCAGCGCTTCTCAAGAGGAGACTACTGTTGAGAAGAAACGCCGCAAGAATATCAATAGTCAGATATTTTTTACATATTGCTTATGAAAATTATACGATGATAACACCTTAACCTAGTTTTACAAGAAAAAATGAATAAAATAAAAATATCATGCGTATTTGAGCATGAATACGTATCAAACCACAATATTTTCACAAGAGCCCTAAACAAAAAAAATATACAAGCCTGTGATGGTACAGTCACGAGATTTAATTTAGTACCCACCTTAGGTCCAAAGTCAATCTGACATTGTACAACAATAAGGTTGAGTTTTGTTAAAAGTTACAAATGACTTGACATCTCTAATGACATTGACGACTTCAAGCATATTTTTCTTGAAATGGGTCCCAAATTAATGCTCGTGACCGTACAAGACGACCACGTAAAAATTAAGTTTCAATACGTTTTCCTACAGAAATGTGTACCCTAGACAAGAGTCTCGCTGGCTAAAAGATCGAAGGTGACTGCTTTGACCCAGTTATTTTGTTTCTTTAGCAGGTTAAGATAAACAAACAATATCGTTTAGCATAACAATAACAATCATTATCAATAATTATCGCGCAGTTAGCACGTTTTCATGGAAGCCTTTAAGTTAACCCTTAATAGTACGTATTGCTTTTACAATAGGTATTTTAAAGTAATTTTTTCGTTTATAAGTACAAAATTTTATGAGCTTTTCTTTTTTGTCAAACGTAAAAAAAACAAAAATGAGTGTTGTCCGTACCCCAAATGAGCCCAACGGGACCCTACTAATGTACCGACGCTGTCCGCCCGTCCGTCCGGCCTAATTTTAAAGAACTGTAATCTTTTGAACAGTAATATTTAGTGGGTTGTTTTTTTCTTCAAAATATGTGTTGTTCCGATGGATTTACTAACAAAAAAAGCGGCCAAGTGCGAGTCGGACTCGCCCATGAAGGGTTCCGTGAAAGGTAAATTGCGGTTTACGATTTATGACGTATTAAAAAAAAAACTCACTAGATCTCGTTCAAACCAATTTTCGGTGGAAGTTTGCATGGTAATATACATCATATTATATTATTTTTACATTTATCATTCCCTTATTTTAGAAGTTACGGGGGGGGACACACATTTTTCCACTTTGGAAGCGTCTCTCGCGCAAACTATTCAGATTAGATTTTTTTTTAATTAGAAACCTCAATATCATTTTTGAAGACCCATAAATAACCCACACGTACGGGTTTGATGAAATAAAAAATGAGTTTCAGTTCTAAGTAAGGGGAACCCCAAAAATGTATTGTTTTTTTTCTATTTTTGTACGAAAATCTTAATGCGGTTCACCGAATACATCTACTTACAAAGTTTCCATAGTATAGCTCTTATAGTTACGGAAAAAAGTGGCTGTGACATACGGACGGACAGATGGACGGACGGACAGACATGACGAATCTATAAGGGTTCCGTTTTTTGCCATTTGACTACGGAACCCTAAAAAAGAGACAAAATGTGAAATGTTTAATGGGGTCCATGTTTTCCTTTTTTTCGTTTTTCAAAGTATTTTTATTTTTGTTGTTAGATTATTTATAACCAACCCTGAAGAAAAATAGAAAATACTAAAAATGGTCGAGTGTGAGTTTGGCTCGCACTGATTCGATTCGACATCGATTTCAAATTGGAACATATAATTAAATCTACTGTGTGATCCGCGTCTGACTCGCACTCAACCGGTTTTTATATTTATTTTACCACCACGCTTATACCATTGAGCCCGATATAGTTTTCATATCCCTTTGTTGTGTGTCTTATTTCACTTTTTTTTTGGAAAATCAAACCAACCAAAGCAATACAGAAATCGTTCAAAAATATCGTTTAAACAATATCGAATGCACAACATAGCCGTAACAAACCTTTTTTTAAACAAAGCTATTGTTCTGAAGTTGAAATCAAACTGTTAGTGTAAAAAAGCACTTGTAGCATTTAAATAAACTGGAAAATGGCAAACGGAATTCTTTTTACAAATAAACAGAACGAAACAAATAACTCTTCGAAACGATACACATTCGATAAACGAATTTTCGAATACACGATTTGTTATGGCATGGAAAAAGTCACCGAGCACACATCTGGGCCTCTATTCTAAGCGGTAAAAACCATATCGTCTTTGACCTGTTATGGTATGGGATTTTTTTTAACTCGGCCGCCATTACTTTCAAGTAAACAAGAGCTATCAAAACGTTGACAATACGATAACAGATCAAAGACGATATGGTTTTTACCGCCTAGAATTTCGGCCCTGATGGTAAGAAGACTTTCAGGCCATCTCAAGACTTCTTTTGTAGCAAATTTGGCGTTGCCAACCCTGAGAGCTAAGGTACAATGCATCTATGCGTGTAATTTCACCGGCTGTTTAATCCCTATACCAAAACAATAGTCCAAATACTGCTACTTGAATCAGTGTACAGTCTAAGAGCACTTAAGTACTTCGGATTTGTACTTCTGTCTCACTCGCTCTTAATAAGAACGTATTAGAGCGAGTGAGAGACAAGTACAAACCCGAAGCACCTTATAAGAACTATCGCACTGTATCTTAGGTAAATAAATAGATAAAAATTTGCTTGGCCTATAATGGTTATTTTTATCGATGTGGATAATCTTGGACAAAACATCTGTCACTTTCTGACCATAACGTAAGTGCGAGAGCGACGAATGCTTTATCCACCGCGATAAAGGCGACCATAATAGACGGGCCCTGTACTTTCAGAGCTGATAACTCTTAAAACGCCTAACTGATTTTCATCAAACCTAGCTAAGAACCACTTTACCAAAAAACATTACAACTCGTACCAAACTTATCATTTTATTAACACCATCTTGATGGTTGGAAATCCACCACCGTGCGTTTATCGAGGGCTGTTTTCCACGCACCTTATCTACGTGGATTCAAAAAACGAGCCTACTCTTTTCCCAAACGCCGGCAGCGCACTTTCGATTCCTCTGGTGATGTGGGTTTAAAGGTCGCGATGATCACTTACTATCAGGTGAAACGTTAGCTCGTCTACCTAATATTTAAAATTTAAAAAAAACCGCGTCCATTCGTTCCACCCGCACGGGAACTACAAAACACAGACACACAGAAAACCATAGGCGTTTTATTTAGAACACCCTTTTTGCGTGTAGGTTTAAAACTTCTCTTAACGTGATAGTAATATTTTTGCCAAGTTCCGTTTTGAACAAGTAAGCATCTCCTTTTATAAAAGCCTACCCACTGGCTCACTGTATCAATATTAGCGATGTCTTGCATACTGTTTACAATGAGATAATGCGAAGTATTTAGCTTTGCCAACGACTCTATTTGGAGTCCCTTTTCTATGATAATAACAAAGCTTGGCTCCTAATGCTGCCTGCAAGGAATGTCGTTTGAGATTCGCGATATCATCTCCTTAAAAAAGGACGTAATTGTTATGGTACTTATCTAGAACATGCAACCTTATAGAAAGCTCAAGACGATTGAATCTACAATGACTTTCATATTGTAGATGCGACATTATAGCAAAGTGCAGTATTAGTCGGTCACGAGCTAGCTTCGCCTGTTTATTTCATAACTAAGCAAAGTTGCTCGTAATGTTTGAGTTTGTTAAGTGTTATCGCTGTTTTCAATTAACTCGAATACTATAAATGTGTATGCGGAGCAAAGTGTGGCAGCATATATGGGTCTGGGTATTCTATTCTAACAAACTTTTCTGGATGATATTGCTGTTTGATAGTAACATTGTCGTTACCCTATGTTATCACATTACTATCGTTATGATACCTCGTATAAGCTTCACAAGTAAAACATGCGACGATGAATTTTTCTCCTTATTTTACCTCTATTATAATTAATAGAGGTAAAATAAGGAGAAAAAAGTCATTCTTACTTAGTGAAAACCGTATTTAATCGAGAAAAACTTGACATAAAGTATATAAATATACTTTTCGACTTTTTTATGCTATGGAAAATGCAAAAATGAGCACGCAGGGCACCGGAGATGGTAAATTAAATTATATTAACGTCGACGATTTATGACCAGTCTACTCGTGATCACCTTTACAATAATTGCATGCGTATTAATTGTATATAAAATAGGTTTATTTTATGAGTAAACCTTGAACTTTTTCTAGGGTCAAATATAAAATACCAAGCTAAAACATCCATGCCAAGTCTCGTAGATTTATTCCAATAAACAACAAAAAACTAATTTGAAATCTGAGTTCCATATTTCAGCCATTGACTGGTCTATCTGTTAAAATACGATCGGACGCGAGCCGGTGTGATTTACAATCGGGCCTGATCCCACGGAGAGCACATTAGTCGGAGCGACACCAGATCCTCTTCGAGGTACAAAGGCACTGTGTGCTATATTTAGTATTTAGTTTGCCGCAGTATGTTTAATAGTTGCAGAAAAAAATAGACTGAAAGGTTTTCATGGATATTTTACTATAACTAGTGGGTCCTGTAACACATTTTTTTAATCAAATCCAGGAAGTATAAAATAATTTGTATCTTTTTTTATTTCTAACAAAAAACATTTATCTAGTCGACTAATGTTGCGTGATACGTGCCAAAGTTGATACGAACTATACAGCATTGCAGCAAAGTGTGTGTAAGTAACCAAATACGATTTCAGCTGGGGCCTGATTTTTAAACGCACTTTTCAGCTGTTCACTTTACACTTTTCAATCATATGTATTTATAAACGTGATAAATTTGAAAATGCAAAGTGCAGAGCGGAAAAGTTTCTTTAAAAATCAGGCCACTGATATTCTTAATTGCAGGGATAAATAATTATTGCATTGCCTTCATCACTACACCTAAAGATGAATCACCGAACCGATTTAGCTACTATATACTCGTAGTATCTTAATACAAGCGAATATCACAGGTTAATCAAAAGTAGGTATGTCCATTTTTTTTTTAAATTATTTAATATAATAAAGACTACATTAGCATATTCTAATATTACGTACTCGCCAAACTGTTACTGTTACGTTTTGTTACTAGTTACGGTACTAGGTAGATACGAGGAGATAACCGATTGTTGGTGTTTGACTAGAAGCGAGATACATTTCCAATGCATAACATGCTAATTCAAACAATTATGACTTATATCATAAAGCGCGTGGCTTTGTTATGTAGATACAAGAGACTGTGTTGGTAGGAATCACAATAAAGGGTGATGTCACGTTTTTTGGATTGCGTCCTTAAAGGGTCGTAGTGAAAATAGGGTTCAATATTTAAGTGTATTCCGTTTATTTTCAATATGAAAGAAAACTTACTAAGAAGGGAAAAATAATCATTGTTCACTTTTGAAATTGCAAATATTCTATTAACTCAATAATGCACAAAAGACGGCAAGCGAGCTTTTTTTGCGTGAGCGTTTAGTAAATGACGTTCTATTTAATATTTTCAGCAACAGCGTTATTTCAACAGAAAGCAGATCATTATTACCACAAAATTATTAAATTTAAATCCTTATTAATCCACAATTACACAATACATATTTTCATGCAATGTTAAATTATCACATTCGGACCACAAGCTATAAAATGGGTCCAATTGGTATAGAAACTAGGCGGCTCAGTACTGAAAAAGATCACTAAGGTTTACATCGATTAATTAACCGCCTGGTAATTTGTTGTATTGAGTGGGTATTAACGAGTAGACTGCTCGAAACCTACAGGGCGTTTTCATTGGCCACTACGATAAAAATAACAAGTTTAGTAAATGTTGATGCATATTTCATATTCATGCAAAGTCATAGGGGCTTTGAAAATGAAATAAAAGTAGAAAAGAAACATTTGACGTATATGTAAATCATGAAAGCAAAAAACCGGCCGACTGCCTGTCGATCACGAACCAATTTATTGTTTCGTACCTCATACAACATACCAAGATATATTGTGCTAAGGTATAAATTTGCGACTGATGTTATGATGTATGGCTTTATGATTTGAACTTGCGAAAAGCGTATGAAATGAGAGATAAAAATATATTAGTAATGGTTTAAATTCATTTTCATTAAAACTCTTTTTATTTATGATTTACTCAGTTTTATTTATCTCGCCAACATATTTTTTTATATTTTTTGTTTTCATGCAATTATTTAGGTACAGTTATTACAGATTGTCTTAATCGACAACATGGTTCCTAAAACCAACTTTCCGGACGTTTTTAACTTTCGAATTTTCTCTTACAACGCTCCCTGTATAGTTGGAGATCTTTTGAATTTGCCGCCTTTTTATCGTCACTGGACTCGTTAACCTTTTATACTTTCTTCATTAAATATTAGAAGAAAGCCAACTCGTTAAATCCAAAAACTTTTTGTCTTTGACCGAGCTGAAGTAAACAGGTCATTAAGTTGCTTTGAAATTTCCCTCTCAACTTAAACAACGTTGAAAGGTTACAAATAAAACGAGGATGCTTGAAAATAATTGTGTTTGTTTGAAGTTTGAATTCCGTCAAGAAATATAAGTTTACTGGGTTATGTTATAGGGTTGCCACCGTCTCAATTCTTTCCGGGTTTGTCCCAAACCAAAATCGACAATTCGACTAAGAAGTTTGTTTAATTATTTTCAAATAAAGAATAATCAGTAATTGACTTATATCGCACTGGCAGGTGGTAATGAAGTCGAAAATAAATAAAGTCCAGACTTCATGTAACAGGTAACGATATTCATTAGTGAACAGCTTTTTCAAGCGTCCGGAGAAAAAGAAATGTTCGCATTGTTGTGTTCCAGGGATAAGACAACCGTTAAAATAGCATTGAGACATTTCATCTTAGTCTCAGGGGTCAACGTTGAATTTGTAGTCTCGGGAATGCAAAATGTTTATGGGATTCGGATCCTATTCACCATCAGTGGCCTGTGTGCTCGCTCACCATAAAAAACTAGGTTTTGGATTTACTTGGTCCAGCATCAATAAATATATCTCTTTGTTTATTACATTTTCAAAGTTTATACACCGTGGCTGTTAATAACCCGAAATATTTTAACCATCGATTCTAGAGCCTATTTGGAGCATTTAATGTGGTATAACATGTAGTCCAATAACGCATAATTTCCGAGATTTTCATTATTTAAAAAACAATTTCATAGTTAATTTAATTTGAACTAGGTCACCTTCACCTAAAGCATTATTTACTTAGAAAGATTCATGTTGTAAGTAGTAATATCATCAACGTACATCATAAATTAATTTAATCAATTTCTTAGTAAATAAGCTTTAAGTTAAGGTGACAGAGTTCAAATTAAATTAACTACGAAATTGTTTTTTAAATAATAAAAATCTCGGAAATTATGCAATATTGGACTACATGTTATACCACATTAAATATTCCAAATAGGCTCTAGAATCGATGGTTAAAATAATTCGGGTTATTAACGGCCACGGTGTATATCTATTTCTGGGGCCTTAATATGGCTGCGTTTATCGCGTGACAAAGTTTGGATAAGGCATCCGTCACCTTCTGACACGTCAATAAGTACGAGAGTAACGTATATTATCCACATATTTTGACGTGCGATATAGAGGCAGCCATACTAGCGCTGGTTTATATAATCTTTATTGTTTATATATTTCTGTCTACCTATCACAGCCCTAGAAATGAATAACAGAGTTTATTTGACTTTTGTTATTAAGTCAATAAGAACATTGTTTGACATTGTTTGGTTAAGGATTGGCTTATCCTTGGTACATGTTCCGTTTGATCTAGATGTATTAAACTTTACGAGTACTAACTTGCTTTTGTTCTAATTTGGGACTGGGTATTTTGTATTCGTCCTATAGTGAATAAACATATTACTATTACATATTTAAACTTTATTTCACAATACACAAAGTCACTACAAATACAAAATGGCAACCACTCGACAATTGGGTGGTAAATTTGATGAAACGTGAAATAATAATAATAATCTTTACCAAGTAATAAACAAAATTTAAGTATCAGTCAATAATTTCGAAATCAATGCGGATCTCAAATAGGATCCAAAATCAAAGGATTTCAATGAAAATGCAATCGAGCGCACAGGTATTTGTAACTGTTATGGTGACAACCCAAATGCCACTATGCTGGTCATTCCATAGGTCGTATTACGGCACCAGAACTCAACAATGCGAACACAGCTAACACAGAACAAAGAAGCAAGATGGGCTTAAACCAATCGAAATAATGTTCCGTAAACTCAATATTTATACATAACAGTCAATATCAACACTGTCTTAATAATCAAAAAGGTGGCTAACTGCATATCAATAATAAAAGCATTTAAAATTTAATCTGATAAACAATAGGGTATAAAATGCTTTGACTGCTACATTGAAGTTAACAACCTTCTTTGCTTTTACTGCAGTATGTACAGTCAAAGAAATTGATTCCTAGACCACTTTGGACTATGTCAAAGTGACGTAATCAATCAAAACGTAAGAGACTTCTTATGATTTTATTTACAGTGTCACTTTGACATAGTCCAAAGTGGTCTACGAATCAATTTCCTTGACCCAGCTTTGCATAACATAAAACAAAGTTGCTTCTCGCCGGCTGTTCCTCTATATGTTCGCTTAAATCTTTCAATCTACGCAACGGATTTTAATGCGGTCTTCATCAATAGATAAAATGATTCAATACGAAGCTTTTTGATTGTAAAGAAATCTATTTTATGTACGGTTGTTACAGAAAACACACATAAACCGAATCGAAGCGAGTTCGGGACGCTAGTCTGCCGTATTACCATAGAAGGGGCTAACTACAATGTAGTGGTCGAAGCAATGTATACTCTATTAGTAAACACATTAAATCTAAAATGTTTATACTATTACTATGCACTTAGCTGCCTTCTTTGGCAGTATTTATTTAAATAAAGTTATGTCACTCGATGTTTGGTGTAAGGTCGTTAGCGCCGCGTTGTCACGCTGGTTGGTCCAAGGCTATGTGCTAATGGATTCACGGCCAATGTCTCCCGCGATGTGTCATAAACGCATACAATAAGCAAGAATGGGTCCTGAACGTACAATAGAATCTTGAGGATGTAAATGCGTCGAAAATTGAGGAAAAAAATGTTACTTCGGAATTTTGTTAAGATAACGAGATTCTTTAGAATAAATTATAAAGTTTAATAATTTACGGCTAAATGTGCAAAAAACTAAAATATTAGAAATATGTATAAGATAAAAAAAAGATAAAAGACATTTTTTCAGTAAGTAGGCCGCATGGGCACTTTTACACGTTAAAAATATACCAGCGCTTCCCTAGAGGAGACAAGAGCCAGTTTTTTTTAATATTTCTTATAAAATGATACACTTGGTAAATAATAAATTTAATATAGTATCAAATACCATGCGAAGTTCAGCAGGAAAATGTGCCAAAAATATTTCGGGAGAGAAAGAGGGAGAAAAAAGGAAGAAAAAATAACTTTATCTATTTCCATGTTATTTGTTCTAAATGAAAGTTGATTTACAGCTTTAACTATAACTAAACAAACATTATTTAGCTATTTTAAAAAAATAACTTAGCTTAGTACCTATTTGATCTGACTTAAAATCAATTACAAGTCAACAATGTTTTTTTCAATTATAAACTTCTAATGTAAGCCACTTAAGGATACAAACTTACCAACGACTCACTTACAGACGAAACTTTTCGCGGAACGCATTTGTAAGATACTGAGAATAGACTTACAGAAAGTCGTAAAATGCCCGCGTTTTGGCAGAATACCAGAAAGGTGCTTAAGTGGTACGTATTTCCCAGGATTTCAAGGTATTTACTACAAATAGCTACGAGTACAGTCGACTACAAACAATCAGATTTATTCACTTGTGGACCTTTACGATGCAAAAAGTGGATATCTACTTGTCTTTGTAATCGAACCCAACTGTACGTATTATAAGAGATCACTTAGTGGTTACCATTTATAATTCAAAACGATTGTTTAGTTATGATTAAATATGTTTTTTTTTTATTAATTTAAGTAATGAATAACCTTTTTTGCCGAGTTATCCATTCATTACATTTGTATACCTATACAATATGCATGAATCGTAAATAGCAAAGATAGATAGGCCGTTTTATGGCTTAAGAACGTGAAGGCATCATCAGGTTTTATAAAAAATAAGGGTTTATCATACTAGTTGCCAGTTTGGTTATGTATGTATGTATGAAAACACTTTATTTTACAAAATGGGTCAAAAAAAATATCATCATAAAGTAAAGTAAACAGATAAGTATCTATGTACAAAAGCGACCTTGTACACTTTTCTTAAGAATCCCTTATTCCCATTCTAAGTTTCGACATTTCTTAAATTTCATATAATATTATCCCCTTATTTACTAGTTCTACAAAGACATTTTTCCCCACTTTAACAATCTTTGAAGCTTCAAGATAGTTTGCACTCAAATCAAAACACAAGTTAACAAAAGTCGCTAAGTAGACAAAGTAAGACACTTTACTGGAGAATAAATCGGCGTGCAAACTGAAGTAGATGGACGCGGCACTTTATCCCGAGTCTACTTTAACATAATATGACGTACGGCTTTCCATAGCAATGACTTGTCGCATTATTCTTGGATATTTTCTTGAACAAGATATTTTAAAATGGTGTAAAAAAAGCAGAATAGAATAGTTTATAATTTTTCTAGCTGTTTCTCACGATTCTGTTTAATAGAAGTCGTTTATTGCTATTCTCTCAGGTGTTGTTCAATTTACCGGGATAAAAAGTTATTCATGCTATATACATAGCATATTATGCATATCTCATGTAATTAAAATCAGTTCAACGCTTTAGTTGTGATGTGTTGAAATGTATTAATACATGTGCACGCCTTATTAGTAAATAAATATAAACCTTTAAACAACGGAACACTAGTACCTACTATTATCGATTTATCAATAAGATTCACCATCGATCACTTAATATTAAAGTCGTGCTGAAAAGTCTACGGAGACACAGGTGAAGAAAAGAAAAACCAAGGTCGAAAACATACTCAAAAACGTAGTTACTCTCTGACGGGTCGAGTCAGGTCTGCTGGTGAGTTTGTTAACGAAATGTATGGAGAATAACCTCCCCCCTGCTATAAAACGCAATCACAAAACAGCGGTTTTAACTTGAATACAACCATTTCGCGCTAGCTAACTGAGTTAATGTAGGCACTGCAATATCGTCATCCATACAAATGGGTGGCTTAGAGAAGTATTCAAGAAGAGTTGTAAGTATATAAGTTTTATTACTGACTTCACTTTTCTTGAACACAAATCAGCTACCTTTCGTGACTTATCTTAGTTTAAACTCCTTCCTCTACCTTCTGACCCGATCATCAAATCACATTTTAGACGAGATTTTAAATTTTAGCCGACTTATAACGAGTCTTGTCCAAAAATTACTTTCTTCATACATACATACATTAAATCACGCCTGTTTCCCAGAGGGGTAGGCAGAGACCACTTCTTTCCACCTGCTACGATCTTGACAAATCTTTTTCGCTTCTTCCACATTCATACATCGAGTCATGCACGCACGTCGGTTTCGGGTACTTAAAATTCGGGCCTTTTCCAGTATTTCTCCGATTTGATATATATATTTCATTAATTGGAAAAAAAGACACTGACACACAAACCAATAAACATTGTGAAGTTAAATATAAAATGCTTGTTAAAATGGACGCACATTCATACGTCACTGATCTTTTTTAATTTGCAACAGTCGTAATATTCATACGCAGACATAAGCATAAACAAGGCACTATTCCTAAAAAAATAACTTTTAGAAAGGTCATGCGAACCTACCGTATACTCTCCATCGCACAATTGGTACTCATCCCATACAAAAGTCAATCCCGATTCCCCGATGTACTATCAAGGAATTTTAACGTTAAACAGTTTGACATAAGGTAATTTTGCCGGTTAAGTATACATTTTCCACGTGTCACCAGTCGTGTCTTGTCGGGAAATGTATAACATGGCTATTTACGATTGTGTCAAACTGTTAGGTATTCAAATTCCTTCATGGTCCTGGTAGTTTCGCGCCAAAACTGCCAAGTGAGCTTGGCTAAACGTAGCCTTCACATTTATCGAGTCGATATACCTAATGAGAGTGCACTTTCAAATGCGCAATAAGGTCAATGTTCTTTATACTAAGCATACTTTGTAACAAATTGATCACTTCTTAGATAGTCATTGTTTATTTAAATATTGGTAAGCGTAATGATTGATATGCTCTTCGATTTGTTAAGTAAATGTTGATGAGATAAGTGAGGAGTGAGAATAAGTGTTGCAATATCAGAGAAGCCAATAGTCCGCCGAAGATGTAGTGATAAAGATGGTTAAGTTATTTAGAAAGGATAGATGAAAGAAGAGCTACGAAAGAGGTATCGCGAGCAAGAGTGAGTGGAGATGTCGGTAGGGGACGCTCTAGACACATAGTCACATAAAGTGATCAGATAAGAATAAGAATAAGGGGGCAAATCAAAAGCACCCGAAACTGACGTACGTGCAAGAGGTTGATGAATTTAGAGGAAAGAGTTGTATAGGTACGTTTGGACTGGTGCACCTGGCGTTTCGTATTATCTGGCTACCCCATTGGGAGACAGCCGTGAAGGTATGTTTGCATGTGTATGTATTTCAAGAACACGCATTCAATAGCATGAAGAAAATTATTGATCCGTCAGTTATTAACACATACATTTTGTATTTTTCGAAAATCGTTTACTTTAGCGTTAAGCAACCTCTCTGTTCTTTTAACACGTCAAATACTCTTCTTAAATCGTTTCTAAAAAGTATAATAACACACTTCTCATTGGTACAATCCCACACAGCCTTCCTACTCCACTAAAGCATTTTGTATGCTGTCATAACGTTACCCATTTCTCATTTGTAACTTTGTATGGCAACCGCAATGCAATCCCCAGAGAGTATTCATTCATTAAAAGGCACCTCGGTTTTAAGGCGCAAATTGCACATTCCATACTGCTCCGCCACGTTTATTATTTATAAACTTCGCGATGTTATTTACGTATTTCATTAAGGTGTCGACAAGCCGTGCATAATTTTACCAGCCGAGTCACACGACGGGAAGTTTTTGGGTTTCAAAATTAACGGAAAAACTGTTTTGATATTTTGCTAATTTTCGTAGACATTAAAGCATTTTTTATAGATTTTACTTTTCAGGGTTCCGTACCGTACGTGAATAGAACCCTATTAATATGCCTACGCTGTCCGTCCATCCGTTCGGTCGTCCGTCCATCCGTCTGTCCTAACTTTAAAGAGCTGTATCTTTTGAATCGTAATAGATACTGAATAGTTTTATCATAAAAACGTTAAATTAGAATTACATAGAACTATCAAATTCGGTATGATAAACAAACCTGGAAACAAACAACAAATACAATTAAAAAACAAAAAACCGCTTTCAAAAACGCAAAAGTTAACTTCTTTTAAAATGGTAGGTACCTATTAGGTCAGTCCAACTGAAGTCGGCTTTGGTTAAAATATTGTGAGTCGCCGACTTCAGTTGGACTGATTTATAGGTACCTACAATTTTCCTTTAATTCCTCACTTATCCCCTCATCAGATCCTGGTTTACCACCCTTGAGATATCTCCTTTGGAACAAAAAAAGAATCATCAAAATCGGTTCATAAACGACGAAGTTATCCCGGAACACACATAAAAAATATATAAGTATATCTATACGGTCGAATTGAGAAACCCCTCCTTTTTTTGAAGTCATTAAACAAAAACTAGAAAATGGTCAAGTGTGAGATCGGCTCGCGCTGATTCGATTCGAAATAATAGCCTAGCCCAGATGCAAACGCTGCTAACGTTTCTATTTTCTATCGACTTGAAATGTATGAAGTTATGTCAACAACATTCGAAAGCGAAGCGATCTGTTATCAGTTTAAGCCGCGTATCGACTGCGCGCTCCATGCTCTCGAACATCGACGAGCGCGACAGCGAAACTCACAACTGTTCGCCAAATGTTCGAGCCACCACGGCGCGCCGATGTTCGAGTACGCAGTACCATCGATACGCGGTTTTACGTTAGACCTTTACCCCCGTATTAATAAATATACAGTAACCCTATTTTAGTTAAACTATACTTAAATAGTCTTTTTCTGTCAAATTCATAACATTGTGTTCATATTTGAAGCATACTTTAGTTATTGAGTGTGTATGAATATGAGGCTTAAACCTTAATCAATATCATAGCGTAGCCTTCAAATTTATCAAACACCTTACTTTTGCCACATATAAAGTATGTAATATTGATTTAACATGTTTATCATTCCACAATTAGAATCTCGCCATATTCAATCCCACATTCTTATACTTAATTAAAATAAGGTTACTTTGACTTCTGTCAACACTTTAAGTGTTAAATTGTTTTTTTATTCAAAACCGAACCGGATATCGTGTTCTTAATAAATACTAAATAATGTTAATTCGTAGTATTATGTCAATAATTTAAATAATCATTAGGTACACCATGAGTGACCCCACACACGAAACAAGGTCAATACCTACGAATGACGGAGTTTATCCACTAGTATTTATAACAAAGTCATTGTTACACTATTGTTCTTTATTTGGTTTGTTTATACTTTTCAAAAACATGGTTTAGGTTACTTAGCAGCTCAAACAATTCGATCTTGTTTCAGTAACAACAATACATTGTTGAAATGTATACCAAAAAATCACCAGCTTTTTTGTTCGCGTAGATGTCCTTTATAGTTATTTACTTTGAAACTCACGTTGTTTTACGAAACTTAAGCAATGTTTAGCAAATTTAGTCAAAATAAGTTTAGCCTAGGCGTCTAGTCTAGACGGCAAAAACCATTATCATCTTTCACCTGCTAAGGTATCGTTTTTTACTCGGCCGCTATTTCTGTCAAGGTAATAAGAGCTATCCGTTGAACATACGATAACAGGTAAAAGACGATATGGTTTTTAGAAAGGCCTAGAATTTTGGTGTAGTATTGCCATGAAAGAGTATCAAATAGAAATACAGACAGTCAACTTTCACATGTCTATACTACTTATTCCTTTATTCATGCTAATAATGCTAAATGCTTTCACGGCTAAACCACTAAGCTTAAACTCCGAGGACATAACGTAATTTTTACATGCGATATACGACTTCAAGAGTCATTCTCAAAGACCCAAAACAACACCCACAACCTACCAACAGAAAAAACCCTTACTTAAAGATATTTAAGCATTTTATTTTATTAAATTTACCTCTGTAACGATATTTTGCCACCACTATTTCCTCAGTAAAATGGAAATGTCCCAGAAGGAAACAATATTTTTTTCTTGGATATCATTAGGAAGTTTCAGTATACAGGAGAAAGTGTGTTGCTGAGGCCTGAAGATGACTTGATGTGACAGGAATAGGTACTCTGAGATTATAACCAAATTCAATTTTGAAAAGGCGTTATTATAGAGAACGCTAATGAGTACCTACAATCAATTTGTAAAAAATACCTTCACGATAGTTAGTTTTTTTTTGCTCTTGCTCATTATTATTTACTCATAATTATTTTTATTTTTTTCAAACTGATTATTAGGATCAAAATTATATGACGTATCAAACATTTTGAGATACTCGTAAGAATAAAAAAATAAGTCTGTATTGTCTAGTCCTTTATATTGTAGGCCAGCAGTGGACGTTAGTTAGCTACTTCTTCCTAGCGGGTCGATTGATATATCATCATCATCATCATCACCATCATCATCATCATCATCATCATCATTATCATTTTTTTAGGAAGCCTACTAATATTCTGCCGATTTTTGACACGCAAACTTCATTGAAGAAGAAGAAAAAGGAAATCGTTCATTTGGTGCGTGCATAAAACAGAACAACAATAATAATACTGAAATGCAGTTTGAAATTAATTTAGACCAAAAACTTTAGACTATATCTAGTAGTCTTGTAGATGATAAGATAATAAGTCAATCACTGTGTGTGAAGCGTTTATTCTCTTAAAATCAGTTTTTGTACCTCTGTCGATTGAGCGAGCAAGCTCACTTGAGGGTTAAGCTATATAATTGAGAATGCACGCCCTAATGTGTTGTTACACTCTGACGGGATAACTTTAAACCCTCCTGTTAATTATTCGTTCGTCGAGTTGAAAATTAAACTCCTTAAGAACATAATATAGCTTTACACTCGAAAGATTCAAAGGATTTAACCGTCAAGGTATTTTAAGAACAACAGATCAATAATAAAATCAATTTTACAATAAAGAAAACATTTTAAGAATCTCTCCATTCGACTGAAATATGAAAAATATATTCCCGAGAGGAGTAACTAAACATCAAAACAAGGGAAAGCCCTTATTTGGTAACATGAAAGGAATCAATCCATTAAACTTAAAGTACAAAGTGATTTTTTATACTTTTGGAATAAAGAAACCCCACATTTCTTTATTCCAAAAGTATAAAAAATCACTTTGTACTTTAAGTTTAATGGATTGATTCCTTTCATGTTACCAAATAAGGGCTTTCTATTTTCATAAGTTTTCCCGTCTCATATGTAGGTACCACGATAAGTATTGGATTTTTTCATACGTGTGGTGAATGATTACCTTGAATGATTGCGGTAGCAAGGTTCAATTATCGTTTTTAACTGGGACAACTGACTTTTTTTTATTTATTTATTATTTAGGTAGGTACTGAGAAAATTATTAATCAAACTTGTGCTAATGGACAAAGAGCTAAAACGCCACATGAAACTTTCTACGTCACAGTCAGGGTGAAATTAAAAAAAAAGCGTATACAAACACAACCGGATGCACACCACCTTTCACTTTTCTCAATCTCTCAAGGGTTAGCTGGAAGAGATCTCTTAAAGGGATAAGTTCGCCTTTGTACATATTTTTATATTTATTGTATTGTTAATTTGTTTTTCTTTTGTACAATAGAGGTTTACATACATACATACAAACATATTCCGACCACAAGTCCAAAACGGGCGTAGCAAACACTGATATGATATTCATTCTATTTTCTCAGTAATATTACAAAAGTAAAAAAAAAGAATGCTTTTGAGACAAACCTCTGCAAGCATGATTTTTATCAGAATCCGCTTATCAATTTTGCTGTCCGAATTTTCAAAGTGACAAGTGCATTTTTGTCTGTGACCTACTTTTCTATTTATACTACTCGTATGCTCGCGGCCACAAAACAGCGCATTAATGAATCGTACCTAATAGAAGAAAACACTAAAAGGCATACACATGTTTCACCGTCTGACCTAATAGTAATCAACCTTATCATATCTCTTATCTTTGACTCGCCTTTAGCGTTCCGTCCGTACGTCACGGACGGACGGTCTACGGACTCCGTAGGTAAATGGCAAGAAAACTTGATAATTTGGTCATGCCCATGCCCTGTCTGGGCCGAGATTCTATGTTATCGTATTGTCAACGTCTTGATAGCTCTTATTTACTGGTACTAGACCATAATGGCGGCCGAGTTCGAAACAATATCACAACTGTTCAAAAACGATATGGATTTTACCGTCTAGAATAATAGTAGAGGCCCTGTCTGTATGTCACAGCCATTTTAATCTGATCCTATTGGGACGATGTAGGGTATAATATTGTTTTCATATGTATCTGTGTATCTAAGTATCTGTTTATTCGCTATGAAAAAATGCTTTGTGAAAATTCGCTATTATGAAAAAGTGCTTATTGTGAAAATTATCTAACAAACCATGGTTTTTAGCCGCTGAGAAGTTATCAGTTCTGAAAGGAAACGTCGTCCTTAAAAGCAAGGGTTTTTATCTATTTCAAATTCATAATGCCTAAGGTAAACCCAACGGAAACCTGACCCACCATAGAACTGCGACAGTGACGTTATGATTGAAGTCGTAAGAAGCGTCAAACAAATTGTTTTATAATTTCACTGTGACACCGTTTTATGGTGGGTCAGGGTTAATAGTATGTGGTACGTGGTGGTAGTGGTAAATCCTTAACTGCATTCTCAGCTCACATTTTAACCGGTGTTTTTATCAAAGCGATAACGTTGACGCCACATGCCCATATTATGCACAAACGACAACAATAGATCCTGCAACCTTATCGAAATCTTTTAGTTTATTCATTGCGATAAAATATACATGAATACCGTTTGCCCTGAATTGAGATAGATTTTGACTTGGATTCGGTAATCGTCAGTTCCCACCTTTCCCGCACCTTTTGGATCTCCGTCAAGGAAAATAAATGTTCACACCCTTTTCCTTTCCTAGGGACATATCACAATAGTGCTAGCTCACAAACGAAAACTGGGAACTACTTCAGGCAGGAACTTTGACATGGGTGCGCGGTCACTATTTTAATATCAATCCCAAAAAAGGGACTGTCAAAACTTTACCGTAAACCCAAAATCCATTATGTTCTGAAACTGTGGAGAATACTAAAAACGGAGAACTAGGATTATTGGGATAAGCCTGGGAACGTAAACTTATAAGAAAAACCGGCTAAGAGCGCGTTGGACTCGCACGCGAAGGGTTCCATTCTTGTATGGGGGCCCCTTTTTTATTTGTTGTTATATCAACTAATACTTTTATTAGTTACTAACTTTTTGAAAATTTCATGTTTACCTATTACGATTCAAAAGATAATGAGATTATTAAGGCCGAGCAAAAACGCCGTAAAAATCACGTCATTTCATGTATTTTTTTATATTAATTGTTATAGCGGCAATAAATACACCAGCCTTGTATCATTAGGTACATACATCTCGCTGACAGACAGACAACCGAGGCTTAGGATACAGAACCCTAAAAATTAACAGGACGAGGTGAACCCAAAAAGCATGTAGTTATGTCAAGGCTGTTTAAGTATTCTGTGGCGCGCCTACTTCGGAAGTAAGATTACATTGAGTTGGGATGTTGGCACAAAGACCTGATATTACATGCGTGACCTCACGTTACCTGGAAACGAGGCCCTTTGGCCATGATAATATGCTATTCGGGGCTTGATCTCCGCCTTTCACGTCAGCCGCTTGGTTTATTTCATAAAATTCCCTACAAAGTTACCAGCAAATATCGAAAATGCTTCGTAACTAATATCTAAGCTTGGACTTTCACCTCATGAATTGTTATCACGGAAAGATAAGCCTTTAATCCCGACTTGTAATACCTAGGTGACGACATTGAAGGAGAATTTTATGAAACTTTTTTAACTGTTTTTTATAGCAGATAACGTCTTCAGTTTGACGTTGATCTAGTTAAGTAGTAGATTACATAATGCCTAGCTGTAAAAGTATGACGTCAAAAATGTATTTTGGAAAAACAGACATCTACGTAGTTTATTTTTTTACCGACTCAATGAGAGGGATGTTATATGTGGATCTATGTACCTATATGTTTTTTTAATTAAGCTGGTTATCTGTTTTAGCTTATAGGGCATATCTGCTTTGAAAATAGGTCTGGCCATTTTATCTGAGGTTTTTTTCTTTTTAATAGTTGATTGTAGCTACTTATTTCTAAAATAAATCGTTTTTTTTGATGTTAATATAAAAAGTGAAACATTTCACAAATTCCTGCCAATCCATTTCATCGCACGCGTACCTTAACCTCATATATGATAGTACAACATCTGACTATACAATCAACAGTAATGCGACTGTTGATATTTGTCAGAACCGGCCTAGAAGAAAGATCTGCTTTTTACGACCACATAAAACCTTTTTATTCCCCCGAACGAAATAATCTGGAATTTTCCCCGCCAGCGTTCGCAACTAAAGAGGATTTGCTACCGATTTGAGAAAACTCCCTAGAGAAAACTGACGTCTTTGAGATTTGTAATTCGAGAATAATTAATGTTAAGATTGATGAATAAGGAGTAAACGAGAACAATTTGAAGTCAAACAGGAACCAGAGATGAAAGAAAATGAATATTTAGCGAATAAACCTTGGAGAAGTGACCTAACTGAAATTAGAGAGGGAAAAAGTTTTATTATGTTTACGCAGCTTTTCTTTAAAAGGAACTCATTATTCCTTATACTGTGTACGAGTTTGGGGCAATTTCGGCCATTTTTGTGGAAAAAGAAGAATGTTACGATTTCTTTTGCCGCCAGTTCTATTCAAGGAATTCGGAATGTTGTCGATCAGCCAATAAATTACGTTTCCCAAAAACAATAAACAGACGTTATACGATTTGGCAGATCTTCCTCAATCGTATCCTCAAATACCTTTGGTCAGCAACTATGTAACAGGACTGATAGGTAAGCTTTATAATTGTTTATGAGGCTCCATTCTACTCGGTAAAACCGTATTGCCATTGAGATGTTATCGTATTGTTTTTAATTTGGCCGCCATTACTATCAAGTATATAAGAGCTATCGTAACGTTGACTATATGATAAAATGTCAAAAGAAATATGGTTTTACAGAGTAGAATAGAATCCCTGGAAATGCAGACAAAAACTGGAAACAATTCGATGCGAATCACTGATAACCTTTAAATTTATAGATCTAATTATAAATCATAAACCTATTTTGATGTGCGGCAATTTATTTGTAAAAGAACAAATGAATAAAACTACAATATGTTGCATGTTAAGGGCAACGCACACGCAGCTTTGATATTGCAAAGTGGTCTCATAACCGTCAAGCAGACTGCGATTGTTTGTCTTTTCCATATCATAAAATAAAGTTAACCATACCAAGTCATGCAAAAATTCATTCATTTTGCTTTTTAATCATACTCGTACTTACAATAAAAACGTTGATAAGATGACTTGTTTAACTTTGTAATGAAGGCCAAACGGCATAAAATTAAAATAAATTGCTCTGACAGTTTTAACACATTTACAAAAGCCACTCAAGGTCATTTAACGTATTCTCTGTATTACTGACTTAAAAAAATACATTATCTCTTGCAAACTTTATTATTTTTAAAATACACGGATCGTTAGCGCAAACACACTTTAACGGATCGCATGTTTCGACACGGTGTTACATAATTGCTAGGCATTCTATAACAATAAACCTGTCTACGGTCTCCAAGGCCAAGTCTGTTGGATACCAGCAATTTCTTCCCCCACATCGTTAACTATGACTTTGTTTGTCTCCTTTTGCTCTGTATTAAATAATTTATCACCCAGAATATGATATATATCGATAGTAATATTTAGCTTAATTACAGTTATCTGTTTTTGTAGAGATTTATTCATTATTTATGAATCTACATTCTGTGACAACATACCTAAGTTACTTAGCAAAAATGAATAATTTTTGCTCACTATGTAGGTATGTAGCTTTTGATGTCTGTTATTACGTTACTAAGGTCATAAAGATCTTAAAGAAAATATTTTTTCCTTATGAAACGTAAATCTATTTTAAATTAAAAATTTACTAGCTTTCTCCCTGCGACTCTGTCTACGTAAAATGAGTAATATATCCTCAATAAAAGATAGCTTGTGTTAATCCAAGAGATAAACTATCTACGTTTCAAATTTATGTCAAATCTATTCAGCCGTTTCATTGCGAAGGGGTTATAAACATACAAACACACACTCACAATAAATCATCGCATTTACAACGCGGACCTTCAAAAAAGATGTCAATCATTAAGATGAAAAATTATTTCTGAACAGAATTTCAAAAAGATTTGTTGTATTAAAGTTTCAGAGTTTAAATTAACAGTGCATCTCAAGAAAAGTACCTATCGTCTAGTTTATTTCTGACTAAACTATTTTCAACTGTCGTCAATGTAGTGGAACTAGTGGTGGAGAAATTAAATTTCCTTGTGACAGATAAGACGGGAGTTCTCGCTAAATACGAATAAATGGCTCAGTTATCTTGTAAATCTGCAAAAGTGTTATCAATTTCCTTACATGTTGTTTACATGCAAAACTTGTAATCTGATGGATGAGTATTGGATATACAACCGGATCTGTTAAAGTCCAAAAATACGTGGGAATTAATATAACATTAAAATTAATTACTCCAATGGTCGAAGTTTACACAAGCAATGAAAAATGAACATAGGTACCTTTATGATTTCTATTAATAAGACACAGTTAAAATAAATAAAAATAAACTGGCTTTTGTTACTCGTAAATTTTGAAATTATTAACAATTAACAATTGGTAAAATAAATCGGTCTGGCATGGCATACACTATCAGCCCAATGGAACTGTGTCACAGTGACGTCATGACTCAAGTCGTAAGAAGTGTCAAAAAAATTGTTTTAAATGTCAATGTGACACCTGTCTATGGTGGGTCAGGGTTCCATTGGACTGATACCTAGTACATTTATTTTAGCGGCTCGATATAAGTATCTATTTTTTACAAAAAAATCTTAACATCATATGTTTTTGAAATTTTAAAATGACATTTCTTAGGCATTATTTTGCTTAGTTCCTTATGTCCTTTCCAAAGGAATGATGACATGTAGGCATGAGGCTCTTACCTTGACCCTGGTTTATAGCGATTCATAGTGTTTTTTTTTTAATTATTTTAACGAATAGGCTTTTTTGCTTCTTATCTGTGCTGCGAGTGGCATTGACAGTCGGTTTAGCAAAAACTACCTTCCTACTTGTAATTTGCTCCGTCATTACTTCATGATCTTTATGGATTAGTTCTCAGTAAGTGTAGGTTATCTTATTTTGGCCATGCCGATGGCTTCATAAGAGGAGCTATAATGTAGGTATAATAATATTAATAATGTACCGGAATATAGATTATAGCCAAGGACCACACATTACTAAGATATGAAAATATATATCCATCCCATTCATTAAACTGGCGAGAGACATAAATATATCTTATAATTTGTTATCTTAATATATTATTACAGCTACGCGTGTGGACTCTGTCAACTAGAACGGAAAATATATCGTAAGACGCGACACACACCTATATATTAATATGCCAAAATATATATTATAGCAATGCATCGCTTGCGTATGTAACATGCCTAAATATCTACTCGAAAAAACATTTTAAAATATTGCATCCTCTTGAGACGTTCAAAAACGACGATTAGCGAAAAAGTCCTGAAGAAACATTATGACACGATCGCGTAACACATATTTAGCACTTTAGCTAATAGGTTTAGCTAATAAGGATCAATTAGCCATACAAGAATTTAATTTCAGCGAAGCCTTCAAGATTCGTGAGGCTTCTTCGTTTGGAAGGTCATTTAAAGTCATAAGAGGGTACTTATAAATGTTATATTAAAAGATTCATTACTCGTACCTGCATATTTAATTTAACCGTGAATTATTCAACCTATAATATAATTCATAGGTTAACCTATTTAAAATAATGAACCAGTATGACTTCAAAACTACACGCAACTTTATAACAAGTTACTTACAGCAAAAACTCCAAGGAAATCCGTCACGCACACTTTAGTTAAAACATAACAAAACTTCGATTATAAACACAATTTCATTGTCACACAGCACTTCACTACGGAAAAGTTTTTTTAATTTTTCTCCGTCCGCGAACCTCTTTGGTTGGAGACACGCGCGCACCGCATTCGGCGTCCGTGGCCAGACTGGTTTGGCTGCGGCAAGAAATGCGAGAATAGCGTGGCAAGGATTGGAACTCAAACTCATTGAGGCATCGGGCAAAGGTTGAACCGATACGGTACGAGTGAGGTTCTGTTAACCCAGGTCAGCAAACAAAAGTACATTTTATTAGAACTTCTTTTCTCTGGATAAATCTTTTAGTGTGGATTTTTTTCAAGATAAATAAGTTTCCATCAACAAAATACCTAGTTTACTTGTGCGAGCAGTATTGAACTTGATGCACCATGCTCGAATCGCTGGACCCGCACAATTCTTTAATTGTTTACGTGCCTCAATTTACGCAAGCTACTTACACCGTGTATAAGCACCATTGCCAACAACGGTTTAATTTTACACAGACAGTCATAAGTCTTATCTACACTAAACTAACGACTCCATACATTGTTGGTCTACCTAAGATGTTTCCCGACTACGACGTCAACTTTGGAAAATCAACACCACAGTGTTTGGCCGATATAGGTTGCACCGATACGATACGAGTGAGGTTCCGTTAACCCAGGTCAGCAAACAGAAGTGAATCTTATTAGCACTCCTTTTCTTTGGATTTAGCACGCGTGTGAGGTTTTCTCTGGATAAAGGATCGTTTAATGTGGATTTTGTTCAAGATAAATTAGTTTCAGTAAAAAAAAATCAACCCTTGTTTTTGTTATGGTGTTTGTTTTGTACACGTGAATGTCGCTGGAGCAATTAAAGGTGCGGGTTATTTACGCGAGCAGGAGCATATTTCTCGAAACTCACTAGACTGATAATATAAGTTCACTTAATACAATTTTCTACAAGTCTACTAGTAAAATGTACTTACCGCATGGACTAATATTATTAGTGTTGTGAGTTTCGAGAAATGGGCCTCAGTGTGATCAAACTTGATCCACCATGCTTGAGGCGCTGAATCCGCACAATTTATTAGTTGTTTACATACATCAACATGCGAGACTTGGTAATTTTTAACCAGCTCGTCAAAAACGCCATACATTTTAAATAGAGCATCGATATTATTTCGGTTAATAAAAGAGCAAAATAAAACTGTTCCTGTTAGATATAACGGTTAATTTCGTTCTTTAATTGTTCACACCGCCATTGTTTTCTCGTCTTTCCTTCCCTATTAGTTAATTCTTAAGTTGCATTTTCACTTGCTCAGCTTTAAGTCAAGCCGGCCTTATCATTTTAGTCGCGACACTAACAAACTGCAGGAAGAAAAACCAAAACTACTAGCATAACGCTAAGTGTTTACGAAAAACCTGGTTATGAACCATTATTAACCGGTATTTTCCGAACCGTTCCCAAGCCCTACTTACAACGTGTATAAGCACCATTACCAACAACGGTTTTTTTTACCTAGACAGTCATTAGTCTTATCTACACTAAACTAACGAGTCCAAACCTAAGAAGTATCGCGTTAGCAAATCAGGACCACGGTGTTAATTGCCACCTCAGTGTCAGTTTTAAGGTTTACATTGTAATGTATGTTATTCAGTAAAGTATTTGTAATTAAGTAATTAAAGAGCTCGTTGCCCGAAATAAAAAATAACAATTATATTGTAATTGCAGATTATTATGTTGCTATCTTCTGATTTCATTATCAGATCAGCTTTAGGATACCATAGCATTGCGTTGTCGTTAGGTTCGCTTGTGTATTTCGAATTGCAGCCCATTTCAATACTAAGTGGGAAGTCGATCACAATTTGATATGCAAGATTCATAACAGAACTTAACACAATTACTGACAGATAAGTAAATATGTAAATTTTATTAAAACTTGTATTTCAAAACGTCTTAACTATGTTACAATCACTAACTTTTCTAAAGCCTTCACTAATGTCACATCACATGAGAATTTATATCATGAATGACCAAACCCAGCGGATTGTCGGGGGCAAAAATGTACCCGTGCTAGTGATTCATTAAAATTAAATTACGACTAAGTTTATCGGCAACTTTTTTCATAGCATATGGATTTTACATTTCTACTTAGTCGATACAGTGCTAGTGATTCATTAAATATCGACTAAGTTTATCGACATCGATAAAAAGCAATAATTTTTAATCATACTCGTAATTATCATAAATAATGGCCAAGTTTGAATACCTTTTAATTATGTGCAATTCAGATATAGAAGATAAAGGTACGACTAACTTTTGCTAGAAATGTAAAATCCATACGCTATGAAAAAAGTTGCCGATAAACTTAGTCGTAATTTAATTTTAATGAATCACTAGCACGGGTACATTTTTGCCCCCGTCAATCCGGGGTTTGATAATGACTTTAAAAATTATATTTCCAATTTACTACGGTGCGCTCCGTTCTCGTTCGATAAAGGGCCATCCGTTTAGCCTCTTCGAGGGAACAAAGAAACAAACATACGGGCCAAAAAACTATCCTTCTTCGAAAGTCGGGTAAAATGGAACGAGTTAATTGTCACTAAAATCTCTTAGTGGGTACGGCAGCTTCAATTTTACCTTATCTTACGCTGCATTTTAGACGATGCCATAAGGAGACTAAGTTGCTAGCGATAAGTTGCCTTACTATGAAAACAATGATTGCGTTTATTTGTACAACAACTATAATATACAGCAAACATTGCACATTCATCTTGTACTATTAATTTACAAATAGATACAACACTAAGTGTATTATTTTGTCAAGTTTAAGACAGTTACCATGGACTTATTGGAGAAACAAGTCCATCACATCATTGAATCATACGCCGGGAGAATTGTTCGATTAAAGAGTATTAATTCTTGTGGCCTAAGCAGAAACACATGGAGTTAGAGTGCTTAATGCTTTTGTCATTAAGTAATAAGTTAAAAGTTAATGACAAAAGCATTAAAATTGTTTGATTGTAACTGATTCAGGCATACTATAGACACATTTTAAAAATTTCGCGGTAATTTTCAGTATCACGTTTCGATGGCCAGAGTCTAACACCACGCGCTTCTGTCAAGATTCTTAATTTAAAACCATTAGTATCAAAAATACAGGTATATTCAAAATTACGTAACATTTAAATATTGTTCGATAATAGTTACACTAAAGTGCTGAATTCAAAACTTCAAATGCTCCAACCCTCTTCACTCGAGATTAAATCGAAAGAAGGATGAAGATAACTGCCAACTACGACTTTCAAAGTTCTCTGTACACAAATTGGTAGTTTCTGGATATATATACTAACTTACAAAACACTACAACGCTGTAAGTCAACAAAATTGACAAGTTTTATGGAAAAAGGCGAATATTAGGCCGTTTAAACCGCCGTCATTGTCGTCTTCTAATTCTAATTTTAATTAATGTCTTTAATCCTGGTAAGTTGTTTTTCGCCAATATCGATTTATTTATACATACTCCCATGGACTTATTAGAGAAATAAGTTCATGGATGTTACATTAGTATTTTCTCTTGAGGACTAAACAGAAGCACATGGGGTTACCTCCACGCGCTTCTGTCTGTCTTTCGTCTGTCAGTGTTGATCAAGTCATTGTTGTGTAAAAGATATTGACGAAAATAATGATAGCTACCAGCAACTTTTGATGTAAAAAACACCAGACCGTGTGAAGTTTCTATACAATTCAAAAGAACAAGAAAGATGTTAATTTTATCTAGAATAATGTGCGATGACAATAATGACGTAGGTTAAGAAAGAAAGAAAAGAAAGAAAATATATTACAAGACAAACCCATAAGCGTACAACTTTATCAAATTGAACACCTGCAAAGATGTGTATAATAGTGGCAGGTATTCTGTATGCTTGTTTGCCTTCTTTTTAGTATAAATATCTATATAAAACAAGAAAACCCCCGTAATAACAGCGACTTTAAATTTCAGCTAGGCTAGACATAGCGCATAACGCTTACGTAAATGATTTTTGACAACTGACAAAATGTATGGAATTGAAATAAGCACTCGACTCCATATTCGCGTACTTTTGAAGGTTGAGCATAGTCATATTATTATTTATACACTTAATCATTGTCTTTATGTTTATTTTGAGGTAGTAGGTAATCTCTATTCAATCTTGTTTTTTTTGGTGAAAAACCCTTTCGTTGAGAATATAATTAGACTGACTGATGCTTGTCATATAGGTACATTTTGTTTTTAAAAATATGTTTGACATGAAAATGTAGTGATGTTTTTAGATTTGATTGATTAATTAGATCAAAGAGGTTCTCGCCTCCGTCGCACCCAGCATAAAATACGACGATGATGATGAATATAATATATTCAACCTTTTAAATTTTCTAATTAATGGTAACATTATTCTCATCACAATTTCATCCTCTATCTAAAGACAATTACAGTCAAGTATACTTGTTACAGTCATTGCCAGTTTGTATAAGAACAGACTGTACTTGTCACAGACACACTCACAAATACACATAAGTATACCCTTAAACTTATAAAACCCCTCATTTTGCGTTCAGTTTAATCTTGGTAGGTACTTCGATTGAGGCGTCATTCACCCGACGAACCGTGACAAACCACAAGGACACTTTGTACTGCGAAAATAAAACTGCGATCGAATTTACGTTTACCGCGGTGTGATTGATGGATGGTTCCCTTTGGTGCCTTTTTTCTCGACTACAGGCGAAGTAACAAGTTTAACAAAAACATACTTTTGAAATGCAACTAGGACTGCAGCATCAAAACCGAGCAGGAGTTGGGAACGGTTCGAAAAATACCGGTTAATTATGGTTCTCAACCAGGTTTTTCGTAAACACTCGCTCGGAGCGGAATCGATTTGCAAGAGTTATAATCACTGGGATTAACCTGGTATTTTTGTTTGTTGATTCTTCCTACAGTTGGATGGCGTCTGGACTAAAATGATAAGGCCAGCTTGACTTCAAGCTGAAGTGAAAATGCAACTAAAGAGCCAGCTTATAGGTTAGAAAAGACGAGAAAACGATGGAGGTGCGAACAAATTAGCAAGCGAAATTAACCGCTATTTTGAACAGGAACAGTTTTATTTTGCTCTTTGATCAGAACCGAAATGGTCTATTTGAAACGGATGGTGTTTCTGACAAGCTGGTTAAGAAAATTAACCAGGTTTCCGAACCCTGGAACCAAGCAGGTAGGTATCGACCGCTAAAACTATAGCTCTTCTTATCTTACCCCATTGCATTACATTGATTCTTGACGTTTTTTTCACATAACTTTAATTATATACCTCTGTTTAGATAAAGTAACTTCCTATTCGTGAATTATGTTTAAAAGTCAGCTTAGTGATTTTAGAGATTATCCCAAACCTAGAAACCAACACTAATAATAATATGTCTCGTTATAATGTAATATTTAATGTATTTTCGTTGTATGGGTACAAGTGTAAACATGCGGTCATCTGAATTGTTGTTATTAGATCAATTTGTAATTTCGATTTTAAATCGCTTGTAACCCAATTTCCAAAACATCCCTGCATGCACACTACATGGTGTTTTTAAATCGCCTGTAACCCGATTTCTAAAATATTCATGCACATTACAGAGTTTTTTGTAACCACTTAATTGTAACCCAATTTCCAAATCATCCCTGCACACTACAGGGTGTTAAAAATTAAGGCAATACAAAGGAACGAAGTCGTAATCTCTAAACCGAATAAACTCTTTATCCGATTGCTAGAAAGGGTTTTCGTGTCGGTAGTAAAAAGGAGTGTAAACCTTTTTAAAGGGTTTTCTTACCGTTTACTTTATAAACGTTCTTTTTATTCTGTTTCTGGATATCAAAATTGTTTATCATCCATTTATAATGTAAATATTGACGCCTAATATAAATAAATAGCAACGTTTCTTTGATTCAACATTTGTTTTAGATCAGAAAAGGTACTGACGTAATAAAGTAAGTAAGTACCTGATTTTAAAATAATTCTTCATAAGTTTATTTGAACGTTTTCATATTTTTTTATATTTCATAGAAGACATTACAATGGACTCTCAAAACAGACCGCGGTGCGTGTAGCGCAATACTGTCTAATGCCATTGAACCTTAACAATAGGATTCCAAACTTTAAATAATGAAGAACACCAAAACAAAATATTGACTGTTGTTCTAGTCTTATGATCAAATAACCAACAACAAGGATTTATTGAAAACTTTTAATTAATATTATTACAGATAGTAAGCATTATTTAAATCACGGCAAATTCACTTTCGATATTTGAGAAAGTCACTGGAAGTTATTTAGCAAGATCAACTTAATTAGCTTTGTAAATATTATTACTAAAACAAAGTTTTGTGATTTCTCGGACACAATAGATCATTGACCTTAGCATTTTCAAATAGGCAACAGGCAGAAGGGCTGTTTTAAAAAAGTATATATATATTATATATACGTCGTTATAGACTAAATTTATGAAAATTAGACAAATTTATATACTGCCCTCATACGTCAATAGGTGGTTTCTCAAATTCAATAAGGGCCTGTTTCACAATCGTCAAGTAAATCTAACACATAAATTTAACCCTTTCTTTTTCTTACACTTGAACATAAACAAGGAGAGAGCTAACTTTAACTGGCACATAAATTTACTTTGTCTTGTTATTTTTTGCGACCCAACTGACTAAAGTTACCGTTTTTTTTTATTTTACTTCTTTACTAGTTACACTTTTTATAAAATGCATAATAAATAAATAAATAAATATTAGCGGACAATCTCACTCCAATTATCCCAGTCCCAAACTAAGCTCTAGGCTTGTACTATGGGTACTAAATAACGACATAAATATTTACATAGACAAATAATTACGTAAATACAGAGAAAACATCCAAGGCTCAGAAACAAATACTCGCGCTCATCGCACAAAAAAATTGTCCATACTAGAAATCGAATCCGGGGCCGCTACCTTCATAGGCAGGGTCACTAACTAGGCCAACGCGTCGTCATAAACATACGACATGACATCATAATTTGGTGGGTTATGCTCAAAATATTAGTACAGTAAAACACAACTGATATGGCTTACCGATGTACCTGAGCAGAAGACGAATTTTTAAAGCGCGGGAACCAATCAGCCTGATCCACGCGTTGCGCGTCTGTATTCTGTGCTATTATTGGTTATTAGTGACGCCATGTTTCTGCACGCCCGTCATTCAGTCAGCCGTGAGTGAGATGGAAAAAATTGATGCAATTTAATTTGCACCTTATAACTATTACGTATAAGTCTGATCGTGGGTTTCAATCGTGCTTTCGGAAATCATCGGATCGTTATTCGTGTCTGCGCGAACGAATAATTCACGACACGCCATATAAATTGTGTTCTACTGTACCTTGCTTTCTCAGTCGACTTTCCATCCTTCCATCGACAAGCTATTGTGTTCACACCTGTAGCAGATTTTCTAGTCTCTAATTTTCTTCACGTTATTTTCAGCCTTGTCTTTCGTCAATGCTAGCTGAATTTCTTTCATCCCAAAAACCCGCTGCAAAACTCAATTCTACCAATTTCGATCTAATCACAGATGGGAAAATCATAGCGTCAAATAGTCCAAACCTTGCAACGTGCTTTGACGACTTTCGCAAACGGAAATTTTTGAAATTGCTTACAGGCGAAGTAATCGGAGATCTTCCGAAATACATTTTGTAAACAGTTCGACGAAACGTAGAAATAGCCATTGAATTCATCTTTCAAACCCCGACGTTAAAGGAGGAGAGAAGTATAACTTGAGTAATTTGAGTATCTATGAAAAAAAATGTTACTTAGTGGAAAATCTCACACAAATTGACCTAGTCCCGTCTAGGCTTGTACTACGGGTACTAGACAATGATATAAATATTTATATAGAGAAATAAATACTTTAATACATACAATATGTGCCTAAATTAATGTATTATAATTAAACATCGGTATCAACGTTCAACTTTCATGGCAAAGTACGGTTTGCAGAAAAACAAATACAAATTAATACATCTAGTATTTAGAACCTTTATTTTTTATAAATAAAAAGAAAGACGCTAAAAATCTATTAAAGGTTTGAATAAATTACTAAAATTTGTTCCATGGATTTTTCTGTCAACATTTGACGTCTGTTATAATATATCCATTTTTTAATGACCAAATGACCTTTTCACACTAACTAATATTTATTTGGTTTGACAATTAAATTGACATTTGTTTCCTATTTGGCATATATTACTTTTCGAATGCAAAATGAGTATTAAGGTTATTGTTGTGCGCGCTGCGGCAGCCTCTACTGCGACACCGAGTGGTGTCCGGCGGCCAGTGTCATGTGTTACGTGTGTGATAGGCGCGGACATTTTGCTAAAGTGTGTACGAAGAGAGCTAAAGGTGATCAGGTGGACAATATGTTAATTACAGAGTTTACGGAAAATTCGGAGGACGATGAACTTTATTTGGATGTAGTGTATGTAAGTGCGATCAATAGGGACTCAAAGAATAGCGAAAAACCTCTAACAAATGAATGGAATGAAGTTTTGTATTTCAACGGTAAGCAAATCAATTTTAAATTAGATTCAGGCTCAATGCTTAATGTTTTGTCGATATCAGAATATACGTCGTTGGGTTTAAGTATCGATAATCTTGCACCATTTTATAAACGAGTATTTTCATATACTGGCAATTCTGTGCCTATAATTGGTGAATGTGTATTATTTCTAAATTACAGGGATAGCACACATAAAATAAAATTTGTAATAGCAAATATGAATTGCCAAAATATATTAGGTTTGGATACCTGTGTCAGCTTAGGTGTAATTCAACGAGTAAACGTATTGAATATCGATAATTATAATGATTTGTTTAGGGGCTTAGGAGAATTGCCTGGAATACATGAAATTGTTATTGATCCAAATGTACCTCCGGTAATATGTCCGGTACGTAGAATCCCTCTAGGTATGAAAGATAAATTACGTCAGGAGATAACGAGAATGGAACAGCTAGGCGTTGTGAGAAAAGTCACACACCCAACTGCGTGGGTGAATGCTATAGTTGTCGCAGTTAAAAAAAATGGTGACATTCGAGTATGCTTGGACCCGTTACATTTAAACCGCGCGGTTCGGCGCGCGCACTTCGCGCTGCCGACGGTGAGCGAGCTGGCGGCGCAGCTGCGCGGCGCGCGCTACTTCAGCGTGCTGGACGCGCGCTGCGGGTTCTGGATGCTGAAGCTCGGCGAGGCGAGCGCCGACCTCTGTACCTTTAGTACCCCTTTTGGTAGGTATCAGTTTCTCCGTCTGCCGTATGGAATCAGCTGCGCACCGGAAATGTTCCACGCGAAGGTGAGACAGTATTTAGAGGATTTAGACGGGACCGATTCTTTCATCGACGACATAATCGTCTGGGGAACTAGTAAGGAAGAGCACGACATACGTTTGCAAAAGTTGTTACAGAGAGCTAAAGAAATCGGTATACGATTTAACAAAGATAAATGTAAGTTCGCGGTTACGGAGATAAAATATTTAGGCCATGTATTTAATCAACAGGGCCTGATGCCGGATGACGATAAGGTAAGAGCAATTATTAACATGCCGGACCCGGAGGACAGGCGTGCGTTAGAGAGGTTTTTAGGTATGATCAACTATTTGTCAAAATTCATACCTCATTATTCAGAGAACGTTAAAATATTAAGAGATCTTTTAAAAAAAGATGTAGAATGGACTTGGGATACACAACACGCTGTAGCGGTTAGTAAATTAAAAAAAAGTATTTCCAGTGCGCCAGTGTTGGCGCTATACAGTGAGTCGCTGCCACTGGTGCTGTCGGTCGATGCCAGTGCAGTGGCCTTGGGCGCCGTGGTGCTGCAGGGCGGCCGCCCTGTGGAGTTCGCCTCGCGCACGCTCACCGACACGCAGCGACGATACGCACAAATAGAAAAGGAAATGCTGGCGATCGTCTTTGCCTGTGAGCGGTTTCATCAGTATGTATTTGGTAGACGGGATGTTACTGTGGAAACCGATCACAAACCGCTCGAGGCAATTTTTAAGAAGCCTCTGTCGGCTGTGCCTGCTCGATTGCAGCGTATGAGGATGCGTTTACAAGGCTACAGTTTCCAGGTAATGTATACTCCCGGAAAATACATGTACATTGCAGATACCTTGTCGCGCGCGGCATTGCCCGAGCTTATGCACGAGCGGCTGAACGAGGAAATGGAGGCGCAAGCATGCTCTTTACTAAGCAATGTGCAGTTTAGTGATAAAAAATTAGAGACTGTAAGGACGCACACAGAAAGTGACAGCGTAAGTCAAAAAATTATTATTCTTATTAAAAGTGGATGGCCTAAGAGTAAGCATGAAGTTGATAAGGATGTGAGAATTTTTTGGCCATATCGAGAGTGTATGCATAACGAAGACGGTATCCTTCTAAAAAGCAACAGGGTATTTATTCCGAATTCTCTACGCGCGGACATGATAAGCCGCATTCACGAGGGGCACCTAGGCATGGACCGGTGCAAGCGTCGCGCGCGCGACGCCATGTTCTGGCCGGGCATGGCGCGCGACATCGAGGCCGCCGTGCGCGCCTGCGCCGCGTGCGCGCTGCTCGCGCCCGCGCCACCGCGCCAGCCGCTCATGCCGCACGCGGTCCCGGACCAACCCTGGTACAAACTAGGATCCGATATTTTTGAGTTAAACAAAAAATACTATTTGATCTTAGTAGATTACTTTTCCAACTACGTAGAAGTAAATCAATTAACTTCAATAAACAGCAAGTGCGTTATAATGGCCATGAAAGAGCAATTTGCGAGACATGGAATTCCAAAAGAATTGATCACAGACAATGCAACGAATTATTCATCAAAAGAATTTAAAGACTTTGTGTTACAGTGGGAGATAACACACATCACTTCGTCTCCATTATACCCACAGTCCAACGGGAAAAGTGAGAGGACTGTACGTACAGTGAAAAAGATGATACAAAAATGTTTAGCCTCCGGGCAAGATTATCATTTAGGGCTATTAAATTGGAGGAGTACTCCGAGGGACGGAATGGATTCTCCCGCGGAGATATTAATGGGAAGAAAAATTTCCACTCGCTTGCCGGTCTATCAAAACGACAAAAACAACAGAAATTTTAGAAATTTTCAGGCAATTATGAGTAAACAGGTGCAACAAAAACTTAATTATGATAGATCGGCACGAGACCTCCCACCACTACAGAACAAAGACGTGGTAGTGGTAGCGGACGGTCACAAACGGGAATTTATGCAAGTGGTAAGTAAGGCTGCGGAGCCGCGTTCTTATATTGTAGAGGACAGTCTCGGGCGTCAGTACCGGCGTAACCGACGCCACATCGTCCGGCGACAGGGGCAGCTAACTCGCGCCGGCGGCGCGCAAGGCGCTGCTGGCGGTGACGTCACGCAACCCGACGCGGGCACTAGTGCGCGCGTGCCTCAAATCGCACCCGGGTCTTCTCCACCGGTACACGAGCCAGATCCACAGGTAATACAGGAAAAAATGTTACCGTCCAAGCATACAGATTGTTTACCGGGGCCGACAACTAGAAGCAAAGCTCGCAAAATAGCTGACACAAGAATTCCCGAATTTGATTAATGTTAAAACATTGTGCGATATTTATTTAATCGTTTTTTTTTAAATAGTTTATCGCCTAAGGATGTTTACTCCTATTGTTTACTTTGTTTTATTTCTTAGCATAAACATAGACTAAGTTACTTATAGGTATAATATAAAACAAATTGAATTCCTTTTCAATATAAGTGATTTTTATATTTTTGCAGAATGATAATAAATAACTGTCATTCAACGTAAGGGAACGTAATGTAACGTACTTGCGAAACCATGGTAGTTGGTTATTAAAAAAACAAAAAAGTAGAAAAGATAAAAAAAAGATGCATGAGAAAAAAAAAATTAGGTAAGTACCTAGTAATTATATAAGTTTATAAATATATATATATATATCTAAAATTGTATAAGATTGTAGATAATAGTTAGTTCTATATAGTATAGTTAAGTACTTATTTTGAATAACAAGATGAAAATAAAACAGAATAATTAAATAAGTTGAAGGCATGCTTCAACTAGATTTATATTCATCTAGTTTTCTATTTATATAAATTAAGTTACAATATTATTGTTTCATATTTCCATAAGGAGAAAGATGTTGTAGATATGTTTAATGTAGGTAGATGTTTGTATTTACATATGAGGGTAGCTTCAATAAATCAGTGTATGACCTAGCGCCCGTGTTTCATTACAGTTATAGATATTATTTAGATAATAAACCTCTTTACGTATAAGTAAAGTATTTATATAGGTACAGTTAACTGCGGCATAATTAAATTTAAAAACAACACAGAATATAAACGTTTTTATTCATCAAATATTCGTATTTTTTTTTTTTGCTGTCCTTACCGGGTGCCATGAAATTTGAACGTTGATACCGATGTATAATTATAATTATGTGTGTGTTTCTGTGTATCTGTGTCTGTCTGTGACTTTGTAGCTCCCTAACGGATGCATGGCCCGATTCAGACGTGGTGTAATCGATATCTCTTAAACGGCCCAATCGATTTTCATGAAACCTAGCTAAGAACTATTCCGAATGAAATAACTTTTTTTTTAAATCAAGTCCTAAGTTATACTGCCCTCCTACGGGAAAAGGGCACATCTACTATAGGAATTGTATTGCACTTCCAACCTTATTATAAACCTTTGAGAGTTTAATATGCTTCTATGAAATTAATTGCACTTTTCTCCGTAGAAGGGCAGTATAATGCCGCAGATAAACACACGGACACATACACATACAGACACATACACAGATACACAATGTTAATCTTATAACATAACACCCCTCTTTTTGTCAGGGGTAAAAAACATATGATAAATACTTATCCCCTTATTCATAAACGCACAAACTTGTCACTTTCTGTCTAATGCAAATGTCACAATGAAAGATAAAGACAAAGCATATTTGAAGCATACTTTCCTTAGTCTATTTTTTTAGGCTGATTTTATGATAAAGACTTTTAGAGGCTTTACTGAGTTCCAGGGCTCCGCGTAACACACATAAGCGGCCTTTACACGTAAAGTTCGGACCGCGGGAAATGCCACGCGCCGTTCCAATCTTCGTTCCGAACCGTGCATTTTTTACTATTTTACTATTACAGTTGCATTTACAAGTATGGTTCGGAACGAAGATTGGAACGGCGCGTGGAGTTTCCCTCGGTCCGAACTTTACGTGTGCAGGCCGCTATTGAGTCTAGCTAATATCAATAAACATTCAAGCCATGCTCACGATACCTAAATTATGCAAATATGCAAGCATAAATCTTTACTCCTAATTGAGCATTTAAACTCCCACGGAGGTTCGATATTTAATATTGCTAATTACGTAGTTGCTATGGGAATTTGGGAGTAATCTATCCTTCACAAAGTATTAATTTAGGCTACTCGTACGTGCTGCTTTTAAATTATGGGCGGGTTTAACTTTCCACGCTTTTCCGTTCAGGTGTTCCGTACTGTTCCGTTTTATTTTCTGGTGTTCAATAAAGAGTATTTGTATTGTATTGTATTGTATTGTAAGTATTGTGTTTTAAAGTTATAACAACCATCTCCATGGCCTATACATGAAATCATCACGTTACGTTCAGAGTTACAGTACATCGTCATTTTTCTCAATTTGTAATAATATTATAAAGGGGAAAGATTTGATCGTTTGTTTGTTTGCATTGAATAGACTCCAAAACTACTGGACCGATTTGAAAAGTTCTTTTACCATTAAAATCTTACATTATCCCTGATGAACATAGGTTATTTTTTTATATTTCTACGCGGACGGAGTCGCGGGCAACAGCTTGCTAGTTTGTAATAAATTGTAAAGAAAATATGAACGACTCTACTGTTTCTCTTTTTTTCTGACTTGTTTTTTAAAGTATTTGTTTTAAATGCCAGCATTATGACTTTAATATAGTTTTGAGATTGACCTTTTTGAACGAAAAACGTAAAAATGTTTAAAAAAAATGTAGGGTAGGTACCTCCCTTACATGTAAAGCATTGTTTGACAGCAATTAAATAGTAGTTTATGCAACAGTTGTATAAGAGAGGTCAAAAAAGACGAGTGGCGTGTGTTGTAAAGGAAGAGGCCACGAGTGTTTTTGACTTGGTTATATAACGTTACAAACAATACTTTTTCTACGACTAGGTTTCAAATAAAATGCAAAATTAAATAAAACTGCATATTTACTCGACAGTGATATAGGTACCTAACTAATACGAACGAAGCACAGAACAACAAACGAGCGGAAAACATGAAAAAAACATATTATGTGTCTGTTTAACTTTTTTTTTAATTGACTTGCACTCTGCAGGTTTTATTATTTAATAAAGTTTTTAGTTTTATTTTCAAAACGTCCTGGTTCGAGTCCCGAGCCGAGTACAAGTTTTTTATTAAAATGTATGAATGCAGTTTTCCTTGTTACTAAAATCGATGACACGGTTCCTAAGACCATTTCTTCGTATGTCTTATACTTTCCCATACTGAGCGATTTAAACGTTACACCCTGTATAGGAGCATTGTTTTCATATGCACAATGGCAACAAAAGATAAAACCCTGATGGATAAACCAACGCAGGCTGTAAATAAAACCAACGCAGGCTGTAAATAAAAACGAATCCATGAATGTTTCATTTTTCATAAAATCATCATTTTCATCGTTAAATTCTGGAACAATTTTATTGTTTTTTACGGCGTTCTTTTTGGCGTTGAAAGTAAATGTGTTCTGGCCAAAATTGAGTTAGATGGTATGATTTTGAATTGTGAATACGTTAACTAACTCTGCAGTTAAATATAACTATAGTATAGATAGTACCCGCAAGTGTTGATGCCGCAAGCATGAAATGCAGTTTCATTGGTCGATAGCTCGCATGCTTGTAGCAATCCATTGACGGGTTGCTTTGACATTTTTGAGCCGAGAGCTATTGCAGCGACGCAATGTATCACGAAAAGCGTACTTATGACACCCATCTTTTTGAGTGGTGGTTTGAACATCTTATAAACAATGCGATAACATAACAAAAATGATATATGATGTTACCGAGTAGAACAGAGTCCCAGGACGAAGTCTGTCGTGGCAACTAGTAATTAATTATAAAAAAAAAAATTAACAGTGTCCTAACCTTTCATGTTTTGTATTTATCTGTACAGGGTGTAATCGTTAAGTGTAGCCAGGCAATTATTCCGTCAATATAACAGATATCGGAAAACTTTACACTGATATCGAAAGTACGTTACCCAATGAGTTAAGTAACATTTTATTTTTTTATATAAATCAGAATTATCCCAAACATATCCTTCAAATCTTCCCATACATTTAGCACGCCGTTCATTGAGAGGCTTTAGTTTAATAGGCCTAGTTATTCACCATTATCATTTGATTAATGAATTGTTTTATTTATTACAGTTTATTAGTAATTAATCATAAACAGTTTTTCCTACTCGCGTACTGTAAACCGCTAATATTGATATCGTTAACAGTATCAGAATACCACCTATAGCGTAACCGAAGCGGGAAAACAATTCTATAATGAGCGTTACCATGGTACTAACAGTTCTATAATAATTATTATAGCATTGTTATTACCATGGTTACGGTAATTCCGGATATCAGTCTTGGCGTTTAGTGTACACTTGACATCAGCAGAAAAATCGAGTAAAGTATACGAAGAAAGTTAACGATTGTTTATTTTTATCATTATCATTTTAAGCTTGTAGAAAAAGTTATGTATGCAACGGTTCATAATTAGGTCTTAAGGTACTCGTGCCTATAATAAGAGCGCTCGCAAGCTCGCGCTCTAACCTCGGCTCTCGTACCTTAAGAGGCTTCATTATGAACCAGTTACACAAATAACTATTATCTCTTACGGTAGGGAAATTACAGCCTCAAGGAACGTCGTACTAAATGTATGGGAGCGTTTAAACTGAATATTTTTAATATTACTACTTTTATTTTAAAAAAATGAGTTTTACTCATTGGGTAACGTACTTTCGATATCAGTTTAAAATTTTCTGATATCTATTATATTTACGGAATAGTCGCAGGCTAAACTTAACGATTACACCCCGTATAAAATAAGAACCTTACTGACATATCAACGCACAACCCGAACGTCTGGGTCTATAATGTCTAGATATTCCAAATTTGGCACGTATGTTCCTTATGAGGTCTAGGGGTGCATTAAGAAAGGACTTTCCGAAAACGGACCCCCAACGGGAAGAAATAAGGGGAGTAGCGGGAAACTAATTCTACGCGGACGAAGTCGCGGGCGTCCTCTAGTTACAAATATCGTAGATCACGATAATAATTAAACATCCACCCACCGAATAGTAAATAAATACCCCTTTGACCACAAAATAGCAATTTCATAACTAAAACAAAAGTCCAGTGCATTTTAAACCGAATATAATTGCAACAAACCCACACAAAACAACACAAAAGGCTTTTGTTCATTGAAATCGTTCTTTTTCACAATACAAGCGCAGTCCCCTTTATTACCAGCTGGCTTTATAAATTACTGTTAATGGCAGTTAAATTAGTAATTAACGTGATGTTACACGAATCCAACCATGTAACTGACAATTTACACGTTTAGGCGTCAACTTTGAGGATTTCCTTATTCTTAACGAATTTGATTAATTAATAATTTCCTTGGTACTCTAGAGCGTTAAAACTGAATAATATAACCTTCAAATTAATTTTTTTACATTTAACTGGTCTTAGACCCACTTGGAAGTCGTTAATCGCTATTCCCTCGGAAACAAGCACATTTGTCAGGATTAAAAGTACCTACCCTTGTCTCCCTCGAGATTATAAGTAGGTAAGTACCAAATTTTTCTTCGATTGGTTTAGCTTTAGGTGTTGAACAGTGAAGACTGAACAAACGGACACTTACGAATCATAATGTTGGGTCCCTTTGGGTACCTTTAAATGGGCCAAATATATTTGGCAAAATTTATCGTCTGCCAACCGTTTCATTTGCCAGCCCGCTTTTTTTTCTGTAACCGTGATATTTCATATTTTAATATTTATTATATATAATAATATATAATAATTATATACTATATAATAAATATTAAATAATATTTTATTTCAGGATTTTTATACAAACTAACCTAACGTAGCCTATAAGGTTCTACACGATGATACTGAAGTAAATCCTGAAATATTTGTAGTTACAGAAAAAAAATTGATTGGCAAATGAAACGGTTGGAAAACGATACATTATGCCAAACATAATATTTCGACCAAAAGGCAGGAAACCCATAATGTTACTAAGGAATAGTAAGGAAAAAATAAGGATCGTAAAAATAGTCAGGATATCAAGAATTTTAAGCGTTTTCTACAGAGCACCGCAATAACCATGTAGTACTTAAAATCCTAAAATGCTAAGTAATAACCATTGTAGTACTTAAAATCCTAAAATCCTAAGTAATAACCATTGTAGTACTTAAAATCCTAAAATCCTAAGTAAGTATTATACAGCGTGTCCCTAAAACCAACTATAAAACTGAGAGGGCTAATAGAGCAGCTAAAAAGCTATCGATTTAACTCCTATTTATGGTCAGCGATTTTTACTAGTTTGGGAGATATTGATCATTTTAATCTGAATTTTTGTAATTTTCCCTTATAATGTCACGAATAATCATTATTTTCATGTTTCATTTCATAAGTTTTTCAGTGGTATCTTACGTTATTAGAATCATTACGAATCAGCGAAGTTTTTTAAACTCATTTGCTCAAAACATGAAATTAATTCTTTTTAGTGACATGGACATAAGGGAAAGTTACAAAAATTCAGATTAAAATGATCAATATCTCAGAAACTAGTAAAAATCGCTGAACATAAATAGGGGTTAATTCGATAGCTTTTTAGCTGCTCTATCAGTCCTCTCAGTTTTATCGTTAGTTTTAGAGACACCCGGTATAAACAACGCATTGATATAATATAATAGTTTAAAAACTGCCATTTGAAATAGAACACCCCGATCCGATAGCTGTTAGACATTTCAAAAGAACGCCAACTACAGTAAAAGTTCTAGTGGTTTGTTAAACCACGTTCCTCGGATTTAGAGATTTTAAAGATATTGAATATTTCCAATTTTCCAAAACGCTTATTTCTGAAACTGTTAATAGTTCAGGATTTATTTCAAGACCAGCTTGTAGAACCACATAGGGTAGGTTACATTGGTTGTATACAAATACTGTAACATATACAGTTTCGGAAAAAAAACAGTTTTGTAAAATGATATGTTTCTGAAATGAATCAGTTAGTAAATGATGGTAAACCAAATAAAAATGTATACAGGGTCGAAAAAAAACAATGGAACCATGAAAGGGAAGTACAGCAAAGAAATAGTATTTTTCACAATCGTGTTATAATAGAGAGCTTTTTAGTCGAGTACCGTGTTTAGGCCACGAAGCTTGCTGAGTGGCCTAAGTAAGGTACGAGATTAAAAAGCTTGATTATGACACTATTGTGAACAATACTTTTTGTACGAGTTCATTAAAATTAATAATTTAAGTCATTAATAACAGTATATGTATAAGAAAACTAAATATCGTAAGTACTAACACACCACCGGCGTCCGTAATGTTGCAGTACTGTGCTGTGATTGGCTAAATACTGCCCAATCACAAATCGTAGTTTCTTTTTTTATGCCCTGGATACAGCAGCAAGTTTTAGTAGATTTTTGACAGATGACGCGACGCTGCTACGTTCCGAAACGCCATAGATTGGCAATTTTGAATCGGATCGAGTCTCCTTAAACAAGGACACATATGAAATACGAAGTTCCATTTTCAAATTTTTTTCGGTTGTCTAGAGCGTATCGAAAAAGTTATTTCGGTTGTTTCGGAAGTAACATAGACTATACAACGATGAAAAGAGTGACGTTGCAGTATTCTCTATGAAATCTTAATACACAGATTATAATCGACGAGTACAAAAACATTATTTTATATTATTTTTAAGCTGAACAACTGCATGTCTACTGCCATCCTACCACAGAAGACTGTAATGTAGTAGTCAAAGAATTCTGTGCACTATTGGTAACCATATTTAATTTAAAATGCTTATAATATTACTATTTAGTTAGCCGCCTTCTTTGGAAGGACGGCAGTCTAGTTTTTTGGAAACTTTAACTAAGTTGTTGTCTATAACCGGCTATTTTTTCCTTATTCCGGACGCCTCTGCTGCCACGTTAGCGCTTTTTGTGGATCTAGGCAGGTGTGACGAGGTCAGCGTAATGGATTTATTTTTAAATACCTATCTAATACTAGCTTAAGCCCGGGACTTCGTCTGCGTAGATTTCGATTATCGTTGTTCCCTCGAGAACTTTTATTTTTTTCTGGATGAAAAGTATCCTTTGTGTTAATCCAGGATGTAAGCTATATCCATTTTAAATTTCACTTAAATCCTGCCATAGTCGCTGCAGCGTGAAAGAGTAACAAACTAACACACGAACTTTCGCATTTATAATATTTTTGTAGGATATCCCTCGTTTTTGAAGGTGTCTAAAAATAAGGGCGTAGTTATATCGTTTACCTTTTTTCTTGACGATTGTGGCCCCAAGTATCCGTGAAGGTGATCCAATTAGGTCAATTTAGACCTTACTCGATGACTAGTTGAACTCGTTACAGGCAATAGAAATATCCGGCATGATGATTACCTACGGAAAGATGACTACCGGTAGCTTAGTGGAGCTGATTATTGATTATCGACTACAAATTACGATGGTAATTTGCAAAATCAAGATTAAAGCGTTGCCAACCCTGATGACTCAGATTAAGTCATTTTATTCACAATCACAATGATTATTAAAACACTGTGGCTATCTGTGGCATCGTTAGTGGTGGTAGGACCATGTGCTTGGTCCGTCTGGAACCCTACCACCACAGATATAAATAGTTACACATAGATAACGCAAATGCATCTACTTTGCGTGTCCAAATCCGGACTTAAACCCCGACCACGCTACTGTCGCTACTGACGTTCCGCGCGCCTGTTGTTGCAGTCGGTCGGCCGTGAAAATTAAGGAAATGCCTCGTTGAATGATAATAAACTGCTATAGCTAAAAAAAGGAACGACTTTGAATCGTTTTTGCGCGGAAAACGGAAAATTCTCTTCTCTTGGTGTGTCCCAGTTGGCAGCAAAAAGTGACACGGTTGGTTTTCGTACAGATAGAGGTGTTTACGTTATCTATGTGTATTTATATCTGTGCCTACCACCATCTTATCCTTGAATCTACCGCCGACCCGTCGCGTTGTTGTTTTCCGGTGTAAGACGACCAGTAAAATTACTAGCATAGATGCATTCCATCTAAGTCCTCAAGGTTGTGGTCTTAGTATTGGAGTTTTAAGATTGCAGTATTCTAATGATGTCTACGGGTCACACATCCCACTTACCAGAGCCTCTAGACGAGATGCATTACGCCAACTAGCGTTTCTATTCGTTTCGTTTCTAAACCAATCGCGTCACTGCTAGATCACGTGACTTTTCGTTTCACGTCATTCTACAAGTGACGCGATTGGTTTAAAAACAAAACGGATAGAAACGCTAGTTCGCGTAATGCATCTTATCTAGGGGCTCAGGTGGCCTGTATGATTGTTCGCCTTCTACATGCCATAAAAAATCGTAGCTTCCAAATGGATGAACCGATTTGCACGCAGCTTTAAAAAAAAAGGTATTTTATTGAGGGTGGTTTAAAGCCAGTACCTATGATTTATATCACGTCGTTTAAGAGTAAGAAATCAGCTTTAAAAGAAGACGTTGCCATTATAGCGGGGGTCTTTATCAATTTATCAGAACAGGGGGCCTACACGGTAAAACCTTATTATTTTTGACGTGTTTCCGTATAAGTAGTCAACGTTTTGACAGCTCTTATTTACTTGACAGTAATGGCGGCCGAGGCAAAAACAACACGATAACACGTCAAAGGCAATATGATTTTACCGAGTTGAATAGGTAGTGGTCCTGGGGGCTTAGTAAGGTTGCGTTTATATCGCGTGTCAAATGTGTATAAAGCATCCGTCACTCTAGTACTTATTTACGTGTCAGAAGGTGACGGATGCCTTATCCAAACTTTGTCACACAACTCTTTACGAGATAAAAGCAGCCTTGTTAGGGTCCCAGAGCCTTTGTTGTATGACGTTTAACAATACTGCTTTTGACTTGTAATGGTTTTGGCAACGTTTTTGTAGCTCTTATTTCCCTGCTTAAATGTAATGGCTATTTGTAGAATTCTCTGTTACAATTCCACGAAAAAACTGTTAACGAAAGGTTAATAGGTCTTTTTTTCTTATACTTACCATAATAGTTCTAATTTTAATTAATGGCTTTCACTACTGTTAAGGTGTATTTCGCCAATGTCAAGTTATATAGACACTCCCATGGACTTATTAGAGAAATAAGTCCATGGATGTCATATCACACGCGAGAACAATTTGTTCGGTAAAAGAGTATTTACTCTAATGGACTGAACAGAAGCACATGGCGTTAGCTCCACGCGCTTCTGTCAAGTCCTCTACTTCAATAAAATACGGAGATGAAAATTTGACGTCTATCAGCTGTCAGTACCACAGATTCTGATAATGTAAGTATTCTTCATGCCAGTATAGACATATTAATCTCAATGTTTCACCGAAAACATGTTTAATATATTTTTGGAGAACGTGACCAGAACTCTAGTTCCCGTCCCGTGACATTATTAAATAACTTTCACTGGAACCGTAAAGTTTCCTGACCTTTGCGGGATCAGAAATATTAAACCGTTTAGAAACTAACTCTTGTAGGTCGGCACCGTGCAATATCCGTATTGTTTAAATATTCGGTGCGCGGGTACTTATTATTCTTATTTAGATATTAATTACATTTTAGTGGTGGTCCTAGAGAGTCGGTGGCCTTATAGTGGCTTAGGGGGTCGACTCGTGATCGTAAGGTACCGAAACCGAACCCCCGCGGTTATTATGTACCAATGAGTTTTTCTAACTTAAGTATATTACCTAACGCACTTGCAATCGCAATCATTTTCATTTTAAAAGTCGAAGGCGAGTCTGCACACAAAATGAAAACAATTGTTCCACTTTGAAACCGATTGCGATTGCGAGTGCGTTAGACAATAGTGACGCCGATGCTCTTAAATACGGTGAAGGAAAAACATGAAACCTGCACATTCAAACAAATGAGTATGTGTAAGAGTGCTTGCACAAAAGATCTTATAGGGGTCGAAGTGTCTCCGGTTTTTTTTATTTGAAATAAAGTTTTCTAGCGGTGGTGCTTAGCTAGGTTTCATGAAAATCGATAGCGCCGTTTAAGAGATATTAGCTCTGAAAAAAAACCGGCCAATTGCGCGTAGAACTCGCGTTCCGTACTAAGTATTTTTTATTTTTTATTTTTTTGTTATAAATAATACTTATAGGTTTTTCTGTAATCTACAAATAATGAAATATTTTTTTTTTTTCAAAATTTTAGTCTTTCAGGTGGGTTGGTCAATTTTCGTCTTCTTTTATGAATAAAATTAAAACATCAAAAAAAAACTAAAAAATGTTACTTTAATAATATAAGTTCCGGGATTCCGGGATTCTACAAAACGGTAAAAAATAATTATCATACATTTAGGATAAAACGTTCCGTTTTGCTCCTATAAATTCGTTAGGTCAATGCGTTACAGTTAAATTAAATAACATTAGGTAAATCTATAAATGGAAAATAACTTCAAATAGTTAATAATACATAATTCATTATGAATTACTGAATAAATTTCTTTTATCTTTTTTTATCTTTAATTTACGCTGGCGTAATTTAATTAAATAAAAATCCCGGGAATTTAATTAATGAATTATATGATTGAGTTCGCCTCCATACAACTGAACAACTTTACTACGCCGCCGCGAAAGTTTAGGTAAATATCTATCCGAATTTCCGATCCCTGTACATAACACAGTAAGGTTTGCAAAACTTTTTTTTTATTTCGTAATTAGTTCCCCGAAAATGACCCTTATTAAAAAAAAATACTTTGCACATCTGTAGGTACTTGGGTCATCAATTTACATTATGTGTACCTACTTTTAATTCAATCGGTCCAGTAGTTTCGGAGCAAATTGGCTGTGACAGACGGACATACAGACAGACGCACGAGTGATCCTATAAGGGTTCCGTTTTTCCATTTTTTGTTCGGAACCCTAAAAAGAGGTCACCGTTATAACGGGGGTATTTATCTATCTAATTCACATTGATAAAAAAGGTAAAAAAGATAAAAGCTGTTTATTCAGTCAGTAGGCCGCACGTGTGCTTACAAACATTCACAAAAACACCAAAGTTTGTAACTATTAATGAATTAATTTGTTTATTGCATTGTTTCTCTTGGAACGATCGCCCGAGGCATCCAAAAATTCTCGAAGCCAAGCTCAAATCAAAAGATGTTCCAATAGTGATAAAAATAAAAATGAAATGAAATAGTAAACGATGACGTCACGTTACACCATTTTTAACGTTTTTTGTTAATTAAAAAGTTATAAAGAACACAATTATACTAAATCTTCAGTATTTAATGTTCAGTAGGTATATTGCGTGCGATTTTTGCATGTTTATCAACATCCCCGTTTCAGAAAATAATTTTCTTATCCTTGGCACAAAAACTGTTTTATTATAAAAATGCGTTGCAGCTGTAATAAACAAGCTGTATCATTTTATGATGCGCTCAGGTGGCTTCTGGAAACTTAATATTTTTAAAAACTGAGCCATAAAAATACACTTTTTATTCTCTATACATATAGCTTTGGCTAGGGCGCGTAGGACTATCGTATTTCATTGCTTTTAGAATAATTATAATAATAATAATAATTGTTATTTTACTTTTATATTTAAATATTGTTATAAAAACCTAATTTACAGAAACAAAATAAATATACGGAATAATTATAAATAAATATCAGGGGATAATGTCACACACCAGTTGACCTAGTTCCAAACTAAGATCTAGACTTGTATAGTCACCAGCAGGTCGATTATTGTCGTGTTTATCGATGTGGATAAACGAGGATAAGACATCTGTCACTTTCTGAGCAGTATGTAAGTGCGAGAGTGACAGATGCTTTATCCACCGCGATAAAGCCAACCATACTACGAGCCCTGCAATAATATATTATCCAACATTGGCCGCAAAAATATCTTACACGCCTTTATAACTAGAGGTATAAGAGCGTGTCTGATGTTTTTGCACCCAATGTTGGACAATATATTTTTGCTGGTGACTGAACTATGGGTAATAGACAATGATATCAATACTTATAATATATCATACTTAAATACTCGTACATTGAAAACGTCCATGACTCAGAAACAAAATATTCGCGCTCATCCCCAAGGGGCGAAATTTTCATAGCAAACATCAAACGTCAAGAGGGATTGCCAATTATTTTTTATCGACTATTCCAGTTCTGTTATCGATTATCTCATCTCTCTCCTCTCATCTCTCTCATCGTAAATGGATCTACATTGAAAAGAGGACCAGTTTAAATGATGACCATTTAGAGAAATTCAATTCTAATAATATATGAATGAAGGATCGTTTACTGTCAGTTATACTGCTTAAAATTTCCGTTTTGGTTTTATATTTAAATTGTAACAAAATAAAACTAGTTATTGTTTTTTTACTTGATTATTTTGTTAACCGTCATACACACAGACAGGGCAAAGGCCTCCCCATTACATGTCTAATTATTTTTTTACCAAAAACATGTGCTAAGTGACAATTAATCATCGATAGTCGATAAAACACAATGTTCAATCCCTCTTGACGTTTGATTTTTGCTATAAAAATTCCGCCCCTTGCTCATCACACAAATATCTGCCCTTACCGGAATGAACCCTGGACCGCTAGCTTCGTAGGCAGGGTCACTACCAACTAGGCCAGCGCGTCGTCAGGTTATCAATGGAAAAATAGAAGGAAAAAGGAATAGGAACCTAAAGGTACGAATTTAACGGTTTTCTAATAATAAAAAAATGCCTTGCTGAGAATCACAAGGTTTTTTTATGTCATGGAGAAGGCATACATGCGTACCTGATGGTACGTGGGATCTGTGACCCATAGACATTTGTATTCTCAAGACTACAATCTCAAGACCGCAATCCTAAGACCGCAAATGAGTTGCCAACCCTGAGGATTAAGATGAAATGCCTGTCTGTATGCTAGTAATTTCACCGGTAGTATTATCACACCGGAACACAACAATGCGAACACTGTTACTTGGCGGAAAAATCATATTTTTTTGAAATAATTACATTTCGTTTGAAACTTTAATTTATTATAACTTAAAAGGAAAGAAAATGTCATTTAAAGAAAGTATCTCACATTAATAAATAAAAGTGATTAATAAATAAAAATGAAAAGGTCTACCTACGAGATAATACCCTATTTATTTTGATTGACAAAAATGATCTTAATTGAATTTCTGAAAATGCTCAGATGTTAGGGTTGCGGAAGGTTCCAATATAATTTGGGGCATACGGTTTTGTTTTTGTAATTCATTAATTTCAAATGAAACAGACATATTTATGGAGTTATAATAGAGCAACAGCGACGGCCAGACCTTGGTTATTTAATTAAAGCTGAAAAAAAGTTCCTCAGCGCATGTCTCCAACACAGGTAGGAACGCTCCACGAATATGAAGATTATGAAGTATGGATCATCATGGCTTTCGGAGAAATCAGGTAACAAAAGTTTATAAAATTGCTCCATAAATTCGTAATAGTGCGAAGGGTAATTTTTTTATACTTATTTTATTCGTGTTAATATCTAAAATCACCCCATCCAATGCCAGATGCTTAGCGTCGCAGTAACGCCCAGCCAGACATCCTTAAACTTTACGTACTTTACGTAACCTCCACCTCCTCCACCTCCGCTTTCAGTGCGGCAGTTGCAGCTTAAAATACATTAGCGCAGGGGGCCTCTATTCCAGCACAACCATGAAACCCATGTCGTCTTTGACCTATTATGGTATTGTTTTAAATTCGGCCGTCATTACTGTCAAGTTAGGGTCTCCCCAAACCTATCGACGCAGAATCGGCTGGAGCCGGTAAGAAAAACTTTTATGTCCATGCAATAAGAGCGAAAACGACGTCGTTCCGTTCGCAACGCCGAAGCGAGCCGAGCCGAGCCGAGCGACGTCGTTTTCGCTCTTCCGCGTCGATAGATCTGGGGAGACCCTAAGTAAGAGCTATCAAAACGTTGAAAACACGATATATTTAATCGTCGAAGTTCAGTTTCGCTTGAGAAAAATAGAACAGGATAAAACAGCCAATGGCAAGGTTTACACAAAACTCTCGTTTCCGTCTGATGTTTTGAATTAAAATACAATAACTGACATCAATAATAGCTTTATAAAAAAAAACTACGTTAGTACCTACTAGAGATCAAGATGTATGCTGGCTACTTTTAAGGAGTGGTTAAAAAAGTAGCTCCTGGGTTTTTTTTCCCACTTTGTGTTCTTTACATAACTTAGCAACCACTGCCTAAAAACTAGCAAATTTAAACTAAAACCCTCCTTAAACCTAGCGACAAAAAGCTCCGAGATCTTTTTAGCTCTCCTTAACAAAACGGCTGTCATATTAAATCATCCGCCAACACCAAATTTCCAGGGACTGCAAATTGGGTCGACACTCGACAGGAATAAATTGTAAACCTTGTTCGGCCAAAACGCCATAAAATCTTCACCAGTTAAAACTATTTTGTACATCAGGGACATTCACAGCCCTCCACATTTTTTATTGACCAATTAGGATTAAGTTGGGAAAGTGTGCAAGACAATGTAAACATAATAGCCTGAAGGAAGGATTAGTCGCTTGGCAACCTGCGTCACGATTGTTTCAATTATTGTTCCCGAACTATCCGTGTTCATCTACTTGGACAGATATCTGACTGCCTACAAACTTGCGCGCGAATTTAGACTGAAATCTAAATAAGCAGTTCTTAAATAATTGGTTCAGAAAATAATCGATAGTCAACAGTAACACCGTAATATACTTCTAATTTCAATGTAACTTGAAACATGAGTGTCGTTTGTTAATAAACAACGATAGATGGCGTCACCATAACCTCCGAGTATGAAAAGCAAGCGATTACTAATTTCGTGGATCTCAAGTAGTAGTGTTGGTGGCATAATTGGTAATAATGCGCCTGCATCGGCCCGGTGAGCCAGAGGAGATGTAGGTTCGAATCCTGCCTAAGGCCGACGGAATTTTTTCGCTTTAATATAGTTTAGAATTTCGTAAACAGACGTTTCTGTTAAATTTAAAAATCTTTAGTCGCTATGAAGTCAAGCAAACTATTTTTACTGCAGTAATTGGTATGGCGTCGGTAGAGGGCCCACCTAACGCTACGCAAGCTATAATATCATGGCAAATATGTTCCGAGCAAGCTAAGATCTTCCAATAATTAGCCCGGTTGAACGTATTTTTCTCCTGGGACGTATTACAGAAAACAAATGGCTGTTATGCGCCACATTATAAAATGGCGTCTAAGTATATATAATCAGGAAACCGGATTTATGGCCCCTCAAGACGGCAGTTTATATGTCTTTATGCGACATTTGCGTCGTTTCCTTGTTAAACTTAATTCGTGTGAGAAATTTTCTTTTTATCTTACTGCTTTTATGATGGTGCAAAAAGTAGAATTTGAGATTTTGATAGCTCTGAATCTGTGTGGTTATGTAGCATATGGGTCTGTTTACAAAGAGCTGAATATCGTTATTTACGTGAAACATCATTTCTCCAAATGTCGCTTTTGATTGATCCAACATGAAGTGAAGTTTTACAGCATTACCGCAGCGTACTATCAGCCCAATGAAACCCTGACCCACCATAGAACTGTGTCACAGAGACGTTATGATTCAAGCCGTAAGAATTGTCAAACAAATTATTTTATAATGTCACTGTGACACCGGTGGGTCAGGGTTATATTGGGATGATAAAGATGAATGTCTACCGAGGCCTAATGAGGTGAGGTCTACCTTACCCTTAATGAGTATGTTTATCGTTGTATCTAATAAATACATAAACTCACGCCTTTATTCCCAGAGTGGGGTAGGCAGAGCTACAAAATTAGCAACAACTCTTAAAAAAATTGTTGTTAATTATTTAGTAGGTAACCACATTTTGCACAATTAGGCTGAGATGTTTACCAGTATATTAGTGACAGGTTGCAAGCCCATCGCCTAACAGTACTACAAGCGTTTATTCCCTTAGTCGCCTCTTACGAAATCCACGGTAAGACATGGAGTGGTGGTATTCTAACCCGGCAACCACACGGGACAAACTGTCCTACTATTCTTTAATAAAAGCAGCCAAGTGCGAGTCGGACTCGCGCACGAAAGGTTCCGTACCATTATTCTATAAAAAATCACGTTTGTTGTATGGGAGCCCCACTTAAATTTTTAAATTATTTTAATTAAATTATTTATTTCTAGTGAATAAACAACTTAATATTCTGAGAATATTTCAAGCGTTTAACTGTTGCCGTTATTATTATCAAGCAAACAACGGCAAAAAACCTCCTTTAAATATTGATTTTATTCTGTTTTTAGTATTTGTTGTTATAGCGGCAACAAAAATAAATCATCTGTGAAAATTTCAACTCTAGCTATCACGGTTCACGAGACAAAGCCTCGTGACAGACAGACAGACAGACACACAGAGAGTCGAGTCCTAGTACAGGGGTCCCGTTTTTACCCTTTGGGTACGCAACCCTAAAAATCAGCATTGGAGTTTGTGACACTACGACTTTAGTCTTAGTCGTCTGTGTCTCTCACAAATATTAAGTCTATGGTTGAAGCGTAGATAAGTAGAATATCAGTTAGAGGTAGTGTAAACATAGCGGCTTTTTCTTAGTCGTCTGTCCCTTTCATAAGTAAGCAAAACTTTTGCCATAGGTATATTTACAAAGGATAAATTTAGGCTGAAATAAAAAGCTAGAAGAAGTAAAACCATGAATTTTGAAATATTTAAATTTTAGAATGTTTCTGGATTTGAAGCATCACAAGTCAAAAACGTCGGAAGATTTTTAGGTATATAATGGATGCACGGAGAAGACTCCAGGTCTTTCGTAATGGCTCTCGGAGCGTCGTGACGATAAATCTTTTATTCTAATTTTGGGGTGGGTAAGCTTTGCTTTTATTTTGTCATTTTTCCTTAACAAAAGGGAATTATTGAGAAAATACTAAATTCATTTCTAAATTTTAAATAAAACAATTTAGAAGTACGTTATAAAGAACATGCTACTAAATTAAGTGGGAAATTCGATTTAAAAGAACTAGTGCCTTTTGGAAAGTAAATTTTGCCAAAGATTATCGTTTTACAGCGTGAGTGCGCTGGCAGAGTTGGAAACATTGAATTATTATGTTACACTAGAACAGACATTTCAAACAAAAGACACGGAGTAACTTGATGACGGAGGGGCATGCGCGGTGTGTGCGGGGGTGTTCGTTTTCTTATAGATAAAGTGAGCGCGCAACAGAGGCGACTTACAGTTTGTTCTACATACAAGATGGTAATTCACGGTGTACAATGGGAATAATAGTTAGAAGTCATTATAGAGGTTTTATGTCATGAGTGCAGATATAATAAAATAAAAGAATTTAAACTGCTACATCATATTTAATTTCCTTCACACAATATAAGTTTTGTCAGTTTCTGACGTTTAGTAAATTTCAAGATTGGTGACATGTTACTGCATATTATGCATATTTCTTAAGGTAGACTCGTCCTGTTTTTGTGGTATATTTTTGGTCTTCTTTAAAATGCACGGAACATATATGCGTGTATGAGCTGAAGGTAACCACGTTTCTTCTCTTCGATTCTTTTAGACAAATTGTATCTATGCCTCCTTTTTTACAGTTATCTGCGAAGCAAAATCCATTCCTTTGAGATAACTGGCTATCTCCAAGGATTGGTTTCGCCTCGCAGATAACTGATAAAAAAATCAGTTATCTGCGAAGAAAATCCGTTCCTTTGAGATAACTGGCTATCTCCAAGGATTGGTTTCGCCTCGCAGATAACTGATAAAAAAATCAGTTATCTGCGAAGAAAATCCGTTCCTTTGAGATAGCCAGTTATCTCAAAGGAACGGATTTTCTTCGCAGATAACCAGTTACCTGGCCATAGTTATCTCCAAGGAACAAGGGCTTTATTCATGGTCCGGCCGAAGAAAGCTTTAATAAATATAAATGATACTTTGTGTTAATATTTTTAACAACTTCAACCATTAATTTCGTAGTCGGCAAAAAGTATTATATATAATTAAATGTCTGATAGGGAACTTCAAAATAACTTCATTATCTGTATTAACATTGCACGTCGATCTTGTCAGGTCTGCGTTTTGTTACTCTTTGGTTTCAACGAAACATGGCGGCCAAATGACGCGTCGACATGCATTAAAATTGATAGAAAAATAATTAAATTAAGCGTGATTAAAGTAAATGCAGTTAAATAACGTGTGCAAAGTCACTCCTTGACTTTTATTTGATTTTCCTGAGCAGTTTTTACAGTACCTAAGTACACATGAACGCATATTTAGACGTAACACTTTTCTCTCCAATGCGTCGAGCTGCCAAAGCCGTTCGGCACAGACCACGGCCTTATAACTTCATAGAAAAAAAACTCACCTTACGGGCTGTCAAACCGATGTCAAATTCCGGAATTATATTGCAGTTTAACCCACCTTTTGTCACGAGCTAGCCTCAGATCATAGACTACCGCGGTCGCCATAAATAAATCGGCGCGATGTGGCTGTTGAGCTGTTAAGTCAGTTTTAAATTATTGTCTGTCATGTCATGTCACTTTTGTCATCATTTTGTTTCGAGAAAAAAAGATGAAAAACAGAACTGGTATTTTTATAATACATTTAATTAAGGCTGCATTTCTGATGCTGTAAAGAACCGATCACCTAAGCCTGAAACCCTGACCTTGGTAAAGATGGAAAACATGTATTGGTATATTTGGTATGTGTTTTGTATGTGACCTAACATTTTCAATACTAGGTACTTCAATGTAACCTACCTATGGGGTATGTACGGCAGTATTTACTACTCGCAATAGGACGGTTCACTGTATGTGAAAGGAAGCTATATTTACTGGTACCTATATTTAAGACTAAGAACGTACGTTGCGACGAAAAAGCTAAATTTGTGGGAGAGCCTGTGAAAACCCCCTTAGCTAATTATGTATACTTAAACTTAACTTAAAAATAACTTTTCATTCATGCATTGTTTACAGTTTTGTAGTGTATTTGTATGTGTATTGTTTAAATACAAGAAATTATCCTCTTTGTTTCATCATAGGTATGTGTTCCTATTTGTTTTAGACGTGATTAATTGATTATCAGCCATGTAAAAAAATTAAATAATGTAGCTGTTCTGGTCAATATATCCTTGTAGATCGTTATCAGGCTACTGTGTGTAATGCTCTCACCCGTTTAATATCCATTGAAGTTTAATGTGCCTCAAAACTGCATGTTTGCAAGCCAGACAAATTTAATTGCCATTATGGCCTGTTTATTCCAGGTGGGTAAACAATGTCTTATTTCATCTGCATGTGTTCTTGGGTATAATTTGACATGACAAGATGCTACATTTCGTAAATATCCTTGTAATGCCTTCGTGAAGAAAATGGTGATCAAACCGTGGTTGGACATGGGCTAAAAATATCCCGTTTGTGGAAAACATGTTAAAAAGAGATTTTATTCAGCTTGTGTGCAAAGCCCACCAAACTTTTTTAACACTGAAGAAGTTTCCAGTGACTGCAGTGACATACCAGAATTGGATATTAGTAAATCAAAGCATTCAGGTTTTTATATTTAGGGTTAAGCTGCTGCTGTAATCAAAGTGCATACTTACGAAACTATCGGTAGTAGGTATCATCGGGTTCGATCCCCGTTAAGGCCAAAAATTTGTACCTACTTATCAATTTATCTTTGTAGTTAAGTATGTTTATTTGTCTGGCCTCCATTGAACCTATAAGCTTAGGTAAAGCTTAGTTCGGAAAAAGTCAATTTGTGAAAGAGGGTCCTTTTTAGGGTTGGTTACCAAAATGGTAAAAAAGAACCCTTATGATGAGACTTCGGTGCTATCTGACTATATGTCACAGCAGCCATAGAAGCTATCAACTTTAAATTGGGTATACTTGTATAACTTGCTTGCTCCTGCCAGCCAAAACTAAAGCAACTACCAACAATAACTTTAAATGGAAAATTAACTCATGCTTGTTGTTTTGTGAGATTGTTTTATGTGTTTGTAGTAACAGCATCAGAACCGAACCCAACACTGAGACTCGTTCGACATGCTCATTCCCGGTTTTCTAAGGTTGTGTACGGAACTGCATAAAAAATCTGTCTGTCTGACAGTCTGTTTGTCTGTCTATCTGTCTGTCTGTCTGTCTATCTGTCTGTCTGCCAGTCTTTCGGTATGTCTGTCTGCCTGTCTGTCTGTCTGTCTATCTATCTGTCTTTCTCTATCTACTGTCCACTGGACCGATTAAGTTGAAACTTAGAACATATGTTAGTACAATAAAGTTTATACATACCTACCTACATAAAATAAAAATAAATGTTTTTCCAATCATAGGTACCATGTGATATCTAATGAAAGGGCTTGGTTGCGACTTTCTCTAATGTCCATTATCTCTTTCCATATTGTCTGTTTGTTTGCTGAACCGATTTCGATAAATACCACTAATATTATAAATGCGAAAGTTTGTGTGTGTGTGTGTGTGTGTGTTAGTTTGTTACTCCTTAACGCTTTGTAGTTCCAGAGGGAATATCCATAATCGAAATCTATGCGGACGAAGTCGCGGGGAGAAGCTAGTTTGATATTAAGATAACTTAAACTCTGAGGAAGGGAAGATATAAATATACCGTAAAATTTAACAGTTCGAAGAGCAATAGTCAACGTCTTATTATCGATTACAGGAAAACTATGAGGTCTGTATAAGGATAATAGCTGTCCAGTGCTTGAAAGGAAGGAAATAATCCTCGGTCTATCAGTAAAACGGTACATGTTTTTTTTATGACAAGCAGAAGGCAAACGAGCACACAGGCCACCTGATGGTAAGTGGGACATGAATCTCATACACTTGTTGTATTTTCAAGACTACAATCCTAAGATTGCAAACGCGTTTCCAACCCGAGTAAGGCTGAATGCCTATGACACCTCTATGCTAGGAATTTTACCGCCGCGGTAGTCTGTAGATATTAACCGACTTCAAGAAAGGAGGAGGTTATACATTCCACTGTATTTTTTTTATGTATCACCAATTACTCCGTCAACTGTGGACCGATATTAAAAATTCTTTTTTGGTTTGATAGATCTGATGAGGGGATCAGTGAGGAATCGAGGGAACTCCTCAAATATTGTAGGCAAACATATAGCGATTTTAGTATTTTTAGTAACCAGTCTAGGATTTGCATACAGAAAGTATCACTTGGTGAAGTGGAACTGATGATGAAGAACACAGATGGCCACCGGAACTCCTTAACGGTACCTATTTCAAAAGCGACTAGGTACAACGAAGAATATTTACTTGTTGAAATATGACTATGATTTTCCCGCGGCGTTGCTTGCGGCGCGCTTGTGGCTAAGGTGGCACTGGTGGTAAAGTAGAAATATAAATAGAAATAGAAACATTTATTCGACGAGCACAAAAAAAAGAGAACTCAGTAGAACCCTTTAACGATTAACATCAATGCATACTGGAACGCAAAATATTGTAATGGTTGATGAGCAATTAGGTAGTAGGCTATTGTTATTTACTTAATGTATCTACTGAATGTGTACCGTACCGTACTGACTCGCACGACGCAATGTTATCTACCTATATACTTAATCACTAAAATATATTGAAATTAATTATTAAAAACCACCCGCTTCAAAACCTACTGAAAGGCGTGAAACAATGGCTGGCCTTCTTGGAATATCTTATTTGGTACCTAGCTCTATCTTATATTATGAGAAATGGATTGTTGATAAACCCCACCTAACTATATCGAAGTTGGAAGCAAGAATCAGTTAAATTTGTTTGGGCTTTACTTGATGGCGGTAATTTTCTGAACCTTGTGAACCAATTTCTATAATATTTTAACATTTTTGTTCCAGGCAACTACGTCGGTAGAAGGCCCGTAAGCCAGAGTTTAAAAAACACGAAATGCCCTTTTTTATGACTTATTTGACAGCATTAACGGCGCAGAAGAGGCCCTCCTTTGAAAATCAAAGTTACATTAACTCCATCCCTGTCACTCGTCATTCGAGACTAAATCGAGACAAAGAGATGGAGCTAAAGTAACTTCGAACTTCGATTTTCAAAGTAAGGCCTCTGGCTCCACTAAAACAAGCAGGGGTAACCTACTGCGAACCGCTGTTAGACAATCGCCAGGGCATCATGAATTCTTGCAGAAGGCGATTAAAAGGCTGGATTCCACCAAACTCTTGACACGGTTCTAACTTTAAAGAACTTCGTCATGAGTCATAAGAGTTATGTTAACAATGTCGCAAGTTTTGAAAAATATTAGTCTGAAAGTAACGCCATAATCATAATAATTCTATCACGCAAAAACTACCAAACCGAATATTATGAAATTTGGGATTGTGACACTGAATTAAGGTGTATCTAGTGTAGTCACATTTGTAAAAAATCTACCCCTTTAGGGATAAATTGTGGGCTGAAGTTTGAATGGGACCTTGGTCATTTTTAAGGTTAGAATGAACATGAAAACCGGAATTTAGCTACTCTTCTAAAAGATGAAAGAACCCATTTTATAGGTACTTGTAGAATACCAACCCCGTAAGAGGGTGAAGAAGGGGCTGGAAACGTATACTGCTTAGAGTTTTAAAAAATTACCCCTTTAGACCGTAAATAGTTCCACAATAATTTCAGGTATACAGTAGTGTAGAGCAAAGGCTTTACTCTTAGAACTATCGGTGAAAGCCCTTGGTAAGTATATAAAGTTGGTTCCGTTATTATCTACTAGACTAGTAGTTTCTGCAAAACCCTCTAGTAACTAGAGGGTTTTGCAGACACCTCACTTGAGAGTTACTTTTTATTACGCATGACAAATAGCCAGATGAAAGTAAGAGTTGATAATATTGAAGGAAAATAATCTAGACTATTTCTTTATTGTATTTAATATAATATTATATTGAAGTAAAATATATACCTAGTTTGTTTTGCTATAATTTTTAGCGTTCCGTAGTCAAAATGGCAAAAACGGAACACTAGTTTCGTCATGTCCGTTCGTCTGTCCGTCCGTCCGTATGTCACAGGCATTTTACTCGAAAATTTAAAGATCAGGTGGGGCAAGTGCGTCAACGGGGCAAGTGTAACAATAACAAACCATATGTTTTTAGGAGATATTGTTGGTTTGACGCTCTTACCCCACCTTACGGCAAGTGCGTCAACGGGGTAAGTGTGACAAACCATACTTATTTAGGACATATTATTGGTTTGACGCTCTTGCAGCCCACCTTACCTTATATTGATGAAATTGGCAGTTGGTATAGGTGTCTTGTAGAAGCCACTACCTACTTAGTTTGGTAGTTAAATAACAAAAATAAATATAACTAAGGGGGGCACTCAATACATGTAACAGAAGAGGAGAAAAAAAATCAGCTTGAATTATCGTGTGGCACGTATTTCGACCGGCTATTCCCAGTTGTCCGTACCCCTTGGCCCATCCTGCGGACAACTGGGTTTTTTTTCCCAATAGCCTATTTAGACAGTTCTTTTAAAAAAACTATGGGTCCTATGCAGTTTGTTTGATTAAGAGATTTTTTCGGTAATAATCGCTGCGAAAGTTGTATAAATTGTGTCCCCCCTTTATCTATATAAAAAATATTTTCGCCATTATTGGATATACTGTTTTTGAGTTATTGCTAAAAAACTGCGCTTCTCAATAAAAGAACGCAAGTGCCATGAAGATGCGCTCTTTTGCTGGTGCACTTTTTTGAGATAGTTTTTGTATATGACAGATGGTGCAAGCCGTGCAAGGTGCAAGGCGACGTATTCAAAATATAATAAGTCCTTACAAATGTAAAGCAGATCAAGCTAAAAACCTGGGTCAGCAGGTATGATTTATTATCAAAGTTTTATTATTTTACAGCAGCATATTATGCAATGATGTCACAATTAGCCTTATCAGTCCCTAAAAATAATCTAAATGGGCCTAAAAAGTGCTCAGGCTACATCTGCAGGATTTCATGGGTACTTATCCGTCCATGATAGTGTCACTTTCTTTAACACAATAAATGAAAGATACGCCATCACGTATACAGCCGAATCCTGCAGATGTGGCCCAGGTTTAACAAGACGACTAACAGTACTCAGTACCGAATGCTTCTTGGCAGGGTAATTTTTGCTAATTTTTAATATTTTATTATTAGTATGGCAAAAAAGATTTTGACGACATGAGGCCCGTTTCACGAAGCTACAAGTTACAAATTACAAGCGGAAGTCTCTTTCTAACTCCTTTTTCTAGAAAGAGAGTTCCGCTTGTAATTTGTAACTTGTAGCTTCGTGAAACGGGCCTATGGTGTCGCGAGGAATGCAATATTATTTTGCGGCGATCAGAACGTTCAGCACCGCTTTTTGGTTTAAAAATTGGATCCTGTTGCCGATTTTTTTGCAAACGAGCGCACAGACCCATTTCATGAATCTACAATTTACAAATGGAAGTCTCTTTCTAACTAGAAAGAGACTTCCGCTTGTAAGGCATTGTAGCTTCGTGAAACGGGCCACTGATGGTAAGTGGAAACTATGACCCATAAACATTCACATTCACAAGACTGCAATCCTAAGACTGCAATCCTAAGACTGCAAATGCGTTGCCAACAATGAGGACTAAGATGGAACATATGCCTCTATGCTAGTCATTACACCGGCTGTCTTATCCCCAAACCGGAACATAACAATGCGAACACTGCTGTTTGGCGATAGGTTAATGGATTAGATGGTGGTAGCGATCCGGATGGACACAAGGTCCTACCGCCCGCAAAACATTTCATTCCTAACAGTGGCCTCATTTGACCAAGACTTGAACTTGTTTGCCGAGCTATACAATGAGCAAGTATCTACGTAATCGTACTTATCGTACCTATAATATATTTGATATTATAATTTAGTTTTTCTATTGCATTTATTCAATTTGAGGGGATGATGATGATGATGATGAGTGGGGACGCGGCCGAGGCAGACGGGCGGTCGAGTGGCTCTCCATTCATTCCGCCCTGTTCCCCTTGATCGAGCCTCAGGTTACCGGCTCGGCGGCGCTCCCATCCAGCACTGATCCCATCTTGTGTGCGTGTGGATTGAGTGAGCACCCTTCCAAAAAAATAAAAAAAAATGCTGTTCATTTAGTAAAAGTTCTAAAACAATTGTAAAACTAATCCCTGTATTTGTAAAACATTAATTTTTTTTAAAAAAAGCTTTAACATGTGCTCACTCAGTTCTCACAATCTACCAACGAAATCAGTGAATGTATTCATTTAACATATAATATTTATACACTAATATTTAGTAAAACCTATGCTAACTTACCTTTATAATTTGTAGATCTCCTAGTAACGTATTTAAGGTTTTACAAATAATTTCTTATGCTCACTCAATCCACACGCTTTCGAAATCCCGATTTCTGATGAAAAAACTAAAGCTGTAAACTGCTATATATGTGTACAGTTAAGTAAAATTAATATGGGACTTTGTAAAATACAAAACGAACCACAAACGTGGCAGGTTTTTGGATAATAAATTTTTGTAAGTGCTCACTCAGTCCACATATTATAAGTAAGTTAAAAATGTAAATATCTTTAGATTTGTAGTATCACAGAAACTATTAATTAGTTCAACTTTTAGTAAAATATTTTACTAAATATCCACCATCTCATATTTTATATTCGTTGTCTGTTTATAAAGATATTCAATTGTGATTATTCTAATGTAAATATATCAATTAGGTTGACCACACTTCTATATTATGGTCATATCCTAAATAAATAAATTTCTTCTTTTAAGGCTAAGGAAATTAACCGATACAGCCACATACACATTAATTAAATTGATATATTTTTATGAGATTTATCTTAATTTAATTGCGAGTATTGCGACAAGTGTACCTTATAATATTATAATATATAATAAAACTGTTTAAATACAATTTTGTGACTAGTACGGTCATAATATTTCGTAAAAAAACAATTAATGCAAATATTAATAACTAGGCATTAAGGGCGTGACCATAGTCCAACGTCACACATACAATATCAAACATAAACATATTAAAAAGAAACGTCTTCTTGCCCTTAAACATCGATATTATTAATATTTTTGATATTAGTATGTTAGAAGAATCTATTTCTATAGCGGAAGGTGGATTAAAATGTGCGTCATGTGAAGGAATAGCAACCAGTTATTATGTAATATCAAATTTGATCTCTTTTGATTTAAATGGCACCAATGCAGTAGCACTAAATAAACTGCCTCGTACTTTATATATAAATAATAAAATATATAAAATCATCGGCGCAGTTGAATTTGTAGCTGCTTTACATTCAACTGGTATAGGTCATTACAAAGCTCATCATTTAGTAGACGACACATTTTTTTGCTACGACGATAATTGTACTAAAATTACAGAAAGTACTAACCAAGACATTCTGTTACACCTTTTAAGCTATGTTTTAATTGACACTTAACAGTGCAGTTATTTTGATACATAACTTTACTTACCCGTTAATAATATTTTTGTAAATTTCTTTAACCTCCTTTTTGCTTTGCCGTAGGCGAGTATAAATTAATATTATTCTATTGCCTACTTACTTCAATAAAGAAGACTGATTAAGTAAACAAATTTGTTTTCTTTTAAAATGTCCTGTATTTTGGATATGACCATAATATAGAAGTGTGGTCACCCTAATTGATATATTTACATTACAATAATTACAATTGAATATTTTTATAAACAGACAACGAATATAAAATATTAGATTGTGGATATTTAGTAAAATATTTTACTAAAAGTTGAACTAATTAATAGTTTCTGTGATACTACAAATCTAAAGATATTTACATTTTTAACTTACTTATAATATGTGGACTGAGTGAGCACTTACAAAAATTTATTATCCAAAAACCTGCCACGTTTGTGGTTCGTTTTTTATTTTACAAAGTCCCATATTAATTTTACTTAACTGTACACATATATAGCAGTTTAAATCTTTAGTTTTTTCATCAGAAATCGGGATTTCGAAAGCGTGTGGATTGAGTGAGCATAAGAAATTATTTGTAAAACCTTAAATACGTTACTAGGAGATCTACAAATTATAAAGGTAAGTTAGCATAGGTTTTACTAAATATTAGTATATAAATATTATATGTTAAATGAATACATTCACTGATTTCGTTGGTAGATTGTGAGAACTGAGTGAGCACATGTTAAAGCTTTTTTTTTTTTAATTAAGGTTTTACAAATACAGGGATTAGTTTTACAATTGTTTTAGAACTTTTACTAAATGAACAGCATTTTTTTTTTTTTGGAAGGGTGCTCACTCAATCCACACGCACACTCCCATCTTCTTGTTTTCCTACAGAACACCAGTGCGTCCTGTAAGAATGCTTTTAAGTGATTCTACTGATAGCGCAATTTGAGGGGATAGTTCCTCCCTATAGTTTTTTTTTCATTATTGCACAATCACTTTTGCCCGTCTTGATTTTTATAACTTCTTTAAGAATAAGAAAGGTAGGTATCTTTTTTTGCCGTTTCCTCGTGGTCCTACTATGTTTGTCCTAGTGACTTTCGACGGAGCCCCGCCCTTCGGGCATCTGGGGCTCTACTTTGAAATCAGTAATTCGAATTTCGGATCGCCCCGTCACTTTCTTGCGAATTAGTGACGCGTCGAGAGCAAAAGGGATAGCAATAGACGAAGTTCGAATAACGGATTTCAAAGTAGAGCCTCTGAAGATACCTAACGAACCTAACCTACCTACTTTTACAACCACAATTAGTATTTAGAGATAAGATCTAGGTTCACTTTTTGGTACTAGTTAGTCAAAAAGTGAACTGATCATTGACAAATTAGTATGACCACGAGGAAGTATGTCTTTTTTTTCACTGCCGCAATGACACACATTCTGTAATGATTTACTGTCATTAGGTTCAAATGGAAAATCGTCCACTTGAAATTATACGTCAGTTCAGAAAAATGACCATTTGAAATACAACAAAAAGGAAAATTGTCCATCTTGAAAAACGTCTAAAATGGAATCATGTCCCATGGTAAAATTGTCCAATATGATATTGGTCGAAAAAAATATGTCCATTTGTATTTACGTACACTCAGAAATATGACCAATTGTAAATACGTCCTACCTGAAATTTGTACAATTTATATTATATTATATGGTCTTAATTCATATTACACTACATTCACTTGTGCGTATTTCATTTTGGTCATAATTTATAATGGACAAAATTCCATTGGGACTTAATTAATTTACAACGAAAATAAATTTGGTTGTAAATACTTTTCAGCACAATTACATTTTGACTAAATTCACTTTGGACACTATTAATTTTGACCCATTTTCAGAATGGTTATTTCACGTGGACGATTTTCCATTTGTACCTAATGACAGTAAATCTCTGTAATATTGTATATTAAGGACCATCTAGAACTGGCCTAATACAATAGTTTAAAATATTCATCGTCTTTATTAGGCACATGGTATACATGGCGCTGGCACCATCATCTATCTGGATAGCTAGATCTATCCTAGAAGAGGTAAACACCAGGCGTGGGATCCCGGAGGCGTGTATAACAACAGACTACTGTAATGGCAGCTAACCAGGTCAAGGCAGGTCCCAGAGTCTTCACTGCAAACTCCACAAAATCATAATTGTTTTAAACTTATATGTATTTTAATTGTGATTTTGTTAAAAAGTATACACGTTTACAAATGTGGATTGGTTTTATTTTCCCAGGCCGGGGCCACACTGCGGGATTCGGCGAATATTCGTGTTGGCGTCTATACGCCGAATCACGTATAGGCGGCGTTAACATAGTGTTCTAGCAGGGGCTCTATTCTACTCGGATAAACCGTATTACTTTTGACATTTACATACTTGACAGTAATGGCGGAAGAGGATAAAAAAATACATGTCAAAAGCAATATGGTTTTACCGAGTAGAATAGGTCAATAAATAAATTCAGGCACTATTGTCTATAGTTCTATAGTCGTAAGTATGGTTTAAAAAACCAATCACCATTTAAAAAAAAATATGTGGCTGTGTTATTTAGAAGTTCCTTTGTCTAAATTCGCTGGAAAAATAATCACCCGATCACTATTTGTAAAAAAAATAGGATGTATTATTTACAAGCTCCAGTGGCTACATTTAGAATTAAAAAAAACAGCAATATGTCATACGAGGTAAGAATTATGTCAAAAACCTACGCTGAGCAGATTTTGTTCGCGAGATGGCAGTCTGATACGTTAGTATCTCTTAGTAGTCTGTGGCACAGACTGAGCGCGTTAGTGCCGATCGGCTCTAACAGGTTTTACAAGAAATCAAGTTGAGGCGTCCACTCTAGTAGTATACATAATTACTCAAAGGTTGGAAAGCGCCTAACGGTGCCGACTCACTCTGTTAAAACCCTCACGGGTTAAGCCTGCTTCCTGTGCAAGAAGTAGCCACCTTTAAAGGCTGCTGCAGTGTTGTAGCGGCTTGGGTGTTGATTTGCACCTGGTTTCTCCTGATTCGCTACCAACGCAATGGGTCTTGCCCTCTTTAGGGTACTGGCACGAGGCGTGGATTCGTCAACCATTGCCTGATAGAAAATCAATGATCTCAGTCCTGATGCTTACCCTCATTTCCTATTCCCGAGAGAGTCTCATCCCAGGCTTCGGCCGAGGCTTTCTCACCAACACATATGGCTTAGGGCGTTAGGCACACACGAGACGCCATCTCAGTCCTATAGTTTAGCTAGATGAGGATACGAGTTTAACGTAAATGTGAGGTCGGACCTCTAGTTTGATTGGGGAGGGTTTTAGAAGAATACTTGGGTTCTCAGAGTTAGATAGGAGTAAAATATAAGATCCGCGTAAAATCTAAAAAAATAATAATAAATATTTAAACCGAATAACATATAAACTAAATTTAGAAGGTCAGTCAATATAGTCTAGGGATCTAAATCTACAATTTTAATAAATTTCGAATCAAATTTTGTATTATTCTAATAACAAATACTTATAGATTTTTCTAGTAAAATTCTAAAAAACAATTTTTATTTAAAAGTTGCTTACTTAAATGAAAAGAAATAATTATTTTAATTCTCATTGAATATATAAATTTTATTTCAGCTAAAAAACAGGGATATCCAGTTGTCATAACCTAGAAATGTAATTTATTATTAGCTGCTAGGTATAGAATATTGTTGAATTCTAAGAGTCTATTTAAGGTATTTAAGCTATGATAACTATTTACCATTCTGAGGATTTTATTAAGATATTTATAATGTTTCTTTTCTGAGTCCTTGAGCTATTTGCAGTCATGAAGTTTCCTACAAATTCTTAAACTGAAAGATTTGCATAAATAATTTCTCTTGGATATAATAAGAGTCTTTGAGAGTCATAGTCTGGACACTGGATGATGCTCCAGAGTTCAATAGTAGATCAAGGTCTCTTTGAACGCTGTCCGTAGGCAATGAATCTCATAACTTATTCCCACGGGAATCTACAAACATATGAAATGATCTCCATATTACTTATATAAATTGATTACAAGAGAATTGTATTTATGAAACGAATACGCTGACAAATGGTTGAAGGGACTACAGTATGAAATATTATTTTATCTGAACCTCGGATCTGGATATAAGCTTTTATCCTTTCATCTTTCATCAATTTTCTTATCTTTCTACGTCATGATATAACAAAATTTGGGATTAGAATAAGTAAATTTATATCACAATACGGAGAGTTTAGTCAAAATTTAATTCAAAAGATTATATAATTTCCCACTCTTCTTTGGTGATCCCTCTTGTCCATTTCCTAAGAATACTGACTGAACTACCAAGACATAGAGTCAAACGTCTTGTTGCAATCATCTTAGAAGCAGAAAATAGCTGGGGCGCTGTCCAGTCTGGGTCGAGGCGCACAATCCATGAGGGTACTCAGGGCTGTATAGCACAGCCCGGGGCGGGGAGAGAGCCCGGATCTTGGCTAATATTATTATTTTCTAAAAAATTCTGAACTTTGCATACATCATTCATCAGGTTCTCATCATAAAAGAAAATGGGTTATTTCACGGTTTCTAATGTAGGTTCTTTAATCCCTAGACAGATCAATTGGCCATATTTAAGCGTATTTACTATAAACAAGATCAATTTTCAATAGGTTATTATTTAGGGAATAGTGTGTGCATAGGGTAGGGAACATTTCGGTACACGTTGACCAAGTTTTGGGAAACGTAAAGCCTTGGTTAGGGTTCGGTACAAGTTACTCTGATTTTGAAAATATTTTGGAGTAGCGCTGATTGGATACTACCTACCTAGTAACCCATTTTTCTTTTTCGGAGGGAAGTTCGAAATATAGCCATAACTTAATAAAACAATACTTTGTAAATTTACCGAGAAGTCTAAAAACCTTTAATGAATTGAATTTCCGCGAACAAGAAGCTTGTTCCTTTTATTGATACTGACAAAATTCTACAAGAGCGTTCTAAAATAACTAGGTATTCAATCCATGTCTCGAACAATTTAAATAAGATAAATAATTTAAGAGTGTTTTTGCGAGTTAATCACTTTGTTTATCCTGCTTTTATTTTGAAATGGAGCAATGGGAATTTATGATTATTAAGTTCAGGATGGGTGTACCTAGATTTGTTTTAAGATGAAAGAAAAACTTTCAGTAAATGAAATATCAGTGCCAAATAAAATGCCGCTTGCTCACTTGACCGGTAAAGTGGGTAGGTTGAGAATGTACACCCTTAAATGTGGTTTTTAAGCTCTGACGGGACAACTTCAATCGTCGTTTAATATTTGGTGCGTCGAGTTCAATAACGTGTTGTATAGATAACAATTATAAAATAGACAAAAATATAACAGCGATGTACAAAGACGAATTTATCCCTTTAAGGGATCTCTTCCAGTTACTGTTAACCTTTGAGCGATTGAGAAATAATTAATTACAACGAATAGCCAAATAAGTACAACAATAAAATAAATTTCTATGAAAATTAATAGATAAAATACATAAACACACACACATAATGTATATATATATATAAGTGTCAAGCCAGAACTCCTTTAGTATAGATTTGAAAGAATCTCTACAGACTGAGACGGCCTAATTACATTATGTATACTTACATAGACCTTATTTTTGTATTATGGGCGTGTAGATATTTGGAAACGAATTTATATTTATGGGGAGCCCGTTGTTTCCCATATTTTTTTTAGTCATTATGTCATTGTTGACATACCTACCTAATTATTTATAGTCATAATTTTTATGTCGCTGACACAGCAAAACATTTCAGAATTTCCGGTCCCATTTGAGTCCTTTCAGGTACGCCCTAAAAGGCATATTGTTTTTAGAGGTTAAAATAACTTATAAAAGTTACTTAACCTCTAGACGTAAAATAAAAGTTCCTAAAACCATTTTAATATCCAATCGCTATTAGTCAAGAACTTTATGATTGAAATGTTGAACCGGTCCCGATGTTGTATTCAAGATGTTGCTCGACCAATTAATCTTTCCCAAGTCTTTCCCATTGTTCGAGAAAGTTCGCAGACGAACAAGTTACGAGTCAATGCTTTCCAAATATTTGTGACGAATTCAAGGATCTGATTTGGGGTATTTATAAGCAGAATTCACAAGCAGGCAAGGTAATGAATAAATAAATTTCAGAGGACAATCTTCTATCTACGTCTTTCAGGTCTTTTATACGCAGTCAAGAATAGTTGTTGAACTGTGTGTGTTTAATGTTACTGTTATTATTTCACATTATTTTATTTACTGTTTGTTGGTTTGTGTTATTATCTTATTTTATTTACTGTTGTTTGCTACTGTTACGATTGTAATTTTTCCTTATCTACTTCTCTAACGTGTGTAGTGAAGGGCCCCGCTGAAAATCAGCGCCGTAGCTTGCCTCGGCGTCTTATTGAGTGGTCCCTTTATTGATGTAACGTACAGCACAGATGAAAATAATATGTTATCTGGTTTAATTCTTTGTTTATTGTAAACCGGGTCAATTTTGCGTCAATAATTTTTTATTTTCGTTCTTTCTTTTTTTCTTTCTATCTAAATGTATAAAACAGTACCATGACTGAGTGACTCACTAACACACAATGCAGAGACTCAACCGCTGGATCTAAGGACTTAAAACTTGGAGGGAGTATTCCTTGGGTACCCTAGGGGTGCACCTTTTTCAAAAATCGACCCCCTACGGGAAGAAAAAGGTAGTAGCGGGAAAGTAATTCTACAAGTACAAAGTCGCGGGCGTCCTCTAGTCTCATAATAATAGTGAGGACGTATTATAGTGGTTTTTGTCGTTGTGGATAACCGTGGATAAAACATTTGTCACTTTCTGACAAGTGTTTAAGTGCGAGAGTGGTGGTTGCTTTATCAAATACAAATACAAATTCTTTATTAATAACACTTGTTACAGGTCAGAGGGCTTTATTGTCTAACGCACTCGCAATCGCAGCCAATTGTTTTCATTATGTATGCAGACAAGCCTTCGATTTTCAAAATGAAAACGATCGTGATTGCGAGTGCGTTAGACAATAAGCCAGTTTACAATAGTTAAAAAAAATAATTAAATAATAATTTTATTGTTAGAGTAATATTTTAATTTAATATTATATGTACTTTTTGTTATTGCAATAAAGGTAACCAATACGGGCCTTGGGTGATACAGGACATCAAAACCTATCGATTCACCTAATGATTCGATTTACCTCGGTGTATCCTACGTCAAAATTAACCATTAGCTTTCTGCGGTAGGGTTCTCTAGTTCGACAATTATAGAAGGCGGCAACTGCACTGTAATAATAGAAGCTAAAGTTGTATGCTTAGATCTACATGGCGTGAAGGTAAGTAATTTCAAAAATGCAAGTTATACGGACTGTATAAAAGAAAAGATGCTAATTAAAATCTAAACAAAAATGCTACATTTCAATTTATAGTCTTTGTTTGTTTCGTTTCGGTGTAATAATAATAGGTAGATACTTGTGATACGAACGCTCCCAACGCAAGTCTGACTAGTACGGTCGGCCTTATAAGTAGCTGCACACTTAAGTGCTTTATCACTTTAAAGTCATGTATGAACTGCTGCACTAATCTGTCAAAGGCGTTAAAGCGACAGGGTACAAAAGTGTGCAGCTACTTATATTTGCAGTCTGACAGTGTTCCAGCTGCGGTCGCTTCGCTCCGTACACTTCAGTTCGTTTGTAGTGAGCGTGCCGCTGTTTATGCTGGGGACCGTCTCGAGTGTCTTGACTTCTGGCCGAAAGGTGTCGTGTTCCGGCGGTTTCGGGGAAACCTACCGGCAGCGACCATCACGCCACTTTTGGCAAAACAAAACGCTGTTTTATCAACTCGGTGTTAGTTTTAATTTTTATACTGTTATACAACATAAACTCACGCCTTCATTCCCAGAGTGGAAACTTGACTATCAAAAACTTGTTGATAATTCTGTGACCACATTTTGCACAACCAGGCTAAGATGTTATCCAGTGTATTAGTGACAGGTTGCAAACCCATCGCCTAACAGCATTACACAGCCTTTAGTCCCTTAGTCGTCTCTTACGACATCCACGGGAAGACATGGAATGGCAAAATTCTAAACCCGGCACCACACGGGTACTGTTATGTATGTGTCTATATGGGTATTTGTAATTACGGGCCTCGTTGCTCATAATAAAAATTTCTTATTCTTATTCTGATAAGCCCGAATGTACTATGCATTATACATTTTTCGCTAAACCTTTCCAACCAATTTCTCATGCATACTTGGCTCCTTTGTTTTATGCACGTACAGTCGACTACAAAAATATGTATCCCCTTTTTCACTTTATTGCATAAGGTCCAAAAGTGGATACGTTTCTTTGTAGTCGACTGTACTGATCCTGCTTCATATTTCATATAAAGACGTTGCTAGAGCTTAAACGTGATGAATCCTGCCAACTTGATTAAATATTCAACCAGCTTAGGATAAGTATCGCGTTTCGAGATATTACTTTAGCACGGAAGAGGTTTCAATTGGAGGTTCTAGTGAACACAGCTACAAGTCGAGTTAGCTCTTAATAAGAAAGGGTAAATATAATGTACAGAGTATACTACACTTATACCGTTTTTCACCTAAACCTCAGGGGATTTGTATCCTTTTTCACTAGGGTCACCGAAATTTGATGCAAATAGATTGCTTAGCCAATACACCAAAATTGTTCATCTGCCTTATTATGAGTCTACTGTAGACGCGAATCTTCTATTCGCATTTTCTCCGATCTTTTGATTTACTACTACTGAGACTGCACTACTACAGTACTCTTCTGGTAGTCGCAAGTTTTCCCTTACGGTCAGAAAAAGAGGAAGAGGATGACCTAGACTAACTTACTTCAGCCAAATAAGATAGAAGTAAAATGTCGTGTCATATCAGGAAGTGAAAAAGATGGCAAAGAACAGAAAAGAAGCAATTACTCCACCGACAAGAGCTTAGCTCAGAAAGTTAAATGTTAATGATGATAGGGTCGATATAAATAGGTAGTTTTAGGATATCAGTTTTGTAACTATGAAGTTTACTGTCGGAGTCAGAAAAAAACACGATTGTAAGAACTAAATTCGAAAAAAAATATGATATTCTACTACTTAAAAATAACGATTATCGGAAATCGGTCTAACAAATCCACTTGGTTGCAGATCGTGGGGTCACCTTCTGGAAGCTCAAAGAACACATCGATAATGATACGCGGTCGCCAATATACAAGAAAACCGTATATGTTACGCAACTTAGAGCACGATATCGGGCTCATTCCAACGTATGGTCGCGTCCTGCAGTGTTTGTGGCAAACTCCAATCATGTGGAGCCGGCATTAAGTACCGCCCTAATGGCCATCACTACCACCCACCCCCTACTGCTACTTGAGGTTTGCCATTTACTAAACAGTGCGGGTATCTTTTGTTTCTTCATTTAATTTTAGAAAAATCAAAATCCTAAATGTGTTTCCAACCGACAACGAAGTTAATAAAGCTCACCGTAAGCAACTAACATCAATTTTCAAAAGCATTAAATAGAGCATCAAAATTTAAAAAAGCTAGTAGCCTGAATTCGCACTATCTATTTAAAACTTTAATTAATTTTGGCCTGCCGTCGGCGCGTAATTAGCTAAGCTTAATTAAAAAGCAAAGTGTTGATTGCATGAAAATACTCGCAAAGAAAATAAAATTTAATATGACATAAATTATAAAAAGACCACCTGTTATTTACCTGTATTATTTTTAATTTTACTGTTTCTCTGTAACGTCTTTGTTTGGTGTACAATAAAGTGTTCTGAATTGTATTATATTACAGTGCTTTCACAATTCACTACGGTACGCAAGTCAATTTAAGTAACGGAGCGCCGTCATAAATTGAAATCATTTTTTACATTTATGAGACGGATTTTTTTTTAAGGCAACCGAGCACAGATTGCACTTGAAGGTAAATGGGATCTCAGAGCCAGAGGCATTCGCAGTCTCAAGACCATATCACAGACTGAGAACCTTATGGCCATATTAATAAATTCGTCTTGACTGAGATGTCCATCTCGAGAGACTTCAAAGTAAACGTCAACCAATACAAAGTTGTAATTTTTGACGTGTCTTATGACTGACATCTCAAACAAGATGAGTTTATTAATACGGCCCTTAGACTACAAATAAGTTACCAACCCGTAGTAATTTTACGGATTGTCTTAACCCCACGCTGGAACACAATGTTAACTGGTGCTTGGCGGTAAGTTAAAGGATAAGATGGTGGTAGCAATCCGGACGGACCTTCACAATGTCCTACCACCACTAAATAATAGCTATTATTTGTCTTCGTTTTCTTCAAATCCTATTCGCACTGCTAGATCAAAACAGTAGTAACTCAAATACAACTGTATTTTAAAATCAATTTTAATACCACTTCTATGAACTTGAAACAAAACTTAGAAGGATTTTGAGTTGATACTGTTTTGATCTAGTAGTGCATATTGTCCCTTGCAAGGATAGAGCTCGTACTATAGTACCGTCGTACGAGCTTTTCATCTTAAAGATCCTGTGCTGACCCCCAGGCTTCCTCCAGACATGTCCTGGGACTCTAGCTCTGCCAGCACTGACTGCTCTGTCGCCACGGTGTGCTAGGACGCCCCCGTTAGCGCTTACCAAGAACACTCCACGTCAGAGTTATCTTTGATAGATGACCAATTCAGCGCCACTTGCGAGTGTGTGAAATTGCAGAAGTTGACTGCTGTATTACTGTCGGTTCTAAGTTAGAAAAAGGCAGCAAAATTGTGTTTCTTGCTCTAGAACAGACGTTAAAATAAGACAGCAATCAAACTTCTGGAATTGTTATTTCTGTCTACGCCGCGCTTTAATCCTCCTCCAATTTTATCAAACCCGATAGTCTCCACAATTCAGTGCTTGTTATTGCTTTCTGGCCAATATTTTCTGAGTATTTGCCAAAGACATTTGTTAACATACACTTGGAGTTCATTGGTAAGGTGCTTTATGCGAACTAGGTCTCGCAACCATACTATAACAGGTGCTCGACATTGCAGATAAAAATCCATATTTTGGTCTTGTGCATAACAGAGGGTGATTTCCAGTTTGGCTAGTGGATAGTGTACTATTAGGTATTCCTAATTAACCGATTGTTGAATGACTAGCATATATATAGCCATTCGATCTTGGCTCTCCGTGTTGGCAACGCTATTGCAGTCTCAAGATTGTCATTATTCTTGACATCGAAGAGCAATTTTGTGCAAACGCCTTGGATAAGGGTTCAATGGCGCAGCATTGTTATTGATAAGTCAAAGCAAAGGTCCTTGCCAAGATGCATTACGCTAACTAGTGTTTCTATTCGTTTCGTTTTTAAACCAATCGCGTCACTGGTAGATCACCTGACTTTCCGTATCACGCCATCTACCAGTGATACGATTGGTTTAAAAACGAAACGAATAGAAACGCTAGTTAGCGTAATGCATCTTGGTAAGGGCCTCTGTATCTTTCTTCAAATTTTACCGCCCGAAAAACGAAATTTAAATGTCTAGCCAACAAACAATTGAAATGTTTTAATTTCAAGCAAAATAATCAAATGTTTTAGCACCCTAATTTACAACGTTTAGGTATTTCTAACACAAACAATACAAGTTAAGCACCAACAAGCTCGTTACGCTCGTTATAATTAATTCGCACTATCCCTGGCGTCGACGCAAAAACCGTTCTTAAATATTATTTAAGCGGAAAGGCAAAAGCCCTATGGACCTGTGATGGATCGTACTCATTTAGGTATTAAACACGACTGGTGCTAATTTGCAGCTGTCTAGAACATTGAAAGGATGAATATATACTGTAATAAAGGCTCAGACGGAAGGTATTAGGAATAGGGTTCCATTATTTCTGTATTGTATTTCAGTGTTTGCGGATAGGAAGAAATTAGGTGATGCATGACCATCATTAGTCTTTTAGGTTTTGTTTGTGGAGCAATCGTTTCTATTTTAGGGTTCCTACGCTGTCCGTCCGACCGTCGAAACTTTAAAGAGCTGGTCTTTTGAACCGTAATAGGGAGCAGGCTGATTTTTTTCATAATTATGGTCCGTTACTACACAGAATATCACATTTGCAAAACATCATATAGGTACGCATAATATCATACTAGCAAAACATGATATTCGCAAAACATGATATTTACAAATACTTGGGTTTGGCTTTAGAAAAGCGGGTAGGTTTAGATTATGTTAGATTAACAGTAGGCCCGGGGAGGGCCAAATCACCGCGGCAGCGGAGCTCCGTCGACACTGTCTAATTTCATGTCTCACTGCCGCACTCAGAGACGTTAATTAAATTTAATGCTTGATTAAAATTGCTGCTGTCACTTTCTTAGCTACATCAATAGAATAAGACAACACGACACTAAACAAGCATTAAATTTAATTGTCGTCTCTGAGTGCGGCAGTTACTTATAATGATGTTTTGCTAATGTGCCGTTTTACTACTATCATGATTTGCGAATGTCACCAGCGAAATTTTGTGTATGCCATTAGCGAATAATTATGATGTTTTGCGTGTATGATATTTTAAGAATATTATGTTTTGCGAAAATGATATCCAACGATGGATTAGTTATTACGGCGGATTTAAGGGAGGTAATATGAAATACGTTTACTCCGCTTCGGCAGAGTATAAAGTTCTTATTTTACAGGTGGGTAGATTATAAAGCTCATTTTTTTTAGACAAGGAAAAGGCACACGAGCACGCAGGCCACCTGATGGTAAGTGGGATCTGAGACCAATAGACATATGAATTCTCAAGACTAATATCCTAAGATTCCAAATGCGTTGCCAACCCTGAGGAATCAAATGGAATGCCTCTATGCTAGTAATGGTCACCGGTTGTCTTATCCCACACCGGAACACAACAATGCGAATGCTGCTTGGCGATAGTTTAAATGATAAGATGGTGGTAGCGATCACCCTAGTTAAATAAGCTCTCTTTTCTAACCACCTGGTAAGTGGGATCATGGATTTTATTTGCATTCAAAACTACAATCTAAAGATTGCTATCCTAAGACCGCATATGCGTTGCCAACTCTGAGGACCAAGATGGAATATCTCTCTAGGTACCAGTAATTTCACCGATTGATCCCCACACCGGAACACAATAATGCGAACACTGCTGTTTGGCAGTATGTTAAAAGATAAGATGGTAGTAGCTATCCGGACGGACTATGCACTATGTTTTAAACTATAAAAATTGCGTTCAAATCAGTTCATCCGTTTGGAAGCTACGATACCACGTACACAGATTAAATTATACGTCACACTCCTCTATTTAGTGCAGGGGGTTATAAATTAGGTTATCGCTCATTAACAGTTTCCTTATAACATCTTAATGCGAAATTCACCTCTAGCCACCGGGCATTCAATATTGTACCTGAATAATAGGCCCTAATGTAGGGCAAGATCCTGTCGAATAATAATTCAACATTTATATGCGGGGCTGGTCGTCTGCTACGTTTGGCTTCACTAGGGGCCGACGACGGCCGAAGATTAACGATGTAAGCTATGGTGTCTTCGGAAATAAGACGTCAAAGCATCACTAGCGTTTAAAAACTACGAATGAATGAATAAACTGTATTTTTTAATACAATATACGCTTTCTTAAGTACTAAGGCAGTTTTAAGCCGGAATTTCACACGAACACACAGTTGATATATTTTCGCTTCGGATAATATAATGTATATAGATACTTCTACAACGAGACATTCATGAAGCCAGTGGCACACGCCTAAAGCGCGGACGCCGACGAAGAAGAATTCCGTACATTGACCTTTACTACAGGGTGCCGTATTACTATAGGGAAAAGCTTTACAATCCATGATGCTAAGGGTCAATGTCGCGAGTGACAGAGACAAGTAATGGTGACTCAATGTAGGGAATTACTCGTGTTATTAAAATCAAAAAAATGATTATTAAAATCAAGAGAATTTTCATAAACATGACAATTAAAAAAATGCAATGATGAAAAGATAAGTCCATTTTGGACCCTCCGCCCGTAGGATAGTCTGTGGGTGAAATTGTCAAAGTTGACGTGGTCTGACAAAAACGCACAGTGCTGCCAGGAAATAAACAATCAATAATGTTTTAAAGAAACTGTCAAACGTTTTAAAGCATGTCTCAAACAAACCAATTTTGTAGTGACGGCATAGCGCCATTTTTTCTTTAAATTAAAATAATTTTATATACTTATTTAAATGCAAAAACCACGAAATTTGTGTCTTCAATTAGTCTATTATATCAAAAAAAAAACAATTGTGGCAAAAATAAAATTGTCGTAGGGACTTCCGATTTCCATGCCGGGAATTGAGCTTCGTAGGCAGCGTCACTACTAAGGGCCGAGTTCACCAACAATTAAACGGACGGTTAGTGGTTTAACGGTGGTCAAATGTATTGACTAACAGCTGATTAAGACTTAACCGTCTGTTAAATTGATTGACTTGTTATCTTCCTTAAATATGATAAATGATAATAATTGTAGGGTCTTTAACCATGGGTTACAGTAATACAAATACAGTCAGCAACAAAAGTAACACAAAGAACACAGGATAAATGTTTGGCTCAACACAGCACTAAAGTTAAACCACTTATCATAATTTGAGCGAAATTCTCTTTCGAGAAAGTCGTTCACTCTAAGTATTTCCTAGACGTGACTAAATTAAGAAGATTTAGACAAAATGTTTTTAAATTCCCATTTATATTATAACGTTATTTTCTTTGTCTCAAAGATAAGATATTCATAACTACCGTATACACAACAAGATGGCTTTCTGCAATGTAGTACTCGAAGCATTCTATACTCTATTGGTAACCGCATTAAATTAAAAATGCTTTTACTATTACTATGCAGTTAGCACCTTGGGTACGACGGCAGATAAACCAACTCTTTCAGAAATATCTCAAATAAACCTGTCACCGACAGAATATTAATTCACCAAGACCACGGATAGTGCAAAATACATAATTTAAAGCAAATTGAAACTTAAATATATACGGAGAGATTTTATACACTCTTGGACAAAGAAAAATGGTCCGTTGGGAGTGTTCAAACTAATATAAAATTGAAGCGTATTATGGTCGCCTTTATCGCGGTGGATAAAGCATTCGTCACTCTCGCACTTACATACTAGTCGGAAAGTGACAGATGTTTTATCGACATCGATAAACACGACCATAAATAGGCCCGCTGTTATACTTATTTAGTTGGGCTAGGCCCAGTAGAAGTATGTACGACCGAGGAAAAAACACGCCTGAGTATGCATTTATACGAAGTGAGTGACTATGTTTTCTGAGTTAACATGTGCACAGATCTTGAAGATAAAATTGTTATGAAGTGAAATTCCACCTGACGAGACATCAGATTTTTTTAGTTTAATGAACCTTCATTTTTTTATTTTATTTTGCACATTAGTATACCTCATCATATTATCGAAATACTGGGAAGTTTCCAAAGGAACAATATTATACGAGTTCTACGTTTATGAAGCCGTGAATAAAATATAATTTCTTGTAACCGAAAACAAACCAACGTTACGGTGTTTTTTTTAAGAAAAAGGTTTTTCCTTTAAGTAGTAGTAGATTATAATTAAATACCCTTTTTCTATGTCCCTAAGTGTACAAATCTCAACATCACTAGAATCGGCCTAAGTATGCAAAATAAGACTTTAATGGGATGGAAATTAATAATGTATTACTTTGCCTTATATTTCTAGCTGGAGATGACATCTTAAGGTTTTGAGTTCTCATTAAAGTTAGGTTTACCTTTTAAAGCCTGGTTTAATATAATGGCTTCGATAGTGATTAAGTTTAGCGGGTGACAAGCCGTCTGATCTAAATCAGTGTTCCCGTGGGATGGCAAAATTACTAATTTTACGCGGACGAAGTCGCGGGCAGAAGCCAGTCCCTGAATGATTTGGAGACGATTCATTGTTTTACAATTAAATATTTACTAGTTACCTTATCCACTTACTAACGTTTAAGTCATCCTACCAGTAAAGAAGTGACTTTACGTAACACCTGGCCGTAATGTGAGTTTTATCGCACGCTGCGCGCACGGTAAAACTCGCATCGTGGCCAGGTGAAGACGTAAAATTGTGTACTCATCACGGGCAGTAAAAAAAAAAGCCCTCTATCGCATATTTATAACCCTCGCCTACGGCTCGGGTCTCAAATACCTGCGATTTCGGGCTTTCTTTCTTTTACAGCCCTTGTTAAGTAATATACTATTACATTAAATTAGCCTTAAAGCATCATTTGTATTCCTTAGTCAAACAAAACATCTCTAATTTAGTGTCTTAGAAAAAACCTTTCATGAGCATTTCTCTTTTTTTTGCCACTATGAGTTACACCGCCAGAATTTAAAAAAAATGGCAGGGAGGTAGAGAACATAAACTATGCAATAATTAAATAATATTCTAATGTGTCCCAAAATGTAAATGTTGTGTAAAGTTCCTTTTGTGTTACCGATATTCATACGTTTTTGGTAACACAAAAGGAACTTTCCATTCAAATATTTTGGGACACATTAGAATATTATTTAATAAATCATAAGCTTAGGCATTTTCTTTTTCCTTGCAACATATTCCACAGAAAACCGTTTTTCCTTCACATGTAATGAAATGCCAACTCGGTGTGTTTATTTCCCTTTGAAAAGAGATGAAAGGTGATACTGGGGGGTTATTATGACATAGTTATGCAGTTCGGATTACGCTACGAGAAAGGGACAGAGCTATGTAACTGTTATATCTCTGTCCTTTTCACTCGCCGTAAAATGAACTGCATTGCTATGTCGTAATAACCCCCAAGGAGAGAAATATTCATAGAATGGAATTGTATTCAAATGTGTATATTGGGTGTGTATTGATTTTAATATAACGCTGTTTGCTTGGCGTATAATGTTGACGTGCGTTAGATTATGAATTATTATGATATAATTTTTCACGCGGCTGCGGAAATGGAAAATATGACTGAGTTAAGCTTACAGACAGGATTATAAAAAAATAATGTTTATGAAAAGAATGTATTAGATTTAGGTAGTTATTACTTTTTTCTACTCGCGTACTATAATTGATATCATTAACGGTATCTGAATACCACCATTAGCTAACCGAAGTGTGAAAATAATTATATAATGAGCGTTGCCATGGTAATAACAGTTCTATAATAATAATGGTCCTACTGAAATTTAGTTTGGTTACCCATGCTTTTAAATCCACAACAAATATAACAGGCATCAGTTTAACGTATGTGTCTGCGTATGTATGAAAATTATGAACATGATAATTTATCATAATATAGAATTAACATGATTATGAATTGTGCAATTTCACAATCCAAAGTAATTATTATGCATGGAATATAAGGGTTTTTTTATTATATTTATTTATTATATCTGTGTATGTGGGGTACCCATTATTTTATCGAAACACCTTTCAACGAACGTATCATTGATTGCGCAGAAATTTAATTTCATCGAAAGTCATTTCTCACCGCATTTGGTAGTCACAAGCCGAACATAACCTAACTTACGTAAATAATGTTCAGATATTCTGATAACTTCATGGTTTCAGCAGGAATTAGCGTTCGATGAAATGAAATTCGATGAAATGAAATTCGATGAAATGATACAATAGATGAAGTGAAATTCGATAAAATAATGGGTTACAGTGTATGTGTCTATCTGTGTATGTTTATGTCTGTGAATCTGTCTGTAGCAACGTATTTCCTAAACGGATGGACTGATTTCAACGCGGAATGTTTTAAAAAAAGATGATTCATTTAGGTTTCATGAAAATCAATTAGGCCGTTGAAAAGATATCGGGGGTTTTATGGCCAAACCAAAACCAATGAGTTATGGCCGTACCCTATATTCAAACAGCGTATTTGGCATACTTGGAATTAACATTTGACATATTATTATTTTGTACGGGCAAATGTCAAATTTTAACCCGAAGTAAGCCTTATCTGTTTGCCGTTTTAATTTAGGCCTCGGTCGTTAATAGACAAGTTAGAATTTTTTCCGCTATTGGAATGTATGCCCACATGTGAAAATCCAAAGATAATGCAATACTTATTATGGTTTCTGAGAGCTGTTCTGATGATGGAGTCGGAAGGTGGCGGCAGAATCTCCGCTGTGCTTATAATAATCATAAGTCATAACGCAGACCACCGAACTTAGGCTCTTTTAGATAAATTAATGAAGTGTAGTATTAGATAAGCAACGATAATTGTGCATAATATAAGTTTCTCTCAAAAACTAAATATTTGACAAATGCCTTTACTTGAGAACCGTAGCAAAATAATTAGTTTTGTTTTAAACATGCTCCAAGCAAAATTAAAAATGTATGAATTCCTATGTTAAAATATCTGTCACCTAAAATGGCGAGATGGTTTTTCATTTAAATTTAAATTTAAATAATATTTTTATTGAGCATTGGTAAAACAGGTGTATTTTAATAATTCTGTAACCACCACTGCATCCCGCCTTAATATCCTACATTTTACTTACTTACTTACACTAGAATCCATACGTCCTACATCCTTTAATGGATCTTCAGTCTATTACAATCCATGAATGGTTCTGAGTAGTGATCGGATCTAGGATGCAATTTCCCGGGGTTTAAGTCCGTTATTTTAACATGGATATGAATGTGACTTACAATCCCGCGAATCTGTTTGTTACCTACCAACAAGATAAATTTCTGCCTAAGAGTTATTTTATATCTAAAATATTTTTACCGACCTATTATAGATAGCGAACATTTTCATTTTGTTTATTTAATTCAACCCTCGACAAAAATCCCGGGAAATCCCGTGTCACATCCATGTCAAGCGTAACGTTTTTGAGGACGTTCACCCCAAATTGCATCCTAGATCCGATCACTGATAATAAGTGTTTACTAGAATCCATTCATGGATCAAATCTACTGACAAATTCAAATGTACAAAAAACCACTTAAATCTCTTATGGATTCTGGTGAACATAAAGTCCGCTCGACTGCATTAATGCATCTGAATGCACAAAAGGTTCACTCGACTCCATTGATGGATCCTGCGAGTGGCCGAAGGGTTGAACATTATTCTTATTTGGCAATTGGTTTCACGCGTACACAGAAACCAGGCCTCGTCTGCTAAAAAATAAAATGTAGTTTTCGTCTATCGCAAAAATATAAATAACTTGTGAAAGTGGCAGCATTCCAAAACGCATTAGCGGGGAAATTTATGATCGTGGCGTAGTGCGCCCTTAGAGTGGCACTCGAACTTGTACTTGCCTTATAGGGAAGTTTGGAACGATGTAGACTCACCATGATTTTGTAGATTACTTGGATAATGACTGTGAACTGTTTTTTCAGTCTACAGATTCTTTTCTATCAAATATATTTCAGCTCTGTTTTTTTTTAGGGTTCCGTACTCAAAGGGAGACCAACGGGTCCCTATTAATATGCCTACGCTGCCCATTCGATCTAATTTTAAAGAGCTGTATCTTTTGAACCGTAATAGATATCGCGATGATTTTTTATTTACGGATTAACTATTTTTTTGTAAAGAAAGTGGAATAATAAAGGGGGACCATACTAGAAAGGTTTTTTTTTTGTTTTATCTTAAAAACGGCAATCTAAACTACGTTAAAGAGAAGAAAAGCAATTACTTTAACTGAACGACGGAAAAAGTGGAAACACTCCTCTAAGTGTTACGTGTGTATCTTGGTGTAAGCCGTTTAAGTATCTATATCAAGTGTCTGTGTAGATATAAGTGTATCTATGTACCTGTGTGTCTATCTGTGTCATGGTAGCTTCTGAACGCATACACCGATTTAAACGCGGTTCATTTTTAAAAGTTACTTCAATCGGAATGGCTCTTAGGTTTCACGAAACTCAGTTGGGCTGTTTAAGAGATATCAACTCTGTTACCATGTTATAGGCGGTTTTTACCTATATAATCGCTATTTAAAAGAAAGCTTAATTAAATATATATATATATATATATATATATATATATATATATATATATATATATATACAGCTATTAAAAACCAGTGATACATTCCATCTAGTCAAATGCGCAGGCAAAAACTAGTAAACCAAACAATTTTTTCAAAGTGAATTCACCGCAAAATGATTTAACGTATTTCACAGTGACCGGGTTCATTAATTAAGGATCTAAATTGTTATTCCTAGCACTCGATTGGTTAAATGGAACGATTTTAATTTTCCAGTTAAACGAACCAAATGTCCGCGTTTTTCGTTCAAAAACTTGGTTACCCTACTTAATTCCTCGCTGCGTATTTTGGAATAAGTATTAATCAGCCTGTTTCACTCATACTCGTGGTGTGAGTGAAGGATGGTGGTATATACAGCATTTAAGTTGTTTTCTTAGTTTCGTTGTTCGGTCGGGAATAAAAATAGCCTGTTTACTTCCTTCTTCGTTATTTTTCTTAACTTTTCCATAACCTTGACATAGTCTAACATAATAACGAATAATAACGTGATTCAAATAACAAACAAGAAACGCACTTCAAAGGCCATATTATGGGTAAGATCACACTAGTCCGAGGTTTTGTTTCCCAACTAACTGTTACATTTATTCCAAAATTCATAAGGTTTAAAGTTTAAGATAGGTACTTTTATTCTCATAAGACTTACAATCACTCACTGAGAAACATGCATTCCTTAACACGACGATGCACACAAAAACAAAAAAAAAAAGTACCACGCAGTACTTGAATTTCAACTTTAAAATTATACTAATAAAATATCTTAGTGAAATAACGCGGAATACCTAGCGAGTAACGCCGGGTAAAAACGGGACAGGAAGAGGTAAGTATACTTATTTTCACGTAACCATTTAACGATTTTAAATCGTATAAATATTTTATCATTTCTCAAAGTACCTAGCCGTTTGTTTTGTTGTTGGAATTAGTTAAGTTTTCTATTATTATTATTTCATAAGTTAGAACTGCCAGTTTTTCTGAATCGAATATTTTTTTCAAGAGATTTGCTTATAAATAACCTAATGGACAGGTTAGGTTTGTTTTATGACATACCTGAAAATTTACGGTTACAGAAAAATATGCTTTTCTAACTGATTAAGATTCGAAGTTGACCTGTATATGACCCTGATAAAACCTACCAAGTTCTTGGGGTACATCATAATAATAATAATATAATTTATTTCAGATAATACATTCCATATTATGTTAGTACAAAACTTAAAAACTATATTATTAGTACTGTGTTAATTTACGAACTATTACAAAATTACAAAATAAATAATTAATTACAGTGCGATAGCACTTAGAAGATGCTTCGGGTTTGTACTTGTCTCTCACTAACTCTCATACGCTTTTATTAAGAGCGAGTGAGAGAGAAGTACAAACCCGAAGCATCTTCTAAGTGCTCACAGACTGTACCTAAAACACGTCATAATTGGCCCTAGGCATGTGCCTGTCTGCCCAGAAGGCGAGGATCGGGCTATCCAACCTTTCAGCCACCGCGGCCAGGAGGCCGTTAGCGCTGCCGCGCACGCGCCGCATCAGAGAGGCGACTCGCTTGCGCATGATAGCGTGAAAGTCGATAATTCCAATTAATCATAATTCCGAATGCAACGAAACACAAATCAAAAATTATTTTTTACATCGTCCAAATTTTATCGAAACTGTTTTTTGCCAAGGAATACATACATCCTTTTTGATCACTTACCGTTCTTGCAACTGGCCAATTACAAAATAATAACGCACATGAAACATAAAAAAAGTCAACATTCTTGGAATTTTTGACAACATTGACGACGTGTTCTCTGCTTATTTGATTAATTTTGTAACTAAGGACCTTTTCTTTTTCATTACACAAAACAAAGAATTATCTACCTATCTTTTTTAATTTTTCTAAATAAATTGTAATAATGCAGTCGGTAGTGACGTTTGAGAAACCATTACCCCATTTAAGTTTACCGGACTGGGATGCTCGGCTATACAATTTACAGGTAAGATATTTTAGTTTGTTTCATTTATGCCTTCTTGGATTAGTGGAAAACATGACGTGTGCCACGGCAAAAAGTCACGACAAGTCTAGCAGTGCGTACATTATGTAGAAGGGAAAGGCTTCGGAGCGTTCGAACCGCCCTCGCTTTTAATATGTTAGTACGGCAAAAAATACATGTAAAGCTTGTGTAAAGCTGGGCATTCACGACCGATCCTACGGGTAGGGGCGGGGACCCCCCCCCTCCAACTTTCCCCCGCGGAGATGCTTGGTTTCTGAATTATTCATGGTTATAATTTGAGTTTATAACAATGCCAAAGATTGTAATGCAGAGGGGGGGGAGGATGAGGTGGACTCCGTGGGGCTTCGGCGCTGCGAGAAGCGCAGCCCCGCCGCCCTAGCGTAAGAAAGTGCGGCACCAACGCTCACCTCCGCAGCTTCGGCTTTTTACCAGCTTTAGCCGCTCCGCTCCGACTCACTCGGTGCCTGCACTTTCTTACGGCGGGCGCGGGCTGCCCTCCCTCCGCGCCTCAGGGCTTATATATACACTCGGTTGACAAATTCGGTTCTGTGACAAATTTAAAACAGAACATTATGCTCGGCTCATGATCGACAAGATCACTCGGATAGTGGGGTGTTCTGATTTGATTTTTGGTATATATGGTGTAGGTACAAAAATAGCCACAAAATGAAAATAAATTATAATTTTAATTATTCATTAATTATCTCCGGCGGCTAAAATTACTTTAAATCATTTAAAAACAACACAAACAAAAACCCACACAGCGTCAGCTATCCTCAAGGCGACTTATTTTAAGATCTAAACCCTATCGTGAATGTCGAAATTCAACGTTGAAACACGTCACGCCTCCGCGCCGAGCCAAATGGCGTCGTCGTGAATGCGCTCTCTGGCTGCCCTTTTCTAATCAGTCTACTCCGTGATGTCGCACCGTTGGGACGGCGTGGCGTGGCGCACCCGTGCATATGGTCAAAATATTACGCCCGTCCAGTTGTATACATTCCATCTGTAGCCGAGACAAACGGCGCGTCCGTGAATTAGACCGATAGCGTTAGGCTATTTTGAGATCATAAGTTAAAAAAAATGTCTAAAGTTGCTTATTTCTTCCCTGTACAGTGTAGATACATTCGTACCTAATAAAGTTTATTATTGCGTTTTGTGTCACATCTGTCACTTGCATTTTCAGAAATTCGATGATTTGTGGCTGATTTGTTAAATAAAAAAGAAAACTGCCAAAATTAATTTAAAGTTTAAAAAAACACATCAATTCGACCGTTATCACTTCAAAACGTTGAAAAACCTTGGAATTGTTTGGCAAATAATAAATCATCGTTTGCCCGGAGGCATAATCATTCCGGGATCAAGCTGATTTCGGGAAATTACAAAAGTTTCTCGTGTCCCAACCATGTTGGCGAAATTGGCTTGCAAAGCCTTACGTACCTACCTAAAAACAGCCGGAGAATTAAAAAAATAAAGCGGTTTTTTGTCTTTAGATTTAATAAAAAAACATACTCTTTAAGTTACAAAAGGCCTGACTATTTCTTACAATAAGATTTTTTTGCTATTATCTTGGGACCCGCTCTGTTTTCGGAAATTAAAAGTAAGTAGGTATCTACGTCCACCTCCAAGGCTGTAAAGTTTTTTCAACAGGTTTAAATTGCGTTGTTTGTCATCTCTTTTTTACTGGATAAGTAAATGACCATTTGTACGATTTTGGTGTGTGTGTTCTAATTACTGAACCCCTACTTTTTACTTTAATTATTACCTATACATCTTTATAAAGCAACAAATATTGAATATGTCACCTATTATTTTTCTCTTAAAAATACGAGTCTATTATTGAGCCTTCTGTAATCCCCGATTGCGAGAAACAATATGAAACTGCAATTTCAAATTGTTATTTTCGACACCAGAAAATATCACTTTTCGAGCCCGTAAAACGCAATTTTCATTCATACACATCCCAACTTGGATGACTGCGTAAATATTCATTTCGCCAAAGTTTTGTTCAATGCAAAGTTAAATTTATTCGAGTTGACATTTATATTAGATTGTTTTTGGCGGGCAGAGATGGTGTCGGATCAGGGATTCAAATTTCATGAAATTGAATAAGGTTTCGGAATTCGCAGATGGGGTAATCTTGTACTTTGATTTGACGTTCATGTTTGAGTTTGAGTTAGTACAAACTAAGTTCACTTCAACTATTTGGAATTAAACTTAATGGTGGGTAGTGATCAGTGTTTTTTTTTGCTGTTCATTAAAGAGTTTATTTATTGTATTGTATTGATGCATATTTTTTGTTCCTTTGCAAAATGATTCGTTAGTAACTAGAAGATCATTGAAATCTGGTCATAAGGTTTAGGCAATTTCATCCTGCGAACTCTAATTAAATAACTTTCGATAAGTGTTAAAAATAATTTATGGAATATGATAGTTAAATTTCGCCACCGACGAGACTAAAGGTTAGCTTAGGTATGTCAATCCTGTTATTTTTTTTTAATTTCTGTTGTCATTCGCAACCGCACAGTTCCAATAGCACGGTTCGGGTTGCACGGATCAGAATACGTCATACGTCAAACTGTTATTCGTCGAGTGGGAACCGGTTGATTGCATTGTTAGATCGATCTGACCACGTCCACTCTTTTGTATCCTTGGTCAGACTTAGTATCATAAATAAGAGGCAGGTTTAGGTTATGTCAGTCAGTTCGTCAGCTTGCCCCGGGGGCCGAACCACCCAGAAATAAAAGCTCCGCGGTAGCGGAACTCCGTCGACTTTCTGTGAAAGTTTATAAAGTGCGAATAAATGTAATCGTTACAAGAGTGGACGTGGTCAGATCGATCTGCGCTGCCCCCGACGCCAGAGTCCTGACACCGCAATCCGCAGTATTTTAGGCGTGAAACTGACCGATTGTATTAGAATTCCAGTAAAAGGCTCCAAAACACATTTATCTGATGTAGCCTTAACAGCTGCCAGACATATTGTCTGCCGTATGCGTGATGACCTTTGGACAAAAATTACCTCCAACTGGGTCCCGCCAGATCCGCAGACCATGTCTGATGAAAATGGCGCAATGGGCTTGATTCCTTCCGGCATCATTGGTGATTGCTCATAACCGAAATAAGTGGAGAGGTTAAGAAGCATTTACCTAGCAATTGGAAATTCTGAGCTAGAATTAAATAAATAAGGCATAATCTTAAGTCAGGGTGATTTATGCGTGTATTGAGTATAAGGAAATATGCCGAAGTATACAAATGTCCACTTGAATAATTTCGTTCGTGCATAATTTGGTCAAAGTATAAAAATGTGCACATTAGACGACGTATAAAGATGTTACGACAATAGACTATAAGGAAATTATGCCGAAGTATAAAAATGACCACTTAAATATTTATATACATAGTCGATTTTAATATAAGACATTTACTTACTATGATTGTAGACATTTTTATACTTTGAGAGTAGTCATTTTATATATTTCGACTTAATAAGACTTAGACGTTTTGAAGTAGGTATTGGCTTTCTTATACTTAGACTAATTTATGTTTTAAAGGTAGACATTTTTATACTTCGGCATATTTCCTTATAGTCAATACACGCATAAATCGTCAGGGTATTTTAAAGTAAGTGAAAATTGAATCTGGTTTGTGCAAGTAAGGAACAAGCAGACACCTGGTTTTTTTTTACTTATCGTTGCGCTAAAGTATTTATTGTAGCTACAGACGCCAACTTCTTTGTCCGGCGAAGTACGAGTAACCAAACGGCATGAATAATAAAATTATTTAAATTCATGAGCTTCGTCGGTAGAAGTTTGACAGTTTTATAGTTACAAAGTAATTTTGTCGTTGACATTACGTTTAGGTACATAAAATTAAGGGCCAAGAAATATTTTAACGCTTAAAATAACATAATTAATCTAGTTTCAAACTACGCTTTGCGTAAGGTTCATAATTATCGGCTCGCGTGATTATGTTCGTTTAGGTATTATTCCACCATTTTCTTGCACGTTACATTTTCCATGAAACTTTTTGGACTTTTCATAATACTCACCTAACTTAACGTAACCTTTCCTATATAACCGATATTTTAAATTGGGCTCTAAAATACGTACTGATGCTGAGTTTTTCAAGGGTTGGATAATTTCAATTACGCGAAGAAGATATTAAGCAAACACTTCAACTATATTTCAAACATTAATCCATCAATAGCTGCAGCAGGGTGATAGTAGGGTCTTTAAAGATATTTTTTTGTTAGACATTTTTCGTAACTATTTTTTAAGTTCCGTATGAAAAGCGTTAAACAGATTCTACTGGAATGGAATCACGGGAAATAGAAAGTGTTATGTACGAGTCTCATTTAAATTTGAAATTGTTAGTCCGTTAGATACTATTTAAATGATATTATTTAAATGTTGGTTTTTACGTCTGTTTTTCCTTGTAGGTACTACTGACGTTTTCGGAAATACCAAACTTTTGTTAAACCAACTATTATAGCGGTTAGTTTATAAGATTGCTTTTGAATGATATAGAGGTATTTCCCATGAGTAGGTATATGTTTTATTTAGTCTTCTTTGTGGGCTTCCTTCGGTCTGTTTATGCCAGTAAGGACTTGTTTCCCAGTTGATTACTCAATCTTGATATAGTTTTGATGTGTTGCTCTCCTAGTTCTCTTTAATTTCAAAGATCTTGACAAATAATGTTGAAATTTCAAGGTTTTTTAAATGTTTCGTACTATGTCTGTGTCCATAAAAAAACCTTTTAAGTACTTATTGACTTGTACTACTGTGCTTAACGATTTGAACTAAAAAGTAGCCGCCATCTTATCTCTTTAGTTATTCGGGCGATTGCTTCGAGATCTGTTCAAAATTTATTCTGTCAACGGATTTGTTTTTGAAGACCCCATAAATCCCCCCAGATATCGATTTTGGAAGCAATAGGTCGAAATACCGGAAATCCAGAATTCCATTTTTTTTTAAATAATTTACCCGTTTGTAACCACTCTATAATTATGTCCTTGTGCGAATTTTAGGTAAATTAGCTCTACCTATTCCAATCACTGGCCATAATGGTCTTGTCGGAATCGTGGTACAGTCACCGGCAATAATATATTATCCAACATTGGGCGCAAAAATACCTGACTGAGTTATAAGAACGTGTCAGATATTTTCTTGCCCAATGTTGGATAATATGTATATTTATTGCGGGTGACTGTAATTTCCTGTCACATTGATCTGAAGCCCATATGTTCAAATTTTATGTTCAAAGGTACTAGCAGACACCAGGAGGGCAGATGCCTTCGACTACCGCCACAGTGCCCACCAGCTCAGGAACGAGGCGAGGCTCAAGACTGAGTGGGACAGCTACCACAACAACAACCGTCTCCGGGCCAGGTCTGGTGATTTGTTATACCACTTCACTGCCAAGTCGCTGGCCTATTGCATAACGCACTCGCAATCAACTTTAACGCGGAACAATTGTTTTCATTTTGTATGCACACTCGCTTTCGGACTGTGAAAATGAAAACGATTGCGATTGCGTTAGGCAGTAAGCCTGCTGATCAGTGATTATCCTTACTTGGCCTCAGGGCTCGGAAACCTGGATGATAAATATCCGTTGGGTTGCCACAAGCCCAGAAAAGTTGTCCGGCAGCAGAAAATTACCTAAACTAAGTAGCAAAACCTGAGTCTGAGAAATGCTCCATGGTGGTTGCAGTAACCGCCTATTCCCGAAAATACTAAACCAGATTCCCAAAACACCTTATTAAAAAAAAACATTTGTTAAAAAAAAATACCCTACCATAGACCGTTTGTCGATAATTTGAAAGATACGTTTTGGGATTCCTTCCTTCTTTAAGACGAAGTGGAATTACATTACGCATTATCTCCGATGTATAACGGACTCAAACCTTCTTAATCTCTCACAGGAGAAGAAATGTAGGAGCCTTCCATCTAAAACCACTCTTGTTGTTTTCACTTTCAGGGGCACGTTTTATAAAGCTACAAGTAACAATTTTACAGGTCTAAACTGGCAAGACTGCTCAAATGGCTGGTCGTCATTGGTCGAGGTTGTGTCAAATGGAAACTTGTAACCTGTAAATTGTAATTTGTAGTTTTATAAAACAGGCCCCTGCTGTTATTGGGGAGGCCGTGGGATCACTGCAACAGTTTACCAAAACCCCCACCGCCAAAGGAGGGAAGAAGCGATGATCTCGGCAACAGAGAGCTTACATCGACAATCATAATCAGTCTCTCTTGAACCAAATGCAGCCTCACACAATTTATCTAAAAGCACACTGAATACCCTAGACGCCATTTTGTTGCTGTTCACTACGCGGTTATAACCCGTTCTGTCTGAAGACAATTTACATAACTTACGTTCTGAAACGACTCCATTCAGTTTAGGTTATGCGCCTGAATATCACAGGCATTTCATATGCGGAGTCATTTTTATAAAGTGACGTGAGATATTGAGAGTGCTGGGTATTACATTATGCTTGATTTTTCAAATGTGGTTTTTTAATTTAGGTCTTAGATGTATATTTAAGCATTCTTTCAGTACCCATGTTAAATGTGCCAAGGTTATTTATAAAAAATTGAATGGGAAACACGTCCTTGCCGAATTGGTAATCTTAAATTTTCGTTTATCCCAATGTTTTCTATCGTAAGTACTTATACATAATAATTTCGTTTACGCCGACTGTTATTTTTTTACGTTTTTGACTACGTTATTTAGGTACATAGTTTTGTCCTATTACTCGCCTTATTATATATTATATAATTATGCCAATTATTTTTGTAACCAGCATTATATCTTATAGATATTATATTACTGGAAGAGATCACTTGAAGGGATAAGTTCGCCTTTGTACATACCTTTTGTGTTACCGTCTATTTTGTCGTTTATTTTCCAGTTTGTACAAAATTAAGTATTTACATACATACAAACATACACACATATATCAATATTTAATCAATAATTCCATTTACAGTAACAGCTTCTCCCCAAAGATAACTTTGTGTCCTAAGTCGTTGCTAGCATAGGCTAGCTAGATAATGGTTCTATACTGCCCCGTATTGCAGTAACTTGCGGTTTGAGACGGAACAAAACGACTAAAGGCAACCGTTAACTTAACCCCAAGTACGTTTAGGCTACTGCCGTACTGTATACAGTTTTCCTTGAAAATTAGAACTTCTTTCCTTTAAATTTCTAAGCCTCTAACCAATTATGACATGAGTGCCTTCAAGAAAAGAGCTTTCATTTCCCATTTCGTTTGTTTGTTGTTTGTTTGATATTTAACAAAGCGGACAATAAAATTGGTCATGGTCAAATCAGAGCACGCAGCGTTTAGTCGCTATTAAAAAATCGCAGCGATGCCGCGACGACAAGCGGCGTGCTCGCCACGTGCACGCCGCGATCTCGCCTCGCTGCCGTTAAATCGCTGAGAAATCGCCGGACAAATCGCTAGTGTGTAAGGGCCCTAAAGTTACTCATAGCGAAGAGCCTCGAGCCACACCTTAAGAGACTCTCGCTAGATGGCTAGATCAAGGGCAAGATACAGAAAGCAGTACTCCTCGATACGGAACGAATTGTGAGGGGGTGGATTCCTCTCTGCAGCCCTAACCATAGGTAACTTGAGCCCAGCCCCGCTGCCGGTGGCTAGGTAACCTACGGAGGTTAGGTTTTTTTTCTAATGTTTATTTGTTGTTTTATTAGTATTGTTATTTAACATTTTTTTTAATACTTATTGTAAAAATCTAATCTACAGTAAGTTGAATAAACATTTAATAACTTTATATTATTTTACAGAGTATACGAGATCGAACAATGGAGATCAACCCTTCAAGAACTTCTAGATCGTCTGGACAGGGAGATGGCTTCGCTGAAAGAAGAGAAAGCTTCTACTGAACGCGAGTTGGAACAGCTGAATATGCCGCTCCTGGTCTGCTCGGAATGCCTTTCGAACAGAGATGGAAGAAGAAGCACGGAATTGACCTACGATTTGGCTGATACTGAATTGAAGAAGGTATTTTTTTTAAACCTATACAGTATGTAAACTTACTAAAACCATTTGTTTGAATCCGGGCATGTCTAGGCGATAAATAAGGTCTTCGTATATAAACTATTGAAATTCTAACGCTTTTTAGAATTTATCATTTTAGTTATTCATGATTCAATAACATCCAGTATTATTTGTTTACAATTGTAAAATTTGTCATTTAGTTGTCAGGTCAAGGCCAAGTTCAACACTTTCAATGTCAGTTAAAGTAAGGCTATGTGCACACTTCCGATTAAATACGACGTAGATTAGATCAAATGTGGCCGTTATTTGAACCAAGCGACGATGGTTGTTTCAAGTGAACGCTACGCATCAAATCTGGATTTTGCCGGGCACGTCGCTTGATTATGTTCGAAGCTTGGACAATCCGCAGCCTCATTTCTTCCTCCGTTCTCGACATTTTTTTAAATACTAACTGTTTCACCCATCCCCAGAAGAAATAGTCTAGAGGTGTGAGGTTCAGCAAACGTACCATATCATACAACTCCCCGCTTTTTTAGTGCTGAAGCCAAGATGTTCTGTAAAATGGTTGTAGATCCTTTTTTCCGTTCTGACGTCAATACGAGGACGAGGCCCACCACCAATACTACTACTACTATCCTGTACTAACCGGAACCGCTCTTTCATTGTTACGCAGTCTGGTAATCGCCCTTATAATTGACAATAAAGGGACACCAGTGAAATTTGAATGACATAAATCTGTCACGACGTAAACATTACACACAGGTGATACTTTTAGTGCTAACCGACTTTGAAAAAGGTAAGATTTTATAATTTTTAAACAATGATACAATTAAAAATATTCGACCCGTACTAGCAAAACATGTGTTAAAACACTTAACTCGACTTGGCTATCAACTGGTTTAAAGACATGGTTTTAGTTAGTTTACATACTGTATTTAAAGTTACGGGAAAATTCTTAGTTATCAACAAAGAAAATATGCTTGAGAAACAAACATTCCGGAATATTCCGAGTTAGTTTTCCTTGTCAATAGAATAGAATCACTTTATTTCAAGTAACAAGACGCAAAATAACATATACCATACAGCCTTACATATCTACCTATACAATAAGAGGCATAATAACTCAAAATGAATTTAACTACTAATAGTTATTTATGTGACTGGTGCATAATGAGAGGCATTATACACGAGTGTGGTTTTATGAAACGAGCCGTAAGGCGAGTTTCATAATAAGATCACACGAGTGTTTTAATGCCTAATTATGCGTACAGTCGCATACATAACTGTATCTACATACATATTATAAGTTTTCTACAATATGTGAGAAACCTGTATCCGTCGTTACCCTGCATCTTAATGTACCTGCATCTTAATGTTCACACTATGTTCACTTATACTGTAAAGTGAACATTAAGATGCAACTACAGCGATAACCGATACTTTAATGACATATAATACTGTAATATTAACATTACAGTGCAACCACAGATACAGGTAACATAATGTAGGGCATTTGCTTATCGCTTCTGAACATATTATATTAAAATTATGATATGGCTGTAGATAAAACACTTTTGCTGTGTCGGCCAGAATTCCTCATTTAAAAAAGTCGACAGATTTGTGGTTAGTACTCTCACGGACTCTCACCACGAAGGAATTAAAATTAACCTTGTGGCGGAGCTCCAACCACTCGACCCTCAGGGTTAAAAAAGCGTCCCCTAAATTAAGTACGTATTATAAATTGCTGCAGACTGTACCATTTTAAATCTAATTGTCTAGGAACTCTGTGTTACTGAAAGCAACAAAAAAATGCTCATAGACCGATGTCAATCAGCCTGGGAGAAGATCAACAAACTAGAAGGAGTGAAGTTCAAACTGCAACTCGACCTCAACGACAAGAATGAAAGTGTCCAAATTGACAAAGACATGCTAAGTCTGGACAAGGATTGCGCAAACATCACGTACAAAACGGATTCGTTGAAGACACCGAAGAGGTAAATGTCTGACTTTTTGTTTCAAAATTTGTTCTCGTGCAAATAATTTTATTTTGCACGTTCCTGGGAGAGCGTAGTAGCTCTGTTGATACCCGATTATTAGATTTTTTTAAATGCGGTGATTAAGTGATTTAGAAACGGAGTCTTATAAATCTTATTGTTTTACTAGAACAAGCTCCGCTTACTTTATAAACATACTTTATATTTAGTCCAGACTGTAGGGACTTTAAAAGGCCTTTGCTTTATACAAAAGTAGTTTGGATTTTTTGATAGATCTATGTGTTGTTAAGGCATGGAGTTCTAATAAAAATGCCAAGTTTTCGACCTTAGGTGGAGGAGGTGTGACCCACCATTTTTAATTGATAATGCCAAAAGGTTTTCTTCCGTCTGCGTCGGAAAATGAGAAATGATTTGTATTTTTTTGTTAAAATGTTTTCTTCCGCCTCTCGTAACTTTTAAATAAAAATAATACTGTATGCAAAAACTTTGCGCAATTTTCTCTTTTTTATACTTCTTACAGTCACTTTTATCGGAAAGTCAATTGTTGAAAAATTATTAAATATTTATCCTATTTTGGCACCTTTGATTCAAGATGGCGGCTAGCGCTTTGAAAGTAGTAAACTGGGATTTTTATTAAGACCCCATTACTTCAACAATAAAGAACAATTAAAAATCTATGCTCCACCTTTTGTAAGCAGAAACCCCTACAGACTGGACTATTGCAGTCGGCGCGCGGCTGGATTAACATTTTATGCGTTTTTTAGTGTTCCGTAGACATTTTTTTTTATTGAATTTCAAGGTTTAGCTCAAATTTCGACCGTTCTTTTAGACACAATTTAAGGTAACAAAGCATTTTTTTAAAAAAGCAAATGTTTTCTGAAATATTAGCTCCGAAATTTGAATAAATTGTGTCCTTTCCTTTATCTTAAAAATATGAAAAAAATACAAGGCTAAATACTTGAACACTGTCAACGAAAATTATTATCAATACGATCGGATAGACCGCTTTTGAGTTATTGCCGAAAAACTGCACTTCTGAATAAAAGAACGTGAATCTGAATAAGGTAGGTGTCATGAAACTCAGGAAGGTACGCTCTATTGCCGGGGCAATTTTCTGTGTTTGTATTAATGGCTTTTGAACTCTGCACTGAGCATGGTCCCACGTGCTCAAGCCCGGTTTGTTTACATTTAAGCTAGAAAAACGCTTATATTATGTATTGCCAGCTGTAAATGGGCTGTTCAAGATTACTTGGGCAATACATTTTTTTTAACTATAGTATGAAAAATTCGTGGTGCCTGTTTCGAATAGGCCAATTCAAACCAACTATCAAGGTGATAAACTTCCATAAAGTGCTAGCTTTACTGTAAACTTCCAAATAGCCCAGCAACAACTGCACAGCGGTGTTCGCATTGTTGTGTGTAGAGCTATTCTATTTTTGTTTTCAGGGTTGGCAAAGCATTTGCTTTCTTAAGAATGTAGGTAGTCTAAGATTGTTGTCTTCAAAATGCAAATGCAAATACAAAAAATAAAAAACTATTATTTCAGAATGGTGACCTACCAGCAATGGCTAGACAAATGTGAATCCACGAAGCAAATGGCGGTGTCAGAGCTTCAGGACACGCTACGTTTACGCGAGGCACTGTTTGTGGCCAGGGGACGGGCTAGGAACGCACTGAAGGCCCAAACTGACGTCACCAACTACATGATGCGTCGACGCATTTATGACACGCAACGAGCTAGGAATGAGCTAGAATGGCAGCGAATCAAGGTAAGAAACAGCTGAACATTGAACTATTTGTGAACTATTGATCTGATGCTGAAGGAACTGTTCCATTCCAAAGATGCAGAAAGGGTACACTAGTTTGAAGTCGTCTTGTGACAGAATTTTTATCTCAAAAAGTGTATAAAAAAATGTAATAGGGAATATTTATGATTTTTTTTTCACAGCTTCAATAAAAGCTGATTCATGTAAAAATAATAATTAGAGTTCCGTACCAAAATGGTAAAAAAAGGAACCCTCATGGTGAGACTTCGTTGTCCGTCTGTCTGTCTGTATGTCACAGCAGGTTTTTTCAGCAACTACAAATGCTACCAACTTGAAATTTGGCATAGATGTACAACTTGCTTGCCCGCATCTGTATTTAGTAAAAAAAATATGAAATTAATTGTATTAATAATTGAAAAGGGGTCTAGAATGGGGGGTTGAAAAATGAAAGTGGTTTGATTATAGCAAATGGGGTGCCATAATTATGAAAGAGCTTAATTTTCACATTTAAAAACCAATTTTTTTTCTGTGCTTGCGTGAGTGCGTGCGTGTGTGTGTGCGTGTGTGTGTGTGTGTGTGTATGATATAGTTTGCCAAATGATGATTTGGTAAAACATAAGTGAACCGGATATTAAATCATTCTACAATTACAGATGGAAGAGAATATGGACAAACTGGCAACTGAACTGAAAGTTATGGGAGAACAGTTTACTGATAAAGTGAACGCCATGAAAGTGGCAGAAACCCGTCTCGAGACCAGAGGGTACCGACCTGGTTGTGAACTGGCGTCGGACGAAGCCGATATTGGCCTGAAGGAGGAGGTTTGCAGCCTGCGGGAAACAATCAGGCAGCTGCAAGAGAAACTGGACTGTGGCAAGTAAGTGTTGATGTTCCACTCAATTCCAAAATACCAGATTTTCAATATTCTTCCTACAATCCCAAACTACTGTCCGTCCATAAGGTAAAAGCTCCTATTATGGACAGTGCTCTCGTTATGAACAATCCCATAAATATAATTTATGAAAAACAACACGAATAATCATAACTTACACGTGAAAAGTGATACCAAGCGGCTGTTTAACAGACCTAGTATATATTTGTGAGACGGTAGATAGTGTATGACGGAACGAAATCACAGACCTTGCTCACCTCACATTTTTCTCATGCAACGTTCCGTCCGTATTTTTTTAAGGTCCGTGTACTCATATTAATATTCCACAACTTTTTATAAAATGGAGATGATACTTCTGTAGGTATCGGTTCTCAACGAATAATATTTTGGCTAAATTATCGCAAACACATTCACAGCTAACCTATGTATCGATATTACATTTCACCAGTAGATAAGTCTCCTAAATCTTGTTTTCCCAAATTACTATGATGTCTCTGTCTCACAATCAAAGAAATTAGACCTTAGAGGTCACGATGGAGAACTGAATACGAACTTGTGACACGTGATGACTTAACACTAACGCCACATTGATGGCATTGGCATGTTTACTTCGCAACGCAATTTTCTAGCAATTTATTCATTTTTATATTGAAAATACTCAATAAAATGAATTTTCCGCCTATAAGTTGTCGACTCGGATCGACAAATTTTTTACGCTCTTCAATTTGATGTGCATTTCGTTCTAGTCTACCGTAGACCGGTACGAAATTATTAATATAGCTAAAAAAATGGTTTTTATTAGAACGGTAATTCAATAAAAACACTTAAAACGTTCGTCTCTTTTTATTTATATAAATAACTAGAGGACGCCCGCGACTTCGTACGCGTAGAATAAGTTTCCCGCTACTAACCCCATTTCTTCCCGTTGGGGGTCGATTTTCGGAAAATCCTTTCTTAGTGCTCACTTACATCATGAAAGGAACCCCTGTACCAAATTTCAAGTTTCTAGATACAGTAGTTTTGGCTGTGCGTTGATATATAAGTCAGTCAAGTTTGCCTTTTATATTGATAGACTAGAGGACGCCCGCGACTCCGTATGCATAGAATTAGTTTCCCGCTACTCCCCCCATTTTTTCCCGTTTGGGGTCGATTTTCGGAAAATCCTTTCTTTGTGCTCACTTACATCATGAAAGGAACCCCTGTACCAAATTTCAAGTTTCTAGGTACAGTAGTTTCGGCTGTGCGTTGATACATCAGTCAGTCAGTTTAGCCTTTTATATATATAGATTATATTGTAGAATTCAATAAATAATTGACTATGAGTACGAATATGACGCGATATTAATATGAATGTAGACTCCATACCTCGCTTTAGTCTTTCCGTCCTTTGAAAACTCCGAACCCTGTAGATCATGGTAAATCAACATGAAAACTGGTGTTCAGTGGCAATTTGCGGGTAGGCTTTGTTTGTTGTGACCAGCAAATCTGTTTGTCCGGCCCAAAGGACTAATCGGCTAGCTATAACCCGATTTTACCGCAAATTACGACCTGTGAATTGCACATAACATCCCGATTATCCAGTTAAATTCAGAAGTCACATGGGAAGGTCAGCGGTCGAATAATTGATTCACTTGGGACGCAATTTATGCAATATTTGTTTATGTAAAGTATTGGGCGGCTTTGTTTGTGATGATACGGTGTATTTTTTTACAAGTTTTTATACAGGGTGTCCTAAATACCAACGCTAAAACTGAGAGGGCTGATAGATCATGTACCTGTACGTCAATTTTTGAACTACTTCCCGGTATTGTAATAGACTGATTTGTTTGGGTCATCACCATCACCACCACCATCTAAATGAATATAAACCAATATCAATGCAAATTTATTATTAGAAAGTTTTTATTCCAGCGGTGGTTGTTAGCAAAGTTTCATGAATATTTATGATAAACAATTGGCCCAATCAAAAGTTATTAGCTCTGAAACGACTTAAGTGAGGCTTTTTCTAAGTCTGGTTTTTTATCTAAGACTTAGAAACTATACTTACTTAAACCCTGTGACTTACTTGTCTTAAGTAGTAAACAACTTTCTAACCTCAAAATGCAACTTTTTTTGTATGAAACAGCTATTTGTAATAAAATAAAGCAATCACTGGCAATACATTGGCCAAGTGATGTCCAAAATGTTTTCTCAGTTTACTTTATTTACGACAAAAGAGCTGTTTTAGTCAAAAAAGTTTCATTTTGAGGTTAGAAAGTTTTTTACCATTATAAGACAAGTAAGTCTGAACAGTAACAAGTAAGTCTGAACAGGGTTTAGATATAGAAAGAACTATATTTTATGCTACTGTTTATAGCGAAAAACTGTGTTATTTTTAAGGGAAATACGATAAAAAAGTTGTACGCAAGACGAGGTTACAATCTTGCCACATAAAATAAATTTTAAGGAAATTAGTAGTGGAAGGCCTTATACAGGGTCCGTCCGGCCACCACCACTATCTTAGGCCGACCTTACACTCGTAAGTTTTACTTACGTAAGTAGGGATACGGCTATCAGTTATAATGAGAAAAAATATTTCTATCAAATATGGCTGCGTCACTACTTACGTAAGTAAAACTTACTAGTGTAAGACCGGCCTACCCTTTAACCTGCTGTCAAACAGCAGTATTCGCATTGTTGTGTTTCGGTGCGAAAACCGGTGAAATAACTAGCACAGAAGCATTCCATCTAAGTCCTAAGGGTTGGCTACGCATTTGCTGTCTTAAAATTGTCAACGTAAGGTTGCAAATGTCTTTGGGCTTCAGAGTCCACTTTCTATCAGGTGGCCTGTTTGTTCGTTTGCCGTCTCCATACCATCATAAAGTTAGCGTGAATCGGTTCGTGAGTAGAGGTACTATTTACGCGACTGCATAATTTTCAGAATTGACCGGTAAGTAGGCAATAATTAATATACTGCGTTTGAGTTTTAATGTCCATATAATGATATTATCGAGCAATGTAGTAGTTTGATCAGTTTGTGATCGAGTACATAATTATCAATAAAATGGCCGTTACAAAATTGTCACCGACTGTTTGTCGCATTTTTATTGACAGCGGTTGAGTGTTTTGGACGTTAATTGGTGTTACTAACACCCTGCATTTTACACAAAAATGAAAGGTCTTTTTCTTTATTTGTTACAATACTCGGTTAGACAATTTTTTGATGGCAATTATAGCAATTTTCTATATAATTGGCGTAAAAACTGCTGTGCAGTGTTTTTATTTAATTGGACATTTGGATCGCAAAAACTAGAGCTGAGTATTATTTATTTAGCGAATATGTCCAGCTCAGAAACATCATTATTACGTGTGGAAAATAAATGTGAAAATTAGTATAGTAAGCATTTTTATTAGGGTTCCGCACATGTATGCAACTCAGTCGAACGAAACCCTTTATCTTTCACTCTTGTCTCTATCTGTCCGTCGGCGTCAGTCGTATGCGTTTATTTAAAACTAGCGACCCGCCCTCGCTTTACTTCGGTTTATGCGAGTTTTCTGTAACACTCGTATATAAATCAGAATTTATTATATTATACATACACACCTTTCGTGAAAATTTATCTAACTGATGGTGAAAACCGCATCAGAATAGAGAGGCACACACACACGGAAAGCATGGTTTAAAGCAGGGGTTCCCAAAGTGGTCCAGGTGGACCCCAGGGGTCCACAGGAGACTCGACGGGGGTGTATCTTCACATTTTTTGCCGTGTTTTGGTGGAAAGGTGGTGTAGGGGGTCTACCAGAACTAGTTAACTTTTGAAAGTGGTCTATGAGAAAACAAAAGTTTGGGAACCCCTGGTTTAACACGTTCACAGTCCCCATACATAATATACCAATGTATTCCTAGAGTCCCCATACAAATGTTTAAACATTCCTCTCAAGTCCACAAATTAATTTATATTGTGGAGGTAATTTTCCATGCACTGGACTTGTGAAGCTAGTTTGCCGTGCTCCGTATATGGGGCACTGGATTTGTGGAGCTAGTTTGCCGTGCTCCATATATGGGGCACTGGACTTGTGGAGCTAGTTTGCCGTGCTCTATATATGGAGCACTGGACTTGTGGAGCTAGTTTGCCGTGCTCAATTTATGGGGCACTGGACTTGTGGAGCTAGTTTGCCATGCTCCATACATGGGGCACTGGACTGTGAACGTGTTAAAGTTGCCGTTTTTTAATTTTAGTCCTGAACAAGGTACGCTTTATTTAACAACCACCACCCATCTACTAAATAGTTTACTTCAATCCTGTACATTTTTGATAGCGATAAGCATAGCTCGGACAGGTCATCGCAAAAACAGATATAGAAATAGAACAAGATTCAATAGAGGCGTAATACCTAAGATTATGATTATCTAAAGCGGATATTCGTCGCGGTCGTAATTTAACATTTTCAATTTACTTAATAATGAAATTTAATAAAAATAATGAATCATGATTTAGTGATTCACACAAATAATTAAATAAAAACATTAGTTTCTTCCAGAAAATGCAGTACGTAGTTGATGGTTGCAAAAAATTATTATACAACCATCAGCATTAAAAAAAATGTTAATGGAAATACCTTCACAAACTGTGGTCAATTTTGGATTACCGTTATAAATTTAATTGAAAAATATAATTTAATAATATTGTACAATCAACAGCATACATAAGTGATCACTTATGTACCTTGTCACTTTAACGTCGTGTTTGAAATGTTATATAAAATTGTGAAACGATTGAAAGCGACAAGGTACATAAATGATCACTTATTTATGCTGTTGACTGTACATAATACGACTCTATTAATCTTTTGTTCTAATACCATATTGCGACCTGTCCGAGCTATGGCGATAAGGCTGCGTTTCCACTACAGCTGTGCGAGGCAGCTAACTAAGCGTAGTTGCGATGAAATATACACCACAATAGTATATATTTTGTTTTAATAGCCTCACTACCCTATTGGTGCGTTTTTCCTGGCACAGCTTTGGTGGAAATCATCCTTAATGGTCGCCGAATGAACCTCGTCTTGGTCCACTTTAAACACAGTAATGCCTATAAGTACACTCGCGTTTATTTATAGTATACCGTTAATGGCACATTAGGCTTAAGTAGCTGCACACTCTAGTTCCTTGTCGCTTTAATGCCTTTGACAGGTTAGTGCAGCAGTTCAGACATGACGTTAAAGTTACAGAGCACTAAAGTTTGCAGCTACTTTTCATAAGCTTGAACGTACACTGTGTGCAGTTAATATTTACACATAAATCGTCAATTTTCGTGCATTTTCGGAATCGCGAGCGACACTTACCGCTCTTATTAATAAACGCACAATAGCTAACATAATATGCTTTGTCCTTATCTAGCATTGTGACGTTTTCTGGCAGAAGGTGTTAGAGCAAATTTAACTAAAATAGGTTTATAGTGCGTTTATGAAAAAAGGGGTGGCTGTAGACAGCAAAGAATATACAAAACATTTTCTGCAATTAAATTAAAAAAAACTGATTATAATAGAATAAAGTGATTAAAGGTCTCGCCATTGACTGTTCTCCTCGTGACGTAAACCAATAATAAAGATACTAGCGGTTGCCTGTGACTCCGTCAGCGTAGAGACGTTTATCACTTCCTGCGGAAAAGTACCTACTCAATCTGCCGCACTCAGAGACGTCAATTAAATTTAATGCATGATTAAAGTAGCTGTTGTCAATTTCTTTGCTATAGCAATAAAATAAGACAACACGTCACTTAACAAGCGTTAAATTTAATTAACGTCTCTGACTGCCGCACTCAGAGACGTCAATTAAATTTAATGCTTGATTATAGTAGCTGCTGTTGCTTTCTTTGATATAGCAATAGAATAAGACAATACGTCACTAAACAAGCGTTAAATTTAATTGACGTCTCTGAGTGCGGCAGTGAATGCGGCAGTATGTCATTTCTCGAGATTCAAGCTATGTCCATTCCAAATCACATTAAAATGGTTTTAGTAAAGCGATTTATTCGTGAAAGTCTTGCAAAATAGACAAAGTTACTTTCTAATTCATAATAATAGAATGGATTTCATTAATTATTTATAGATCTCTTTAAAATTGAACCGGCCATCTGCACTTTGTTTTGTATAAGATTATAAACGACTCATAGAATTATTTTCATACACCGTACATAAATAACCGTTTAGCCTTTTAACCTGTCTTTTTTTCTAGAGCAACATACAACGCTCTGGAAGCGGCTTCGATCAAGATATCCCAAGACTTGGATGACAAGAACCAGTCCTTGCAGACGGACACCAGAGCCTTGGAGATGAGGGCTGCCCTGGAGCCGAAGAAACCGACAGGCACGGACAAGAACCTAGTTCTCGCTTGCATACAAGATGAAGTTCCGAAAACTGTTGTTTAACTAATTTCTATTGGTGTATGACGGGATCCCACTGCCTGAATTCTACCCTCATTTGGTACTTGTCTAAGAAAATTCGGTTCATTCGCAGCCTGTAACTATAGTGCCCGGCCGTTGGGAAGTCAATCCTGACAGCTGTCATTTCAGTACAATTTATAACCTCAAACCCAAGAATAGGTTATAAATTGTACTGCGATGACAGCTGTCAGGATTGACTTCCCAACGGCCGGGCACTATAGACTTTTGTTCGTTAGTAAAAAAAACTTTTTCTTCCTCTCATTACTTTGAAAAAAGTATTAAAGCTTATGTCACACAACCAAGACGTATCTAACGACACACCTCGTACTCATATGTTAAAATCCATCCACCATCCACGGTTTAGGCTGCAGAGCTTGCTAAATAAATAGACATACATACATGACGCATCCTTCTGACACACTCTGGTTAAAAATGACACCTTTTTTGCAAATTTAATCCTTAACCAGGCAAGTGATCCATGTGGACCACATAAAATCCAAATAGTACCTTGTATGTTAGTACCTAAGGCTGAATCTCTACTGTGACGTGTGATCTGTCAGCCTGGTTAAGATTTTTAACTAAAATTACCAAATCTGCGCTTTAAATTTTGAAAACTGGAATTAAAAGTCTAATTTCCTCGCTTTTCGACTAACAATAAAATGATGGATTTAAGGCTTTAGGATAAAGGTGTCACGATTTTTTTGCATTAAGAACCCGGTATTTTAAGATAATATAGCTTCACGATTAATGATACAAAATACAAGATTGAGGAAGACAGTTTTATGGAGTCTCAAAAAAAAGACAGAGAAGGAGAGATTTATTTTTGTCTCTGTCAAACCGCTGTCATTATAAGTTGTTTTCATGAACGATTTCTTTTATGATAGTATTAAGCTTGTGTTATGTTTGTATATTATTTATAAAATAGTGCATTGTTGTGTGGTCTGCTGTAAAAACCATTGTGAGCGAAAATTTGAGAACTTAACTTTTTATACGTAAATCCAATATTTTAGCCTCTTCTCAGTGATTTTTGTGTTTTAAACTGGGGAAATACAGTAACTAATCTCAACTTTGTGTAAATTAATGCAATATCATTAAAACAACTCTTAAAATGCTCTTCAAAACATTCAGATTAAGAATTGTGGTATCAACCAAGTAGTACCAACCAATTTGGGTAAATTACGTTAGTAGTTTAATGTTGATTAAGAACGGCTGGCTGGCAGCTATGTCTGTGGTTTATGCAATTTTGCCAGTATGTGAAGTAATTTGGGGTTGCCCAAGACAGACAATATTTTTTTACCTCAATTAACGGGAAAAAAATATTTTAATACTTATCGTATAAAAAAAAAAGTTTATTACATAAAAAATCTGAATCAAATAGATATTGGTTCAAGTATTCCAAAAGATAATACTGTGCGTAGTGCTTGGCTGAGGTCTACTGTGTGACAGAATTGGGTTCCACATTTTTCTAAATTTAGATAAAGGAAAAGAATTTTCATTTTATTGCACCTACCTACTTTTTGATTTCTGGTTCACCATAAGGTTGACCGGTAGAGAATGCTTGTAGCATTAAGTTAGTTTTTTGTGCACCATGTTAATTTTGAGCAATAAAGTATTTAAATAAATAAATAAATAACTTCACAAATGAAAAAAAAACTTATATGAGCGCCGAGCGTAGACATCACGCGGCGGGATCCCGATTCAAAATCTAGATTCTGATTTAAGAAAATTCCCTTTCTCTCGATAATTAGGCAGTGACTTCGTATTGATTCCCACCCGGGCAATTTTCCCATTCACCGGCTGGAACATTATTTCGGGATTCTTTCAAAGTTCCCAAATAGGCCTTTTAACTTTGTTCTTTAATATTTTGTGTGCGAATGTGTAGTAAAATATACAGTGAAAAGAAAAACCGTTTTAATTTATTGTGTAAAAGTAAAAAGAATGGTAAAGGATTGGCCTATTCGCAGTATAACCTTTAGTACTGCTAAAGGAACTACGATATATTTTTAAAATTAAAGTGAAAACAATAGCCGGCCCCGTGCCGTCCATTAAAAAATGTATCGTACTAACACAGTTCAAAGCTCATTTTTTTATGTCTCACTTGGAGCTGATCCGGTGCCGAGCGGTTAAGTCTGTGTGAACATTTAGTCCTCAGGGTTGGCAACGCATTCGCAGTCTTGGGATCGTAGTCTCGGGAATCAAATCCCACTTACCTCCAGGTGGCCCGTGTGCTCTTTGTCATAAAAAAAACAAAGTTAACCCTTAGGTCTATCTGTGCCTTAAAATTACATACGTTAAGAAAATCATAAGAAAACCGCGTCTACGTCATTTAAATAAATATAAAAAGAAACTCCAAGTACAGGACTTCCATGATTTTTAACTCAAAAAATACGCCAAAATTAAAACTATTTTACTACTGATTTTTTTAATATTCACATTTTATTAATTCTATCACATTAAGGAGCGACCACACCGCTGCTCAAAATGCGGTAACGGTACGGTATCGCAGTGACGTGCCGTGAACGTCACGACTTTACCGCATGCTCTCCACACCGCTGCCGTGACGTTTACGGCAAGTCACTGCGATTCCGTACCGTCACCGAATTTTGAGCAGCGTGGTCGCTCCTTTAATTTGTATTTGCCCTTATTGTTTATTACTTAACTGAAATCCACTCAAAGCTAATTTAATCATAGCAAATCCAATCCCTTTTACAAACTTATATATTTGCGTGGATGATAAAGAAAACCAACGTCTCTGCATACTTGTTGTTACTTTAGTTTATAGATGGTTAAGACTTAGAAGCGTTTGAACCGCTCGTCCAAACGAACGAAGAAACTACTACCCCCGCCAGAAGTAATAACTTAAGACAATCTAAATCTGTGGGTTAGAGTGAGAGAGGAGGAGCCTGCCTACCGCTGCCGTATGCATGAGAGAAAGGGAAGCCAGACAGACTGGCGCCGTAACGCGTTACGTAACGAAGCGGTTTACCCTCCCATAAGAAGTTATCACTTCATTAAAAACTAAAAGATGAAAGACCCTTGATAATAAATAATGGCGATCTCTTCTTTCAGGGCTGATATCTTTTAGGGTCCGTTCACACAGACCGGCTCGAAGAGAAGAGGTTTGTTTGCATGAGCACTTTTTCAGTCAATTCTTAATGACAAAAGAAGTGCACATGCAAAAATAAACCTTATTACAACGACTCAAAATTCTGTTTCCAACGTGATAAAAATCTGCTCTCCTCTCCGAGCCGGTCTGTGTGAACGAACACCTAATCGGCCCAACCGATTTTCATGAAACCTCACTAAGAACCATCCCGAACACAATGACTTTTTTGAAAAAAAAAACGAGTTGTTATCGGTCTATCTCTTACGGAAGCTACGGTGGCACATACAGTCAAATACACATGTTAAACTTTTGATACCCGGCTTCTTCAATCTCAAGACTGCAATCCTAAAACTTCAAATGTGTTGCCAACCCTGAGGTCTAAGATGGATTGCCTCAGCTAGTAATTTCACCGGTTGTCTTATCCCCACACCGATACACAACAATGCGAACACTGCCGCTTGGCTGTGGGTTAATGGTAAGATCGGTTCTTACCCACCGTCCACCTCCCGAGACCACCTGGGCATTTTAGCAGATCTTAACGAAGTCGACGGAGCTCCGCTTTCGCGGAGCCGTCTGTTCGGTACTCGCCCCCTTTCTGCTTTTGCCTACTAAATATTAGGCCCATACTATTTGTAGAGATTTGCCCCCTTTTTGGAACCCTCTTCTTTTTATTCTTAATTCGCCCCCTGTTTTCGTACAAACATTATGAAAATTAGGTAGGTTTAGGTTATGTTAGTTTTGCACCAGGCCCGGAGGGTCAAACCACCCAAAAGTAGGAACTCCGCGTTAGCGGAGCTCCGTCGACTTTGTACAAAAAAGGGGGCGAATTAAGAATAAAAAGAAGAGGGTTCCATAAAGGGGGCAAAACTCTACAAATAGTATGGGCCTAACATTTAGTAGGCAAAAGCAGAAAGGGGGCGAGTACCGAACAGGCCCGCGGAGCTCCTACTTCTGGATTATTTTGGCCCTTCGGACCCTCTGAAGAACTAACATAACCTAAACCTACTTGTTAATTTTTGCCCATTCTACTCTCCGTAATCCACATAGGTGAACAACATAGGTGGACTACGGGCAATACGCTGATAATGGTAGTAGCGATCCTCCTGAACCCTGCACAAGATCCTACCACCACTAAGTTCTAACATGGATGCCTAGAAAGGTTTGTTATGGTTTGTCATCTTGACGACGACGACGACGTAACGCCGAAGCTAGTAATCCCGGCTTCAAACCCCGGTAAAGCTGGGCATACTCGGACGCGCCATTTGTCTCGGCGACAGATGGAGTATATACAACTGGATGGGCGTAATATTTTGTCCACATTCACGGGCGCGCCACACCACGTCTCAAACGGTGAGCAGACTGATTAGAAAATGGCAGCCAGAGAACGCATTCACTTCGTCGCCATTTGCCTTGGCGCGAAGGCGTGGCATGTTCCAACGTTGAATTTCGACATTCATTATAGTTCCGTTTGGATTGCGCGTTGGCGGGTCGCGCTGGCTTTCCGTCCATTTGGAAATCCAAAGGACCGCGCCAAGTACTTTTAAACGGTACAGTTTTGACATTCACGGATAGTTTTTGGCGCGGCGCTGCTCTATTCGGCTTGTTGGAGCGGTCGTGGATGCCCAGGTTAAGGACAGACATTTGTGTGGTAAGTGCGAGTATTTACTTTGGTCAATTTCTGTTACATTGTCCGCTCATATAATATTATTATATTATCTTACACACAGAATGGGCGGTTCAAACGCTAGTGAGTCTTATCCAGATAAATAGAACCTTTCAGCTGTATATGTAAGTTTGTTCCTTTTACCACCCCCTATTGGGTTGCGTTAGTTGCGGTTCATTTGCTAAAACTGTTAAGAAGGAGTATAAAAGCTAATGTTGCCGGTTTATCATCACATTCCATCTTCAGTTCTTCATCAGCCCCTTGGATCCACACAAGTAAGTTAGTCGTTTCTATTGTCTTATTGTGTCTATTGTATATGTACGTGATCTAGTTACAAGAATAACTGAATAATTTGGTATACGAATTTAAAACTTGATTTGTTCGAATTAAGTTTCAAATTGGTATACTAAATTTCAAGGACATACGAGTTTGATATTTATCATCTCAACTAGCGACCCGCCCCGCTTCGCTTCGGTTTATGTGAGTTTTATATAACACCCGCCCATAAACCAGAATATTTTATACACAAAAACCTTCCGTGAAAAATTATCGAACTAATGGTGAATATTACATTAAAATCCGTTGCGTAGTTTAAAAGATCTAAGCGTACAAACAGCGGACAGACGGCGGGAAGCAACCTTTTTATACTATGTAGAGATATTGCGTTATTTTTCAACTGCGTTTGACTCATTTCGTCCGATTCTTACCCACCGTCCGACTCCCGAGACCACCTGGGTATTTTAGCAGATCTTAACGAAGTCGACGGAGCTCCGCTTTCGCGGAGCTCCTACTTCTGGATTATTTTGTCCATATCGATTGACTGTTAGTCCAAAGCCCAGTAGTTTGAATTTCTGGAGGCTTTGTTGTAATATTTTTCATATGCCATTACAAATGTCGTTACCATGAAACAATATCAATCTCATACATTTCGTAATGAGGCACAGACTTTAAAATGTTTGCTTTTTTGTGAAATCTTTGTTAAATATAATTTATTACCAAAATTTAACGGAACCTACCTAAAAAAAGTCCATCACTACCGGTTGCCAATTGGGATAGACCAAAAAAAATAACTCAGGGTTTTTACATTTTTATTCGAAAGAATGGGTAATTTTAAGAGACCAATTGTATTAATTTTGTATAAATACAAAATAGTAAAACCCGATGGTTTGTTTTACTATCTTTATTTAGCAGACATTTTATGGATGACTGATTGTTTTAAATTTGGGTCGGCATTTTCTAATAAATTAAATGTCTAATAATAAAAAGTGATTGTAATAGTGTAGTAAAACATACTATTTCAAGCGGTTTTCGCCTAACCCGTAAGATACACCTATAGGAGGCCTTCATGCCGATAACGAAAGTCAAACAAAGGTTCAATAATTATACTTTTGTCAAAATATCCGAAATAGGTAGATATTTCAAAAATTTTATAATGCAGAACAGCTCTATAACATATCCCAATTGCCGCCACGAAAATTTCAACCCGTATTTTATTATTCAATTCAATTAAATATTATATTTATTTCAGACTCTTTCATAAGTGTTAGTAATTCAACACATAAAAGCAAAACATCTCAAGGGTTCCAATTACTTTCACAATTTAATTAAAATCAGTATAGCGATTTACTTTTGCATTTAAAACACAAGCTGTTGCCCGCGCCGTCACTCGCGTAGAACTCGTTTATCGCGAGTGAAAAGTACTCTATGTCCTTGCTCAGAGCGTAAGCTATCTCTTTAACAAATTTTAACGAAATCAGTTTAGTGTTTTTGTCGTGAAAGCGTAACAGATAGACAGACAGTACTTTCGTATTGATAATGTTAGTATAGTATAGATGGATTGTAGGTAAGTACCTCAAGACATGCATTTATCTGAAACGAAATTGATTTATTTGTTAAACATAGGTTCATAAAAGATGTTACAGTAAATACATAAAGATTCATGCATGTTTTGCCTGATGGGGCGTACAAATATTGCACACAAGTTACGGTGTTAGTTAATAATTAAAGCAAATACAAATCAAATAACGATCATAATACCTACACTAAATCGAATTATCACATATAAACTCATTAATTGTATAATAACATTTTTCAGTTAAGAATAATTTTAATGTCCTTTTAAATTGATTTAGTTGCAATTCTCTAATATTATTTGGAATTTTATTAAATGTTCTTGGCGCCATTCCTAGTGTGCTTTTTTTTTCATAAGTGCGGTCTTACTATTTCTATTCAATAGTTTAAATTGGTGTTGGGAGCGAGTTGGGAACCTCCTATCTTGGGATGGCTTGATAATAAGTCAGGATTTGATTTTACAAATATACCTAATTCTTAAATGTACATTGAGGGAACTGTCAAGATCTTGAGGATTTTAAAAAAGCGTACACCACTATATATATTAAATAAGCATATTGTCTGCTACCCCTAGCATAAGTCTAGGTCTTGTTCTTTGTTCAGGTCTAAAACGTAACCTATTATTTAAGCCTGAGTTTTCAGCAACTAATATTTCAGGGTTATATGAAATAAAATCTAGAACATAGTTCGGATATTAGGTCCATTTGGGTCAATTTGTGTAAGATTATGCAGTAACAAAAAAAATGGGAAATACCTACTATTTTGATGCAATAAAGTAGATTTCCCGGTCAATATAATGTCACTTTTTGTACAGCCTTGGCCAAAGGTGTTGATTGAGCCCACCACGTTTTCTTTTGTAACTTATATAATAAAGTTTTATTTTTCAATTTAAAAAATACACTAAGACGTAAAATATAAAAAAAATGTTTGAACATTTGGAAATCATTAGTAGATATCGTTTTGAAGTAACTATTTGCGTGTGAAAACTGAAACTAGAAAAAGTCGGGTTTTATAATATAATGATTACTTAATTGTATTTTTTTCAACGGAAATTCCCTTAACGTCAGTACATCTTTCTATAATAAAAGATATAAATGCACCTTTTAAAGTTTGACTTTTATATGATAAACACATGGGTGCTCAACACCTCTGGCCAAGGCTGTACGTAATAATTTTTTTCGTTTTCTAAGTAAGCACCGTTCCTAATATTTCCTGACTTTTCAACAATGACAAAGACTTCTAAATTTGATCAATGGTTAACAAAAACTTTGGTTCATATTTTTAACTAACAGAATCATTACTCACAGATTTAGAAAAAAAACAAAGTTTACTTTAGCTAATGAGCAAAAAACGGGGACTTTTGTTCATGTAATAAAACGCGGAACTTTTTTAAAATCAATCACATACATATACATTCCGGCACTTCGATTATCGTTTTGATTTAGGAAGTGTTGTTATATTTTTAAACTTCTTAACAGACAGTAAATCCGCTTCCGAAATGACGTCAATTCAATCTAGTTATACAATGCTGTTTAGCTTTTATTAATAACAAAATGTCCAGTGCGGAGCGCGCAATGAAAGTGAAATTAAGAGTCATGGTACCGCTTGCTAGGTTGTTGACTTTTTCTTTCAATGCGGAAGTTGAATATATCTGCGTGAAATGAAGGGCTATTCTCGTTAAGAGACCTGGTGAGCATTTTAAATATGAACATTGAAAACCAAAGTGGTATGAGCAATATAAAATTCACGCCATAAAGTTCGGTTCACTGGGAATATTTCAATTATAGAGTCGTGTAAATTGTATTTCAGGGCCTCTACTCTACTGGGTAAAACAATATTGCTTTTGACAAACAATATAAAATATGGTATTGTTATTTATTAACTCCGACGCAATGTCAAGTAAATACTACTATTTTTTTTAATTGCCTTCGTCTATCAAACAGGCAGACGGCTCACCTGATAAGAGGTTGTTACCGCCGCCCATGGACATATGCTGCGCCGGAGGAGCCACCAATGCGTTGCCGGTCTCGAACAAATTTAATGATACCCTTTTTAAAAAGCCCCATATTATTGTAGCGCATTGGGAAAGTCTCTCAGCAAGGAGTACATTCCAAATTGGGATACACCCATTTTTATCAATGTATGAAAATTTCAAAACCATTTCGAGGAAGGCTTCTCGAATAGATATATTTAATTAGATTGAAAAAATATGTTACAGTGAATTAATTATATTAAAATTAAGAAATCACCTTTAGTTGACCCCTGAATGCCGGTCCGAATTGCGCTATATCAAGCTCTTTTGTGGTTTTACATAAAACATATAAAACCTCTCCAATATTTTATTTTATAAGTACAATTTAGATATCTAGTTGGCACCTACGTTTGAAGTCAGCTATTGTCATGTCAAATTTATTTGTTTATAAATTGACTGTAATTATTATGATGAAATTAAAATATGAATGAGACTATTTCTCTTTTGAGTTATGTGTGATGAATGTTAAAAATTCGTGTGGTTAGGTTTTTCAAGAGGTTAAAAACGACGGCATCAACATTTATTTTAGAAACCCATGATTGGAAGTATGGAATCCGCCTTTTCAACAAATCTAATGTGATTGTGTTAAGTAAATCTAGTCTAGAAACAAGGGTCATATAGGTAGTGTTGTATTAATTGAGGTCTAGGTAATAATAATAAGCAATGTTTGAATGCTTATATACTGTTAAAACAATAATAAATTATATCGTATTGCGATTGTTTGTTTACATTGTTTGAATGACGTTCGTCTATTATGACTTTGAAAACAGATCACAGATAATCAAAAATCGTCTTTCTAAATCTTAGACGAAGTTTACCCATTTTTTTATAAATATCTACGTCATCTTGTCGTTACAAGTAGGTAAGATTACTTTTATTTAATAAATTAATTTAAATATTAATAATACATTTAATCATGAAATGCTTGAAATCAGTTTCTTATAAAAGGCTATTCTTTCGAATAAAAATGTAAAATCAAGCAGTTATTTTTTTTGGTGAATCCCTATTCCTATAGTACGCTCCAGAATCGTTCTAAGGAGTGTCAAAAAGTAGAATAGAGGTCTTGGTGTTTTGGAAGTTTATATTGCGAATATCATATACTTATTGTTTGTACTTACAAAACAAACAGCCTAAAGGGGACGGAAGTAGCCGGGCCAAGTTAAACAAACTTAAATTACTTCGAGTTCATTTGCTCCAAATTCCTTTACAATCCTGTTTCAATCAGAATTTCGTCGCCCAATATTGAAACGCGCTTTAATTATCGTCTTTGTGGAATTATCTCCGTAGAATTAATGGTGGTAATTATTTGACGGGGAACCGTTATAGAATAGCCCCTTAAGTATCATCCGGCCAGTAGCCAAGTGCCCGCCCGAGGTACTGAAGGCAAGCAAGTCGACTTTGATACGAAAGTATTGTGTGGATAAGTTGTGTTAAGATTTGCATTAACTTACTCTCCTGCCTCTATTGAATTCGGTTAAACAATATCGCTTTTGACATGTCATTTTTATTGTATTGGTTTCAACTCCGCCATTACTGTCAAGTAGGTGTATAAAGACCTATCGTAACGTTGAAAATAAGATAAAATGTCAAAAGCAATACGGTTATAACGAATACAGCCCCAGTGCGATAACTTTTTTAAAGTTCTCTCTGGTATCTATTATTTGCTCTAAAATCAATGGCTATAGTTACACTTTCTCTAAACTAATATGCTGTAATTATTCACTTGCTATTTTGCTATTAAAATACTAAAAAGTTATTTTCTACAATATTCGCTTAGTATCTATATTTAAACAAATGAATTACAGTTTCCTTTGGTCACGCTGTGGTCACGCTATAACCCGGAAATGGCTCGACCGATTTGAATATACATTTTTTCGTTGTGTTCGTAATTATCAGGACAAGGGTTGCAGAAAAAAAACACCAAGGCGACGCCGGGGTTGAACAGCTAGTAAATTTTAAATTTTCTTAATTTATATACTGTCGCCGCAGATCATTAGCCATAAATTTATATACTATAACTACCTACCTACGTTTAATAACTTGAAGTGGAGTGTCGACTTGCGAAAGGTCGCTGGCAGATGCTGCAGGCCGGAGACAGGGTAAAAATGGCGCGTATTCGGGGAGGTCTATGTCCAGCAGTGGACTGATACAGGCCGATGATGACTATAACTTTAGTGCCCATATTTAGTACTAGGTAATAAAAAAAACCGCAAATTTTAAATTTTCGTCATAGTCTTTATTCTTTTTGATGCATGTCATTAATTGATTAGTAGTAATGTTTCAAAATCAAATTTGCGAGAATTGCTTACTATCATTCTGAACCCCAGGGGTCATTACAAAACTTTTTGCTCATTCGATTAAGACCCGGATACCTAACCATTTTTTTTAATCATTTTACCTGGAAGACTAAGTCAAGTTTGCGTTCAAAATTTGAGGATAAGAACCTGTAATACAATATTTTCGAGGTTATTTTGATATTTTTATCTGAGTCTTGGGTGTTTTCAATGTATTTTAGATGTTTTTCTCTATATAAATATATGTATAATTGTATAGTACCCATACTACAAGCATAGGCCTAGAGTTTCCCCCGATACTTAAATGTATTATTATTTATTTATATTGTTGGGGCAGTGTTTAAATGAGCATTTACACAAATAATTGTATTTTTGCATCTGTTACTAAATTTTAGGGTTCCCGAATGGAGCCTAACTGGACCCTATTAATATGCCTACGCGATCGCTCCGTCCGTCTGTCCACCCGTCCTAACTGTAAAGCGCTGTATCATTTGAACCGTAAAAGATAGCGCGTTGATTTTTTTCAGAATGTTTGTTGTTACGGTGGATTTACTAACTTATTTTTTCGAAAGGGAAATAATGGGCGTCCCTATACAAGAAATGTTTTTACTCAACGTATTTTTTTGTTGTATCGTAAAAACGGTAAAACATACAAGTGGCAAATTTGGTACGATTACATTACAAAATCCTGAAGAAAAACAACAAATACATAAAAAAATATCAATGTGTGAGTTAGGCTCGCGCCGATTAGATTCGAAATTGTATTTAAATTAGAATATGATACTGTGCGGCGGTACGGAACTCGTGGTGCACGAGTCCGACTCATACTTGACCGGTTTTTATTTACAAAACATGTTTTTTTGTTAGTTACGTTGTAATAGTAGGAAAATATGCGGTGACGTAGGTATAAATCGTTTCCATTTAGACGTTTAAACGCGGTACCTAATCCAGTACGGTATGCGTCAGAACATTTTTCTAGTAGCTTTATTATGCAACATAGATTCCATGTTTATCTACGTGGAATCTATTTTTAAACCTTAATAATGGCTAATTTGCTTAACAAACACATTTTTTGTCGATTTTTCATCCAAGTCAGATAAATAGGATGGAAAAAGTATAGATACTCCGCTATTTAAACTTTCGCGTATACGTAACTAATAAGTATTTTGGGTATTTTCATCAACCCTCGTATGAGGGAGGTAAAACAGATACCAAGCTCTACAAAAAATAAACAATTTAAAATTTAATTATTTAAGCCTGGATCCGGCTAAGCATACTGGTAAATTACATGCTTAGAATAAAAAGAGTTTCTTCACAAGTATATTATTGACGGAAAAGTATTTTTACTGACTCATCTTGCTTAATAAAACACAGATTCATCTAATCATTTCAATTGAATCCAATCGTGGAAAAGCAACAAAAACGTTTAGTTATTACGACGGTAATATATACACAAACATATAATTATACACAGACAAGTTCTAACGGAACTTTATTCAAGAATATGAATGATGGATGAGTAATGATTTTATTGTGCAATAGTTTAAAATATAATAAGTAACTATCATAAATAAATACTTATTAAATTTTCGTAAGTTGTATTCATTCCAAAATTAACAAATCCGAATCACAAAAAAACTATCTTATCCACACAATTCCAACCCAAAAGCACTTTCTGCCAAATCCATATCGCAAAAGAACTTACCTAATTTTCTTTCCACATAAAAAAGTCTTATCCACACGATTCCAACCCACAAAAGCACTGCTTACCTAGAAAATTTCGGCTTTCGTCTCTACTTTTGTGCAGTCAGAGCCTTACTACACGTTGTCACTTGCAATTTCTAGACAGTGAAAGGCATAACGCCGTATCAGTTGCATATTTTTGTTCCTTTGCCCTGGAATATAACAGGTTCTAAGACTGAATAAAACTGCCTGTCCGGGACAACGGCCCCCTACGTTAACTTACTTAGTCCCCCCCTCCCATCTTCTTAAGTTTCAAACCAGTCTTAAGTCGATATATACCTTTGCGCACGTGTGCTTACCTGAGATGTGTTAAGAGCCGTGCTGTGATAACGTATAGTGATTGTGCTCATGTGAATAAAGTTTAATAAAATTTGCGCCTATGTGTGTCAAAGTAAGTTTTTGTAATACCTAGTTCATTTTTAGATAAAAAATATACTGGATATTTCTGGAGATGATAGATAATGGTATTCGATAGTGTTAACATTATTATTAATTTAATTTGAGTAAAATTAAACATAGTATGCTGCCCTCCAAATCCATATAAACAGTATATAAAATTCAATAATCAAAGGAAACTTAGTTTTCTTTTGTTAGTAATAAGATTGATATTGCTATAGTAGTTTCATCTGAGATACGGACCATTGGCTTAGGAGAGCAGTATAGATTTCGTTTAGAGAAATAAAAGTAGGATTAGAAGGAAAAGGTTAACATAACTGGTTTAGTTTATTAATAGATAGTTGAAAAGCACACCCGTAATAAAATTAACCCGTTATCAATAATATTTTTGTTTAAATTTTAACCACTTTAAGAAATTCTATCACTTTTGTATTTTAGTAACTTATTTTTTTATTTTCCAATAAATGTACCCAAAAATTTGGATGCGTTTACGTTTTTTATCCTATAAAACGAGCATTATTTGCAATCGCGTTGTCTTAAACAGTTATAACAATTTCGATGAAATTTCGCAATTTAGGGATTTACGGGGGCGAAAAATCAATCTATCAAGTTGTCGTGTTCGGGAAAATTCGTTTTCAACCCGGTCGATGCTCGGGTTTGCAGGTACTAATAAATAAAACTTTGAGATTAAATACATTTTAAAAACTTATACACGAATAACATGAACCACCATTATTTTTCAAAATTAGATCTTAATTTATATTTAGCATTTGATATTTATATTTTATGTTTTATGAATTACGCGGGGAAAAAGACAAACAGACAGACGTAAAGTAATCTATCACTTAAGGCTTAAATATGTACAGTCACCATCAATAATACATTATTCGACGACGCGCTAACCTAGTTGGTAGTGACCCTGCCTACGAAGCTAGCGGTCCTGGGTTCAAATCCCGGTAAGGGCAGATATTTGTGTGATGAGCATGAGTATTTGTTTCTGAGTCTTGGATGTTTTCTATGTATTTAAGTATTTATTTCTCTATATAAGTATTTATATCGTTGCCTAGTACCCATAGTACAAGCCTAGAGCTTAGTTTGGGGCTAGGTCAATTTGTGTGAGATCGTCCCTTGATATTTATTTATTATTTATTATTATTTATCCAACATTGGGCGCAAAAATATCTGACACGCACCTTTAGTAATAAAGACGTGTCAGATATTTTTGCGCCCAGTGTTGGATAATATGTTATTGATGGTGACTGTACGACACACTCGTACAGTACTTACCTTACCATACTTAGTATCACTGCGATAAGTCATTCAACTTTGTTTTTTTACGCTTTTTTTGATGCGATTATGTTGGCCTGTTATTGGCACCTAATCCAGTATCATGCATCAGTACATTTTTCTAGTAGCTTGATTATGCGTATTTATCTAAGTAAAATCAATTTTGAAAGCTAAATAAAGGCAAATTCTCTTAACAAATACATTCTATACCGATTTTTCATCCAAATCAGATAATTTTGATGAAAAGTACACACCCACAGATACTCAGCCACATAAACTTTCGCGTTTGCAAAATCGGCCTCGACAATTCAATCGAGACCAATTTAGAATTATTCTTAATTGAAAAACCTACATCATAACAATCATATGTCATAATTCATAGCGACTAAAAGACATCGCATCAAAAGCTCGAATTTATCTTAATATTTTAATCCAACATGAACATAATTCACATCAGGCTATTTTTGAAAATGTTTTTTAGCATAAATAATCCTTATAGTAGTATTAGCATACAATTTATTATTATTATTAGTTATTAACCGAGAGAAAAATATTGCAACAACACGCTTTGGCTTTTTTTTGGCTAGTGCTCGGAATGCGTATGTCCCATAATAATATGTTTCATGGAACTACGAACTTTGTATTGAACATTGCGTTATATTTTAGTTCAATACAAAATACCCTTCGTAATGACGTCATTTTGTTAGTGACCGCGTTACTTAGCTGTGACGTAGAAAAAAACCGGCCAACTGCGAGTTGAACTCGCGTGGAGAGGGTTCCGTACATACGTATTTTATTTTAGTTTTTTTATCGATTATCCTGTAATCTACAACCAATGAACTATTTTTTTGTATTTTTTTTCAAAATTGTAGGCTCAGTAGTTTCGCAGATCAGGGGGAATTGTAAATTTTCGTCTTCTTTCATGAATAAAATCAAAACTATTTACTTTACAATAATAACAAAAATATATTTCAGATCTTCATAACGAGCCCTTTCATTTGATATATAACACAGTAAGGTTGGCATAACTTTTTTTTTAATTTCCTATTTTATCCCCCGATAATGACCCTTATTTTGTATGGATCCCTAAAACCATGTGGCGTTGAAGCTCTTTAGCTATTAGAAGAAATGTATTTATTTACTTTCTCCTAAAAAATGAAAACAAACCTACTTATAAAGTTATAAGCATGATTCTTATCAGAACACCTTTTGGAATAGTTCCTGTGTTGTCAAATTGAGAAAGCATGTTTTTTATTTATTAAATGAAATATCTTATCAAATATGTCATTGAAATACAATCTATTCTTTTGACTAATAAGTATTTTAAATTTTACCTAAACTTCTAATAAAAGCGTGAAGGATAAAAACTTAACCTATAAAATGGTTAAGCCTTGAATCACCGAAACTCATTTCATAGAATCTTTTACTTCGAATTTTCATTCCATCGACAGGCATTTACATGCGTAGGAGTTATAATTTTTTGGTAGTCACAGATCTAACCCATGCTTAAGATAACCTAAAAACAATAAGGTTTCAGCAGAACTTAGCTTTCGATGAAATGAAATTCGATGAAAGATACATTCGATCAAATGTGTCGGACATTTGATGAAAGATACATTCGATCAAATATATCGGACATTTGATCGAATGTATCTTTCATCGAATTTCATTTCATCGAAAGCTAAGTTCTACTGAAACCTTATTGTTTTTAGGTTATCTTAAGCATGGGTTAGATCTGTTTCAAGGGAATCCCCTATAAAATACGATATTGTATCATTATTTCCTGCATACTTATACTGAATATACACTTGGGAGCAAAGAAATCGAGCCACTTAGTACTGAATTTCCATAGAAAGTGGCTTGATTTCTTTCCTCCAAAGTATAGTTGGTTGGCCTCTTTTATGTTTTTTATGAGACGAAAATAACGCTGGAAGTAAAAATAAAATCATATGATAATGACTCATTTGAATAAGGTTATTTATAGTCCACCGCAAATCACCGGGAATCCAACAAAAAACTCCACGTTCCTTGTTCCTTAGGTTTATTAAAACTTAGTCACGCAATCCGACCAATCAGAAAAAACAACCTACAAGTATAATTAGTCTGTCTTGATTGGCTGTATCTTACATCCACGTGGTCTGAGTCATTGGTATTTATAACTGCCTGCTATGCTAAATTATGATTAAAATTTTTAACCTTTAGAATACCAAAACGTGGGTAGAACTGGTTGAAAAATTATAACATTTAAGTAGAAAGGAATTGACAATTTTTCAATGAATTTTGAGACCTTTTTATCAACACGCTATGAATAATTTATGCTCGTTATGTTATGCAGTCAGAATGACTCTGTTTTCTTATTATTTAAATAATGTTCTATACCCACATATTTTATTAAAGCCTAGATTCCTTAAGAGGCGTGTCGGATAAATAAGTAGGTATAGGAATTTAAATTGCTATATTGTACAAACTATTTCCATTGATGTGTTCTATGTAAGGGAAACTTCCAAACGCATAACAACTTGATATGATCGACTGCATAATATAATGATAAGAATAGCTGGAATCATTTATTTTTCAAAAACCTATAAGATGGCTTCTCATAGGTAAAAAAAGTATTGTAATACCTATCATGAAGTTTCTATTATATTTTAATCTATGAATTTAGCGTAGAGAGACAAAATAACAAGAAAATATTCATTCGCAGTAAGTAGCATTTTAGACTGGTTAAGTAGAGTCGTATTTTAAACCTTATAGTTTATTGGCATTCGCATGATTTTCCATTTCAAAAAACAATTTCATAAAGTTGATTGAGCCCCGCTTCCGCGGAGCTCCTATTTCTGTGTTGTTTGGGCCATTACAAAAGTAACATAAACCAAACCTAAGTATTGGAAATTGGAAAATACAAGATAAATCTTCTCGATCAAGATCTTTTGCAAAAATAAACGCGACTAGGAAATAATAACCTGCACAAAACTGCACTGCAGGGTCACAGTTTCCACTTACCATCCGGAGACCTGTGTGATCGTTTGCCTTCTCTATGACATAAAAAAAAGAATCAATTTAGTTATACATGTGGCTAAAAAGCAATTAAAAATTCAATCTTATGAGTAAATATTACGCTGAATGCCTTGACTGATATTATTTGTGATAAAAAGTTAGGGGGGTTTGTTATATACGTTCGACAAAATATGGATTCACTTGGTTGAACTGTACCCTAAAAATATTATCAGTTGTAACACTCTTATGACACTTCCAACGCAACGTTGACGAATACAAATCCAATGATACCCGGCTCTTTAAAAACCGTCAAGCCTACAAAAGGTCACAACGAAACCTGTAAATGTACATACCCCCGAGCAAAACATTATCCTTAATTTTGGCTAGTCGGGTAAAAAGGCGCAAAGCTACAATAAATTATGGTTGCGCGTTAACAGTGTGGTGACCGTTATTTGGCCGAGTAAAGATTTCAAGCTCGCGTCTCGACATTCACTTGCGTTTTATTCCGGGCCAGTTCAACTGGCCTGAAACTAAACTTACAAGAAATAATGTTAAGTTGACAAATTAAAGCCAAGAAATGGGTAATGAATTTAAGAGTCGGTATATATGTGGTAAATAATCGAGTGTTCCACTCTATACTCCGTTTATTTTGGTAGGAACTTAACCAATTGAAAAAAAACTACGTGATTTAGTTCTCAGCCAATAGCAGAAGACTTTTACGTCACAACTCGAAAAAACAGTTCTGATTGACTGTTCAGTTTTGGTATACATTTAATTCCAGTTCAAAGGACAAAGCGATAGCAGCTTTCCCTCCCTCAACACAAACTGAACTGCTTAGGTTTGTCATGGTAGCTCTCAGACTGATTATAATAAACGGTATATCAAACACGTATGCGTATCATAAGCTATTAAAAAATATAAGGGTGCTTCATGCTAGTATTCAAAGTAACTTTCAAATTATTGTTATTATAGATTACATAACAATGTTCGGAAAACTGACGGCCTGTCTGCTGCTCGCTGTTCTCCTGGTCAACCTGGACCACGTCAGCTGCAGTCCTGCAATTGGTAAGTAAATGTTTTTAAATAATAAAAATATTATACGTTGATGCTAGGCTAGGCTCCTGCCGTTTGCCGGGGTATTTTAGACGAATATATCATTTCTCAAATATTTTTTTTTCAAAAAGCTATGTCTTGTCTTATTGCTATCATAAGTGTAACCTGAATGAACTGATGTTAAAAGGTTAGGTATGCTGAATGTGTGAGAAAAAACAAATACTTTTAGGGAAGTGAAAATTTAGGAAATGATAAGCACGCCCAGAAATATTTCCCCCAAACAGCACGCTACGATTTAATTCAAACGGACGATATATGGATAAAGTGAACCTGAGCGTCTAAAAATATCACAATATAGAATTTAGAAACAAAGACTTACGAAACTACAGTACCAACATAGAGGTAAATAACATGCAATGCTCGAGATTAACTATAGAGCCACTTATAATTTAAGTACAATCAGACATCGACTTGTCTAACCGAGTCGATAATAAATACTTTATATCAACAGCATCACTACAGGCTGTTTACAGTTTGACATAAGTGCGGAATAGGAGAATTGCCGCGACGTTAGGGATAGAGTGGTGTGATCGGTTTGCGAGGAATTCTTGGTGGAGCACGAAAGCGTATCATACAATACAATACAATACAATACAAAACACTTTATTGAAACACCACATACACCAAATAACAGAAATACAGGAAAATTAAAAAAAAAAATCATAGTAGTTGAGGACAGTCTTTTTTTTTTAGTAGGAGTATTGTGTCGAGTGTCGTTCTTTGCTTAGCCAGGGATTTCAATCTTGAAGTGCCACAGTCTTAGTTCTTGAGATTCCATGATGTCCATTGTCCATGACCCCTCAGGGCCCACTTACCGTCAAGTTGCCTGTGTGTACTTTTGCCATCTGTGTCATAAAAAAACAGCTCCAGGGCTCCTCCATTTTTAGGGTCCCGTAGCCAAGTCAACCCTTGTAATTACCTATGTTATTTTTATTTAGGTTTTCGCTAGAGTTACGAGTCATAGTAGATATGGACTGGATCTTATGGACGCAAAATATTGCTAAGTAAAAGGAAAACTAAGACGGGTTTATTGTTTCTAGAGTTATAGGCGATAAAAATGTTCAAAATCAGCGCTGCAGGTGTTTAACACCTCAGCATTATGCTGAGCCAGTGTCCGATTCACTGCCGCGAAGACACACCCGCTACTTGTTTAATTGCTGTTCTCTGTTTTCACTATTTTTCTGAGTGTATTGTGTGTACCTAGTGAATAAATGTTTTTTTTTTCTTTAAGATACCTCCAGTATTTGATTTGCTAATACTTATGATTTTGGAGATAGTTTTTGTGTTTGTAGGTAGTAAAGATTATGGAACCTTACACTGAGCACGGTCCGACATGCTTTTGACTGGTTCTTTTACAAGATTGCGAAGCCCTTTTAAAACCATAGAAGATACCAATTTTAAATCGTACTAGAGGACGCCCGCGACTTCGTACGTGTAGAATTAGTTTCCCGCTACTCCCCCCATTTCTTCCCGTTGGGGGTCGATTTTCGCAAAATCCTTTCTTAGTGCTCACTGACATCATGTAAGGAACCCCAGCACCAAATTTCAAGTTCTAGGTACCTACAGTAGTTTCGGCTGTGCGTTGATATATAATTCAGTCAGGTTTGCCTTTTAAATATATATAGATTACGCCCAATCAAAGTTAAAAATCCGAGTTCCAATACTTAGTCCCTTTTAGCTTTTAAAGTGCAAAGACATGGTTTTCCCCTTAACGGTGTTAATTGCTTTTGAATGGAGTTCGGTTTTTCCTTATCATTGACCGGTTAAAAGATCTGTGTACAATCTGCTACAAAAATCTAGAAGCATCAAGCGTTCAAAGTTCCAAAAAAATATTGTTTACGCGATCTTAATCTTTTACCATGTGAAATAGTAGATTGTTAACCAAGGGATGAAAGTGATCAATTGCATCGCGAGATATTTAGGCTGCACGACCGCCAGCGAGTGTGCCTATAATACCCTTTTAAATAAAAAGGACGCATGCGCAATTTGATAGTCAAAGCAAATTCAACCCCCCGCCTTCAGGAAGTTCTATGAAACATACTCCCATTTTTCTAAGGAGGGCAGAGAGCAAGTACAATTGATTCTTTCACCCGAGTTAAACACTCTACTTTTCATTTCGATTGAGAGGAAAGTCAACAAAAATCTTGTATGTGACTGTCACGAACTTTGTCTTTAGCTACGAGTTATTTCGTAATAGCTATATAAAATGTCTTCTATGGTCTAGAAAAGAGTTAAAAATGGCTGATTGTTTGACAAATTCTTTATTCAAAATCACTTTCCGCCCTAGGGATGAAAATGCCATTTTCAGCGCGCTAATGAGATAATAATATGAACTCTTACTTTCCGAACAGGAGAATTGAAAAGGATTTAATTTTGTAACTTGAGATGCTTAGATAGTTTTGTAGCTGACTGTACACCAAGCATTTTTTTCTAGAAAAACTATTAACGCCGCCTTCTTTTACATTGAAGGACAAAAATAAAGTAGTCAAGTCGAACTCAGTAGCTGTACAATTTAGTACCTTGTCACAATAACGTATTAAAGTGGGATTAGTTTGAATTTAGTGTATCAGTAGAGAGTTGCGACAAAGTATTAAAATATTAAGCTACTTAAGTGTTCGACCGTACTTACCGAGACAATAATTATTGTTAGCATATTTTGGAAACTTTGCACGTTTCGATATTTCTGCTTTTACTCCTTAGGTTATAGATGTAGTGCATAATCATATGACATCGTAGGTATTTGGTCAGAAAAGTTCAATTAGTCTTGCTTTATCAAGATAATTAATGGATACCAATAAATTTATTATAAATGAGAAAGTTTGTGTGTTAGTTTGTTGCTCCTTCACGCTGCAACAACTGGACGGATTTGGATAAAATTTGGAATGGAGATAGCCTATACCCTGAATTAACGCGTAAGCTATTTTTCATCGAAATCTACGCGGACGAAGTCGCGAGCAGAACTGGGTACTAAAACTGATTGAAAAAGCAAGATAACCACGAACTTTTTCGACCAAAAACGATGTCATATTTTGATAATCAACTTTTTAACCCACATGATTTTTCCCGTAACGTAGGAGACAAGTGATCATGTTTTTTTAAAAATAGATACGTATTTTTAACAATATTTTTCTATACCGTAGGATTTCTTTAATAAACTCTTTCAAATCTAAATAAATAGCATTTTAAAAAATCGCACTCTCAGTTTTAGTAAGTTTAATTTGATGCGTAAGTTGATCGTATCGTAACGCAGGAGAAAAAAATCGTGTGGGTGAAAAAGTTGTTTTTCACCCATTTAATACATTTTTAGGGTTCCGTTACTGAAGGGAGCCCAACTGGACCCTATTAATACGCCTACGCAATCGGTCCGACCGTCCTAACTTTAAACAGCTGTATCTTTTGAACCGTAGTATATAACGTTTTTTTTTTTATTTGTTATTGCGGGGGATTTACATTTTTTCTTAAAAAATAATATTAAAAAGTAAAAGGAGTCCCCATACAAGAAACTTTTTTTTTCAACGTAGTTACTTATATATTACAAACACTAAAGAAAAACAAAAAATGCTAAAAATCGCTCGCTCGCGCTGATTCGATTCGAAATCGAATTCAAATCGGAATATAATAATACCTACTGTGCGGAACCCTCGGTGCGCGAGTCCGACTTGCATTTAACCGGTTCTTTTTAGTTATTCACTACATCTGTACCAAAAATGTGTATTTTTTATGTTATCATATGAATACTAAATGGATTCAAAAGGTTCAAAGTAGCCAAAAGTAATTTTAATAACAATTTCCACTTAAATGTCGTGTTAGCATACGACGTAACGTTACCTAGTTTATCTTTTTCTAATTAATTATGCATGGAAATTGAGGTCCATGCGGGGTATCCCGTAGTATGCAAAACGTAGCGCATTACAGCTGGATTTTCCGTAAAATTTTCCGTTTATTTTAGTACAAGTGATTCAAATTCAACTCTGGGTATATCTTTACCTAGTGTTGAATCACTTAGACAATGCACTTGAATATGTGTCTAAGCATTTACAAACAGATGGATACTCGTATCACAAATTTAATCGCATTCTATTTAAGAGTACCGCCACATAACAATATGATGATAGTAACCCTGCCTTCGAAGCTACCGCTCCCGGGTTCAAATCCCGGTAAGGGCAGATATTTGTGTGATGAGCGGTAGTATTTATTCTTGAGTCTTGGATGTTTTCTATGTATTCTATACCATCTATACTTCTATCTAGGCAAAGTTTATGTCGCTGTAGGGGGTAATCTCTGGATCTACTAAACCGATTTTGAACATTCTTTTACCAATAGAAAGCCACGTTATTTTTGAGTGTTATAGGCTATATTTATATTAACACAAAAAATATTTATTCCCCTACGAAGTGGGCACGAGAACAGCTAGTTCTCTATATAAGTAAATTTACCGTTGTCTAGTACCCATAGTAGAAGACTAGGGCTTAGTTTGGGACTAAGAAAATTTATATGACATTGTCCCCTGATATTAAATAATAAAAGTAAATAATTGAACATAAAATATGTGTCTAAGATTTAGTGGTGGTAGAACCTTGTGCAAGGTCCGTCCGAATCGCTACCACCATCGTATGATTTAACCTACCGCCAAGTAGCAGTGTTCATATTGTTGTGTTCCAGTGTGGGGTAAGAAACTGGTGAAATTACTAGATTAGTAGTAGTAGGCCGTCGCCATGCCATAAAAAAATGACTGAAGCAGCAGTGTTCGCACTGGTTTTTCTCGGTATGGGGATAGTGACCGGTAAAATTATTAGTCTAGAGGCATTCTATCTTAGTCTTTATAGTAGGAAATTAATTTGCAATCTTAGGATTATGATCTTGAGATTTACAGTTTTGCGATTGCATCTCCGTAAGTGTCAAATTCCAGTGACCACAAGGTGGACTGCGCGCTCGTTTGCTTTTTCGAAGCCGTAAATTTAAAAAAAGAAACAAGTTTTAATAAAAACCCGACAGCATTTTTTTGATATTGTCGTCGATTAATGTTTTTTTATTATTCATTTATTACTTATGCCAAAGATACACATTGAACAAACATTTGGAATAGTTTCGCCAAACTAGAAAGCAGTTTGTTGGCGAATACAAAAACACTAAAGCACGTAAAATCCGCCATTTTGTTTTTGTATATTGTATGTACCCTGTGACAAACGTGCCATCGAGACGAATCTAATGACGTATCATTTATCAAAATCGGTTGAGCCGTTGAGGAGTCACGAATGAACATAAGAACGGACACACAAACAGACAAACAGGTCAAACACATACATAACTCTTTTGGGCTTCACCACAATCGGGTAAAAAATAAGATTTTCCCGCAGTCTCATACTCTATTCTCACCGTACCTACTGATTTTGTTTCTAAGTCTTTCACTCTTCAAGCAATTCATCTTTGGAACGTGCCCCCGTTCCGTGTGAAACAAGCTCAGAATAAATTGTCTATCAAACTCCCGCTTTGCAAGCATGAGTTACATTAATTTTTAAAGTAAAGCATACATCATTTTTAGTCATTGTAGTTTTGGCTGTAGATGCGGATTAGCACTTTAAATCTTAATATTTCACAAACGAATCCCTTATTAAAAAAATTGTTTTAGTTTTTCAAACCTGCAATATTTTTGAAAGACCTACGACACCAAGTGACATGTAGGGGAGTTACCTTAAAAAAAATATTTCAAGATTTTATTTTATCACTTTGTCGGCGTGACTTATATGTATATTCATGCCAAATAACAGCTTTCTAGAACTAAGACTATCTGAGCTAAGCTGCGGACGGACGGACGGACGGACATGGCGAAACTATAAAAGTTTGACTACAGAACCCTAAAAAGTGCACGTTTTCAGTTCCAAGAAAATAGTTCATTGAAAAGAAAGAATTTTAAAAAAATTAACGGAGGCGCATGAACCGAGTTTATCATAATAACTGCAACATATTCAAAAAACGTGGAAATCGGACTTTAAGTAGGTGAGAGAGATACGTTACCACCTGGAGCTAAATTTGTATGGAAGTTACGCGATTTAAGTGTCACCTCACAATCTTAAACTTAAATCTGAATTTAAGACAGACGCTCCATACATTTTGATATTGCATAACTTAACGTTATCCATAATCTAGAGTCAAAATTCCTGCTGCAAGTCTCAAGAAAACAAATATGAATGTACAGTCGGTCTTCGTCGGTGTAAGTAGCTGCACATTTTGGTACCTTGTCGCTTTAACGCCTTTGACAGATAAGTGCAACATTTAGAACATAACGTTAAACTGACAAAACAATAAAGTGTGCTGCTACTTAACCCATAAACAGGCCCCACCATTTTAGTAATATAACTACAAATAAAATACATATTCAACTTAGTTGTGTATTCGGTAGTAATTTAAGGTAAACTAATTTTTTCATGTAAACGCAATCTAGAAACTTTACAATCATCAAGATACTAAGACTGATATTTCAACCAACCGTATGTGGTTGATAAGCCTTTGCATTAAAATTAAAATTCAACTACTAGTATACAATAAGGTAAATGGATATTAAATTGCCGTTAATTTTGCAATAGCGTGTGATGACGTGGCAAACGTTAAACACGTGAGAAGGTGCTATATCCTGAAATACATGTGAAGAAAATTATGAATCGTCTGTTTTCTTAGAATTAATAAATACTTTAATTACATAATAGTATATAATTGAGTTTAGGTATATTTCTTGCACGATGCGGTACTTGTGTGAAGGGTGATGGCACCAGTGTTGGATACTTCTAGTTGACTTGCACCAGTAATGGAAACTTCACTCTTAATTCAAATTTCATACGGTTCTAAATTGATTGTTGCAAAACAAATGAATATCTTCTGAAAAATAAGAATCAAATCCTTCCTCATTCATTCCTTGTCCATTACTGGTTCCGTCGCCCTAGTTGAGTGATTCAGTAGATATTACTGTTAATTAGATAAAAACCCAAGTTTTTTTTTGGCATGTAGTATGCGAATGAGAACACTAGATGGAATGCTTCTATGCTAGTAATTTCACCGGAACACAACAGTGTGAACACTGCTACTTGGCGGTAGGTTAAAGGATGAGATGGTGGAGAAGAAGTTTCTATCCTTCAATCCACCGCCAAGCAGCATAGTTCGCATTGTTGTGTTCCGGTGTGGGGATAAGATAACAGGTGAAATTATTAGCATACGATGGATGATACGATTATAGAGGCATTACGTCTGGGTTGGCAACGCATTTAAGATGTTAGTTACCGTTAGGTTGGCTGTGTGCCCGTTTGCGTTATCCATAAAAAAACAAGTTCAAATCGGTTCATCTGTTTAGGAGTTACGATACCCCAAACAGACACACGTTTAACTTATAACACCCCTCTGATTACGTTAGGGGTTAAATAATTACACGCGTCACTCCTCCTCAGCAATAATATTTTCCGAAATTGGGGTCAAATTATGTAACAAATGTATATTAAAGGTGCGACCCCACCGCTGCGTAAAATACGTTGATGTTGCGTAAACAAAAGACAGGGTCATAGTAACAACATGGCGCCGTTTTTGACGCACCGTAATATACGCACCGTTAAGCGGCGGTGCGGTCGCACCTTAAGTAGGTAGCTAGAGGCATAAGACCGTGTCAGATATTTTTGAGCGCAAAATTGCAAAATATTAGTATTGCTGGAGACTGTACATGCTTACACACACATGCATAAGCTAGCTCAAAGCTATTTGATTATACAAGATTCAATAGATTCCCACGATAGATGACTAAGTGTCGCGCTAAAGCCAAAAGAATACATCTTTTTTTAAATCTCTAAGTAAAGTATGTACCTTATTACTAACACGTAAAGGTAATTTTCCTTTAGCTGCTGAATAAGCTAGGTGACAACTTTTTTATGATGGTAATCGATCCGGTTTTGTAAGGATCAAATGCATTGTATGGGACAAATAAAATTTCAATCAGGCACTGCAAAAGTCAAAAAGTCAAAAAAAAAGTAGCTTGTAATAATTATGGTCGTGAAAGTTGCGTTATTAAGTACATAAAAACCGTAAAAAAAAGTCAAGGTTTCTCATTGTACCACTTTATTTAAATTAATAAAAAAACCACGATATTTTCGAAGCTAAATAAGGTCCATAAAAATATTTTTTAATTTTTATATGTTGTAAATTATCTCCGGTTTCTTCCATATTACGAGAGTTATAGTATATAGGTATTAAAGTTCAATATGAGTCATCACCCAAATTAGAGATGCGCTCTTTTTCTTAAGAGCAAAAAAAGTCTACCTACTAATAATTTCGAAGAGATACAGCAGGTATACAATAACCTCTGAGTCAGAACAAGGATACAAGTCTACTGTTAGCAAATACTAAAAATCACTGCCTGTATCTTTTATTCAACCAGAAGCCAAAATTAACGGTGGATACCGGATTCATAGCTAAACAATGACTCACATTTAGATGGTATTACTCATGTTTTTTTTTGTCTAACGTTCTGTATAGGGTAATCTCCGCAAAATGTTAAAAAATCCTACGTCATCATCAATATCACAATGTATAACCATTAACAACGACAGCTGGATAAACATACATACCTTCGAGCTTGTCTCCCAATGGGGTAGGCAGAGACTATGGAACGCCAGGTGCACCGGTTTAAACATAAGTAGAACTTTCGCTAGATAGGTATTAGTTATGTTAGTTAAATAACATGGTATTGTTCCAAAATCAAGTTAAATAACATGTATTGTGTCAAAGCCGACATTTAAAAAAAATGAGGATGATAATGTGATGAAATGTGTACACAATTTCACTAATAGACTAGTGATAAATACGGCAGATAGTGACAGTGATATTAACCTCAATGAGAGAATGGATAGTGAAATGGAAGGATTTGAGAATTTTACTGATTAAAACATATTTATTATTCTTTTTGCATATTTTATTATTCCTCAACCTAAAAACATAAATAATTATTTTTAGAAATTACATAGTTATTATATTCAAATGCTTCTATTTTCTTAACGTCTCCCGGCAAACTTCGTGTTTCGTCAGTCGTCAGATAAATATTCAATTAAGTTGCATACCTACCTAATTGTCAAACATAAGAACCTCCTCTTTTTTGGAATTCGGTTGAAGAAGTATTTTATTTTGTTTAATATTTGTAATATTTCGCTGGTGTACACCAGTAGTTTTACAGCTCTATATAGTTCACGCGGGAATCAAAACAAAACAACAACAAAGTACTTAGTTCTAAATTCAAATTCTAATAAACGACAAATGTAATAATTGACGGACATAGAAATAAGCATTCGTTTGTATTCGTAAAAACGATGATTGCCGATGTGCAAAATTTACTGCCGCGCACTATAGTTGTATTACAAGTTCGCGCAATGTATTTACCTAGATTGAAATTGTAAGCAGCTGTCTAACATCACTAGTTTCGAAATGTATTTGTGCAAAAAGTAGCTAGAAACCTACGTCTTACAAGTATTTCGTCAAGGTCGATTAAATTATGCGAAGTTTAAATAACAAAAAACTTGTTGGTTAATAACTGGACTAACTAGACTACTGACTTTAAATCATTGTAATGACGTCGTTTCAGGAAGTATTTTATAATTGGGTAGTGTTTGTTATTTTAGGGCCCTTCTCCAAAAGTATAAGTTCAAGGTTATAATTTTTGCGAATAATAAAAAACTGTTGGAGCAGCCGGAATTTTGAAGTCAGCAATTTGGTGAAGTAACTCTACACTTTGTTTTTCTTTGGAGGCAATCAAATCAGACGTATAAATAATTTCTCAGCTACCATCAAAAATATCTGACATGTCTCTCATTACAAAAAGTATTTCAGCGTGTTAAATATTGTGGTGACTGTTACTTTACAAGTAGATCAATGCTGTTACTTATTGCAATCCAAATAGATCGACTCGTTAAACCTCCTCTTCACTCTACCTTCATCACTATTACGTATACGTCATAAAACAAATATCCATAAATATCCATGTTAGCACACAGTTAATCTCTCATGTACCTATGTGTAATGTTAAGGTAGCGTGGTGCCTAATTTCCCCTTCTCTCACTTCCTTTCCCCTCTCTCTCTCATACACTTTTTTTTCTAACACCCCCCTCGTTATCTAGAAGAATAGACTACAGAGACCCTTGAAGCTGTAAATCATAATAGCAAAGTTCATGCACCCGAGACATTTGTAAAAACTGGTTGTGCGTCGCCGCAAGCGCAAGTAAAAACTCGTTAAGTCTATATTAAGATATGATTTAATACTCGTAGGCAGTGCAGAAAAAGGAACATTAAATGTCAATTTAATGTTTACAAGTGAGGCGTCTTAAAAAAATTCTTGAGTGATCGTTGTAATGCTCGTGGATATGAGTTTTGATCTTGAGATTGTCATTGTAAGATTGCAATATTGGGATTTAAAATGTCTAAGGCCTTCATCCACTTACGATCAGGTGACATGTATGCTCGTTTGCCTTTCCATTTTAAAACCTATGTTTTCCATGAGAAAACTACTTAATTTAATACATAGGTAAAGCAAGCAGTAACCAACTAGTATTTTAAAAAGCAACATTTTCCTCGTATTTCTGATTCCCTTTTACTCCAGACATTATATACCTACCGTAGACAAAATATTAGCAAATAATCCAATCTAAGAGAGTAACTACCTCACATAAATGCTAGGGCAAACTTATTAGGGTATTCAGCCAATAAAGTACTGAGGAGTTGGGTTTTCTCAATACTGTGCCTCAATGGAGTGGAAATGAGATATTTTAGTTCGCTCTTTAATTTTCTCGTGTAGGTTTATACGGTTTTTGAACTTGGAACAATTGTCTTAAGTAGGGTTAGACGTAAGACACTGAGAGCAGAATATATGAGTAGAAAGTCAACATTTGGGGTTATTTAGAACTAAGTAAATGTTGTTTGTGTGGCCAGTTTACTAAGGAAGCGTATTTACTGGTGGCTTTTGAAAGTATGTGCATCACAAGTTACGAATTGTACTTGGAATAGACCACTGGCAAAATTGGTTATACTTGCTGATAAGCAATTTTGCACATGAACCTGTCTAAACTAAGTTTTTAATATCTATAACCTATATTATGTGTAGGCCATATACAGATTTCAGAGATATCATTGTGGGAACTCTGTTTATCCAAGAAATAATTTAATGTTTTCACACTATGCGCTATAATAAAAATCATAATATTATAACACAACAACGAAGACGATTAAAGGACTCAAAAGAGGCAGAGGATGGCGACCTCAACCTAAAACGACCTTGAAGATGCAAACCATCCAAAATGATATGCTGACCAGTCCTTAACACCTAAATCTGATAAAACCGTCATAAATTTTGGAAAGTATCATTAGAGCTGACCTCAAATTGGAAACAAGCCAGGAGATTTGACACTGTACACAGATAACAATGGTTTCAAACTTGAATATAAAACCTTCTGCTCTATTTTTTGAAGGTGAATTCGAGCTCTCTTTCAGATCTATTCCATGTTCTTTAACGTGTGTGTGTTACCTGCTATTCGTTATACTTACATCCTTCAAGTCACCAAAATACATAAAACGAAAACTCCTAAAGCCATCCCGATCTAAAAAACCGCTAAATCCAAAGCTACGATTTGCGGTCGCGACTTTTTGGATCGAGGATCCTTGGAGCCTCTTTTTAGGTTTGGCTTAGGCGGAAAGTGTTTGCGTTAAATAACAGTTTGCCGAATGGATTTCACAAAGGATTCTATGTAAACAAATGGAAAGCATTTGTAGAAGACTCGTGCAAACCGAGGCAATGACCCCAATCCGCGGATTTGACCGGTTTACTTTCGCCTTATGTTTTGTTACGCAATTTCACCTTAGCCGCTTACACTTGACCTCGTAAAGACAGCACGTGCGACAATCATCGGGGCTCAGCTTAAACTGGTAGTCGTAGGCCCTGACACGTTCGTGGCCAAACAATTAAGAAACGTTGTAAGGAAATTCTAAAAAAACAAGCTTAGACATTCATAATACTCGTCCCTGCTTGGATGAATCTTAGTTATTTTTTTGGAAAATTAATTTGTCTCTGAAAGCAACTAAAAGGTATTTTTACCTGTCAGACCAAGAAGGAGAGCTATGTTTTTCAGGTTTTCTTTTGGTATGTACTTACCTATTTACGTATTAATATATTTTCTTACTTACCTCCTGTAGTGCAAATTCTTACGGCTTCACGTGTATTAGAGTCCAGGGTATCGTTTAGTTGCTCTAAAGCCTCTCTGTCATGTCAGCCATCTGTGTCATAGGCTTTTTTTATCTACCTACATTTAATTCTGAATTTCTAATGCTGCAGAGGTCCTTGCAACCTATGTAAAACGAGGATTTTTTTCGACAGGCAACTAAGACTTTTCAAGATTAACACGATCTTCAGTTATGAAAAAAACGACGATAGATGATGATGATGATGAAGGATTTTTAATATTGTCTAGCCAACACGTGTCTTTTACAGTAAGTTTCAAGTTCTAGCATGAGTCCATAATAGAAAATAATCTTTAACCGAAAAAAAATTCTCGCGTGTGATATCCGTAGGTATATACATATATGCATACATATACACTCACGCTTTCACTCCCAGAGTGGTAGGCAGAGCCACAGAATTACCAACAAGTCTAAAAATTTGTTTTTAATTCTTTAACCATATTTTGCACAATCAGGTGAACATGTTTTTACCATTGTAGGTATATCAGTGACAGGTTGCAAGCCCATCGCCTAATAGTACCACAAGTCTTAGTGTAGCTTCTTACGACATCCACGGGAAGACATGCAGAGTGGTACTATTCTAATCCGGCAACCACACGGGACTAACAATTAACTTGTGATATCCATTGGCTTATTTATCTAATAAGTCATGATTGTTGTTGAAAACTAGACATTGGAAAATACATCTTGTGATACAAATAGTGAAAGCCTCAACCTCAGTACTAGATCTGGTTGTTTTAAAAAATAAGATTTTTTTAATTCGAATAATAAGGAAGAAGAAGAAGAAGAAAGAAGAAAATCATTTATTTTAAGGCTCATACCTACACAAAATAAAACTTAAAAATAACACCGAGATGAAAAAACAGCATGAATCTGCTTTGCCAAAATTATTCTTTTTGATAGACTTTTTATAATTATATTTACAGACTTATTGTGGCTGGCTTTTACAATTTTCGTTATTCAATTACACAAAATGGTTCAGTAAAACCAGACAACACAGTGACAATAAAGTGAGTTCGTAAATAAGTTGTATTTTGCATAAGATCCCTAAAAATCTTTGCTATAGAATTTCTAAATAGAAACTGAAGTGTCCTTTCCGGAGGGACGAAGTGATTTTGTTTAATATTTTGGACAAAAGAAGGGCAAAGAGGGGTCAGCGCTAGAGTACCTACAAGAATAGGTTTTGTGACACGCAAGTAATTTCACGAATATGCTATGAATTGATAAAAGCACTTAGGTACTCAAGCTCTCCGTGAAAACGTCTCGCCAATTTTTGAATAAAATGCACAGCAAAATTACGTAAGTGGTAAGAAGTCCAAACAGTTGTTTTAGATAGAATAGATCTAAAAATTCAAGTCTTTATGATTAGGATTGATTGTTATTTCTTTGTTCGAATTCATTTGTTTATTATTTGCACGTTTGGTGCCTCGGATCTCTAGCATGTGTTAATGTAAGTAATGTTCGTCTTGTGGTTTACAGCGTTTTTAACTTTTCTATACCAATATTGTAAAGAGGTAAAGTTTGTGACGTTGTAGGGGGTAATCTCTGGATCTACTGAACCGATTTTGAAAATTCTTTTACCAATAGAAAGCCACGTTATAGTAAGTATATATTAACCAATAAAAAAAATGTTTATTGTCCAACGAAGTGGGCACGGGAACAGCTAGTAAGTTTTTGTATAAGTAGGTTTTTTTTTACATCATAGTTATTATTGTGTTTGCTCTATTGACTCTAGTACTCGTATAGAGGGAAGATTTCTCATATAGGTTGTTCTATTAGTAAGCATAAATAGCTCTTTCGTTTTAAAACCGTTAATCCTTCATCAAAAATACTTAATTCACTTGTACATTTGACACTCATGCTAAATTTATAAGGCTGCTCTTAGAACTCAATATCTCAAAATGATTTCTGTTCAACCCAATCTTGAGAAATGGTGAAAATCTTTTAGTATTAGCTCAGTTTGTAGATCCACTTAGAAAACGCTGACGCTCGAGCTCGAAGTTCTAACAGAGACTCGAAGCGAGAGATTCCTTTATATTTTTATTGAGCATCTTGTTCAGTTTTTCTTCTTTAGTTACATTTAATTAATTTAGGGCCGAGTTCACCAACAATTAAACGGACGGTTAGCAGTTTAACAGTCTGTCAAATTGGTTGGTGAACTCGGCCCTTAATTGCATACCTTACCGTAATAAAACCTATTTTTTGCAATTGGTAACTCAGTATTGTAAACAAATTTAATGTTGGATTTATCTTATGAATATTTTGGTCACCGCTGACAAATAGACATTTTATCTAAAAAGAATTGGGAGAAAGCTGACAATAGGAAGAGGCACCCGGGACATGGCCGGACAAAACCAATTTATATACCACTAGAGGACGCCCGCGACTTCGTACGCGTAGAATTAGTTTCCCGCTACTCCCCCCATTTCTTCCCGTTGGGGGTCGATTTTCGGAAAATCCTTTCTTAGTGTTCACTTACATCATGAAAGGAACCCTTGTACCAAATTTCAAGTTTCTAGGTACTGTAGTTTCGGCTGTGCGTTGATATATAATTCAGTCAGGTTTGCCTTTTATATATAAGTATATAGATTATACTTATACATTGATTTAGGTAACCAGCTTTCATAAGGTACTTTTACCTTAGTTCTAGCCCATTCGTACTGAACCATAATTCTGGGGTTCCAGTGAAAAAGGGTATAAGTCTCCAGAAGATCAAGTGAAAAAGGGTTTAAGACTACTACCTATCCTCCGTTTACGTAGGTATACCTATATGTATATGGTTTTTGAAGTGATAACTTCTTATGGGAGGGTAAACCGCTAAGTTACGTAACGCGTTACTGTGCCAGTCTGTCTGGCTTCCCTTTCTCTCACGCATACGGCAGCGGTAGCCAGGCTCCTCCTCTCTCACTCTTACCCACAGTGCTAGCCGTATTTCGGACAGACGCTTCCCCCTCTCTCTACTCAGTGTATAGTGTGCGATTGACATATAAGTACCCCCTTACTAATAAACGTTGAGTACCTACCTAAAAGTGGTATAGCTATACAATGTTTTGTCCTTATCTATCAAATTCAGGTGTCACAATGATAGATAAGGACAAAACATTGTACCTATAGCTGTACCACTGTTAGGTACTCAATGTTTATTAGTAAGGGGGATACTGTTGACAGTGAGCATATAACTTAAAACTATCCGCGTTTTCACTTCTGTCGGGCGTCCCGAGACGCACACGTTTTTTTTTAGTACGAATTAAGTCGTTCTATACCCTTTTTCACGAGGTCCCTAGAATAACGCTTCAGCTCTATCACGGCCCCAAATTGTTTTGTATTAGGTGGTTGCGCCGTTTAAAAGATATCCTCCGATAGAAAGAGTCGCCATTACATCGGGGGATTTTATCTGTTTATTAGTTCTGGAGTCAGGATTTTATTAAAACAAACCTAACTTAACCTTTGTGTGGAAACTACTCACGGCGCAGTCAGTCAACCGACGAACGGCGGTCAAACCGTTCCGAGATAGGCGGAAGCCAAATGCCAGACACAGGTCGGGCTGCAGCGTCCTGTGAATATACTTCCGCCCCACTGCGATCCCCAACACGCTCGCCAAGCGTGGGGATTATGGCACCAACCCCCCCCTTATGGTGTACACCAAAAAACCACGGCCCCTAGTCCCCGGCGGCTCCGCTAGCCCGGCCCAAGGTAGCGGGTTCGGTAACGGCGGAGCAGGGGGTGCTAAGAATCTCCGGCAGAGATCTGGCTACCACCACCAAACGAATCTGGCCCTGGTGACACACAACTGCCGAACGCTCAGGACTGACGAGAAGATCCTAGAATTGGAAGAATGTTTGGACAAGTTACGGTGGGATATCTTAGGGTTATCTGAAGTCCGAAGACAGGGAGAGGACTCGATGATCCTGGAGTCCGGTAACCTGTTCTACTACCGGGAAGGTGACGCCCTGTCACAGGGTGGTGTCGGGTTTATCGTCCGTAAGTCGCTCGTCAACAACGTGGAGTCGATCGGGAGTGTGTCGACAAGGGTGGCGTACCTGATACTCAGAATTACCAAACGGTATTCGCTGAAGGTCATCCAGGTCTACGCCCCGACTTCGACGCATTCTGACGATGAGGTGGAGGCAATGTACGAGGACATCTCGAAAGCCATCCAGACCTCTAAAACGCACTACACGGTGGTGATGGGCGACTTCAACGCAAAGCTGGGCATGAGAGAAGGTAATGAGCTGAGAGTGGGACACTTTGGTGTTGGCAGGCGAAATCCCAGGGGCCAGCGGTTGGCTGAATTCTTGGAGAGGGAAGGACTCTTTATGATGAATTCCTTCTTCAGAAAGAAGCCACATCGCAAATGGACCTGGATTAGCCCGGACGGGTTGACAAAAAATGAGATAGACTTCATCTTGTCTACCAAACGCCACATATTCAATGATGTCTCTGTGATCAATAGGCTAAAGACTGGCAGTGATCACCGAATCGTAAGAGGCACATTGAATATCAACACAAGGCTTGAAAGGTCACGACTGATGAAGTCTACGCTCCGTCCAACCCCAGTCCAATGCCAAAACCCCGAAACCTTCCAGCTCGATCTCCAAAACCGCTTCGAATGCCTAGCAGAATGCGAGTCTACGGACGATCTGAACAACGGGTTTGTACAGGCTGTCCAAGCTGTTGGGTCGAAGTTCTTTAAGACCCGCAGCCAGAAAAGAACCCAAAAACTCTCAGACCACACTCTTAAGATCATGGACGAACGGAATGAAATGCGGCTGCAGTCTTCAGTGGACATGCAGAAGTACAGGGGGCTTAACAGACAAGTCTCTAAGTCATTACGGACAGACCTGCGCACCTTTAATACTTCGCGTATTAAAGATGCTATCGAGCGAAACAAGGGCTCTAAGGTGTTCGCTAGGGATTCGTCTGTTGGGCAGACCCAGTTGATGAAACTGAAGACCGAAAATGGCACCGTAATTTCGTCCAAGGCCGAGATTGTGAGTGAGGTTGAGAAGTTCTACGGACAGCTGTACAAATCAACTCGACCCGTTGAAAGTTTGGCTACAGATCCCAGAGCCAAACTCACCCGACATTACACCGAAGACATCCCGGACATCAGCCTGTACGAGATCAGAACGGCCCTGAAGCAACTGAAGAACAATAAGGCGCCAGGGGACGACGGAGTTACGGCTGAGCTTCTGAGAGCGGGTGGAATGCCGATACTTAAAGTCCTCCAGAAGCTCTTTAACTCTGTTATTCTCGAAGGCGGTGTTCCAGAGGCGTGGACCAGAAGTGTGGTGGTCTTGTTCTTTAAGAAAGGCGATAAAACCTTATTGAAGAACTACAGACCCATCTCACTTCTGAGCCACGTTTATAAGTTGTTTTCAAGGGTCATTACAAATCGACTCTCACGCAGGTTCGACGACTTCCAGCCTACTGAACAAGCCGGTTTCCGGAAAGGCTTTAGTACCATAGACCACATTCACACGCTGCGCCAGATTATACAGAAGACTGAAGAGTATAATCGGCCCTTATGCCTAGCGTTCGTGGACTATGAGAAGGCCTTCGATTCGGTCGAGACATGGGCGGTGCTCGAGTCACTACAGCGGTGCCACATCGACTATCGATATATCGAAGTGCTGAAGTGTTTGTACAAAAATGCCACTATGTCAGTCCGGCTCCAGAACCAGAGCTCGAAACCGATTCAGTTGCAGAAAGGTGTGAGACAGGGAGATGTCATATCTCCGAAACTGTTCACCGCTGCACTGGAAGATGTCTTCAAGCTTCTGGACTGGGAAGGACTTGGCATCAACATCAACGGCGAGTACATCACTCACCTTCGATTCGCGGACGACATCGTAGTCATGGCAGAATCTCTAGAAGACTTGAGTAAGATGCTTGGAGACCTCGATAGAGTTTCCCAACGGGTGGGCCTGAAAATGAACTTGGACAAGACGAAAGTCATGTCCAATGTTCGCGCTTTGCCAATACCGGTTCACGTGGGGAATTCTCAACTTGAAGTTGTTGATCAGTACGTATACCTGGGACAAATTGTCCAATTAGGTAAATCCAACTTCAAGAAAGAGGTCGATCGCCGAATCCAACTCGGATGGGCAGCGTTCAGAAAGCTGAAGCGGATCTTCTCGTCCAAAATACCGCAGAGCCTTAAGTCGAAAGTCTTCGACCAGTGTGTGTTGCCAGTGATGACGTATGGATCAGAGACTTGGCCGCTGAATGTGGGCCACGTAAATAAGCTCAGGGTCACTCAGCGTGCAATGGAAAGAGCTATGCTCGGAGTTTCTTTGCGCGATATGATCCGTAATACGGTAATACGCCAGAGAACCAAGGTCACCGACATAGCTCAGAGAGTTAGCATGCTGAAGTGGCAATGGGCAGGCCACATAGCTCGGAGAACTGATAACCGTTGGGGAAGAAAAGTTCTCGAGTGGCGGCCCCGCACCGGTGGACGGAGTGTTGGACGGCCTCCCACCCGGTGGTCTGACGACCTGGTTAGGATCGCGGGGAGCCGCTGGATGCAAGCGGCTCAAGACCGTGACTTGTGGCGCTCTTTGGGGGAGGCCTTTGTCCAGCAGTGGACGCCCCCGGGCTGATGATGATGATGAACTTAACCGAACCTTATTTATCAGTTCGATTTTTTTGTAAAAATACAGTCGGACTAAAAAATATTGTGTGATTTTTGGCGCTCCTACTACCACTGTTATCACACGCGAAAATCGGAAAACAGACTGCTATATAAAATCAACCACTTTTAAATGTTCAATATAAGAAGGCTCTCTTTCTTACTAATACCACTAGCTCATAAAAGGCAGGTACAACAATCCCTGTTTTACTCTTGTTATGTTAACAAAACCAGGTTTAGGGCCTGTTTCACAATCGACAAGTAAATTGATGTGCCAGTTAAAGTTAGATCTCTCTCCTTGTCTATATTCAAGTGTAAGAAAAGGAAAGGGCTAAATTTAAGTGTCAGATATGCTTTACTTGACGATTGTGAAACAGGCCCTTAGACTTGTGAAGATTTCTTCTGCGGAAAACAAATAATGCGCAGCTTCTCAGTCCACAAAGAAATCTTGTAGCTGGAACATGAATTCCTTGAATTCTGTCATTAGTACCTAATATCTATTCTGATATAAATAAGAGTACCATGTTACCATTGGATATTGTTTAACCTTGCCTAGCTACTAACGCCAATGTATTGTCAACTGCCAAGTACGACTCAAAGGCTCCCGCTACGCTCGTCGTCACACAACTTGCATCGCAATTTTATTTTAACTCGAGCGCGGGAAAATCCTCGTTCCTTACCTCTTTTGACATTGTAATTTTAAAAGAAGGCAGCTTTCATTTGTTTTCTTTATTTCCAGCCTCCATCTACGAATCCGACCCCGTGGAGATCTGCATCAGAGACTGCGCCCAGTGTTACAAGATGCTCGGCTCGGAGTTGTTCGACGGCGCCCGGTGCGCCAAAGCCTGCATCAGGCAAGGAGGCCGCTTCGCCATTCCCTTCGATTGCGAGAATTACGCCTCAATCGCACCTTTCCTTAACAAACTTTACTAAGCAGATCGAACGGCCAGCGCGACTTAATTTTTGTCTAATTAGCTCGAGCCCTTTTAATTACTTACTGTCGACTACAGAGAGATGTATCCACTTTTGGACCTTGTTACAATCCAATAAGGTGAAGAATGGGATACATCTAAGAGTCAGTTAATGAAGATTATGTAGTTCCTTAGTGTCGATTTTTGAAAGTTTGGAAAAGGAATGAGTTTATTGTCTCTAAAATGTCTTTGGGTCAGACGTTAAGGGCCAATTATGCTGGCTCTTGAATAGCTAGCAGAAATTGCTTTTCATGGCAGCTTATAGCGAAAACTTGGTGGAAATGCTCGCCAAGATAATAGATTTACGAGTTTCAAATGGTATGTTTCGAGCTACATTTAATACGTGAGTGCATCACATATGGAACAAAACAAAACTTGAACCTAATAAATAAAATTTGGAAGGTTTACTTTTGTGTTCCCCTATGTGACGCATTCACATAGCATAGCAGGAACCGGTTGAAGTTATCCTAACTCGTAAATGCATGATGTAGGATGCATCCTACGTAACAGAGAAATTAAAAAAATATATTACCTACCACACAAGTAATATATTATATCGATAAAAAATCATGCATTCGAGGGTAAACTTTTACTTAGAACTTTAGTTATTTTCGTAATTTAGGAGTCTATTGAGCCAGTAGATTAAGGCAAGTTGTGCTAGCCCCCCCTAATTTTGACGGGTGCATAATATAAACTTTTATTAGAGAAAGGAAACAATTAATTGAGGGAAACAAGACCCAATGGTTTAACCTATACTAAACTTTTAAATATTTTAATCTTATTTATGTTAACCTTTTTAACGCCTGATGGATATCCGTACCTCAATGAAGGATAAATCTGTCACAATCGACAGCGCAAAACAGACCAGCATATATTGCCATAAGGTTGATATTCGCGCCGATTTTCACTGTAAACGACATGATTATGTCATAATTTTAAGGTTAAAACCTTTCTGTGAGACTTATTTGTTAGAAATGTATGGCGATGTACTTAATTTTTTTAAATACTTTTCCGAGAAAAACGTACATAGAGCGTCTTTCATCTATATTAAAGACCATCTGTGTTTACGGCGTTTTTTGCTCCATGAACTTAAAAGTTAATTTTTATGCACTCGACGAAAAACAAAATGACCCTTCGAACGACAGCATGCCAAAGTATTAGCTATACTCATTAGTACTTAATATTTTAAGCCTACTATTTTATAATGTTTTTTTTACCTCTATTGCTTTACAGGGATATTGTAATAAAACAAATATATAATTATTACTGAGTTTTATTCCCAATGTTGTATACTAAAAATAATACATGGTTTAAATTTATTCTCCGCCAGGTTCAAAATCATGCTCACCTCTTACAGTCAGCATCAAAAGTAGCTAAGCAGAATAACATGCTCAAAATGATCTAGAGACGACGTATTCTCTTGACAATAGAGTCGAGTGCAGATCATTTTGACGTCTTCGGTTGCGTAGCTACTTCTGCTGCTGACTGTACATAAAATTAAAATCATGAACAAAAACTGACTAGGGACTTTCATGGTACAGTCAAAAACATACGGCCATCGCGCCAAATAGGTATAAACCTTATTATCAGTGTCATAGCGGCGTGTAGGGGTCTATATCAGAATCCATAATATCGTTTGTCCTAATCGTCATTTGTCCTAATTCATCGTTTGTCCTAAAACCCAATTCCGCCTGATGTTTAAAACTTTTTAGTGTTGTTATAACACAACTCTAACCTAATCTAACCGCAGGTATTTTTGGAAAGCTTAAAAAGTTGTCTGACTCAGCTGAAAACCAGTTTAGGGCAAACGATAAATTAGGACAAATGACGATTAAGACAAACGATACTATGGATCGCGAATGACACCCGGCGTGTAGATATTTTTGACGCCTTGGGAACGCACGAAAGTTTTACCAAATCATCATTTGGCAAACTACTTATATATCATTTTACAAACTTTCATTTCGCAAAGAGGTGTTCCAGCCGCATTATTTTATATTTTACTGTCGTAAAGTCTAACCTAACCTATTTTTTTTTAATAAGCCCTTGTAACCTATGGAATATGTAATGGTTTAAGCACAAATACATTTATGCGAAACTAAAGTTTGTAAAATTACACGTTTGTCAAAAGCACTTTTGGACAAATGAACGGACCCCTTTTATGACGGACTGATTTTAGCCTTCAAACATGACGCTATAGTGACAAAGCACTAAAGTGTGCAGCTACTTATAACGCCAACTGTACCATATCGAGTGTCGACAGGCCCCACAAGTCTATGGGCGTTATACCAGTTTGTTTTACCCCATCTGGCTTCGATATCTTAATCATATTGTTGACGTTATAGCAGCTCTTTCTGTCATAATAATATATGTATATGGTAACGTCAATAATATATTTTGATTACCTATGATACACTAACGAGATGGGGAAACAAAGTGAACTAAAGCAGTGGCAATTTACCGAAAAAATATTTAGAATTTGTATAAAATGAAATAGTGACACTAAATTAAGAAGTAAAGTGACACTTGACTTTATTGTGGATAAAAATAACCAACTTTTGTCACACCTTCCCGGAACAAGAATAAGCGCGGGTTTCGCGGCGGAATCAGCGGATTCCCTCAAAGGCGCAAATACAGACAACTTGGTCAAAGTTACGTATTTGAGCCATTTGGGGTCAAAACTTTAGGACCTTGGGACCTATTCAACGCTGCAAAGCTGCCAGCGTGGAAACAATGCCCACTGGTAGCGATTTGTTAGATTATTGTACTTGTAACGAGGTAAGTTTGTAACTAATATCGAAAAAATAAAGTTTGATCTGACTTAATTGGTTAGGCATACTTTTGTACATTCTGTGAGCACTTAGAAGATGCTTCGGGTGTGTATTTCTCTCTCACTCGCTCTTAATAAGAGGGTATGGGACCGAGTGAGAGACAAGTACAAACCCGAAGCATCTTCTAAGTGCTATCGCACTGTATGAATTCTTTTTTGCGTAGTGTCACCGTTTTTTGCATTTAATGAGGGATATACCAATGTCCAATTGACAAAAATAGATCCCTGATCGTGGAACTGTTGCTGTTACCAAGAATCGTCAGAAATTCGGAAGCCGTTCCGTGGAGTCGGTCAGGATAGTTCATGTTTATTTGGCAACAAAACCCAAATAAGATTGGAAATGTTCGTATGTAATCAAGTGTTTGAGGCCCGGGATCCCACATTGTACTAGTCCATCTAACTTCGATACCATCATGATAATTGACGACGTTACATAAACAAAAAAAAAGAGCTGTTATAACGTCAATAGTGCGATAACGATATCGTTACAAGGTGCACTAAAGCAATAGTTAATAAAAAAAATAACCTTCTGCTAAGTTGCTGGAGCATTTCAATACCACTTTAACCTACAATAAGATCTAGAATATATTCCACTAATTATTTCAATGGATAAAATAAAGGATATCACTTAATTTATAAATGTCTATACTTATTTTTACTTATCAATAGAGACTTAGTCGAATTAATTAATTTTGATGCCGACGTATTCGAAATTGAATCTTATACTGTAACATCAATAGGTATCAATATCAATTACACTAAGGGCTGATTTTTCAATCCCCAGACAAAACTATCCGTCAGTTAATTTTTTTACTATCCTTTTCTGAAGTCATATGAAAGAAAAGGACAGCTAAAATTTACCTTCCGCATAGCTTTATCTGGGAATTGAAAAATCAGCCCTAAGAAAAAAGAAAAGTCACTGGCGCATTTACATAAAGTCGGTAACGAAATCCGTTAATCGCGTTCGTTTTTAAAGAATTAGTTATGTTTATGTACAGTCAGCTGCAGAGAAAAGTAACCCCCCCTGCGTACAAGTTTCCTAGCAAAGGGGGTTACATTTCTCTGCAGCTGACTGTACTATGAAAAAACCGTTCACTCTAGCGGGTGACCAAAATCGGACTGCAATCGAATACATTCAAACCAAATAATGTAAACGCGCCATAAGAGCATAATTTAAGCTTTCTATTAAAAAAAAACTGTCTAACAGTAAATATAAAGGCGTTTTCACTAAAACGTGTACCCCAATTAATAACTGAAATTAAGGGAAAGTTCCTCAGTTCAGTCCTTAATTGTGGGGTAAGTACACATTTTAGTGAAAACGCCCATAATATTGAAAAATTCCATCATAATAATTGCAAAAGATTCATAACATAACATCAGGAATACAGGATCATCTTAGCTATTTAAACGCCATTTTGTTTTATACTCTATTTTACGTAACCATGAAGTCGGCTTTTGCAGCGGCACTCGGAATGCACGCATACGTTGAAACACACTTCGTATGAAAATTGTAGATACTCCTACAAAAGCACATGCATGAAATGATGTCAGGGCCCGTATTACGATCGCGTCTATCGCGGCGGATAAAGCATCTGTCACTCTCGCACTTATACTGGTCAGAAAGTGACAGACGTCTCCCCCAAATCGACAAACAACCACAATAGGCCCGCAGTAACACGCTTAGAACAAATGATCCCGTGACGTGACGTGATGTTGCGTGCGTAGCATGCGCCACATTGGAATTCAAACTTTAAATTTGACCGCCACTTATATTACACTCACTTAAAATATTCAAAACACGGATAAATTTGTTCACTTCGGGTTACAATTTAAAATCAATAAAAACGGCAAAAATGTAAACAACACCGTCGGACCAATTTACCAATCCATAATCACGTACTTTTGGACATCGTCAAACAGTAATTTGTTTACATATTCTGCCCTTTGTGTTGACGCCGACTATAAGTGTGCCATCAGACCAACCGATCGATGAATCGATCGACGTCGATCAATCTTCCATCGATAGATCTACCTTGCAATCGAATAAATGAGCAATTGTTCGACGACGTTCGACGCACCGATCGACTGGAGTAATAATACAACTCGTTTGAGTCAAGTTTCAAATTTAAAAAATCCGCAGTATGAATATAAGTGTCGGGCATTAATAATTAGTAATTCTTATCAATTGACTGGGACCTCAAGCGGCGGCGCGTCGTCTGACATCGGGACAGGTGGAACTTGCTCATCCAAGGCGGGTTCAGCTGGAAAGCAAATTGGAATGAACAATGACAACATAATCATATTCATGAAAACAAACGTGGTGTACAGGGTGATCAATACTAATTGGTCAGTATGGGAACAATTAAAAATCAAAAAAACCACAAGAACAAGAAAGCACAAGACCGGTCTGAGTGGAGAGCCTTGGGGGAGGCCTATGTCCAGATGGTCCAGCAGTGGACGTCTTTCGGCTGACATGATGATGATGATGATGAGTATGGGAACGTTTGAAACTTAAAGTGTGTACGGACTGAAGGCAGCCTCGGTAGAACAATTGAAAGCACAGGCGGAGACTGAGGCAGTGAATCATAAACATTACCATAGAGATAGAGAGATTATAAAAATCACTGTCGTCAACTTCATATAATTTTGATTGAAGGACACCAGATAAGTTTCTTTGATCAATTAAATAGCTTTGTATATCAAAATCGCAAAGTAACATCAATCAGCTGTTTAAATCGATCGGCACCGCCTCTGCTATGTACACACCATAATTTTCAAAAGACGCATTTACCCCTCAATCGACTAAGTTTTTTCTGCCCTTATAATTTAACCGGCAGTTTTACCCCCACGCCGATACGCAACCGTGCGAATACAATCAGTAGCGGTCGGATCGAGTCCTACACAGGGACAACCCGCTTACCGTAACCCGGGGTTATTAAAGGGTTTTTATAGCGCTGATTTTTATAAATCCTCACATTTCGGTAAGCGCTTAATCGGGTAACACATTAACCGGATAATCCATTCGATATTCGTACCAAAACCTCCCAGAGTGGGTTACCGCTTAAAATACTGACTGAATACCTTCAAGCTATTTTAGTTCTTAGACTAACTATGTACGACATAATTATTCAACCGCTTAAACTCAGGCGGCGCGTCACAGTGGCAACAGACGCGCGCGGGAAGGGAGGGAAGGGGTTACCTTAACCCGAACGGTAAGTGCTTAACTAAACAAATATCAAATCCAACAAAATTCGGTAAGCGGTTACCAAACGGTTACAGTTAGGGTACCCCGGCTTATTAGGGCTACCTAATCTTTGGGTAAGCCGTTCACGAGGTTACCGAAACGATTGGCTTATCTTATGAACGGGTAAGCCGTTCGAACGGCTTAAGCAAAGGAACGAGTTTTCCGGTCCCTGGTCCTACACGAGGTTCTATCATGAAATATGGTGATTCATACCTGGTGCATCGAGAGACGGGGTCTCGAGAGCCGTGGTCGAAGTGTCCATGGGCGCGACGTCAGGCGTCGATGACGATTGTGCAACAGGAGACGGAGGGAGCTGAAACATAATAAAAAGATTACAGAATTTAGTCATCAAAAGTTCTTTTAAATTAAATTGCATTTGAAAACAATGATAAGGACTGTATTAAACGTGTCTTATATCTTATCGTATCATACAGATAGGCCCTTTCGAATACACTTGGACTCCTTTGGGATCTTTTGTGCAATTACCCTCTTACACACTCAGCTATTTGAATATGGTGGTTTCCTTCTCGATCGTTTTCTTTCACCGTAAGCGGCGGAACGTTAGAAAAACTCACTGGGAAATGATTAGGTTCGAACTCGGGACCCTACGATCACGAGTCGACACCCTAAGCCACTCTTGGGGCTAACTTTGGTACTTTACACAGCGTGTGGCCCAATTCAGAGGCTATCATGGTTACTTTACACAGCATGTGGCTCAATTCAGGGCTAATTTAGCTAATGGCTCACCTCTGGGGCTATCCTGGGCACTTTGCCCACCTTGTGGCGTACGCTGAAAGGCGCACAGCGCTCGTAGTACTGCAGGACGAAGTCGGGGAACGCCTCACCCAATGCGTGTCCTGGTACTACGTCCACTTCGGTGCAACCCTCCCTGGAATCAAGTAACAACTGAATATTAACAAACCACAGTCGCGCTAGCGCTAGCACTCGCGCACAGTCAGCTCGACAACTGGAAGTCGTGCCACTGACGCCACGACCGGCCACAGCCGACACAAGTTCGAGATAAAAAGAGAGGTAGTTTCGTATCAATTAAGTTGTAATTTGCATAGCATAGCAAACATGTTTGGCGTGTGAGTGACTCATTTTGTATTTGACGTAAGTCAGGTCCAATGTTGGTAGCAGATTTTCTCTACACAGTGAATGCTACAGGCTACAGCGTAGCACTCGTAGCATTGCTGGCAGTGAATGTGTTAATAGAGTAGGTGATGGGGAAGATGTTTTCAGCCAGAATGCGAGTTTATAGTTCAGCTGCGCCTTTGCCATTATATTGCGTGTATAATCGACTTATTCTTACTTGGTTTGAAGTACCTAAATAACTAACCCAATGGTCTCTAACCATAAAAGAAAAAGTGCAAAACCTTTTTGAGCTTGACCTGTATAGTAGCTTTTACTCGTTGATGATATAACTTTTAATATTTTAGTTATAAATAAGTTATTTACCATTTTACAAGGAAGTAAAGGGTGCCATGAAACAGTTGACCGGCCAAGATCCTCTCTGGAGGTAGACCCCTGGACAGTCCTCTGGGTTTTTCTATTTCCTATAAAATACAGTCAAACAAATTATAATGACAAATTAAACATTTTGTTTCTTAATTGGTCACAAGCGCAGTAGGATCTTTAGTGGTGGTAGACCTTTGTGCATGGTCAGTCTGGATAGCTACCACTCTTTTTAACCGACTTCAAAAAAGGAGGAGGTTATACGTTCCACTGTATGTTTTTTTTTTATGTATTTTCACCAATTACTCCGTCAATTGTGGACCGATTTTAAAAAATCTTTTTTGGTTTGTTAGAGTATACTTCCGAGGTGGTCCCATTGTCAGCAAATCTGAATCTGATGAAGGGATCAGTGAGGAATTGAGGGAACTCCTCAAATATTGTATGCAAACATATAGCGATTTTAGTATTTTTAGTAACAAGTGTAGCATTTGCATTCAGAAAGTGTCACTTGGTGAAGCGGAACTGATGATGAAGACCACAGATGGCCACCGGAACTCCTCAACGGTACCGATTTCAAGGGTGGCGATAAGATAATTATGTCGATTAAGATAGTTGAGCGACTACAACGAAGCACATTTAATTGTTTTAAAATTACTATGATTTTCCCGTGGCTTTGCTTGCGGCGAGCTTGAAATGTCTTAAAGTTTCATATATCAACTAAGAAGTGGGACTACATAAGCTTACGAGTATTATGATCACTAAAAAGTGTAAAATAAAATAAATGTTTTAAAAAACAAAAAACCGCCTTCAAAAACGCAAAAAATAACAAAACGCAACAAATAGCAAGTAGTAGAAGTTAATTTTTGCCTTTTTGAAGGCGGTTTTTTGTTTTATCCTTTAAACTACCACCAAGCATCAGTCTTCGCATTGTTGTGCTCCGGTGTAGAAATAAGACAACCAGTGAAATTACCAGCATAGAGGCCATCCATCTTAATCCTGAGGGTTGGCAATCATTCGTTCGAATTATTAGAATTGCAGGCTTGAGATTGGGACCGGATTAAGCATGTCTGGGCTCGTAGGCAATGTAATTCTAGAGGCCCCTCTGACCTTTCTTGGGTGCGGGGCCCTTTGGCTGAACTGCCTAATGGATAATCTGGCCCTACTTGAGATTGTAATCTTGAGAATGCAAATGTCTATGGGTCACCGATCCCACTTACTATCATCAGTAGCCTGAGTTAGTTAAGTTCCTTCCTTCTATACTACCTCAAAACTTAGTTATTCAAAATATCTCACCTCAATTTTCTTCTTCTTCTCACCAGCTCTCCGTCCTCTCTTCCTGGTAGTCTGCACCTCTTCCACCGGCTCGGCGGGCGCGGCGGCGGTGGCGGCAGTAGCAGCGGCCGCCGCGGCAGCAGCCGCAGCAGCAGCCGCAGCAGCAGCCGCGGCAACCGTTGCGGCAGCTGTTGTAGCTTCAGATGCTTCTGCTTCCTCTCGCTCGCGTTTAGTACGAGCTTCTTCATATGCTGATATTAGCTCCGGACAGTCCAGATTATCTTCGGGTTCCCATGTGTTGTCGTCACTGCAATTTATATTAGTTGTTATAAGCTAGAAAATATATGTGGTGGTTTTTTATTTATAGCCTCTTATTCAGACGACTATACAAAAATTCTTAAAACTAGAGTAACCGCAAGTTATAAACATTTCTGGGTGCCTTCTGGCAAAGGGCTCCCGAAGTCTTCTCCACTCCTCCCTGTCTGTCACCACTCTGGTGCACGTCCTTCTGATCATGTCTACTATTTCGTCCTTCCATCTTTTAAACTGTCAACCTCTTTCGCTTACAGCCTCTTGTGTACAGCCTATGTGGTGGTTTAACATGGACCTAATTTAAGACATTCAGATAGATGGTCAGTAATGCCACCAGACTGTGAATATAAAATAAATGCTTCTTAACATTTTTACTGTGTGTGCATCAAAAATGGGGTATTTTTATTGCATCACATATGAAGCATGATCCATTACAAACATTTATTATTTATAATTCATAAGTTAATTTATATGACCCCTAAGTGGGTATAAGCCTCCTCCATCTTTCCCCATTTCCTTCTGTCCTGGGCAACACGCATCCAGACCCTATTACAAACATAAAGGCGCATAAAAAAAATCATTTAGGCCTGCTTGCATGTTAATGTTAACCTTAGGTTAAGCCCAGGTTAACAGAATAATTTGTTAAAATTGACAGTTGTTATATGAATCTGCCCAACAACATTTAACCTGGGTAATCCCAGGTTAGGGGCTGAATGTGCAATTTGATAGCACTCATGAAATTTGAGATTTTTACAGCAAACTGTGTATGTGTTAAGTGTTAAATGTGCCATATTTTCACTGCAATATGTGGCCAGCAACTATTGGTGTCTTTCTCTAACATACAAGTAAGAGAGGGACACAAATAGTTGCCAGCCACATATTGCAGTGAAAATATGGCCCGTTTAGAAGCCCCTTTAACCTTTCGTATGCCTAGTTCCGGATCCGTACTGATCCTGGTCCAATGCCTTGTTCCGTATCCGTCACTAAGGGGCTTAATCGGGTTATTTGAAATTGTATTCTGGTAGCTTAAATATAGGGTTCTAATTTGTCTGTAAAAAAAAACTAAAAAAAATCAATCTTCCATAGATAACATTCAGTTGCTCGAAACGTCAAATCACTTTCGAGCTTAGAGCTATTAAACTCGGTCACGTGACACCGATGACGTCATAGCCCGGCAGACGACGGGTACAAGTATGCGAGCCTCTCCGGCATACGAAAGGTTAAGACTAGACACACAAGTATAAGCTTTGAAGTGTTCCATAAGTAAGTACATATAATAAATGTTTACATACAAAGTATCAACAGATCTGAATGATTATGTTCAACAACACACTTACTGAGAATATCCTTTCCATTTCAACAAATATTCCACTTTCCCATTAGAGTTGATGCGCCGATCCAAGACTTTTTCAACGGAGAATTCCTCATGTTTACCGCTTTGGGGTCCGCTGATACCAGGATGTACTGTCGCAGTTGGCTCTGTCTCCATCGACGGCACAGGCTCCGGGTTAGGCTGGAAACTCAATTCGACTCCAGCCTCCATCGCATTCCCTGCTAGAGACTCTATGGCCTCTTCCATCGCTGTAAACAAACATTTCAAAATTGCGTTAGGGCGATGACAAAATAAGCCGAGTTTAACTGTTGTGGCGTGGCAGTTAAATAGTTACTTACCTAATAGATATATTAATGATTTAGAAGTGAATTCGTTTCAAAGCTTTTTATCAAATAAGCACTATAACTAAGCCGGGAACTCTGAGAAGACGCCTTCGCAAATTTTGCAATTTACTTTGACACTCAAATTGACTTGACATGACATTCATGATCATGACAACAACTTGACAAACACGCGCGCGCCGACGCCGGGCAATGTTGCTAGATGACAAACTATTTTTATGTTTTATACACCTTCCAACACTTATTTGCTTTGTACAGCCGAGTACAAAGATAGGTTTACTCTTTTACACCTTCAACTTTTGAAACAAGGTGCGAAATAATCGTACAAATACATTTTTTCTCAAAAATGTACGGAAATGTTGACATTACTATCTACAATATTGAGACGCGTAGTACAGGGGCTCTACTTTGAAATCAGTAATTCGAACTTCGGATCGCCCCGTCACTTTCTTGCCAATTAGTGACGCGTCGAGAGCAATAGGGATAGCAATAGACGAAGTTCGAATTACGGATTTCAAAGTAGAGCCCCTGTACTACGCGTCTCAATATTGTAGATAGTAATGTCAACATTTCCGTACATTTTTGAGAAAAAATTACAACTTTCTATTTGATCCTGACACAGTGTCGCTACAAACGGTTTACGTATGGCAATAATGTGCATACGTCATGTATAGTCAGCATGGTGTGTATTGGCTTTGAATAATACCAAAACATTGTTTACAGAGAATCAGAGCTTTGTAATATTACCTATTCGCCAAAATCCGATTCCAAATACTCAATATTTCTGTATTCTTCATATTCTGACTCTGGTGAAGTTTGATCTTCGTCAGATGTTGTGTCGCTTTCAGGACCACCAACCTCGATTATAAAACGTTCAGTCTGGGATTCGATTATAGGACCTTTATTCCTATAATCGTCTTCAATTTTTTTACATGGTCACAGCAGCTGGCCCAGTTTTCTCGAGTGACTTCCTAAGTAGTATTAATAAATTTAAAAAAAAAACAGATAATGCATAAATTACATAAACTCAATCCTAAATAATTTATACTACACAACTAAATTCTAAACATCAAATTATTTAATATACATGAAAACTATCTTCAACAAGCTTTAGGAAAGCATCATTATCGAGGGAAACATTTTTGGAGACCACTTTTGATTTTGCAATGCCCCAAATCATCTCAATAGGATTCATGTCACAATGAATCCCATACTGTGCATCAGTTTTCGCAAGTATTCTCTGCTGCCTGTAAATCCAATGTCTTTTTTCAAAGCGATAAGCAGAGTTTTGATACTTGGTATTTGTTTTCGCACGGCATAAAATTCATGAATTTTATACCGAATGGCACATTTATCGAAGTCATCTATATGAAATTCGCCTTTTGCGTGAGGCTTTATTTTGTACAGTTGGCAAAGTCGAGACCGTTTCATTTTTTTTAGAAATATTTTAAATCGTGGATCTACATACACATTAAATGAAAAAATAAATTCTATTTAGTTTAAGTATAACAACTAACCAGTTCAATACAACCGCACTATAAAGTGTCAGTACCATTTGAGTCATGTCAGTAACCAATTGCAAAACATTTTTCAATGGAATGCTATTCAATACTTCGTCCTTTCTTTGCTTTAAATACTTCATTGTATTTAAAATGATTTTTGTTGCATCTTTTGGAATCTTTTTCGGCATTTTTATGATAAAATCGTTTAAATCGCGATTCAAAAGACATTGCAGGCGGGGACAAGCAAGTCCAAATGTTAAAATATTAGGTAAGTATATCAAGAAATAGGATTTGCAATTCATTGCTTGTCCCCGCCTGCAATGCCTTTTCCAATATTCAAGTTAAATTTAAGTTGTTATAAATATCAATAAGTACATTGCTCTTACAATAATTTTGGCTTCGGGTGGAACTATTTTTTTTTGTTGGCCATTAAACAGTCAAGCAGTGTGTGTGGCAACCTAGTGACAACATAGCTAGGCTTTGGTCTGTCACTAACTGTCAATGTCAAATTGTCAACTGTGTTTGTCTGTCAGTGGCATGCTTTAACCTCTTAAAATATAAATTATCGCACTAAATATATATTTTTATCCTACAATACTTCTTGTTTCATGTTGAACAGTAATGATATTTTTGTCTACTTTGTTCCAACAATAAGTACCCCGTCCTTTTATCAAGGTGTGTTATTGCGTTTTTTGTACTTAGTACTTTATAAATTCACTGTGTTTTGTTATATACAAGTATCATTATTTTCAGATTATGGCGACCTCAACGCCTTTTTCGAGTACCACTGCGTTCTGCGCTAGGTGTGGGTCCATTCTGCCACTTTTACAGGAGTTTGGTTCAGTTAAATGTTATGCCTGTAAAGCAGTGTATGGAGCTGAAAGTAAGTCGAGTTATGGAATTTTGCTTATGGTTAAATGCTAAAAAACAAAAAAAATGCGGGATATACTGTACATTACATACCTTTCCTGAGATTATTTCAATTGTCTATTCAACTCGGAACAGAATGATCTTGTTATGTTTGATACCTGATCAATTTAGTACTTGGGTCAATCAACTTTTTATTGTAGGTCGTTGCTATGGTGACGTCTCCTAGGTCACTCTTTAAAACTATTATTTCAAAGGGTCTAAGTCCACTAAAAATCAGTTTTATTGGCACTTACAAACCCATACTTTTATGGCTTTTCTGCTGAGTGTGCTAGAAGTATATATTATAACACTTTTTCTAAGAAACTCACTCACTGTTGTCCTGGCTTACTGAACAGAATAACAACAACAAAAAGTTGATCACCCACTTACTGGCTGGAAATGTTAACCGGTTGGAATATCATGGTCTTAGTTTACATTGTCATAGTAAGACTAAAGTCTTAATTAAGTGTACATGACTTGGAAATGTTAAACATAGACTCACTGCAACAAAGTTTATGAAGTTTTGTTGATTAAGTCTTCATGCCTTAAATTCTTCATAATGATAATCCTAGTTCAAGTTGGTATATTAAATTAATGGTATTTTTTTGATTTACTGTCATTAGGTACAAATGGAAAATCGTCCACGTGAAATAACCATTCTGAAAATGGGTCAAAAGTAATAGTGTCCAAAGTGAATTTAGTCAAAATGTAATTGTGCTCAAAAGTAATTACAACCAAATTTATTTTCGTTGTTAATTAATTAAGTCCTAATGGAATTTTGTCCATTATAAATTATGACCAAAATGAAATACGCACAAGTGAATGTAGTGAAATATGAATTAAAACCATATAATATAATATAAATTGTACAAATTTCAGGTAGGATGTATTTACAATTGGTCATATTTCTGAGTGTACGTAAATACAAATAGACATATTTTTTCGTCCAATGTCATATTGGACAATTTTACCATGGGACATGATTCCATTTTAGATGTTTTTCAAGATGGACAATTTTCCTTTTTGTTGTATTTCAAATGGTCATTTTTCTGAACTGACATTTAATTTCAAGTGGACGATTTACCATTTGAACCTAATGATAGTAAATATGTTTTTTGCCTAATAGTTAATTATATTTAATTACAGATTACAATAACATAAAGTTTAATTACACAATACACTTCAACACCGTATCAACTGTCACCAATGAGAACATCCTTAACATGGACAATCCGGACGGGCCCGTAGTTGAACGTAAATGTCCGAAGTGCGGTAACGACAGGATGTCCTATGCCACGCTACAGCTGCGATCTGCTGATGAAGGGCAGACTGTTTTCTACACATGTACGGGTTGCAAGTGAGTGTACAATGTTTTTATTTAACATGTATACATATTTTGGCTTCTTGGCTGTTCTGTCCCAGTACCCAATTACAATTATACATACATTTTGAAACCATTAAACATGAATTTAAGAAATGGAGTGCACCTTTGTGGATAAATATAGTACAGGTGATGTGGGCTCGTATCTTTATATTATGTAGGCGAACCACGTTAACAAAAACCTTGACATATGAAAGAAAAATATGTAAACTTCTACTGCCATTTATGTTTAAGTTGCGCTGCTAATAGCAGTCTGCTATTTCAGGTTTATTAGTTTCCTCTCTAAATTATGTTATAATTTGTTGCAATCATGACCCAAGATGCAGTTACTAAAAGATTTCCTGTACTTGCCTTTTACGAGATGAAGTGAAATTTTATTCAGCCATGAATGTTGAATAGTGTGTACTAAGGTACTACCGAAAAATATACTTTTTTATCTCTTGAACAGTGAACTGCGTTTTTAAACTATTCATGCTTTGTTACAGGTATAAAGAGACAGAAAACTCGTGAAGACAACTTAGAATTGTAAATAGGGTTAAGTTTCTGATAAAATTCATAACATTAAAAATTGTTTAATTTTAACATTTTTATCAACACTATATTCATATTATCCGTTTTAAAGGATAGGTTTACTGACTCATACTTTAGTTGATTTTGAAGTGACTGTTTGTGTTTATTTTTGTATTTTTTTCTTTAATTTTAAAGTTATCTACGTCTATCTATCTATAATACATACATACATAAACTCACGCCTTCATTCCCAAAGTGGGGTAGGCAGAGGCACAAACTCACCAACAACTCCAAAAACTTGTTGTTGAGCTTGCGTCAAAAACGGTGCTGATACGACGCGTCACTGCGATTCCGTACCGTCACCGTTTTTTAAGCACCGGTGTGGGCGTAACTTGTCTATAATATTTTCTAATTTACGTTAAATTAGCGCCCTGCCTTATTTTTGGCGCCATAAACTTTGTTTCAAGATTATAGAGGTGATTATACTTCAATCACTAGGTGCCAGTAACTGATCGTAAATCATCGTTAGCGAAGGGTTCCGCTTCGTTTGCGAGTCTCGCACTTGGCCAGTTTTTTAATTTTTCGTTTCGGATCGAACCCAGGACTGGCTAGTTTCATAGTAGGCAGGGTCACTAGCCTAGGTATACGTCGTCAAATACTTAAGTCGTGATACTAGACATGCCACTGACAAAAAGGAAATAGAGATAAGTCATGAAATTCACGCTTCGCCAATGCGACGGTGCATTATGTCCGTTACAGACATTTAGGGCGTATAATTTAACAAAAAATTGGATAGGTAGGTATCGTTTTGTGGAAGACTTGGTAAAGTAGATTGATGAAGAAATTCAATGAAACATAGTGTCAGGTACGCAGGGTTGTCAGGATCTCTAGTGCCATCACTATCTTATCCTTTAGGGTGCGGCTCCACTGAGGCGGAGACGAAGGTGCATGCGGTCACGTCGAGCGGCCCTCCCGCACGTTAGTTTAGATTCTATTGGTTAATATTGGCACAGCTCCGCTCTACTCCGCTCATCTCCGCCTCAGTGGAGCTGCAGCGTTAACCTACCGCCACGATGCAATGTTATCGCATTGTTGTATTCCGGTCAGTGCAGGATTAAGGCACTTGTCCCACCGCCGGCGAAGAAGCGGTTAACTATCGACTATTAGTCACACACAAGAAACGAACAAAAGATATAGATCCCGTATCAATAAAAGAGACACAAATATATTAATAGTTGATGACCCCGTCTTTTGTTTAAGCAACGACACCGTTTTTTAAGCATTGGTGTGTGGAGCTTGCGTCAAAAACGGTGCTGATACGACGCGTCACTGCGATTCCGTACCGTCACCGTTTTTTAAGCACCGGTGTGGGCGTAACTTTTGTTTTATTTATTTGTACTCGACTCTACTCGTAGTCTGTGAAAATAAATAACCAATGAATTTTATAACAAAATAACAGGAGTACCTAACGGCTGCACTCAGAGTCAATTAATGAACGATCGTTCCTTTTTTAGGGTTTTTAGGGTTCCGTAGTCAGCAAGTTTAGCCATATTCGTCAGTCCGTCTGTCAGCAGTTTTACTTAGAGACTCTTGGTACGGAACTACAAAGCTGTAATTTGGCACATGTTATTATCAATTTTATATGTTGAGGACCATTTAGGAAATATTGAACTTGAAAAGTAACATTTTCACTAGAGTTTTATTTATTATGTAATGTCCCCTCTAAAGCCAAAACTACGAGTAATAATGTGTTTGAGCACGGCGGCAAGTCCTCAGCCCATTTCCTTATCAATCATCAAGAAACATCAAACAGTACCGCTAACTCATTCACGGCCGCGGCAGGTGAAACCTTCGTTTCACATTCGGCCATTCGGCACGCGCTACTGCCAAAGATTTCAACTATTTTTTCAACAGAGCGAGACACAAACACGATTGTGAGAGTTTTGTGGGCGTAAGAAAGAGCCGGCTGATAGTTTTTACCGAGATGAGGCAGTAATTAATTTGATCAGTGTACGTTGTACCTGTTACTAGTGATGGGGGTGCTCTAGTTTTGAGTTGTCGATGGATTTAAGTGTGTCACGTTGGATGTTGAATGAAAGCTGGGTTTTGTTAGATCCGTTATTGAAATTGACGTCAACGGGAGTAAGTTATATCCATCTTGCCTTTTAGTGACAAATAGTTTTAGCTTGGTGTCCTTAATAGTATTTATTTTGTTCAATTAGTTGGCATGTAAATAACGTTAATAAACTTGGGTTCTTTATACATTACAAGATTTTATTTTATTACAAACTAGTCAAGATCAACAACTTTGATTAAGAAGAGTGTTTATTTGGAAGAAGCCTTTTTGATAAGCTGCGGACGCTTGATAAGCTTTTTACCGATATGATGACGACGATGATGAATTGATTGCAAGAGAACTTCCCGCAAATTTTTAATCAAAATATGAATTTTAATTGCGCAAAACTTATAAAAATGTAGAAGCACGTACTGAATTTTATGAAAAGTATACCAACACCAGCAAGGGGTAGGAAAAAATGTCACATCGCCACAATAACTGATTCTACCCTGTTTGCATACTGCAGATTTCGAGACATCTTTTTGAGTCGTCGGTCGTCGTCGGCTGGTCACTCGATTCGATATAACTTTCGATTCGATAAATTACGAAAATGGTTATTTCTGTTTGGTTTGCCATTGTACTCTTGGTTGACTTTGAGCTTTGTAAGGCGAGTGACTACGTCTTTTGTTATCTCTATACGTCTCTTATATACCACTCATCTCAAAAAAAAGTGATACCCGTCGTTTTCGACCCGACATTTACAATACCCGTTTAGAGCACAGAACCAAGGTATCTCTGCAATAAAAATATTTCCGATTAATAAAACAAGGATTTCTATCGACTAAAGAATTTATCGATATCGATAACCACCTGTCCCTAGCCGCGGGGGGCAGGTGCGATAGACGCGCCGGCGCGCCAGTCTCCCGCGACCGCTGTCGCGACCACACGTCGCGACCATCGACAACCCTAACCGCACGTGCGCGCAACCCTACGTTCCAAAAACAAATTCGAAATTTCAAAAATTCTACATTCGAACAGTGCAGTGCTGGCTGGATTTTGTTTTGTGACTGGTAAGTTGTTGGTTTACATTTTGAATTTTAGAAGTGTGTCAGTAGGAATGTTTTCTATTTTGAGGCTTTTGTAAGCGAGAAAGCACGCGTGTCAGATACGAGATAAGATAAGATTCTTAACAGATTTGGGAGTTAAAAGCTCTTTACTAACAAAAGACTTCAACGCGCTGCTTGAAATGTGCTTGAAAACTTGTGTCAGTGAGATCAACTTGATTGAACTGATATAATACAGTTATAACATTTCAAATTAAATAACAGTTCCTTCAATTAATGTGATGTTTAATTTATATTTGATTAACTATCTGAGAATTGTGCTTTTTGGTAGAAATGGATTCATTCACGTGTCAGTTTATAACCTGAAAAAAAACCGTTATATTGTTTGTAAATGGAATATAGATGGAACACTGACTTCATAAGAGCATTCCATTGATATTCTAGTAGGTATGACCATTACTTTTAATTATCAAAAGTAGTGATGGGTACTAAAATGTCGATAGATTACTTAGTTACTTTGACTAAGAAATTTTTATTTGTCTATAGGGTTGTTGTTGTTAATATTTTGATTCAAACAATTTTCTTAGTAAGTAGGTAACGTGAAAGACAAAATATTACTATGTCACTGTTAATTCAATATCGCTACATTTAAGAAGTGAGATCTCCTCAAAGATCATTCATTATGAATACAAAATTGCCTATTCGTGCAAAATGTTATAAAAAAACCGATAAAATTACCTTGTACTACCTATTTGAAGATAAATAAAAAAGACATTGTTTAATTAAATCATTTAATACCTTAATCTATATACCACAAACGCTTTATTTATATGACGTATGTGTAGAGCCTCAACATATTGCGTTTAATTTCAAGTAAAGGTATTTTACATTTGTTACAACTTAAAAGTGCTAACTAATATTCAGCTAGAGTCTGGACATCAAGGTATGTGGTCACACATATTTCTAATTACAAAAAATCAAAAGCCATGTCATTTCGGAACAATATTTTCTAATTTTTAGTCAGTTTTGGTTATATAGAGACCCTATAGTTGGTAACGGGTTGACGTACGAAACCCGAAAGAGACTTGATACTTGACATAATGTGACTTTACTATATCTGAACTTAAGTCAAACTTTTTAAAGAATCGGCAAATAGCTCTATTTGACGTGGCCTCAAATAATAACCTTAAAAAATAATGACTAATTGTAGGACTTTTTGTAACATCTAGACCATAGTCACTTTATCTAGATAAATACAACAATTTATACACATGCGACATTTAAGGGGTGGTAGAGCCTTGTGCTAGTTTCGTCCGGATTGCTACCACCCCACCATCTAAGTAGCATTCGCATGGCTGTGTTCCGGTGTGGGGATAAGACAATCGGTGAAATTACAGCTAGAGGCATTCCATCTTAGTCCTCAGGGTCGGCAATGCATTTGCGGTCTTAGGATTGCAGTCTTAATATTGTAGTCTTAAGAATGTTAATGTCTATGGGTTACATATCCCACTTACCATTAGGGGCACGTTTTATAATGCTACACGTAACAATTTTACAGGTCTAAACTGGCAAGACTACTCAAATGGCTGGTCGTCATTGGTCGAGGTTGTGTCAAATAGAAACTTGTAACCTGTAAATTGTAATTTGTAGCTTTATAAAACAGGCCACAGGTGGCCTGTGTCACACAGGCTGTGTTCGTTCACCTTCCCCATACCATATAAAAAGTTAATTACACTACCTATAATATATTAAAATCTTAGCATTACTCTCTAAAACTGCTCTCATAATAAAAAAAAACCATTGATGGAATGATATAAAGCCTCGTTTTAAAAAAAGGAGAAATGTTCGTTTAAATTCGAAATATGGAAAGCAATTAAGGATCATAAAAAGTGATCAAAATTCACGAGTCGTTTCGAATATAGCTAATGACGTAAGACTGGGTGTGGCTATGGGAATCTGGGCATAGACAAGTTTTTTTTTTAATATTGCCATTTGTGATCCGTTGCCATGATCGAATCTTAAGTGGTAGGTACAAGTTTGTTGGTATGACAAGGTTTTGGGTAGCGTTACCCTTGCCAATGAGTAGTTTTTTTTAGCTTTCTGGGGCACGTTTTATAAAGCTACAAGTTACAATTTTACAGGTCTAAATTGGCAACACTGCTCAAATGGCTGGTCGCCATTGGTCGAGGTTGTGTCAAATGGAGACTTGTAAACTGTAAATTGTAATTTGTAGCTTTATAAAACAGGCCCCTGAGGTCGTGTTTAAACCTGCCAATTTCCAGTGAGCAAAACAAAAAGAGCTAATAGGATTCATGTTTGACTACGCCGTTAGCGTAGCTGATAGTGATCCTGACTAAGGAGCTTGGGTTTGGGTCCCTGTTAGGGCAAATATTATTGAAATGAGCGCGAGTATTTGTTGCTAAATCTTGGATGTTTTCTAAGTATTCAAGTATTTTCCTAAATGATAATGCCAGGATCTTTAGGACAAGCCGTGTCTTTGCATATTATTCAAGATAAAATTAATAACTTTCTTGTTCTTTTAAATGAAGTGGATACTACCCCCAGGTCCACTCTTTTTGACATTAAAACTTACTGGTAGTTATGATTATTTTTCTCAATATGTTGAAGACAACATTGACGGTGGTTTAAACGAACGAATATTTACACGGGTGTCTCCTATAGATTTAATATTTCAGTTTAAGTTTAGTTTTATATCATAGATTTAGATGGAATTTTAGTTTCAAATTTCATTTTTTTATATTTTGTCAAGACTAACCGTCGGACACACACAGTTAGACACAATTAACTCTTTCCTTTTTAACGGAGGAGGTTCTCTATTTTTTTATTCAAACTTGGGTTTGTAAAATTGTGACTAAAGAGCGACTTATTTATCATAAATATCTGACAACTACAAAAGTTTTTCTTCATTACATATTGATCTCGGGAGTAAATATTCGTCCCATCATATGTGGCGTTATCTATGAAAAGGGACCTTATTGTCGATGGCGCTTACGCCGCACTGTGTCACTATTGTATTTATATCGGAGCATCGTTAATAATGGCGGAAGCGCCATCGACAATAAGGTCCCTTTTCATACATAACGCCGCATATTATTATTTGCTCTACCCAATGATCGAACCCAGTCCGCTATCTAAATCGCACGTAGCGACTAGACTAACTGCTATAACTATAATATAATTTCATATCGACTCGCTAATTTTGCTTCAATTACACTATCACGTTACGGAAGAAAGTGGTAACGTGCGATGCCACGGCGCGGAGCCAGTATCTCTAAAGTGGGTTACTTGTACGCGAATTATAATTGCCTTCATTCCCTCGTATCTTTCACGCGTGTTAACCATCTACTAACACGAGAACTTAAGCTAAATCTACTTTATAAAACACTAGTTGTTGCCTGTGACTTCGTCCGCGAAAATTGAAAAATAGCGTATGTTCGTCAGTGATAATGTAGCATTCGGGTCTTTATCGTCTGCCATAATTATTTTTAGTCATAATGTGTTTTAAGTCATATCATCGCAAATCATAACGTATTATTCAAGATACTGTTAATTTTTTCAGGATTTTTGTAAATCAAACCTAACCTTTCCTAGCCTTGTCTACACGTTAGATGTTTCAGAAATTCTGAAAAGTTAATTGTTTCAGCGATATAAAAAAATATTACTATCAATAATTATGTGAACAATAACATTATGACCAATAAAATTATGGGATACAAAGGGTTCCCGTAGCGTTTATTTATTTAAACTTTTCTGCGCAGTACAAATAAACGTAAAAGTACAAATGGCGGATTTAATGCCTAAAGGCATTCTCTAATTCTTCTTATAGTGTAGTGTTTTAACTTTCTATGCATAACAACCCTAGTATTCAAAATAACTAATTATTAATTCAGATAAGATTATATCTAGATCAAGTTAGAAATACTAGAAGTTGTGAAACTTTATAACTTCTAGTTTATGGGTGCTTGATAGCGCCAATTATAGGAAAGGTTTATGTGAAAGAAGTATTATGGGTAAGTTCCGGGTATAAAATACTATATTGTTTTACTAGCGGTAGTGTTTAGTAGCGTAGAGTGAGAAGATAATCAAAGCTATTAACGAACAGCAGGCCTAGAATCCTTGCGTTTGTCACTCTCGTACTTAGATACGTGTCAAAAAGTGACGGATGTTTTATCCACGTATTGTCACGTGATAAATGCAACCGTACTAGGCTCGCAGGGAACATTCTACTCGGTTATATTGCTTTTGACATATTTTTGACTTGGCCGCCATTATTTTCAAGTAAATAAGAGTTCATAATGTTGACAGTACGATAACATGTCAATAGCAATGTTGTTTTACAATGTAGAATAAAGCCCATAAGCACTTGTTGATACTAAAATTTTAAAATGTTGTACAAGTTTATCTTGTTTTAACATGATATTAACTGTTTACTTCGGATATTCTGATACAAATTCCATAGAAACAAACGGACTGTCTGTGCTATCAAATCTAGCTGGCGTTTGTTTTTGATTCGATGAATTAAAATCTACGCACCTATTTTTAACCCTTTGAACGCCAAGAACCACTAAAGGGATCGTGTACTGTCGTGCCTACCTGGCCATCGACCCTTTTAGTTGTCACAGATACAGTGCACAATAGACCCGAGTATTTGTGACGTAAGGTTGACATTAGCTGTGGTTTTCAGCTGTCATTGGCGTGTGAGGACGACGTTTGTATCAAGTCAATGGCGGCAAAAAGCAGGTTAACGTTATTCTTATCAGACAGTAGGTAATAAAAGTTGACTTTAGTAAAAGATGGATATAAGAAGTCAATCCACACACACAAATTTCAACCAGATAGCCGTTCTGGCGTGATTGAGTACCTAACAAACATACAAATTCTTATCTTCCTTTTACTGCACTTGAAATAAGTAAGTATATCTAATTAAAAAGCGTTCCCTGCAATCTCTTCTTTACCTGCCAGTATCCAATCAATTCCTACCGGGAAGTCACAATTCGCCACGTCTCGTAATTTAGCAGCGAGTAATTTATTAAATGGAACTCAATGGGCATAATAATTCATTACGATAAGTTTAATTTATAGGCGAACGAGTGTGGGACCATTCGAGTAGCGTTTATGTTGGTCTAAGGGATGGCAGACGAGCGATCTACGGAGGTTTATAGAAGGGCATGTGCTTTGCTTCGAAAAGCTACGGTGGATAGGCATCTTCTGGGTGAGCTCCCTTCATGGTCGACGAAAAGACAAGGGCCAAGGGCAAGAGTTACTCAAGCAAACCCATTATTAATATTTAAATACATAAATAATATACATACATACATTAAACCACGCCTGTTTCCCAGGGGGGTAGGCAGAGACCACTTCTTTCCATTTGCTACGATCCTGACAAATCTCTTTCGCTTCTTCTACATTCATACATCGAGTCATGCATGCACGCCGGTTTCGGGTACTTAAGATTTGGCCCTTTTCCAGTATTTCTCCGATTTGATTCGAAAAAGTACGTCTAGGGCTGCCCCTTCCGACCCTTCCACTCACTTTCACTCTGTATAGCTCTTTCGTCAATCTTCTTTCGTCCATCCTTTCCAAATGACCGAACCATCGAAGCATGCCTTTTTCAATCTTAGTCGCTACATCCTCTTTTAGTCCAAATTGAAAAATCCTCATGCCATTTCTTTCTTGATTGGAACTCGTACGTCCTCTTGTGACTTGATTTTCACTGTTCGACCACTTAGCATGCGGCAAATGTGACCAGGATCTCTATTCTACTTTGATTTTACCTTTATTGCAAACCTGTTGTTTTTAATCGGCTGCCTTAACTGGTAAGTTAATAAGAGCTATCATAAGTTACCGAAAGTGAATTCATGCAATATGTGTAAGGATAATGTGGAATAGACAACCTGCCCAATATTTTTAAAACTGGGCTGCGACGAGGTTTGCATCGGCGATCATTTCTTTGGAGCTTATTACGAATTATGTACATTTGGATTGTTATAATCTGATATACTTAACTTTTGGATTTAAATACAGATACTAGTAGGTACTGAATATTTTTTTATGTTTTCTATAAACTATGTAAATCTCAAATCTAAAACTTTTAAACTGTTGCATTACCTATCATTTAGCAAGTTATTTTACTACACGATTTTTTTATTAAAGTCATTTAGTCTAAACTTGATTCAGTTATTAGCGTGTTAATATGTTAATCTAAAATAATATCTGAATTCACAATACCTAAAGAGTAGAGCTTATTTAAAAACCCTAGTTTTACTATAACTTGATCATGCGGTTATAACGCCTTTAACAGTCATGCAACCTTATGTAGACAAGATGCATTCGGCGTTCGTTATCGTTATCAAAAATGTATAGGATTGACGTAAACTGTCAGACGGTCGCGTCGAGCGCCTACGTCAATTACATACATTTTGTCAGTTTTCGAAAATCATTTACGTTAGCGTTAAAATCAACTTGTCTAGCCCCACTGTGCCTTTAGCATAGCTACGACACTCTACGCTAGCCGTCAACGTTTATACCGACACTCCCACGGTCCCTAGCCTTTTTTACAACCGTCGCTTCTTCCTTTAGACCTCAGCAAGAGCGCCAACTTGACAGCTGCATCCATCGTTGCATCCTTAATCCCAACTCTCACTCCAACCGCAAGCTAGCGGAATTCCATAAAATTATTAATTTATTAATATATACGCTCTCTCCGCACGGTCGGCTGCGCCGGCGACGAGTCCCCGGCAAACGCAGATAACGTCTTGATGGATTAACGGGGGGATTGGGTTTGTGGGATTTAAGCGGTTGGGGGTGGTTTCTTTTGCGTAATGCCATAGGTTAGTCACTGCTAACCGATCCGATCGGTTGGTTGTGTTGATGCCGATGAGTGTAACGCTACTCGTCAGTTCATTTTACTTGTGTTCGTGTGTCTTTCGACCCTGGTGATTAAGATCCAGATTTTAATACAATAATTTCATTTATTCCAAACAATCTTATTAGATACTGACTAACTGAGATATTAATTGATTTACTTTATCAAATTAAGACGATTGTGAAGCTAAAAAATTCCATAAAAATATGATAGTGTTTTTCTCCCCCTTTTTTAGGTTCCATCTTTTTGTAGATTTTATGAAAAACTAGGTCTGTACGGTTTTCCTTTCCAAAGACATATTAGGTACTTGTAAAAAAACAATAATGGCAACGTACAAACCTATTTGTCATAAAAACTTCAACATACATATACAAAACCGAGGAAATCGGACATGATTTAGGGGTGAAAAACGTTTATAACCCGGAGCGAAACTAGTCTCGTTTTTTTGACAGCATGCGATTTAAACGGTGGTTCACAATTATTCTAATATTAAATCATATATAAAATATAATAATATTTGCCGACGATTCTGTCCGCGCAATAATTGTTTTTTACTTCTATCGGAAATTATGCAATTTTCCAGAATAAGATGTTTTGTTGGTCTTTGAATATAAACGATCCCTACCTACCAAAATTCACATCGATCGGCGCTGCGATGTGAAAATCACACTTTCGCATTTAAAATATAAGTAGCTATAATATATACGCAGCTCTTTCAACATCGTAAATATATTATAAGTCGTAGAGATCGATCGAGATCGAAAACGGTCACTGTGGAGATCGTCTAATTAAAAACTGAACGCCCCTCCACTAATCGACCTATGAATGAAACATGCATCCGCCGCATGTAAGCATAATCACATTAGAGAGGCGTTCAGGTTAAGCTGACATTTGTCGACGCGATCTGTCATCAAATTACGACAATCGTATACATTTTGTCGATATTCGAAAATCGCTAACTCAGCGATATGCATCTTGACTAGGCCTCCAGGGGCCCTAGCCAAGATGCAAACGCTACTAACGTTTATCTTTTCTATCACTCAAAATGTATGGGATGACAGTTGACCACGTGGTTTATCGTAATTAACGCACGAGAATGTCATCCCATACATTTTGAGTGATAGAAAATAAAAACGTGAGTAGCATTTGCATCTTGGCTAGGATCTCAGGTCATCCTTCGATGGTCATCTCGTAGATAATATGATAACGTTATTACAAAGATCGATTTTAACGTTTTCTATCTTTAACTGGGTTCATCATAACTTCAAAATTATTTTTTATTAAGCTCGAACAAAGTGTCACATAAAAAATAAACCTAACTTTGATTTATTAGCGAAATCATCCAATTTCTATTTTCTTGGTAGAGAAAGGTCGTTACTCAATTTACACGACAAACTAGCGTGAAGAAGACATTACACTTACCAAGTAGGTATATTATGGCTATTAGAGCACACAAGGCGTTCAAAAATATTGGAACACTTAACAACTATATAGGTAAGTACGTACGTAGGTGGGTACGTATATATAGGTAGAGTCAAGTTTAGACATTTATCAGGCGTATCTATTTATTTATTTATTTTACCTTTATTGCACAAAAAAGTACAAAAGGCGGACTTAATGCCTAATGGCATTCTATACCAGTCAACCGAATAGTTATACACAAACAAACAAAAGTGGTGCACAGAAAAAGAAAGACAGAAAATAAAGCAAAGAACATATTTACAAAATAATGTTATGTTAATATTATGTTCCGATTACTATGATGGATGAGAAAACTTGCTGTTTTTACATTATTTATTATTTATATTGACATAAATATTAAAAGTAAATAAATGGGAAAGAATGGGAATTAATATGTATTTTTTTATTAAGGCAAGTACTTATCTCAAATTTGATTCTAACCATAAATAAATCATTTTTTTTTCAATGCAATAATTTGTTACTGAAAAATAAACCTAATTACAATTACATCATCCACGTAACCTGATATTTGTATTATAATAGAGAATAGAGAAAAACACCATTTACTCCATCTACTTTCCTTACTTGAAATTATCTCAACATAACCACGAAAAAACACCTGCCTTTTCATTTCCAATAAACCGGACATTAATATGCAAAGCGTTTAAATGTCACCAAAGAATTTCTATTTTCATAAGAATTCTTGCGGCAAATGTATTTCGTGCGCCGGCGTGCGCGCACTGCACGCAGCCATATACCGTACGAGGTGACTTGGGAACGTCCAGAAGTGGCGACGTCGCTCCGAATATAGAAACTTGCCGTCTGCTACGGTGATGGGCTACTGGTTTGCGAAACGACTTTTTGTTGACGTTTTATGTTATAACGGATCAATGTTCGTGTAGCTACAGAAAGGATATGGCGCTCTGAAGTATTTTAAGTTGAAGTTATTACTGAAGTAATTTTTACACATATTGTGGCATTTAGAGATATTTTCAAGTTGGCAATACTTGAATGATATATTTGGCATTTTATAGTGACCAAATTAATATTGCTTAATTTGCTTATTTATGTTTAGATACAAAATGAAACAAGAAAATATTTTACCTAAAACGAGTCTACATTGAACATAATCAAAAAATTCAGTATTTTCTTCTTAAATTACAAATCAAATCAAATCAAATAAAAAAATATATATATTTATAAACATAGGTTAAAAACAGAGGTTAAAGTTTAAATAAGTAACTTAATAAATAAATAATAAATATGATGTTATAGACAATAAGATTTTTTTGCACTATGTTTCGCCATAAGACATACCAATAGCTAGCATATTGGCATACAGCTGGCAACATCAGACTAGAGATATCAAGTGATCAACATAATCACGAAAAAACACCCGCCTTTTCATTTACAATTACCCAAATAAATAAATAATAAATGTTCAATTCCATTGTTAATATGTTACTAAGTGCCTTAAAATAACTTAACTCACTAACGTTAGAAGGCAATTCTATGTCTTACATAACGATGCAAATCGAACATTATATAAAAAGAAATATCAACAACATAACAATCTATTTCCCCGCCGTGTCTACAGCACTCTCAAGCCTCGTCGCAACGGACCGAGACATTTGAAATTAAAAATATAACGGACGTGCGATCTCTTATATACAATTGTTCCGATTTTCCTCAGAATTAATTCAATTCTGCTCTCATTATTAACGAAGAAGCACGATAAGTGTCGGACATGAACGGACACAGACGCCGCCTATATGCTGATAAAGACATTCTTAATACTCATATATAAGAGCGGAATTTGCTCACTTCGGGTGTTAGAGAGTTACAATTCTAGTCTCGATAAAGCGAATAGGCTAAGCTAGATTAAGCAGGCTGTTACTGAGCTAAATAATTACTAATTTAAGAGCTGGGTTACAGTATTAATTAAAGAATAAATTAAATACCATCAAGGGACAATCTCACAAAAAATATCTAGTCTCAAACTAAGCTCTAAGCTTGAACCATGTTTACTAGACAACGGTAAATGTAAACTTCATTTCATAGTTAGTAGGGGTCACTTAGGTACTGTTCAGTGACATACTAAAAGGTAACCAATCTCTTGATCGAATTTAATTTCATCGAACGCTATTTTTAGCTAAAATTATGATGTTTTCAGGATGTCTTAAACCTGAAGGTTAGATTCGACTTGAGACTACCAAAAAATATTTACTCATACGAGAAATGCTTTACGATGAAATTAAAATTCTGCGTAATGATTCGTTGAAAGGTGTTTCGATAAAATAATAACTCAAAGAATCTGCCTCCGTTTTGATATTTTCGTTTGACAAATTTGTTATCTCTGGAATTAGGTCTCACTTGGTTTTAAATCCGCCAATTACACATAAACTTATCCGATGCTATTATGAGTAATCTCAAGACACATCGTTGGTATGGCAGAACGTACACGTTCACCCTGTAAAAGAAAACAAAATGTATGTCGTAATGGTATGACCTTGTGCAGGGTCCGTCCGGATCGCTACCAAGATCTTGATCACCCTTTAAACTGCCGCCAAGCAGTAGTGTTCGCATTGTTGTGTTCCTGTGCAGGGGTAAGACAACCGGTGAAATGGTAGCGTAGAAGCATGTTAAGTAAGTCCTCGGGGTTGGCAACACATTTGTAGTAGCAGAGATTGTCATTGTAAGACTGCAATCTTGAAATGTTTATGAGCTTCAGCGCTCACTTATCATTAGACAGCCTGTATGATTGTTTGGTTTCTCAATGCCATAAATGCAGAAAATTTAATAAGCGATAAAAATAATATGAGTAAGTTACAATCACCCCGTAGATACACTAGCCCCGAATCAACTTACCCATTTACAAAGGGTGTATATAAATTGAAAACGGCAGGAATAAACTAATGTTTATCTAAGGTCTTATTAGGTTAACTGGTGCTCCGTCAGGAGGGAAACGAGCCGTAAAGGCAAGACCGAAGCATCTACAAATTAAACAACTGCTTGTAGATAAAGTGAATGAGCGGTTTTCAGACCGGAAACAACGCAGGTCTCATGGTACAGTATGTTATTAAATAAATTTAATATACGGAATGTTCCGGTTTCTAAATAATTCCTGTTGAACACTAGTTTTTAGCTTTAGTTTTGTGTAATTAAGTTTACTTACTTTAGGAAGACGATTTTAACTTACTCCTGATCGTCTGAATTTCTATACGTACATATAGTTAATATTGATGGTGAAACAATATGAGTAGGTAATATATGCAGATACCGAAATATTCGAGGAAGTCTTGAGGTGTTTTAGCGACGTCTCGTTTATCGACATTCAGTTAGGTACTTATAGATACTTATATTTAACTTTAAAATATACTGTTAGCAACTTTTCGTTTACCAAATATGGAAAAAATAAGATGTTTTTTTTCTTCTAAATAGCCTAAGAAACACTTTACTTCGCATTTATACAAATTTTGAACATAAAATTCAGTTTTAATTTTATTTACAAAATTTTAAAAGATGCAAATGGCTTAGATATTGGTAGCTGTGTTTGGAATACTGATAATTATACAATATATTGTTTTCTAAGTAGCTTTTGTTTTTTATCGATCATTGATTCATAAAAAAAATAAAAATATATGGAAACAATTTTAAACAAATTATCACTACCTTCTAATAGGCTAAAGTGTCGTAAAGTTTTTTTAAACATATTTAACTTTATTGTTACAAGTGACTCAAGACTATGGTCATCTGAAAAATATTTTTAAGCCTATGTTCTCAATTTAGTGCTACTCATCACTAAAATGTTAGAAAAGAAAGATTTTTTCATCTTTTAGTGTTTGAATTCTGCCTTTTGATAGATGCAAAATGTTAATAACGGTCGTTTGATACTCGGTTTATTTTGAACTACTAAAAAAACTCTGTCTACAGCGTGTTTCTACTACAACTACCAAGAAGATTTTTTTTTAACACACGGAAAGGTAAAATAATACCTTAACATACTGTGTATAAACTGCTTCTTGCAAAACTCGTACAGTATGTTTGATTGACAGTAACGTGTAATTCGCCATGCCCAAACAGACCGAGCGAGTTTTTCTCGAGGATGAATTATGCATTAGTAACTGTAAAGATGTGACAATGCTATTCGGCAGCCGTCACAATTAATATTTATATGTGTACTTTCGGAGATGAAACAGTATGATTCTATAAGTACTCAGTCTCAGGTATAAAAAATAACATCAATACGATGGACTTTTATTTTTCCTGTGCTATTCGACATTGCCGAGATCATGTTGTTTTCTAGATCGCTGTGTTTTTTTGGTCTGCTTTTGCTACATCAAGAACGAAGAAAACAGATGAAATAGCAATTAATTATACGATTGGTATCAATAGGGTCCCGATGGTAAATTTGCTAATGATTCAAATAACTAAGCTTTTTAATGAGATGAAAAAAGTGTTAATCGAAATTAACGATATATATTTAAAAAAAAATGGTATTTGTTTCACAAAACTTCAACTTTGTCAGTTTCAAAACCAATGCCAACAGATCCAAAAGCATCAGCCTTTATACATATAAGCGGTCAAACTTTAAAGATCGATAGTGTCCACAAAGCTTCTGTTTAAAGACAATAGCTTGTCATAGATTAAACGTATGGGTTTTGTTTAACCCAGATATGATCATGATCGGTTGTACGTGGGCGGAAGGCGGTTCTTAGCTGGAAGGTATTGAGAGAGCTGTACGGGTAAAGCGACCTGCCAAATACATGCGTCATAAAGCGTTAGAAAACTACGACTAACCTCAAAAACGGTCAAAAAACAGGTTTGTGTTCTTAGATATTTCATAATTAGATCTAGATATTTTGTATTAAGCTGAGATTACAATGCTGGATCGAAAAACATGTGTTTCCAGAGGTATTAGAGCCTTCTCAATGCATTAACAAACACATTTTCCCTTCCCTTAATGATACGATAACTATGGCATTGACAAAAATGCCCCCATTTGTAAAACTCACTTACTGCTCAAATTATCACAACCTGTATATATGATAGATCGCCACAATCTCTCACCATTAATCATTAACATTCAAAATTAAAAACACTCTGTATATGGACGACATAAGAACATTCTCCATCTTATCTTAACTCCATTGTCAACTTGAACATTCTTCTTATTAATAATCCAAAACATTATTGATAGTGTAAGATTATCATTGGTTTTAAGCTTTCAATTGCCTATTTATTATAACTAATGCCAACGTTTTGAATAGACTTCGATCTTTGTGTACGAATAAGGCGGTCTATTCATCCATTCAGTAATGCGAGTATAATGCTTGTGCTCCTGTTTTGGCTACTAGTTGAGTTGAGTTGAAGCATTTGACTAATAGCATTTGTTTAAAATATGGTCTGAAGCGCGAAATTAGCCTTTACTATTTGTGTCGTTTTTTTGTGAATATAGAGTAAGTAAGTTTATTTGGGAAAAAATAATTAAAAAGTCCTTTTTGGTCAAGAATGGTTCTTTACACTGTGTTGTTCAATACTTAGATTTAACATTATGAAATGCTCTACCTACAATAAAACAACGTCAAATTGAAAACAAAGTTAATGGCACTTTGAGTAAAAAGTCAAAAATACAGTATGTATTTTAGATTTATGTATTTAAACAGTACCTATGAAAAGTCGTTTGTTGACGTTGATTTTTGTGACAACCTGTATATATTTACGGTAAGGTTTCATTTTTCGATTAAAATAGTAAAATATCATACCAAATACAGAACGTCTATCGAATAGAAGCCGCAACTACAGGCTGATTAATAATAACTCGTCTATTACAAACCATTAGCTCTTAAACCGACAAGCTCATAGTTCAACTGGTACCATCGAAGATGCCCTAAGGTGTTCAAATATATCGCCCAGCATAACGAGATCTCTCACCTCCCGACTTGTACATGTAAAAAGGCCAAGTAAGCCTGCTGCTAGGGGTCATAATAACTGGTAATTGGTGATGATTACACGTTTGGATGCCAGTTTAATGTCCACACCCACGCTTGGGATCTTTTGATTAGAAAAAAAATAATGGTTCGTCGTTATGACTTGCAAGGATTTCTTGGAAAGCTTTTCGTGGAAGTAAGAATGTTAATTACGAAGCTTCTAGCCGCAAATGTGTGTCGTGTTCTTTCAGCAAAGAAAGCGCAGTTTCGCATAGTACAATGTAGCTAACTGGTTTCCATGAAACTAAGCTAAAAACCATGTCGTTTCAATTAAATTTCAAGAAACATACGTATAGAAATGAGTCTTTCCTTTTGGGAGCTACTAATTCATAAATTGACACGGATTTACAAAAAGGGTGTTATAGGGTAACATCCTTTTTGGTTGGGAGTTAAAAATGACGTTAATCATACGTATAAATACAGTGCGATTCGAAAATAGCGCCTAAAACCTTCTTTCGGGTTTGAACTTCTCTCTCGTTCGCTCTCAAACACTCTTTATGCGAGTTTAATTAAGTTAACCAGAGACCGAAGGACTTTTTATACACTCTTGCGTAGTATCTACTTTATTTTTTTTCATTATTATCGTTGAATCTTGGTCAAACTATGATTGTTGTTAGATTTGAAACCACTGCGTTTTATTATTTAATTTTAATACTATAAAAAATGCTTAAAATAAGGTTTGTATTTAACAGTGCACCAAAAAAAAACTGTCTTGTACACTAAAAAACTAAATCGCACACAAATCACGGTTTTGAGTGCATTTAGATTTTTTTGTGTGCAATTCAGTATTATAGGTTCTGGTTTTTAGGGTTCCGTACCAAAATGGTACAAAAGGAACCCTTATGGTGAGACTTCGTTGTCTGTCTGTCTGTCTGTATGTCACAGCAGGTTTTCTCAGCAACTACAAATGCTATCAACTTGAAATTTGGCATAGTTGTACAACTTGCTTGCCCGCATCTATTTGTAGTAAAAAAAATATGAAATTAATTTTATTAATAATTGAAAAGGGGTCTAGAATGGGGGGTTCAAAAATGAAAGTGGTTCGATTATAGCAAATGGGGTGTCATATGAAAGGTCTTAATCTGCACATTTAAAAACTATTTTTTTTGAAAAAAAATTGTGCTGTTCTTTTTGATTTATAGCCAAAAATGTACAAAAAATGACCGTTCCCCCCCCCCCCCCCTTATCTCCGAAGTTTATTAATCAAAAATTCTGAAAAAAATCCTGACGTATAGATAATTACTTATATTTTCTGGGAAAAATAAAATAAAGTGTTCATTATTTACAGTTTTTGAGAAATAACGAAAAAACTAAGAAAATCTGTATTAAAATTTAGGCTAGTCAATATCGACCTTATTGCCTGGAAAATAAAGCTTATAAAAAAATGAGTATTTTCTTTTGCGGTTACCAAGCATATTATCTTCAATACGGAACCCTCGGTGCGCGAGTCCGACTCGCACTTGACCGGTTTTTTTGTTTTGTTTTGTGTTTAAATACATGCCTTAAAATAATACAATATAAAATTGTATTAATTATGATGTAATGTCATCATTAACCAAGAGACAAAAAAGAAATACTAATGTTGTAAATATTTCTTGAAAGAGGGCTTTAAACTTTCTTGGTTTCATGTGATTGTCATGCAGATGGGACACGCTACATCTGCATATGAAATGATTCCTGTGAAACTCTAAATGGTGGCTAGTTAACCTAAGATGCTTCTACTTATCCTATTTACTGCAGCCATAGTGTATCTTTCTGCTCGTATCGAAATTGCTGTTCCATTAAAATGTAAAATTTTATTACCAACGGCTGTGATTCGTAAACGTTTACAATAACATCCTGTATATTATGGTTTCTGAAGAGCCAGTCGTTTGAATAACTGCACTTGATGGCAATAAAATTCTGTCAACGTACGTACTATATTGCATACAACGATCCATTTTCATTGCTTGGAAGTGTAGAGCAGATCTAAGGAAGTACTTAGATTTAGATTTTTATCTTACCAGCGTTTGCCCGAGTTTTCATCACAAAGAACTAGTTTTTTGCTATTTTCATGAGAAATATCAATTTTTCCGCGATAAAAAGTATCGATATGTTAAAACTGAAAAAAAAGGGCTGTCAAATCTAAGAATATCGTAGATTTAAAAACAATACCATAACACGTCAAAGGCAATATGGCTTTACCGAGTTAATTCATACGTCCCATTTTGGAATTGCCGTTACTAATCGAAACAGACTCGCGTTTCCATTTCCATACATTGATTTAAGTATACTTCACCTTTACTACTTACTCGACCATGCAAAAGTCAACGCTAATATCAACTTAGTATCAAATTTTAGTACTAAATACAGACACGGAGCGCTGTTCCAATTGCCATAAACATTTTCTAGAAAACGTTACGTTAACTACATTCTCGATAGAAGGGGTACGAAAGCTTTAAATTTCGAACTCAAATCCTGACATACGAAAATCCTGCATGAGGCCTAACCCCATAAAATCTATGAGTCAAATACAATGACTCGACAGCCGTAGGCAATCGAAGCACTATAATATTACAAGATCATCTAGCCCCAAATTAATTCGTAAAGTACCACGCAATTATTGTACGCTACCTCGTAATCAATGAACGGGCACAGACTAGGCCAGAAACAGATGCGTATCTCGATCTTAATAATAGGAAGAGGAATTTAAAAGACAAATAGCGGCTCTGTGTAGAGTCTAATCTGGTAATTTATCTGGAAATCCATAGCTGTTCTAAGAACAGCTGACTCATTTTATAGGCACGTAACGAATTACAAAGTATTTATTTACACGACTGCTTGAACTAGGGGGTAATATTTTATTAGCTTTCGTTCATAGGTAACGTACCGCCAAGCAGCAGTGTTCGTATTGATGTGTTCTTGTTTGGGGATAAGACTTTGTCCTAGCTAGCAGAAAAATAAGGCCTAAGGCACTTCTCCTACCGCTGACGATGAGCGGGAAGCGAGGAGAGCGAGCGATCAGCTATTAATACATGTCTCTTTTATTGACACGGGATATATATCTTTTGTTTCTTTCGACAGACTAGTGAAGAGAGTTCTCTTCGGCAGTATGAACAGCCAGTGATGAACTATTAATATACGAAACTCTTTTATTGACACGAGTCGTTTTTTTTTTGAGCGAGAAAATAGTATACAGTTATAATCGCTTCCTCGCCGGCAGTGGGATAAGTGCCCACATAACCTCTTAAAATTTCCGTACATCGTACTATATCATGGTAATACTTATCATAATAATATAAACGCCAACCGCAATTAAGTATTTTTTGATGTAAACGACAACGTATAAATAATATGTAAAGCATTAAATTAACAAGGAACTTCAAAGTTCAAAAAGGTCTTAATAAATTTATAGGTGACAAAGTTAACACTTTTACTGCGGTGGTTGTTATCTTCGAGAATATACTGCTCCAAGCCAGAAGTTGACCCTTATTGACACGGTTTTAAATGGCTTGTTTAAAACATTTAAGAAAGCTTTAATACTTGCACTAAGTATTTTTTTCAAGTCTGCTTACATCACACGTATGTTTTTAAATTTTCATTTATGCAGACCGTAATTTGATAGAAAATATTGAAATAATTTTTTTATTTAAAAAATACCATGAATAAGAAACGATTTAAAATCTTTATGCAAAATCCTTAGACAACTTAATTCCCTGGGTCACCATTAAGTAATAGATTTATTCCGAGAAATTCAATATGAAATAAATTTGACTACCGAGTCATTTAAAATTACTTCTACAATAAGTAAACATTACATTTTACAGAAATAGTACATTACTACAGAGGCCGGGAAGTAGATGGTTGCCGGCCGAGTACATATAGACAGTTGATATAGATAGTTACGAAGCTGGCAACCCCTTTTCACGTCGAGGTATGTATAGTGCTTTTCTCAAACATATAATTCATCAAAAAAAATTAAACAAAAATTACAACGTCAAATACTAGGAGTGCATAAACATTAGAAGTACCTACCTAACCTACAGTCATCCGCGCTGTGTCGGGCGCTGTACCTGGTACCTTTATTTAAACATGCAAACGCTTTGGTTGGATGCACGACTTAAAATATTTAAAAAAACAGCTATAAAATTAAAAAAAAAAAACTTCATGGCCTACGCCTTCAATTTTGTATGAAATTCGTTTACAGCTCTCTCGAGTTGTTCCGCCCGAAACGTGATACTTTGAAGCCTAAAATAACTAACTTCCATTGCATGTTTGAGAAAACATTTTTTTTTAAACTACTACTAATAATAAATTTCCACAAATTTTCAAAACAGCGTCAGGTTGATTGACCCTGCTCAAAGCCCACTTACCATGGAATGGATTGTGTACTTCTTCTCCATGCCACAAAAAAGGCTTATTGTTAGAAAACCCGTAATGTATTCGATGCCATGCCTTTCCCAGTATAATTATACATAATCCATGATCTTCACGGCTATAATGGCCTACCCTTTATGGTGCCGCGGGACCTTTGCTTTCTGCATAAACACGTTCAAACTAGGTACTAATGGTAGTTCCAAGTATTCAAAACGTAGATAGATTTAGTTAGGGTTGAAATTTGACATTTGCCGCATCCAAACGAGACAAATTTTGATTTGAAGTAACCAAATCTGTCAATGGTTTGAATATTCAGAACGGGAACAATATTTTGTTTTCCCGTGGATGTCATAAGAGCCGACTAAGGGAATATAGGCTTGTAGTAATGTTAGTCGATGGGCTTGCAACCTGTCACTAGCTGGTAAACATCTTAGTCTTTCTGTGCAAAATGTGGTTACTGAATTATCAACAAGTTTTTAAAGTTGTAGGTAATTCTATAGCTCTGCCTACCCCTTACTCTGGGATTACAGGCGTGAAGATATGTCCCTATATACATAGGGACATATCTTCACGCCTGTAATCCCATGTATGTTGTTAGAAGACAAAAATACACAAGCCATGTAAAGCACTATTTAATTTTATTTAAACGTAATTAATTATTACTAAATGTTTTGCAACATTCTCTAATACTCTGACAAACGCAGGTAAAAAAATTACGCCAAATTGTAATTAAATACAATCTTCTCAAAGAAACCATATTTAAAAAATCTGACGGTTAAATGTTGATCATAAAACCTTTTCTTAGAAATTGATTTTAATTAAAAATAATAAGCATTGATTTAGCATACACAAGAATAGTCTTTGAGAATATCCAATAAGGGGTCAAAACTGAATCTACCTATATACATAGACTTATTTATATCTTTCGAGGAAAAAAAAACAAACCTAGCCTAGTAGCCGTCAGCTAGCAGCCCTTAAGTACCGGAAATGCTGTCCAATTACGTTCGAAACATGCGAATTTCGCTCGGAATCGATCCAGAGATTATTGATAGGCTCGATCAGAGTCGGTTTGACTCGATAGATGTCCGACTCCAATACGGCCCTCATTATTTCCTAGGAATCTTTTATGACAGGTAATTATGATATCGATAATCTATTAAATTGGCTAAAGTAATACAGAAATTCAAAGTAATATTATGGTGAATTTATAAATTTTTACCTTCTCCTTGCCGTAAAAAACACTTTTTTGCATTTTAATATCGATGATGATGATAATGATGATGATGATGATGACGATGATAATGGTGGTAATAATATTAGTAAGGATATGGACAGGGATAAAGTCTATCTATACTGTGATAACTCAAAAGCGGTTGGAAAACGATGTAGTTCAGAAATAGCGCTTATATTAGTCTAATCTACAAAAACGGAACTCTTTATGGCAATAATCAATATTGATCGACGTAAAACAATACGATTAATCTCTATCAGATGTTAACATCGTATAGAAAAGGTGTACGACCTCCTAATGTATCAATTTATCATTCTGGATTATTCGATAGTTCACATCGAACCTCTTTTTGCGAATCATTTGTTAAAGTAACTGTTGGATTGAGTCTTTAGCCGAATCCTGTATCATTTATTTAACTATTGATTATCGTTAATATATCCGATACTTACTTGCAACAAATCTAATTGGATTGGATAGCTTTTGCCTTTCATAAAAACTGAGGATAAGAACATATAAAAAAATAGAACATTGTTGTACTGAGGCTGGAAAGTAGGCAATAGTTGGACGAGTTCTGTAGATCTTTTTAATCATCCATCTATCGTCCTTTACACTAAGGCAGACATACTTACTAGTAAAATGTAAATAAAACTAAAATAAATGTAATAAATATCAGGGGATAATGTCACACTAATGAACCTAGTCCTAAACTAAGCTCTAGGCTTGTACCATGGGTACTAGACAACTTTATATAATACTTATATAGAGAAATATATACTTAAATACGTAGAAAACATCCATATCGCCATCCAATATTCGCGCTCCTCACACAAATTATCTGCCATTACCGGGATTTGAACCCAAGACCGGTAGCTTCGTAGGCAGGGTCACTACAAACTAGGCCACCGCGCTTGTGCGAGTACAACAATGCGAACACTGCTGTTTGGCAGTAGGTTAAAGGATAAGATGGTGGCAACGATCCGGACGGACCCAGCTCAAGGCCAGCATTTCCAAGACGATTAATTTTTCCTCTGTACTAATTCATACTGTGGGAAGGTCATAAATGAATTTGTCGGACTGGAGCAGCTAGTAGTGTTTTAATAGTTTTAAACAATTGAATAATTTTCATTTGGAACATCGGGTAGTAAAATGCATTATCTTCTTTGACAAATAAATATATTGAAATGAGTGAGTTTAAAATAACATTGAAGATCCGTCTAAAGGCTCAGTTTCATTGGTCGACGCTTGTAGCAATCCATTGCCGGGTTGTTTTAACATTTTTAAGCCGAGAGATATTGCAGTAATGTAATGTATCACGAAAAGCATGCTAACGCGCAATGAAACTGAGCTTTTAGCGCTAGCCACCTGAGCAACCGACGCTACGGCCATTTAGTCCTCACCGCATCATTTCAAAAACTATGACTGGCTCAATAACTAGGGGAAAGTAGAAATTGCCTGGTTCAGTAATCTCGTGGGTGTTTTGGATGTTAACGTTGATGTGACATCAGACTGAGCTAAGTGTTAAAATCGAAGGTCCCAGGAAAGACGAATTCGGCATTTGTTATCGTTATCAAAAATGTATAGGATTGACGTAAGTTGCCAGACGGTCGTTTCGAGCGCTTATGTCAATTCCATACATTTTATCAGTTTTCGAAAATCGTTTACGTTAAGCAACTTGTCTAGCCTCACTGCATAGTTTTAGGCAGCGACGAAGATGGTTACCAGGTTGGTCACGAGGATGGTTACTAGTTCATAATTCGATCCCTACTGGTAAATCCTGTGGATCAACGTAAAGAGAGAAAAGGGACACGTAGAATTTTATTCGCAAATACTTATATACAACGTCACGATTTTTTTTTGTGATTAGTGTTTTTTTATACTTATAAGCTTGTTTAATCCAAGTCTCCTGGGAAATTTGAACTATGATAGGACGTTCTAAATGGTGTTCTTAACACAGACGTTTATTTTGTTTGTTGTTTTTAATACGGAGCAAAAGATCAAACTGCGTTGTGATGGTTTTCATGATCAATTGTTCATACTTTTGAACCATTGATCATGAAAACCACTACAACCGGTAGTTCCATTCAGTACAGGAATAATACCACAGATAACCTATATACCCTACCCTCAATACTACCACACAATAATCATTTTAAACTTGGAACAGCTTAGTATGAATTTGCTTGAACTGTCTATCGAACAAGCCGTACCCGATATCCGGCACATACCGTTACCGCAGTACCGTCCGTCTGGTCACTCGGTCTTTACGCGTTTTCATTTCCACAACGGTGTTCGATTTTCCAATTCGCAAATAGAATGAGGTAGTTTTTTACTGGCCATGCGTCTTCTAAAGACGTTGAGCAATGACTATTGCATGCGGCTAGCTACGTTTAATAAAGATTCAGGTTCCGTGTAAATCGATTTTACTTTTATTATTTTATTGAAGTTATTTGGTATAGTGATAAAGTTAACATATTAATAACCTGAAATATTTATTATTCATTATTGACGCTCAAATGCAAATTCTAAAAATAACTACGAAATTTCATATTTAATATGATTTCTGAATTATGTTTTGTATGATTTTTCACAAAAGAAAACTGATTTTGGTCGTTACAAATATGTAAATAGGATTTATTCATTGGTCAAACATTAAACAAATACACCGATATACTGGTGACGTTTACAACTTTACAACTTGAAAATAAGGCTTACCGCCTGTTTCACAATCGACAAGTAAAGCATATTTGACAGATAAATTGAGCCCTTTCTCTTTCTTACACTTGAAATTAGACAAGGAGAGGCCCAACTTTAAATGGCAGATAAATTTACTCGTCGATTGTGAAACAGGCCCTTTATGTTTAAAAATAACACGATCTTACGGAAGTTATACTAATTATGCCGATAATCATAACTCGCGAACATAAAATAAGCCGCCTCTTCATTCAAATAATTTACTGGCACTAGTACCGCGGTTGATTATAAATTTGTTTCTACTAAAAAAATCCTCGGTCACGCTAACAAGCACTCAGATTTTTAACAAGGCATAATTTTAATAAAAATGTCGTTAGCCATTAATTATGTGAACATTTAAAAAACCGTTATGATTTATAATTTGATTAAAACGTCGTTTTTTACAGAGGTACGTCGTTTTTGACTGAACAGGTGTAGAAGAGAACTAGTTTCCTTGTCGTAAACTAAGGCTTTTAGAATGTCTATAAATAAATGACGTCATCTAACCCCGTTGATGGTAATGTGGATTTGTAGCTAAGTGCTATTAGTTTTGTACCTGTTTAACTGTAGGTTATCCTGATAAAAAGTGCAGTTTCTAGGTCTTCTTTCTACAAGACATAGTTACTTAACAAGTTCTGCGAAGTAGGTATATAATGTATTTAAAATAGCAGGTTGCTAATATATTTATAGGGTATGATGCAAAAAATGAAAAATGAAATAAATTAATTAATGTTATTCGTACTTTACTTCTTACCAATATTATTAATGCAAAAGTTTGGATGTTTGTTATTCAATCAAGCCAGAACGGCTGAACGGATCCGGATGAAATTTGGCACAACCTTTTTTTTTTTATACCTGAAAATTGGACAGTTCCCGAGGGAATAGTGACAAACGACTTCTAAGCGTACGGAGTCGAACGCAAAAGCTAGTGTTTCATAAACATAGAGGATGTTATAACAATATTAAACATAATATTTCTACATCACTGCCCTTTAACACTAATGCCTTTGATAAAACCGACTTTCTAAATCGTTACAAACAGATGTTTCACCAAAAACGTGAGCTTATCTCGATATCAGACTAAAACTCCGTTAAATCTTTCTTTACTCCAAAACGTGTCCATTTAGTATAGGAACCAAGGGACCGGGCATGTAATATGTTAACCTATTCCCTGCCCATGGCGCTTTAAGTGTTTCATAATCCATTCAAACCGTAATGACTGGTACTGATTGTATTTTAAGGTTGTATGCCAACATGATTGTATCGTGTTTAGTGTGCCAAAGGTACACTCAGTACAGTTAGACTAGAAACAGAACAAGTGCGTGATGGACGTCACAAATCAAAATATGTTTGAGCAAAAACATATTTAGTTAAAAGGTTCAATTATTTTTACTGTTAGTTATATACATACGATGTTTTAGAGACAAGTATAGAAAGTAATCAGTTCACTAGTGGGTTTGGTCGGAAAAGTACATTAAAACCTCTCACAGTAGGCAAGGTGGGGTAAGTGCGCCTACTTGGCAAGTGCGCCAAACTAGCAATATCCTCCTAAAAAATATATGGTTCGTCGCATTTGCTCCGTAGACACACTTACCCCAAGGTGGGGCAAGAGCGTCAACGGGGTAAGTGCGACGAACCATAAATGTTTTAGGAGATATTGTTGGTTTGGCGCACTTGCCCCGTAGACGCACTTAAACCACCTTACCTATAGTATCAGCATCACAACTTCATTTGTTATTGTGTGTCAGTGAGGAGGCACAAAGCTCCCCTTCCCACTATTTCTACCTTACCATATCTTAACTTTCTATTTCCCTCATATTCTTGGTTTTTGCGGGTGGTAGGTCTGATGATAAAAAATAAAAAAGTTTGTCAATTTGACTCTATGAGACTCCATAGAAACCGTTATTTATTACGATATTCCCTTATAGGGATACGTTCGCCATTGTACATGTTAATCTTAAGTTTATGTACGAATTTGTAATAGTATTTTTTGTGCTATAAGGAGTTTACATATGTAAAATAAATATAATACGAATAAATATAATTTATTCGTATTATACTCTTAAATTTTCCTGTCCAATATTATTTACAGGGATACTTTTCTAAAATAACCAATCAGTTGAGCTGTTCTTAAGTGATACGTTTGTCAATAGCATTTAATTTTTATTTTATTAGCAGATAAAGTCTAATTTCTCGCTTTTTGTTGCAGATTAGAACGGACGAGTGAAGTGCAGTGACAGAGGATTATGTTCAGTGCGGAAACACGTCTTATGACCAAGAACAGAAGGTGACATTTGTGTTGTGGCTCATGTCAGTGCAGTGTTGTTAACAATGATAGTTTGGCGAACGAAGAACCCTAGCCGTCGGAAATTTACTAGCTGGTAAGACATCTTAATCCATTGAAAACAAAATGGTGATTGCTTCCTTTTTTGTCGTTTTCCGGATTCGTCGTTTTCTTGTTTTGACACATTCTTGTTTCGTCGCTTTCCGTTTTCGACATATTCTTGTTTGGACAAAGTGGAACTATCTAGTTATATTTTACAATGCATATGACTTTGCCTGCATAGCAAAAATATAAAGTTTATTCTAAAAAGAAAATGATTGTTTTAAATGAAATGAAATATTATGAAACAGAAAATATTAACATGAAACTTATTTCTAGGATAACAAAAATCTTACTTAAATTGACACAGTCTATTACTTAAACCATAATTAGTGACAGACTGATTTTACTATTATGTAATCATTTATGTCGAAAACGGAAAGCGACTAAACAAGAATGTGCCAAAACAAGAATACGACGAAACAAGAATGTGCCGAAACAAGAATACGACGAAACAAGAATGTGTCAAAACAAGAATATGACGAATCAAGAATACGATGAAAAAGGAAGCAATCATTTTGACAAATTCTAGAGAAAATTGGAAAAGGTCGTATTGGGTTAGGGTATCAAGACGAAGCGCTCAATCATCAACATAATTATTAATTAAGTACAAAATCAACATTAATATGAAAAGTTTTTTGGCGGCTTTTCATAATTATGGTAAACGCAAAAGTAAATCTGTATAGCCATTGAACTGGGTTGTCAGAATATAAAAGTAACAAAAACAGTAACGACGCGTTGTTTCTTAATATTTATTTCTCTACTTATGTAAGTATTTATATTGTTGCCTAGTACCCATAGTACAGTCAAGGGTACCAATATGTATACACCACAAAGTCCCAAAAATATGTACACAGACCTTATTTCTATGGCAATAAGGTCTATGTGTACATATTTTTAAACCTTCATCGAATGTATCATTTCATGGAATTTTATTTCTCCGAACGCTGCTTTCTGCTGAAACCATGATGTTTTCTGGATATTTTAAACATTAATTACGTTGGTTAGGTTAGGTTAGACTTGCGACTAGCAAAAAAAGTATACAGAAATGCCTTTCGATGAAACGAACATTCTGCGTAATGACACGTTCGTTGAAAGGTGTTTCGATAAAATAATCTTTAAACAAACATTTTAAATGTTTATGATCTTTCTGCAAAAGCAAATGCGAACATTATTTTCAATCGTAAAGGTCGTTAAGAATGTTTAATTCAAGGGAAGCCCACAGCGAGCCAGCGGTGCCCGCGGGGCATGCGCGACCGATCTGCGCCGACGCCGATCATGTATCTTCATCATGCGTTATTGCGTACGCGCAACGTGCACGGGGTAAATAATTCTAGAGATGACACAGGTAATGGCCGTTACTTGATTCAACCGTGCCATGCCAATACACTGTGTCTAAAAGACGGCTAACTTCAAAGATGTGAGATTTTTATCATAACATGCTGTATCTGTTGTGAACTGGCAAGAAAACTATTGGAAATGGAGTGTTCTGTCAAAACTAGTCACTATTTTCTAAGAGATTATGTACAATCTAAATTGCAATATTTTTGTATAAAATACTTAATTATAAGTAGAATAGGAGTCCAAGTAGTCCAAGCAGCTCAATTGTTGATGTAGTTAGGCATAGCACAAAACACTTTTACGATATTTTGTCATAACAAAACGTCGTAACAGCATTTGTAACTATGGTTTGGCAGTGCTTTTGGCACTGTACAAAGGTCTGTGTAGCTTAATCTACATTCAACTACTACCTTTATGAATGACATTCTGCCAAGCGTTGCAAAAATATGTACACATAGACCTTATTGCTATAGTAACAAGGTCTGTGTACATAATTGCGACACTTTGTGGTGTATACTTATTGGTGCCCTTGACTGTACATGTAACTACCAATAACTTAGTGAGTTTTTCCTTTATATAGACGATATAATTATGGTATCATGGGTACATTTGGACGTACCTAGTTAAGGGAAAAGGACTCAATCCACGAAACAACCGGAAGTGGAGTTAAGTATGCCACGATAATCCTTAGGGTCTAGACTATCAATCAGCAAAAAGGATCCGAAAAATTATTGCGGCAAGTTATTTTAAAATCACATCGGAACCAACCCACATCTATGGTAGGGATATTACTTTAAATCGGAAAAAAGATCCAGTCCATATTGGTTGGATCGTTACTGCTGAAAACAAGCTAGAACCAGTGTCACCTGTGTCACACAAAACCATTTTTCTCAAAACGGATCCAACCCACATAAGTCCTAATATCTCGAAAAGTAAAGAAAAACTGCGAATTATTTTTACAAATACATAAAAAAAAACATTTTTCGGTCATTTTCTCGATTGTATAATTTGTGTAAAATCAATCTATATCATTGTTTAATTACTCCGTGAAATTAAAATTGCAAATTACTCGAGTGCGAGAGACGATGGATTGGATTTTAAACTCCCAAGCTTCTCCGCACTCTTCAATCCCCGTGTGTATCCACGGGAGGGCCGTGGGCGTACTTACTATCGCAAAACAGCGGAGATGCAATTTCCCTCCCTCGTGTCACTTGCCAAGTACTTAGGCATAAACTAGGAGCCGGTGGTATTGTTATGGAAAGTTCTAGAACCATTTACGACTACTAGAGTAAGTGCTTGGTTGTAAATGATGTTTCTATTCCGTGCGTGTCTTTAGATTTATATCAAGAAAGAGAATAATGTTTTTGAGGAGTCTGTGTATGAATATTAGGAGACAAACTCCCATAAAAATGTGTTCTAAACTAACTAGTAGGCGAAGCCAAGATACAACGCTACTTACGATTCTGTTTTCTACCGACTCGAAATGTATGCCATCTGTCATTTACGTCTATCTATATTTTCATTTTGTTGATTTTCGAAAATCGCTAACTTAGCGATATGCATCTTGACTAGGCCCCTAGGTTTGTACTATGGAGACTAGACAGAATTACATTTAAAAAAAAAAAAGACTCAGGAACAAATACTCGCGTTCATCACACAAATATACATACAAATATTTGCCCGCACCCGGAATCGTAACTAACGTAACGTATAACCGCTAACTTTATTGGCAGGGTACGTTTCTTGGTATAGATAAAAAAAATAAGTAAAGGGCCTCTTGGATGTACTTGTGTACTAAACAATATGTAACTCACGTCAAATTTCAAATATAATAGAATGTCGAATGGTCTATAAAGATGTGTAGTGTAGTGTGTGTGTAGAACTACATGCAAGAGGACCTTTAATTGAGTTTTTTTACCTAAAACCTACTGCAAGCTACACGATTTGAAAGAATTTGAGGGATTGATGTTAGTAGTTTAATTCGTTTATATTTCGCTTAAATAATTCGGTTATAAGTTTATTTCACTTTATAAATGTTATTAGGTGTTTATGCTTGCTTTATTAATTTTATTATTCTTATAAAAGCTAATATCGTAAGCTTCTTTGTTTTGAATATTTGAAATACAATACGATACTGTAGCAACTAAAATAAAAGGACACATTTACACTTAACCCTTTCTTAGCTAATGCAACCTTATAATCTATTGATAATCTGCAGAGAAAGTACAAACTGACTTGGCTAATAAATTCAAGATGCACCAAATACAAGTGTCCAAGAACGCCACTTTTATGTGAATCCAAAACGTCACTTATGCAAAATAAAGATCCCCTCTCACATTACAAACGAGTTTACGTTATTCGAATGTAAAAATACAGTATTCACACGATTTTTTAGTGTAACGGGGAACTTTTTAATTGTCTGATTGGCCACACACGCTTTAGTTTGAATACTTTGAATCCATAACAAAAGGATTTTCAATGTTTGTACAAGTCAGAAGGCTAAAACTGGGTCACTTCGTTTAAGCAGCAGCGGTACAACAGTGATTGTGCTACATACCTATAGGGTGCTACATTAGGGATAGTTCTGGAACTTTTGAATTTTATAGTTATAAAAAAACTGAATGTCATTTTGAGTCTTGTAGGTTTTTTTTTAAATTATAAAAGTACATATTAATCTTATGTCGCATAACATAATTGAGGTACATCATAATCGTACCTTTACTCAAACAGATTCTTTTATGTTTTATCTAATAAGTAAAACACTTAAATAGAAAAGTAAATTCTGATTAATGTTTTTATTTACTTTTATATAATAGTTCTTAGCTGGATGATAGTTTTATTTTATTTTTATATTTGGGGTTGACCTTTGACTGCTGAAATACAGGTCCCCATCTAGTTTAGCAGCTGTGGCTAAAAATATACGCGAATCAATCTGGCTAATATAATTTGTAAATGATATTTGTATTTTTTGGGTAGGTAAATAATAGTATTTACATTACTGCGGAGACCGGGAAAATGGGGGTTGCGGGACGAGTAGAGTTAGCGTGGCCAAGACACAGTATAGTGCTTTTCTCCATCAATGCGAGAAAAATTAACACAATTGTTAATCATAATTAAACACAGTCCCAAAATTTTCGTGAAAAAAAGAAAAATTTTCGCCATCATCGTCGACATAATAAGCCTAGAGCTTAGTTTGGGACAAGGTCAATTGGTGTGACATAATTGTCCCTGATGTTTATTTATTTATTTATTTATAATTATATTTACATTCGAAACAGGTACGATTTAGTATAAAACTGAAATGAATTTTTTTTTATGGCATATAGAAGGAGCACACAGGCCACCTGATGGTAAGTCGAAACTGTGACCCATAGACATTCGCATTCACAAGACTGCAATCCTAAGACTGCAAATGCGTTGTCAACCCTGAGGACTAAGATGGAATGCCTCTATGCTAGTCATTACACCGGCTGTCTTATCCCCAAACAGGAGCACAACAATGCGAACAAAATCACAAATTTAAACGTAATAAATTCAATTTAAGTAAAATATAGTATATATTATAACATTTATCACGTGTTTATATTATTTAGGTAATTTCTGTGTTTATGAACGTAATATCTATAAAAAGTCATACCATTTGTTACACTTTTACATTTGTTACACTTTTAAATACGCTGGTAGGGTAAACGTACCAGTGAATGAACAGTGCTAGTGAATGAACAAAGTGAGCATATTTTCGCAAAATAAGATTTCTGTAAATTTCTACACAACAAAGTATTTTTTTTTAGATGAGCAACATTACTAGTAACATCATGGTAACATTGAATTCAACTCAGGTGCATTAGTTGCAAAATAACAGATACTCAAAGTGGACGTTTCGCAGACGTGTTTTCGTTGTATGGGGCAGTAGTTAGCGGACGGTAAGAGGACCTTGTGTTTGATGTGATACTGTACTTATTCCAAACAACAACGACCCGTAGTATGTGTTTATTTCAAGTCTTAAGGATATGTTTTTTCTATTTACGGACCATAACATGTGTTTTTCTTTCAAATTGCCATTTTAAGCAAGTGTTTTATAACTGGATCACAGTAACCGCTAAAACCAATGAATGAACCGCGGTGTTCATTCACTAGAACCGTGTGAATTACTTATTTTACAATATTGTGCGTTTTCGTTGTTGTATTAATGTTTATTTTTCAGAAACATAGCTGTTAATTGATTGTCCGTCATATGGCCAGTATTCGAACAAACTCATAAATGCTAAAAATGTTCGTTCATTCACTAGTTTATAATGTCCAGTAAATGAACTACCATCAATACGACTTGTTCATTCATTGGTTTCGCATAACATTTAAGAGCCAGTTAATGAACGATCGTTATTTTACAAGAAACTATTATACCTATAGCGTTTTCAGGCGGGAAAGTGGCACGTCAATGAATATTAAGTAGTAAAATATCATTTTTTTTTATAAATTAAAAAAAAAAAAACATATTAAACAATTAGACATAGTACATTCACTGGTTTCATTTGTTCATTTACTGGTGTTTTCATGTTCATTCACTGGTGTTTTGGGTCGTTTTCGACTAAAATAGCTATAACTTGAAATTTGGCAATATCATTATAAAACAAACGTTATATAAGCAAACTAGAACACTTTCTTGATTGATAAGGACAATAATATTTGTCAGTAAATGCTTTAATTTTATAAAAAAATATATTTAAAGACGAAAATCTCCTTAAGGGTTCATTCACTGGTACGCTTACCCTAATCGCTGTTTGAAATGGTTTACTTTTTAGTCTATGCCATTTAAAAAGCAAAATACACAAGGAAAAATTTGATTGCACGAGTGTTTGGCTGTTTGGAGTTACTTATAAATGTCGATTTATAAAGCCCTCTTACTAATAAATGTCGAATAACCGTGGTGTAGTTAAACCATGCTTTGCCCTTATCTGTCATTGTGACATTTGAATTTGACAGAGAAGGACAAAGCATGGTTTAGCTATACCACCGTTACTTAACGTTTGTTAGTAAGGGGGTTAGTATGTAATTAAATGTCATGTATTTTCGGCCGCTGCCGTTAGTAAATAATATTTGCCAGGACCTGGAACTCGGAACTTCGCGGGCTGATTTTAACATTTCCGAGCATATGGCAGAAAATAATTTTATGCCTTGTAATAAGTATCTCTTTAGATTGTCTTCTTTTGAACCCTTTAATTAGTGAGCGAGTGATTTTCTCCCTTTATAAAAAGTTATCAACTGTCCCTAATTCACCGAAACCTGTCCGAAGCGCGGCGTAAATCAGCCGCGTACGCAATTGATTGATGAAACTGACCCACTCGCGATTCAGGGAACTGATGAAATGACGTTTAGGAACCAAGGGTTCCGTTCAAAAATATTTATACCAACCTGAAACAAGAAGTACGATGTTTTTTTACATTTCAGATGTTTAATAACATCTTGGATCTTGAGGAATTTATTGACCCCCTTACTAATAAACGTTGAGTAACGTTGGTATAGCTATACAATGTTTTGTCCTTATCTGTCATTGTGACATTTGGATTTTCCCAGCGTGTCTAATGTCAAGTTGTCATTGCCAAAATAAATCTAGCTACAAAAGCTGTGAAAGCCATTAAAAAAATAAGGACAAAACATTGTATAGTTATTCCACCGTTACTCAACGTTTATTAGTAAGGGGGTCAATAAATACCTCAAAATCCAAGATGTTATTAAACATGTGTTTTAAATTGTGTTTTAAGTTATGAGTTACTTTAGATAGTCCCTAATGGATCCTGTATTACTCAAACATGATAGAGCTTGTAGGTCAAGATGATACTGAAACGTCTGCATTGGCTAATACTTCACGTTGACTTGGTACTATCGAGGAATTTAAATATTTAGAGGGTTGACACCACACGTAAATTTACCGGGCTATACATTTCCCACGTGCCATTAGTCGTGTCACGTCGGGAAATGTATAACAAGGCTAATTTGCGTGTAATAACAAACTGCTACACAATCAAATTCCTAGATCACTGAAACTTTGTCCATCAAATCAAACTAGTTCGCAAAGTTAAGTGTTTTGGTTTTGATTGTCATTGTGTATTCGAGGGTAAATTGTAACAAATTTAATCTTTTATCCAAAAAGTTATTTTTAGTAGACTTTTCTGAAATCTAAAAATCTAAAAAAGTTTTAATATTATCCTAAAATTTATTCAACAAAAATGAACCCTGCTCGCGGTCCATCAAAGGCACTCCCAGCTCGATAAGGAGGTCTCTCTGCCCTCAAAACTTACACGCAATATTCCAAAAGAATGTGCTCAACAACTTTACGTCCTGGGAACCACTTATTTCAAACTTCGTATCACTTATCGGCGATACTGATGGCTCGGGAGCTAAGAGCATGATTTGTAAGTTTATATGTAAAGAAAAAAATACAGAGTATTTATTAAAAACATGTGTACGTACGAGTTTCAGTTGAAATTATTAGAACGATATGAAGTAAATGAATGTTTTTTTTGTGGGATCTGGAGTTATTATTACTTACACATAAATTGATGACTTTAGTTTTAGTTGTCAGTATTATTCTTAAATAATAATGAAAAATACATCAGAAAAGAAAGGAATAATAAGCACTTGACATCAAAAAATAAAAATGTTTTATGATGATCTTTTTATATTACTGATTAATATTTTACCTAAAACTTCCATAATTATTATACATTTAAACTATAAATATGCAAAAATGCAAAGTCTTCGGTACTGGACAGGAGCATACCATACCGTAGCCTAAGTAAAAATCATAAGTAATGAAAAAATTGTGTCTATCGGCAAAATTTTTGAACAATTTCAAACAGTAAGTACATAAGAAATGACCGACAGACATACAAATAATGCACTCGGCTCTCGGTCTAATCGGTAATTCATTAATTTCATAAATTCGTGTGGTCCTTAAACCAGTTCAAGATCCAATTTCGAAGCAAGATGTTGTTACATATTGTACCTTTAGTTATCACTGTAAGGTACATTTTTGAGTTTGTTATGTGTAGCTTTTCGTTAATCGCTCTGCCCACCAAAATTAAAAGGCTGTATAAGAGTATGAAGTCCTTATACACATACTCTCTTTTGTGTGTGAAAGCCTATACAGGTTGATGACAATCGCACCTGATATTCAATCACACAAGCACCGTGACGTATGTGCGTCAATATTGTTCTGAATCATTGTTTTTCTAAATACCCTTTTAGAGTTATAATATAAATAAAACAAAACAGACGTAATCCTAAACTAAGGTCTAGGCTTATATAGGATGAGACGAATCATACATAGCAATTAAACCAGGGTTTTAAAAACGGCGGTCGGTCGTACGAACGAGCGAAAGCGCAGCGGCGAGTTTAAGTAGTCCCGTCCGAGCGTACAAAACACATTTTAGAGCGTGCATTCTCAATTAGGTAGCCTTATACGTTCGAGAAGCCATGCTGCCAAATTGAATACATGCGCTAAAATGTGTTTTGTTCGCTCAGATGGGACTACTTAAACTCGCTGCTTGGACATTCACTAGTTTCGTTCGCCCGTCCGTTCGTCGTTGTTGAGAGAATCACACCCCTGGGAACGCTAACTACCTATAATATTTAGTATAGTACTTAGGTAGTAGTCAACAAATTTAGCCAGATATTTTGTGTTTTTTTCATTGCTGCAAATTGATGTGAAATCGTAAAGTCGATTTAATGAGACATAAAAAGATTGACCGGTGTGTTTTAGAATTTAAATATAAATGTCAAAATAATATAAATTTAAATTTAAATAGAGAACTCTTACAAAAGTTGTAGCTGTTATCAGTATCATCTTCGGTGCGTGATTTGAACCATGATTTTATTTTCTTAGTCCCAAATGTGTATGTGTACACTTTAGTACTTTGTCTATTTAATGTTATGTTTAAACTGGCATGCATGAATTGGATTGTAATTATTGAACTCGACTGTAGGTACATCAAATTATTGCAATAGTATAGAATACATCATGTTCAATTTTATTCTAAAATATAATTAAAGTTTTGATAAAAGTACTGGTGTATGAAAAATTCCTTTTTTTTGTAATTGTAGCAAATCTCAGTAACAGAACTTGTATAGTGATGTAGGACTACCAACTAGGCTAACCGCGTCATCGACAAACAGGAGTCATGTCAAGTAAGTTATAAACAGGTTAATGACCAATTTATCCAGAAAATGCTAAGCATGTGCCTGCATTGTTGGGATAAGACAGCTGGTTAAATAACTAACATAGCGGCATTCCATCATCGTCCTCAGGATGGGCATGATTTGCAATCATCCGACTGTTAATGTCAAAAGGCCTTAGGGCTCACTCACCAGATTTTGCAGTCATCATCATCTTGTCCTTATCATTTTGGGGTCGGCGAAGCAAGACTTTTTCTCTTTAACACTATCAGCCGTCATCTTAATATTCACTCCTTTGTTTTTCATATTGCTCTTCACACATTCCATCAATCCATCTCTTTGTTCTCTTTTTAAGTCCCTTCAAAACTCAAATGACTTTCATTCTTCCTTATGACTGCACTTCCATTTTTTCTCTCAGTTACAGTATGGGTTTTTTTTTATGATGAGCGCAAGTATCTGTTCCTGAGTTTAGGTCAAATTGTGTAAAGTGGTCTTTTGATATTTTAGCTATTCAGTGTACTCGTTCACCTTCTTCATTATCAGTGTCGTAACAAATCAAATTGTAAGAGACTTCATACGATTTAACCAATTGCGTCATTTTGTCATAGTTCCATAGTAGCCTAAGAATTAAAATGGGTGACAGTACAAATCTTAACCTGAAGAAACCAAATAGGAAAAATTCGCATTTGAATTAGGAACGAGCATCAAATAACATCCATTTCAAAGATAAACAAAATACGATAAGTACCTAGTGTCACAAACAAACATCTCGTATGTACACAACCCACTTTCTAACCAGCTAACGGGCAGGATACTGACACTAATGACACAGGATTGAAAATGGCCATCAGTAACACGAGTAAATATATAATGTCTTCATACATGATTATGGAAGTATCTTCGGTGAGGCGTGAAGGAAGAGCTGGATTCTTGACGGAGCGACGGTGTAATAAACTTTCTTTATTCATTGGAATATTACGTTTTAAGACAGTTTACCTTTATGTAGTGGTCCCACATAAGTAAGTAAGAATACGCGTGAAATATCAAATGTGGGTACTGTAATTGTAGCAATGACAACTCTTGGAGAATATACTTTGAAGTTAATAAAGCTGAGATTCTACACGGTAAAACGTTATTGCTTTTGACGAGTTATCATATTGTCAACGTTTTGATAGCTCTTATTTACTTATACAAAATGTGGTTACAGAATTGTCAACAAGTTTTTAAAGTTGTAGGTAATTCTGTAGCTCTGCCTACCCTTCTCTGATGGTACGATGTATGTATTTACTTGACGTCATTGTGGCCACGTTAAAGACAATACCATAACAGGTCAAAGGCAATATACAGTTTATTCTGTCGAATAGAGGCCTAGTATAGGTACTAGGCACACAGAATCTCAAGTAAGTTCGTTTTGTCAATAATCCTTTAGTGGCATCCGCATTCTACCATCTACGTCTAAATCATTTCTCTTGGTGACTGATTAACCAATAGTCCGCTCAATATTACCTATTTCTAGAATTTCCCTAACTTAAGTAAAGTTCATTAACTTATGTATTATGCACGGACATGCAACCTTACCGGTTTCCTCACTAGGCCATAGAGTTTCACAAATATTTGTGACTAATATTAATATTTAAGTATTAAGATCCGAGACGATTTAATTTATAATAAGAAATTTGATGAATAAGGTGCTGCCTTAATTTATTGATTTGTACATGGTTTTAGCAGTTTTATATTAATGGGATTAGTGGACACGTTAATCACTTTTCTTTTGATAAATGTGTTTGGAATGTAATAGATAGGGGACACATTTGTTTTCGTAGGCGTAGACATTTATCAAAAATGAATGAGTTATGGTTGTAGCTCATTTGAGAATAGTATTTTTGTATAAGTATCTATAAGATATCAGGTAGAGAAATTATTAAAGTGAAATGGTAAATTTATGAACAAAAATCAAAAGAGTAATTTAAAGTACAGGCGTCCTATTATATAGAACTTGCAATTTCACGGTATCTCGGGGAATTGTTTATACTTTTTTGGTAGTAAGGGTAATTTGGGTACCAAAAATTCCCGGGACTGCAAACCTTAAGTTTGATATGTATGAAGGTATAGCTAAACCCTTTGGGTTTCACGTTTGGTAATATGGTGGCGTGGCAACTTGGCCGTCAATAAGACACGCTCAGAATTACGGTTGTATTGGGTTTACTGTTGTATTTATTAATATATTTTATATTTTATCTTAACTACATTTACTTGCACCAATATACCAATATTTTCTGTAGTGTCTTAATCTTTTCCATGGAAATGGAAGATAAATTATGCATTGAAGTAAACTTCCCTATCTTCTGAAAGCAGGTGACAACAAGAAATTGCAAAAGGCTAGTTTGCAAAATGAATAGATAGTAAAATTACTAGGTTGCACAATGACTAAGCAAAATGACTAAAATGACTAGGTCGCAGAATTACTAAATAGCAAAACGATTAGGTCGTAGAATGACTAGATCGCAAAATGACTAGGTCACTAAGGCAAATTTGGACTACGCGGTGATTTATCAATATTTTTATTTTAAGACAATTCCAAATGCTACAGGCGCTCGAGCGGAAAAAAATGTGTTTTTGCTCGAAACGAAAGTACGGTGATGCCCGTGCTAACAGAGCAAAAAGGCCGTATGCGCTTATGGACTTTATACTCTTATAGTGCCTTTTTCTTTTGGACGGCGTTGTGGCGCGTGTGGCTGCGCATGCGCCGGTGCGCTTCATTACACTGCGCTGCTCTAAACAATTTCTTCTAATACACTATGCAGTTTACTGTACTTCGTTTCCATTTATAGTAAATAGACTAAATTAATTTAAACTACTTGATCGTGCAATTCATTATTGTGTATATTATTATTTTATCCCCTTTATAAATAAAGGCTGAAGCTCTCAATCATATCACCATCAACTACCAAACTTTATCTTTTAAGATTTAACTACTCACTTATATTAGAGAATGAGTGTTTAAACTCAAACAATAGACTATAAACAGCTTTATTAGGTTAATCTAATTCAAAAGCCAGCCCAATAAAACCGTAATACAACAATATGCCCTCTAATTCACAATTACGCTCTAATCGAGCAGTTAACTCTCTATTGTTCTGATTACCTCCCACGGTAAGTAAATCCCCATTTTCCGAACTCGTTAACAAAACAATATAAATACAAGCTACTGTTTTAATTTTCCGGTTTTTCTTAGTGATGCATGGCACATTTCGTTTGTTAAAATTGGAACCTTGTAATTACCGATTATGGTTTAAAACTACTATCTGTCGCACAGAGAGACGTCAATTAAATTTAATGCTTGTTTAGTGACGTGTTGTCTTATTCTATTGCTATAGCAAAGAAAGAGACAGCACTTACTTTAATCAAACATTAAATTTAATTGACATCTCTGAGTGCGGCAGTATGACAGATAGTTTGTTCATTAATAATCATTATCATCTTGCCCTTACCCAATAATTTGTGGTCGGCGCAGTGCGTGTTTTTCTTCCAAACATCCCTATCAGTCGTCGTCTCAGTAATTCACTCCCTTGTGTTTCGTATTATCGTTGTTTTAATATAGAACTTTCGGGCTCCGGGGATAAACTTACGATTGTTTATGAAGTATTCTCACGTATATAATGGTTATTTATGTAACTGGTACATAATGAAGCTTCTTAAGGTACGAGTGCTGAGGTTGAAGCTGTGAGCGCTCTAATTACAGGCACGAGTACCTTAAGAGCTAATAATGAACAGTTGCAAACATAACTTTTTCTACAAGCTTAAAATGATAAAGACAAAAATAAACAATCGCTAACTTTTCTCGTATACTTTACTCAATTTTTCTGCTAGAACAATTACTTGTGAGCAAAGTCATTTTCATTATTCCGATTGGCGTTAATAGTTTGTAAAGTAAATGTTAACAAATTTCATGCAAATGACAATTTATCACAATTGGTTAGAGTGTTGTTCTTTAACGCCCGAACTCTATATTCAAACCGCAGATAGATAAGGCTTACTTCGGGTTAAAATTTGACATTTGCCCATACAAAATGTGTCAAATTTTTTGCGCGGTTTGGATATAGGGTTCGGCTGTTATTGTAACACGGCAATGCAAAACTGAACTCTATCATGTATATACTTACTCGGAATACTAGGATTGGCCGTCCCGGGATTTTTGGTATGTCAGTACCAGTATTTCCCGGTACAAAGTATTAGGGCGTGTACTATGAAATTAGCAGCTAATCGTAGACTAACTCACTCTAAAGTCAGCTTCCCAGTAGAAAATCTGTCTGCTTGTATGATTCTTCCATGGCATCAAAAATTGAGAATGAGTACAGGGCCTCTATTCTAAGACGACAAACAATATCGCTTGTGACCTGTTATCGTAAACTTGTAAATTGAATAGAATGTGGAGTATCGAGAATGGGTAGGTTAAGAAATGAGTATGTAAGAGAGGTAAGTTTAAAGTGGTGCCAATGCCAGGAAAAATGCATAGTAATCGACAAACGATAGTAAAGCCATCTCTCATGGACGTGTCATAAGAGTTTTAATATGAATGTTGAAAGCAATAAGAGAAAAAAGGCTGTGGAAGGCTTTAGGAAGATAGTAACTAATAAAAAATAAATATCATGTGACAATCTCAGACAAACATCCAATACTCAGAAACAAATACTTGTGCTTATTACACAAATATATAACCATACCGGGAATCGAACCTGGGATCGCTAGCTTCGTAAGCAGACTCACTACCAACTAGGCTAACGCGTAACGCGACCCAGATCAAAAAAGAAGAGATAAACTGTGTAAAAAATGATTTTATAATAAAGGGGAAAATATTACGATGCCAGCTGATAAGGATATGTAAAAGAAGGGAATATGCTGCGTGGATCTTAATAAAATGGGATAAGGGTAAGGAAATAATTAGTAATTATGACATAAAACAAAACACAGTGCAATGCACTACCTCAAAATGAACATGTAAAGATAAGCAAGTTATGTGAATCCCGTACAATAGAAGTATAATAATAAGTGTTTATGATCTATCTTCATTAGCGCCTGAAGTTGCTACACGCAATATTACGTTAGGATCTGACACACTGCATCGTTTATAATACCGTAAGACCAGCTAATGTACAGTATCTTTTGTAAATATCGTGCGTTTACACCATTAGTGTGAAATGAAGGTATTAGAAGCATTTATCATCACGAGCATCGTTGTTTAGCGATTTTAATTTGAGATATGTTGGGAATACATTAAGGTTCCCATACAGGAATTAAATGATCTTATTCCACTATCGCCTGTCTATCATAGGTCGTTGAGTCGGAGGCAGCTTCACCCTTAGGGATCCCGAGAAGCTTAAAATATTCTGACGCTGCGTGAATTGACTTGCGTTATAATCTTCAGAAAGTAGTTAAATGGATTATGCTGAAAATTCCCAGGATACGTAATGCGGTAACGTTTCTCTCCCCTTAAACTTGACCCAATTTTCACGTATTTTTTAAACGTTGTAGACAAAATATTTCTTGAAAATATAAAAACTTACAAACCTTTTTCATAATAACTGCAACATATTCAAAATACGGGCGTGAGAAACGTTTTCAACGAGCTAAATTAGGATGGAAATAATTTGACACCTACGCGATTTAAGCATCATCTAACAATCCTATTAAGTACTAGGATCTAAGTCATAGCTATGCAGTTCAGTTTACGCTGAGAGAAAAGGACAGAGCTATGTAACTGCTATAGCTCTGTTCTTTACGCTCGCCGTAAAATAAACTGCATAGCCATGTCATGATAACTCTCCTGGGTGGTTTATAGACATGGTTGCACTGTTATTGAAGTTCCTGTGTGGAAGATCCTTTAGGAGGTCAGAAATTGTCTGTTTCGCCCTTCTTTTTATTACGAACTATTAAGTAATGGCGCTATCGCTACTTTCTTCTGTATTTCCAGAGAGATTATAATAGTCTCCGTAAGAAATTAGTTAATAGACTGTTGCTGAAGTCAACTTTATCCTTAACCTTAGTCATCAGAAGTCAATCACAGGCCAGTAGATAGGGTGGTGGAACCAGTAATGGACAAGAACCCAATGATGGACACTTGATTGAAAATAAGGGTTATTCATTTGTTTTGCCACAAACAATTTAGGACCGTATGAAATTTGAATGAAGAGTGAAGTGTCCATTACTGGGTAGTGATTCTCTCAAAAGCAAAGGTGAGCGAATGCAGGAGTGAAGTCCACATTTTGTCACGCGATAAACGCAGTCTTATTAGGCCCCCTGGGCTTGTACACTGGGACTCAGAAAGAAATATTTGGCCATACTAGGAATCGACCCCGGGGTCGCTAGCTTCGTAGGCAGGGTCACGACGCGTCGCTATACCTAATATCAATCAAAATTTACTATATGTGAAGCAAAGTAGATACGTACAAAATAATATGAGGATCCCTTTGAAACGCATAAACTTTTTACGCATAAACACCCTTTAGGCTGACATTTCAAAATTTAATACGTCTATTGTGTAGATTAGGTTAGGTTAGGTTAGGTTAGATTTTAAAAATAATTAAAATAAAACGTTTTCTATTGTAAAAACCGTTTTAGGTCAAACGATTTTATGCGTAAAGACACGATATGCGTAAAAAAATTATGCGATCCAATAGAGACCCAATAATATGTCCTAGGGTTTGCAGTCCCGAAAATTTCCGGTACCGAAAAGTATGGTCAGTACCAAAATGTAGGTACCGAAACCCGGGAAACATCGAGAAACTGCAAAGCCTGCTTTTATATTACAGTAAATATAAAAATAGCAATTGACACTGTAAATAGAGGAATAATAATATGACCCATTTTAATAACTAACATGAGTAGAAAACAGGTTTTTATTTATCATTATGCCTTATGATTCCAGTCTTAGGTACATATTGGCTTGGTTTTCGACGTCGTTTGACGATAAATGCTGATACAGAGACATAAAGTAATCCTTATTATTCTAAATACGTTCAATATCTATGAATTTATCTTGACTTTATTATATAGAAATCAGTTGAATGTGCAAATTATAAGCAAATTTAAAACTAACCTCGAAACGCGCGACATTGGCCATGATATTAAAATTCGCGAGAAAGCAATATCGATAATGGCCCCAGCCAAACAGGCTTACTTGTATATTTACATATATGAATGTATTTTCACTTATGGTAATCTTATTAGTCGATCATAATTCCCGTGAACTATGTTTAAACTATATCCGGGTTGCAACCAAATTGAAATGGCTTTAATTACTAAATAAATAAGGATGGATTTTTTCGATGTAAAATAATAAATAATACACCTTTTAAAATAAAATAGGCTTAAGCCAAACACTAGTTTTTTTTTAGACTTTTATTAGACATCCGATATTTGTTTTTAATATATTTATATTATTGAAATACTGAACAGAGAATATTTCTTTTGGATACCACTAAAATTGATAGCGACTCTAACACAGACCATATAATTATGGCCCAAGGAAATATTCCTTTTTCGACTTTTTTAATACTAAGCGTGTTCATACTTGACTTTATAAATACCGTTTTGTATGTATTTAAAATTAAAACTTTTATTAATGCGTATTGTTTATTTAACAGTAACTTTTTCCTTTTCAGGTCCAAAATGGCATCCGACGTGGCGTCACATATACCGCGAATGACATTCGTTTGGTTAATTTTCACATTGGTTATTGTAAGTATTTTGATCTGTCTATCTCATTAAATAAGGGTCACTGTATTAAAAATTGTGCGTTATTATAAAGGATACAGATGTTTATCTGTAAAATCAACGAATACCCTAATTTTATCGTGTCTTAAAGTTTAAACAAATTAGCCTATGGTGCTCTTAATTATCTGAAAGATACCTGTTAATTCCGCTTGTTCTATGACATTGACAGTATTTATAAATATTGCTACAAGAGTCAAAATTAAGAGCACCTTAGGCTAATTTATTTTAAACTTTAATGTTCAGAGACAACCTACAAACCGTTAAGAAATCGAATTAAGCATCTCTCTAATAGGCGATTTACGGTTAAACCACTAACTCTTGACTTTAAACGTCTTTAAACTCGACCATCATAATTGTACGTTTAAACACATTAAGTATCTTCCTACGTGAAATATTAAGCAAATACCCACTACCATACAAGGAGACATTGTTTACAAAGACGAGTCCATTATACCATTTATACCTAACCTCTAACATAAGTCACAAAAACGTTACATCGCAAAGTATACTCTTGAATTGAACAGCAAAGGTTACAAATGCTAAAGCAGAATTATCACTCAACTACAAGAATGTTACTGGATAGATTTTTTTGCATGAGAACCAATTGAGATGTACCAAAAAACAAAAGTCATGCCTTCGAAGGAGGTTGTATGCCTTGGTATTAACGATACCAATCGGTACTAAATGGTTATAGTGTAACATCACTAGGCCATCACTAGGTCGCTGACCTGCGGGATTGAAAAAAATTGACTATTCCCCTCGAGGAGAAATTTGTAAGGAAATAAGTTTACGTTGCAGAGGTGGTCTTAGTAATTTAGTTTTTGTATTCCGAACCCAAACGGTACCAACAGGACCCTGTTACTAAAGCTCCGCTGTCCGCTCGTCTTTCTGTCCATTTGTGACAGGGCTGTATCTTTTGAACAGTAATCTATAGCGAGATGAACTTTTGATACGGCGGCGAGCGGAACTAGTGCGAGTGGGGGATATGTGAAAAAGGAGGGAAGGGCCTTTACCCAGCTGTGGGACATTTCACGCGCTGAATTAAATAAACATTATGATCAACTGGTATCACTTCTTCGATAGCTCGTCGCACTAGTTATGGGATTTATTTTCCATGAACAAAAAATTATAAAAGCAAACGTCCAGTTAGAAAAACACACACTTTAATATTGTATATCGGCATCGCCATTTTTCTTAATACCATAGACAAAAACATAGAGTGGGGCAGAGACCAATACGCAATTTTTGGCCCTCAGTACACTTTATAATACCAGTTGGTGACAACTGGTTTAGTCAAAATTAATACTCAAATATGTTTTCTTCCGACCACAACGACAGACTAGTTTCGCAACTAGGTAAAACTAAACATTTATCAGTAACACAATCAATTGAATTTGAAAACAAATTCACAATTACAAATTCAGTTAAGAAGCTAAAAAACTCCATGTGTGCTTTAAAATTGACCTACGTGAACGAAATATAAAAATCTTTAACATTAACTTAAACAGCCTTCTTTAGTATTTGTTTGTCTTATATAATTCCCAAACTTGTTTCATTTTCTTTATTTTTACGACACAGGCTGAGCCTAGTGCAGGAACCACTGTATCTTGGATTGGGTAAGCGTAAAATCTTTCTAAGCTGTACAAAGTATATGATTTTCTTTTTTTTGTGTATGCCATTTTAAAGAGATCAATAAATAATTATGAATTGAAAATTAAACTGAGAAATGTTTATTACGTAAAAACTTATAAATCGAAACAGCGGCTCTGGGGACTGAGCACGGATGGGCCCCAGTTAAATACAAATCAAGAGGATACAATACAAAATAATAATAAATGAACAGTCAGTATATAGCTCATTAAACTAAAAAATTACATTATTCTAACTTAAGGTCTAAAATAACTTAACTGTATTGGGTGCGTGGCAGCTGGCAACCCTGTACTTTAGTTGTGTGGAACGTGGCCCCTTATTTTTTTTAGTTAGATACCTTTACGTATAATGCAAATTTGGCTAATTGCTAACAGCCATACTCAGAAATATTCTAGAGACAATTATCTCGTTCCTTTTTTCAAATCAGTGTATGAAAAATAGACACTAAGAAACTACTTAATCGACATTAAGTACCGCTTTTAATAGTTTAACTAAAATATAGTTTAGGAAAAACGATCCATAAGACTAATAATAAATTTACAGTTTGATGCCGTTTAGATTTCTTGATTACATTTGCCCTTTTTTAACCTTTCACGTGCCTAGCCAAACATTTTGCCTCTAAAATATGCTCTATTTCGTTAAACATGAGATCGCTTACTTATCTCAATCCACAATCAAACTAAACATTAGCTCTATTGCATTTCCGGCATTTTATTTATGCGTTAAAATTTCACTTTCGTCCAAGTGTTTGAAATATTCAATTTCGAGTAGTTTATTGCTTTTAATTTGATGTTTCATTATCATTAAGAGAATTAATTATCTTTGGAATCACGAACTGTATTTATGGGGCCGTGGGCATTAAGGTCATATAGTGCAGTTTAATTGTTACGTTTAACGTAGACTGTGGCACTATCTTCGACTAATTACATTTAGATTTAGATAATTTATGATATAGTTTTCATATCACTTTTAGTTCAGAATGGGTAATAGAATAAAATGACTTCAACCTCAAATCGAAGCTTTACATAGTATAAAACAAGGTCACTTCCCGCCGTCCGTCTCGCTGTATGTACGCTAAGATCTTTCAATCTAGGCACCGGATTTTAATGCGGTTTTCATCGATAGATAGATTTATTCAAGAGCAAAGTTTTCATGTATGATAATAAATTCTGGTGTATATACAGAGCAGAAAACTCACATACCTTAATCGAAGCGGAGCGAGGCCGGCTCGCTACTGTTTAAATAAAATGAAAATATCTTCGGGATTAAGATACCACTTATCTTATCACCCACTTATCACCCCTTTAGGATCTTTTGTGCAATTACACACACTCACACTCTCTTACACACTCAGCTGTTCGAATTTGCAGGCTTCCTCATAATGTTTTTCCTTCACCTTAAGAGCATTGGGTAATGTACTTAAGTTAGAAAAACTCATTGGTGACCGTGGGGGTCCGAATTCGGTACCGTACGATCTGAAGTCGACCCCTTAAGCCTCTAGGCCACGTAAGTCAAAAAATAAATAGGTACCAAACATTATAACGTCAGTTCCCATATGGGCACTAAAACGACATTATTAGAACAGGAATGGGAGCACTCACATAAGGAATCGCAAACTCAATATCAGGTTCATCTATATGAAAATTAGAGAGAATAGTAGTATATGTTCCAAGATGACTAAACATTATCTAAGCGGGTCACAGAAACCGGATCCTTTAGAAAACAGATTCCTCGCGACACACCGATTCCAAATCTCAAAATTGCATTCCACTTAGCTTCGTCTTGCAAAAACCCGTCTTAGAACTAAACAGTGTAAGTGTGTTGAGTAAGCAGAAACCGTTCCGTCCTTGGGGAGGTCGTGGTTAGGCGACCAGTTAGGAAAGTTGCCAGTTTGGAGTGCGTAGCTTTGGTATGGTGCGTATCTTGTTTGGTCGGGTGCTGTGTCCGTTCCATTTGCTGCATGTCCGCTAGCACACATAGCGAACATATCGCACGAACAACTGGACCGCGGGGGAAAAAAGCAAACGGATAGAGGTACGGTAAGCAGAATCGGCTACATTATTGTGGGAGGAAACGAGAAGGTTTTAACTGCTGGTTTTTGTTGCAATTAAATTAAACGAGACTTTTTTGTTGACCGTAGGTATACGCGCAACCTGAGTATTTATGTCACTTTGTCTTGAATCATTTTCGTTTTTAGGGTTCCGTAGTCAACAATGAACCCTTATAGTTTCGCCATGTCCGTCTGTCCGTCTGTCCGTAGGTTAACTCAGAGACGCTCGGTATTACAAAGCTGTAATCTGGCATAGTTATACATTTAAATTACGCCGACAAAGTTGTAAAATAAAGGTTTGACCCTTTTTTTTTACTTTTTCGTGGATCTTAATTTAACTTGACAGTAAAAGATAACATTATAAGTGGAACAGAGGTGCTAAAATAAGTCAATACACAATACAGAGAATAGTCAGGCCTCCTATTATGCATAAAGTAAATTTTCTTTATGTTTATTTGACGATTTGTAGAAATTTGTAAACATTCCGAAATCTACATTATATTTTAAAAACACAGTAAAATAAAAAAGCTAAAAAAGAAAATTTAAAATTATTTAGTTACTACCTTAAAAGTGAAAGCCACAAAAATTTACTGTTTTCTGTCTTCTGGAAAATTATGATAATAATACTTACTTAAATGTGAACCAAATTAAATCTTAACGAAATTAGCAGATAAGAAATGATAGTAACAGTAATGACCTAATTTTCTTAAAGTATTGAAATATAAACTGCTCCAGTGGTAAAATTGGGCAATATTTTAAAATTATGTGACATTTGTTTTTTTTTTCGATTTCATAAAATATCTTATTTATGTATAGGATTTTATCAAGCCATAAAAAGGTGTACTTTTACATTTTCAACTAAAATTATAAAATGAGATTTAAGTTAAAGATTCACCTCCTTCTTAAATCTAATAAGTTTCTGTCAAAAAAAATCATTTTTGGGGCGAGCTATTGCCTCTTTTTTTAACTGCGTTACAACAACCGTGTTTACAATAAGTTTTATACAGTATAAATAAAGAAATAAATATCACGGAACAATCTTATACAAATTGACCTTGTCCCAAACTAAGCTCTAGGATCTTGCTATAGATACTAGATATGCCGTTAGGCACGTTTCGTAATTTATTATCGATAATAATTACGAAACGTGCCTACCGGCACAGTACTCGCGATAAGAGAAAATAGGAAATAAAAATTAAAGGATCAGGATTAGACATGGATAAAAATACTCATAGAGAAAATAATTAAATAAATAGAAAAAATGCAAGAGTTAGTAATAAATACTCGCGCTCATCGCACAAAAATATGTATCCATACCGGGGATTGAACCCGGGACCGCTAGTTCTGTAGGTGAAGTCACTACCACCTAGACTAACCGTGTTGCACATATTTTATTTCAACCTCGTAAGACTCGATACATATTTCGGTAACATTGTAATTGCAACCTTGTTAAATTAGTCATAGGGTGCCTTTTAAATAAATCATTATGTCCTCAAGTGAAAACCTGGAGATTAAAGAGGTTAGTTAAATGCACCAATAAGACTATGCACCAAACAGAACTTGACGAAATCTGAGGCCAAAACTGATGACGAACGTACTTATCTTTTTTTATGCTAGAGTGGGCAAACGAGCTATGTCTTAAACATGTTGAAGAACATCTTTAAAATCACAACTATAAAAATAACCCTTCATGTTAATTTAAAATAAATATCCCAACGGGTGTCCCTCGGAATCCCTAATAACGTTTGTCCTAACGCATTTTTTGTCCGAATTATCATTTGTCCTAAATTGGTTTTCAGCTGAGTGAGACATTTTTTTAAGTTCTCCAAAATACCTGCGGTTAGGTTAGGTTAGGGTTGTATTATAAAAGAACACTAAAATGTTTTAAATCCAGCCGGAAATGGCTTTAGGATAAATGAAAATTCGGACAAGCGATGCATAAGGACAAATGTCGATTAGGGATTTCATAGGGGAACCTATCCAACTATATCTTACACTAGCAAACCGCCCTCGTTTTGCTTCGGTTTATATGAGTTATCTGTAACACCCGTATAAAAACTAGAATTTATTTTATTTACATAGGTACAAATCTTGTGTGAAAAACTAGCTAACGATGATGAAAATTGTATCAAAATGCGTTGCGTGGTTTTGGAGTAGTTAGCGGACAGAAAGACAAACAGACGCGGAAAGCGACTTTGTTTTATACTTTGCAAAGAATATAATAAAAAAATGAGAATGATATAGAAAAGATGATATATATTTTGCTAGTCGAAAAAAAATAATGATAGCCAACTCTATTTTGAATAATCAATGTGTCCCTGCAGTAAATATTGCATTGACGTTTTATTCTTCCATTTACTTTAAATAATTGGTAGGTAATAAAAAATCAATGAAACCTCTTCATAATTGCTATTGCGTTTACAACTACTACAACAATCGTGCTAATACAAAACTAAGTTCATCTTGCTGTCGTTACGTAGCGGGCTAACTACTTTACAGCGCAAACCAATGAATAATTGAAAAGTACTCAGCAACGGCGCGTGCGCTTATGTGGGACGGTCGGGCTTAAGTTGAGATGTACGTACTGATTACCGCTGTGCCATTATTCTACGTTTCAACGGGTTTAAAACAAGAAGGGAGTTAGCATCCAGAAAATGTCAACATGATTTATTTCCGACTGAGGGGTAAATGCATTTTTTTTTCAGGGGAATACGTTTTAAAATCTATTTTTGCGCCCTTCGATAGGAATTTAAGTATTTAAATTTATTCATAGAATCAAAAAGCCTTAAAAAACTTTAAATTACTCGTTTACCCCTCCATCGGAATAGCCCCGCCTGGTCTAATTATGCACACTTCAATCTGTACCATTAACTTACTGACGGTAAACGCATAGCAGAAATTACTAAACATGGAAGATAAAAGAGAGAAAGTAATGAATAAAAAAATACCTAGCCTATATCATTGTCCCACTGCTGGGCAAAGGCCTCTTCTCTAACCTCCAAGAGTTCTAAAACTATTATTTTTTGAAATGATGAAGGCGAAATAACACATTGACCACCTAACGATAAAGTAAGTTCTAGGTCCCATTGGTATTTGTACCAACCATGGATTTATGATCACCAACCCTCGGGACTAACAATCGCACCCAGCGACATGTTGGAGACAATTATCTCGTTCCTTTTAAACTTATGTATGAAAAATCGTCAGTAAAAGGACTTTGAGAGCGCCCGTAGTAATAAATTTCCTTATGCTAGTCATTTCACTGGCCATTATACCCTTAATCAGAACAAAACATAACATAACATTAAGTAACCCAACATTAGCTACAAATTCATTTTATTTTCAAAAATATGCTCTGGTTTTATCATATCATCAATAAACAAGTCAATTTGAATACATAGGTCATTTCCTATCACTTTAACAATGCATATCAAAGTGCATCTAATCATTTGCATGGTGGATTGTGAGATCACGGCAGATGTGAGGTAACCGCAAGATTGCACCCGCAACAAGGTACCTGCTGGGTATAGGGCTGTGAAGTCCTAGTTTCATTTCCTTGAGGTTATGACGAGAAATGATAAACATTAGAATTTGTTGAAGCCATGCCCTTGATTACTGACAGAATATTGTTTATAGAGAGTCTGCAAAAGTTTATCTAGGTGAAGAAGTTGATTTGAAATGTAGTAGATGTAAGAAGAATTTAATCATCAACGTAAATAGTTATCTTGTTTACTTTGTGATCAAAATCGATTGATCATGGTTTAAAAAGTTAAGAAGAAACACCAATAATTGATTAATGCAGAGGCGATAGGACAATTTAACTATGACCTCGAATAATAACACCAACATAAAGTTCTCTCAATTACTCTTCCTCTCTACATTTTCTACTGATTTCTGATAGTCTGAATAATCAGGGGATCTCTTGACCTAGTCACAAACTAAGTCGTAGGCTTATACTATGGCTACTAGATAATGATAAACTTACTTATGAAAAGAAATAAATACTTAAATGCATAGAAAACATCCAAAACTCAGAAACAAAATACTAGCGCTCATCACACAAATATCTGCCGTTACTGGTATTTGAACCTGGGACCGCAAGCTTCGTAGGCAGGGTCACTACTAACTAAGCTAACGTATCGACTGCACTTTGCAATCCTTCTAATTGTGACCAGCTTGCAAGTTTGCCGTTTTATATGCAAAAGATCTTCTCAACATTAAACTATGGGCCAGCCCTGCGTCTTCTGTCAGTCGTCTGTCCGACAATACACGTCCTGCCACACGTAATGGGTTGTGAAAGCCGTGTGAACCCAATGCATGGGAGCCATTGTGGCGGGCACGTACGATCGACTCAATTACTGTCTAATTACCTACCAACCTACATTAGATCAACTCGCGGTTTCCTTCAGCAAATCGTGGCAAATTGACGCGTCTAATACCCTGTTTGTATTGTGGTCATGGGAATTATGATGATTCTCAGGTGTTGAAAGCTATTGGGATTCGAAATCTTATTAACGAAGGTAATTTAGAAGCATTCAAATTTCTTTCCACGGCTTTTTTGGAATAGCTTAATTGTATCTGTTTAAAATTGATCAGTGAATACAGAATCATGATCAACGATAAATCTATTAGCGTCAGCGATGTCGCTATACGTGTCGGGAATGTGACTTCCTGTTAAAGCATTACGTCCCAGCTGCGTTTATCTTTAGAATACATCTGATTTATTGCTATACCTAAACTCCAATAGTTTCTTATTCCTGTAAACCTTGATTAGCTTTTAGCTCACGAAACCCTTCTTTGAATGTTCTGCACATCTTCACAACCACTGACATTGTTAGTACATTCCACTTTAAGGTCACTCGCTTGGGTTGCAAATGCACCGACTTGGTAATTTGCGGTGCACTTCCCATGAATAATGTATAAGTTCTAGGCAACAATAAGATAGTTCTCGTACTTACGTGCTCCGACTGAAGGATCAGTAACGGCCCCGAAATGAGTATCCACGGAATTTCTTGAATATGCACATCTGATGACGCCTCGTCGAGGAATGCTAACGGTTGTTACACTTCACAATGAAACCTCTCGATACATCGGCTTGATTTCAGCCATCGAAAGTGATATCAATCCGGTTTGTACAGATCTTATTGACACCGGACCACCACATGTTGATTTTAATCACTTGTAAATAGACGCTCGTAGGTGCGCGGAGGTTAGAAAATTTTATCACTTCGAAAACTGGTTGGATTTGAATTGGTTTAGTAACGATTGGTTGTATGATTTTAACTGGCATTGAATGGAATTTTAGTGGCCATTTTGTTAATTCATGGAATACTTCTGATTTAGTAGCGGGATTTTAATAAAATATACAGGAACTAAAAATCTATTTACAGTTCATTCTATATCTAGTTACAAGAGTATGATTAATCTCTTAGAGGAAATTCATACTGTGTTTATTTATGAACATAAACGTAGAAAGACACGGGAGATGATATATTTTAATGTCTTTCACAACCATGCAAACAAAATTAACTCAATATTTAATTGAGTTTTAGTGCTTAAAAGGGTTATAATACTCGGAAATTAAATAATAACCAGTTGTAATAGAACAATTTTGTTTTAATAACATTGCTTGTGCTGAATTAAGTTGCTGAGAGTATCTTTAAACCAGAGTACATCCCTAGCCGCTTGACAGCCTGGCTTAGCAGCAGTTTATCTTCTTTAATTTAAAACTTTATTGTCAATTAAACACTGCTGTCATTTTACCAACCGCATTGCTTTGGTTACCATAGTATCCCGGAACTGTAGAGGGGCTAGCAAAAACTCCGCTGATATTTTATTATTGAACGCAAATCAGTTAAAGTTGCTTTAAATATTCTTTAGCCTAATTGTTACAACATCCGGCGCCTTGCCTCTAAGAATCCCTACTTCGTCACTTTTGTTTGCTTCTTTACTTAATCAATGTTAATAATGTAAGTATTTTAATGTACACACACATAAACATAAACTCATGACTTCATTCCCAGAGTGGGGTAGGCAGAGCTATATAATTACCACCAACTCCAAAAATCTGTTGATAATTCTGTAACCACTTTTCGCACAATTTGCAGTCCGTCCTCAAATAGTTTGCATGCTTTTTAAATGTTCTTATAAATTATTTGAACAAGTGGTGCCACTTTTTGAAACTAAATTAAAAGGGCCAACGCGGGAGAACCTACCTTGTTTCCGAAATGTTAATACTGAAAGATGCTTGTTTTATTTTTGTAAATTAGGTGAACTGCCCTACTGTTGGCCACCTACTAATTATTAGCCCCATGAACTTTAGCATAAGGTAATAGAAACGATTATTCAACAATCACTAGGTGCCAGTAACTGGTATTATATAAGCCAGTAGTTAGGTGTTTTACAACTACTACTCTATTGACGAAAGTACACTTTAACTAAAAAAGTTCATTGTAAAAGAGGGCACTTAGTACTGATGTGTTCCTAATTCCTATCCATTTTAACAAATATTATGAACAATGTTTTTGAAAGGTTTATAGTAAATATGACTTGTAACATGGACTCCGGCTTAGCACACCATGGGCGGTACTCTTTATCACCGTAGCCGATAGCAACCCAGTTTAATTCATTTATCTGGCTTATTTATGCTTTCCTTTCAACTGCGATTTTATCATAAGTTGTTTGCACCTTGACTAGCTTGCGTGCCTTGTTAACAATTTCAATGCCAAGAACTTCAAATCTGATCTATTTTGTACGAAGATCAAGATGTCTGGCACTGAATTTATGAAATGTGGTTTAGAAGCATTGCATTTACTTAATTATATCTTAGAAGTAGGTATAATACCATAAAGCTTTATAACATAGCACTGACAGTTTCTTAAAGGATCCCCTTGTTTTACCGACACTCATTTGATCGAATCGATTATTGCTTTAAAGGTTATTTGAAGCATGGGTTAGGTAGGTTAGATTAGACTTGTGACCAAAAAAAAGTTAAAACTCCTGAACCTCCTGATTAAATGAACATTCGGAGAAGTAAAACATTATGAAATGAGTGTCGGTGATTCGAGACTAAACACTTTCGTAATTATTATTGATATTCTTCGTTTTTCTGTATTTGTCAGTTACGAGTCCAGGAGTTAGGATTACGCTATTAAAAAGGTAGGATTACGGTCGAAGTCATAAGTAGCTTTACTAGCTGTACATTTTAGTCCCTTGTCGCAGCTGTTGATATACTAAATTCAAAACATTCTCAATTTAATATGTTAATGCGACAAGGTAATTAAGAGAATAACACATCTGAAATTAATAACTTATTTAGGGTCCCACAGCTAAGCAAAACCCTTCATTTCTCTACTCATCTCTAGTTTTAGCAGATTTTTGGCAGCCAGGCTTAAATTTGTCTAAATCTTATTCTTGGGGCCTATGATCTCTCTAAATTTTTTCAATAGGACTCTATTCTACTCGGTAAAACCATATTGCTTTTGACGTGCTATCGTATTGTCGACGTAACGATAGCCCTTATTTACTTGACAGTAATGGCTCCCGCGTTGAAAGCAATAAATAACAAAAGCATTATGGTCTATAGCCAATTCGTGCCAGCCAGAATTGAATTTGTCTACATTGTCTCACCATCTTTTAGGCCTATTATTATTACCTCGCCAATAATGAGAATTAAATATAAAACCAACGTGACCATGTCATAAAACAAGTTTTTTGTCGTGTTAGACGTATTAGAATTAACTTGGGACTTTCATGCTGCCTAAACGCTACTAAGTGATGTTGATTGATGATCGTGTTTGAACGGCACTCGTTAATAGTAAGTAATAATGTTACGGCATTTAAAGTCCAAATTGCTGTTGGGGATTAAGTAAAAAGTGGACATGGTCAAACGTATGATAATGAAACGAAGTAAGAAAATTAGCGGGCCCAGTAAAATATGTCTTATTAGGCATAAGATATCTTTCGGGTACCTATTATTTTATCGAACGACATTTAAGAACGTATCTTTATGCAGAATGATCGTTTCATCAAAAGACATTTCTCGCCGCATGAGTTTTGTTTTTTGGTAGTCACTCGTCTAACCTAACCAACGCAACGTTATAAATTAATGTAATGAGATATCCTGAAAACATTATGGCATTAGCAGAAAATAACGTTCGATGAAATTATACAATCGAAGAAATGAAATTCGACAAAATGCTGGGTTTCCCTTTCAGTGATACGTATCTGCGGGCTTATATTATGGATATGTTTATCTATGTAGATAAAGGCGGATAAAACATCCATCACTTTTTGACCAGTATTTTCGAGAGTGACGGATGCTTTATTTACCTTTTCCGTGATAGAGAATATGAATTTGATAAAGGCGACCATAATACGGTGAGTGGTAAAAAAAATAGTCTGCCTTATAAGTAGCTGCACACTTTGTACCTTATTTTAACGCATCTGACACATTAGTGCAGCAGTTCAAACATAACGTTAAAGAACCAAGCACTAAAGTGTCCAGCTACTTATAAGACCAACCATACTTAGAGGTGCTGAAAGAATAACTAAGCGAAGCATATCTGCCAACTCCTGATAGACGAGAGATATGCGAAACTGACAGCGGTTAAAACGCAGAAGAATTACTAGCAACCAAAAACATATATATTAGGACATATTGTAAGTTTCATGTGGCTTATTACAATTAACAAAACAATTTTCGAAATACATCTCCCATTATATCTTATCAAAAAACGACGTGCTCCAGGCAATATTTCTAAACCACCAAAAAAAATATTGACTTAACCTCTTTTAAAAGCTCGTAAATTCTAAGCTGGTTAGTCGTTTTTCATTATTCTTCAATGCCCAGTCCAACTTTCTCAAGTCAAAACTGTCTCCAAATGTAGCCATTGGTTCTTGAGAGTGATAGGTGGCATTCTTATCTCTGGTCACGCCAGTTTAGTTCATTACCTATTCAGATTGGGTAACACCAGTAATAGCAGTTCGTTTCCGCGTTACTCCCGAATATGGGTATTAACTTACAAATTGCGTCTTTTGATGTGTTTCGGTGCTTAGGAAATTTGTCGTTAAAGACACCGTAGAGCTTTAAGATCACATTTAAATAACATCAAGATTAGCAGTGACTTTACATCAAAATAATAAATTTTACAGTTTAACATTTTGTTTTTAGCTTAAATCTATTACGACTAAGTAGACTTGATTGGTTCTGAGATACAAGCGCCTAAAGGGTTTATACCTACTAAAAATCTGCAGCACCAATTAATTTTGCTAGAAAATTGGCAATTTGTTTTTCAAGATAGTTTTTTTTGTGTTTGTAGTGAAGACGTCGGAACTATACTGCCCCCGATAGTAAAAAGGGCGTATCTAACATTTTTTGTTAAAAATGAGTTAATCATATTGCGGTGGTCAGCAGAAAAAAACCTACATTCTGATATTTTTAGTTTTTTCCTAGGTAGGCTAGATTAGAAGTTACCATAAGCAAAAAGGGCGTAACTTCACTCACTTTGTTACAAAAACTTAAATAAAAAGACGCATTTCAAAAACATGTAAATTGTCTTCTTAAAAAAGACGTAACTACGGATAATGCAACTTTCAACTGTTTAGTAACAGAAAAGACGCAAGGTATAATATGGATTATTTCGTATACTTCAATAAAAAGACGCATCTAAGTACTTGTGCCTTTTCAACTAAGTAAAGCCACGACTTGAAATGAAATGAGTTATTTTGACTTAGACGCATCTAACTTAAATATTTAATGAAAAGGGCGCTAGTGACCACTTGCGCCTTTTCAACTTAGCCAGAGTTTGATAACGTTATATTAACACAGACGCATCTACACCTAATACTAAGTAGAAAAGACGCAAAATGACCACTTGCGCCTTTTCAATAGTGTATTTTGTTAATTCACAAGGATGCTCGTAGCATTTGCGTCAAAATAGAAAGTCGGCTTAAAGATCCAGCATGATGGACATTGCTAAAGATATGCAAGATATGTTTTCTATTTTTAAGAAATATAAAACAGTAATAAAAATCCGCTTACACGTTTAATTGAATAAAAACTAAAACGTGATAGTATTTTATACTTATATTTCCGAGATAAAAAATAAAAATGTCCATCCCCGGGACTCAAGCCTAGTATTTGACGTTGTAATTGTTGTTTATTTTTTAATGAAATTATATGTTTGAGAAAAGCACTATTCATACCTCGCCGTGAAAAGGGGTTGCCAGCCTCGTAGCTATCAGGCCTCGCTTCGCTCGGCCGTCTAAATGAACTCGGCCGGCAACCCCCCACTTCCCGGCCTCTGTATTAATGTACTATTGTTTAAAACCCTATTAGATTACTTTCCGTGTTAACCTATAACAAAATCGTATTCTCAATTTATATACAATACTTTCGTAAGGGGCAAAATAACAAATTCCACTTCAAATAACGAAACGTCGTTTTAAAGCACAATATCGAGAGTTAAAGTTCGAATACAATATTTCGGGCAACCAAACTCCTAGTCACTGGTGACTTGAAAACACCACGGTTATATATGATTCCGGTAACGCAGCCGGAAGGTGAGCGTTCGTGGCAGTGCGAATGAAAAACCACAGTGATGCCCCAAAGGCTGAAGCTCCCTAAGAAGTAAAAAAGGTAAGCCTGGGGTGGCGGCTTCCTTTTCTTCAATTGATCAACTTTATCTTCCCTAGATTTAGCAATACTGCACAAGCTAACTCATTTACTTTAACTTTCCCTAATTTTAAATAATACTTCACACGTTGACTTCACTTCATTTATTTTCTTGTACTTTCATATAAAATACATTTCATGAAGGGCTCCGACTACTTCAGTAAAACATAAGCGACTGACGTCGTTCCTAGAACCTAAGGAATTCAGACAAATTTCAAATCCTAAACAATTATTACTGACGTAAATAATCAGCCAGTACGATTTAGATGTAGCCAGCACGCTACAAGTAGCGAACCTTCACAGTAGCTTTGGCAGGGATTTAAAGCCAACGTTGCGGAGTATCTCTCTCGGGAGTTTCTTTTAGTTCTCAGTTGGCTGGTGACCTTTTTTTTACAGGCGTTTTTCAGGAACGCTTTCCCCCCTTCGTTCGTGTAGGAGGTGGCAACTTGAAAAACGCCTGTAAAAAAAAGGTCGTCTCGAAAATGAAGTCAGATTTTTTATATGGCAGCAATGGTAGTTTGCGGAAAACTCGTCATGGGTATTGTTTCCCATGTTTCGAAATGGCGACTTCGTACATGAAGTCGGATTCTGAATTCAAGATGGTGGCCGTGATATTTTTCGAAAAATGTCGTCCGTGGTGTCGTGTTTTCTGTTTTTGGGGATGGCGAATATGAAAATGGTGGCAGATTCTGAATTCAAGATGGCGGCCAAGATGTTTTTCGAAAAATTTGTCATGGGTATCGTGTTTCATGTTTTCGGGGTTGGCGAATTCGAAAATGATGTCAGATTCAGAATTCAAGATGGCGCCCATGATGTTATTCGAAAAAATCGTCATGGGTATCGTGCTTCATGTTTTCGGGGATGGCGATTTCGAAAATGATGGCCGATTCTGAATTCAAGATGGTGGCCGTGATGTTTTTCGAAAAATTTGTCATGGGTATCGTGTTTCATGTTTTCGGGGATGGCGAATTCGAAAATGATGTCAGATTCAGAATTCAAGATGGCGCCCATGATGTTATTCGAAAAAATCGTCATGGGTATCGTGCTTCATGTTTTCGGGGATGGCGATTTCGAAAATGATGGCCGATTCTGAATTCAAGATGGTGGCCGTGATGTTTTTCGAAAAATGTCGTCCCGGGTATCGTGTTTTCTGTTTTTGGGGATGGCGAATTCGAAAATGATGTCAGATTCTGAATTCAAGATGGCGGCCATGATGTTATTAGAAAAAGTTGTCACGGGTATCGTGTTTCATGTTTTCGGGGATGGCGAATTCGAAAATGATGTCAGATTCTGAATTCAAGATGGCGCCCATGATGTTATTCGAAAAAATCGTCATGGGTATCGTGCGTCATGTTTTCGGGGATGGCGATTTCGAAAATGATGGCCGATTCTGAATTCAAGATGGTGGCCGTGATGTTTTTCGAAAAATGTCGTCCCTGGTATCGTGTTTTCTGTTTTTGGGGATGGCGAATATGAAAATGGTGGCAGATTCTGAATTCAAGATGGCGGCCAAGATGTTTTTCGAAAAAGTTGTCACGGGTATCGTGTTTCATGTTTTCGGGGATGGCGAATTCGAAAATGATGTCAGATTCTGAATTCAAGATGGCGGCCATGATGTTATTCGAAAAAATCGTCATGGGTATCGTGTTTCATGTTTTCGGGGATGGCGAGTTCGAAAATGATGTCAGATTCTGATTTCAAGATGGCGCCCATGATGTTATTCGAAAAAATCGTCATGGGTATCGTGCTTCGTGTTTTCGGGGATAGCGATTTCGAAAATGATGGCCGATTCTGAATTCAAGATGGTGGCCGTGATGTTTTTCGAAAAATGTCGTCCCTGGTATCGTGTTTTCTGTTTTTGGGGATGGCGAATATGAAAATGGTGGCAGATTCTGAATTCAAGATGGCGGCCAAGATGTTTTTCGAAAAAGTTGTCATGGGTATCGTGTTTCATGTTTTTGGGGATGGCGAATATGAAAATGATGACAGATTCTGAATTAAAGATGGCGGCCATGATGATTTTGGAAAAAGCCGTCATTGGTATCGTGTTTCATGTTTTCGGGGATGGTGAATTCGAAAATGATGTCAGATTCTGAATTCAAGATAGCGGCCATGATGTTATTCGAAAAAATCGTCATGGGTATCGTGTTTCATGATTTCGGGGATGGCGAATTCGAAAATGATGTCAGATTCTGAATTCAAGGTGGCGGCTAAGATGTTTTTCGAAAAAATCGTAATTTTTCATGTTTTCGGAGATGACAATTTTGAAAATGATATCGGATTTGTAATTTAATATGGCGGCCATGGTTCTTTTTGAAAAAGCCATCATGGGTATCGTGTTTCATGTTTTCGGAGATGGCAATTTCGAAAATGATATCAGATTTAGAATTCAAGATGGCGGCTATGATGTTTTTCGAAAAAAGTCGTCATGAGTATCGTGTTTCCTGTTTTTGGGGATGGCGAATATGAAAATAATGGCAGATTCTGTATTCAAGATGGCGGCCATGATGTTATTAGAAAAAATCGTCATGGGTATCGTGCTTCATGTTTTCGGGGATGGCGAATTCGAAAATGATGTCAGATTCTGAATTGAAGATGGCGCCCATGATGTTATTCGAAAAAATCGTCATGGGTATCGTGCTTCGTGTTTTCGGGGATGGCGATTTTGAAAATGATGGCCGATTCTGAATTCAAGATGGTGGCCGTGATGTTTTTCGAAAAATGTCGTCCCTGGTATCGTGTTTTCTGTTTTTGGGGATGGCGAATATGAAAATGGTGGCAGATTCTGAATTCAAGATGGCGGCCAAGATGTTTTTCGAAAAAGTTGTCACGGGTATCGTGTTTCATGTTTTCGGGGATGGCGAATTCGAAAATGATGTCAGATTCTGAATTCAAGATGGCGGCCATGATGTTATTCGAAAAAATCGTCATGGGTATCGTGTTTCATGTTTTCGGGGATGGCGAGTTCGAAAATGATGTCAGATTCTGATTTCAAGATGGCGCCCATGATGTTATTCGAAAAAATCGTCATGGGTATCGTGCTTCGTGTTTTCGGGGATAGCGATTTCGAAAATGATGGCCGATTCTGAATTCAAGATGGTGGCCGTGATGTTTTTCGAAAAATGTCGTCCCTGGTATCGTGTTTTCTGTTTTTGGGGATGGCGAATATGAAAATGGTGGCAGATTCTGAATTCAAGATGGCGGCCAAGATGTTTTTCGAAAAAGTTGTCATGGGTATCGTGTTTCATGTTTTTGGGGATGGCGAATATGAAAATGATGACAGATTCTGAATTAAAGATGGCGGCCATGATGATTTTGGAAAAAGCCGTCATTGGTATCGTGTTTCATGTTTTCGGGGATGGTGAATTCGAAAATGATGTCAGATTCTGAATTCAAGATAGCGGCCATGATGTTATTCGAAAAAATCGTCATGGGTATCGTGTTTCATGATTTCGGGGATGGCGAATTCGAAAATGATGTCAGATTCTGAATTCAAGGTGGCGGCTAAGATGTTTTTCGAAAAAATCGTAATTTTTCATGTTTTCGGAGATGACAATTTTGAAAATGATATCGGATTTGTAATTTAATATGGCGGCCATGGTTCTTTTTGAAAAAGCCATCATGGGTATCGTGTTTCATGTTTTCGGAGATGGCAATTTCGAAAATGATATCAGATTTAGAATTCAAGATGGCGGCTATGATGTTTTTCGAAAAAAGTCGTCATGAGTATCGTGTTTCCTGTTTTTGGGGATGGCGAATATGAAAATAATGGCAGATTCTGTATTCAAGATGGCGGCCATGATGTTATTAGAAAAAATCGTCATGGGTATCGTGCTTCATGTTTTCGGGGATGGCGAATTCGAAAATGATGTCAGATTCTGAATTCAAGATGGCGGCCAAGATGTTTTTCGAAAAATTTGTCATGGGTATCGTGTTTCATGTTTTCGGGGTTGGCGAATTCGAAAATGATGTCAGATTCAGAATTCAAGATGGCGCCCATGATGTTATTCGAAAAAATCGTCATGGGTATCGTGCTTCATGTTTTCGGGGATGGCGATTTCGAAAATGATGGCCGATTCTGAATTCAAGATGGTGGCCGTGATGTTTTTCGAAAAATTTGTCATGGGTATCGTGTTTCATGTTTTCGGGGATGGCGAATTCGAAAATGATGTCAGATTCAGAATTCAAGATGGCGCCCATGATGTTATTCGAAAAAATCGTCATGGGTATCGTGCTTCATGTTTTCGGGGATGGCGATTTCGAAAATGATGGCCGATTCTGAATTCAAGATGGTGGCCGTGATGTTTTTCGAAAAATGTCGTCCCGGGTATCGTGTTTTCTGTTTTTGGGGATGGCGAATTCGAAAATGATGTCAGATTCTGAATTCAAGATGGCGGCCATGATGTTATTAGAAAAAGTTGTCACGGGTATCGTGTTTCATGTTTTCGGGGATGGCGAATTCGAAAATGATGTCAGATTCTGAATTCAAGATGGCGCCCATGATGTTATTCGAAAAAATCGTCATGGGTATCGTGCGTCATGTTTTCGGGGATGGCGATTTCGAAAATGATGGCCGATTCTGAATTCAAGATGGTGGCCGTGATGTTTTTCGAAAAATGTCGTCCCTGGTATCGTGTTTTCTGTTTTTGGGGATGGCGAATATGAAAATGGTGGCAGATTCTGAATTCAAGATGGCGGCCAAGATGTTTTTCGAAAAAGTTGTCACGGGTATCGTGTTTCATGTTTTCGGGGATGGCGAATTCGAAAATGATGTCAGATTCTGAATTCAAGATGGCGGCCATGATGTTATTCGAAAAAATCGTCATGGGTATCGTGTTTCATGTTTTCGGGGATGGCGAGTTCGAAAATGATGTCAGATTCTGATTTCAAGATGGCGCCCATGATGTTATTCGAAAAAATCGTCATGGGTATCGTGCTTCGTGTTTTCGGGGATAGCGATTTCGAAAATGATGGCCGATTCTGAATTCAAGATGGTGGCCGTGATGTTTTTCGAAAAATGTCGTCCCTGGTATCGTGTTTTCTGTTTTTGGGGATGGCGAATATGAAAATGGTGGCAGATTCTGAATTCAAGATGGCGGCCAAGATGTTTTTCGAAAAAGTTGTCATGGGTATCGTGTTTCATGTTTTTGGGGATGGCGAATATGAAAATGATGACAGATTCTGAATTAAAGATGGCGGCCATGATGATTTTGGAAAAAGCCGTCATTGGTATCGTGTTTCATGTTTTCGGGGATGGTGAATTCGAAAATGATGTCAGAGTCTGAATTCAAGATAGCGGCCATGATGTTATTCGAAAAAATCGTCATGGGTATCGTGTTTCATGATTTCGGGGATGGCGAATTCGAAAATGATGTCAGATTCTGAATTCAAGGTGGCGGCTAAGATGTTTTTCGAAAAAATCGTAATTTTTCATGTTTTCGGAGATGACAATTTTGAAAATGATATCGGATTTGTAATTTAATATGGCGGCCATGGTTCTTTTTGAAAAAGCCATCATGGGTATCGTGTTTCATGTTTTCGGAGATGGCAATTTCGAAAATGATATCAGATTTAGAATTCAAGATGGCGGCTATGATGTTTTTCGAAAAAAGTCGTCATGAGTATCGTGTTTCCTGTTTTTGGGGATGGCGAATATGAAAATAATGGCAGATTCTGTATTCAAGATGGCGGCCATGATGTTATTAGAAAAAATCGTCATGGGTATCGTGCTTCATGTTTTCGGGGATGGCGAATTCGAAAATGATGTCAGATTCTGAATTGAAGATGGCGCCCATGATGTTATTCGAAAAAATCGTCATGGGTATCGTGCTTCGTGTTTTCGGGGATGGCGATTTTGAAAATGATGGCCGATTCTGAATTCAAGATGGTGGCCGTGATGTTTTTCGAAAAATGTCGTCCCTGGTATCGTGTTTTCTGTTTTTGGGGATGGCGAATATGAAAATGGTGGCAGATTCTGAATTCAAGATGGCGGCCAAGATGTTTTTCGAAAAAGTTGTCACGGGTATCGTGTTTCATGTTTTCGGGGATGGCGAATTCGAAAATGATGTCAGATTCTGAATTCAAGATGGCGGCCATGATGTTATTCGAAAAAATCGTCATGGGTATCGTGTTTCATGTTTTCGGGGATGGCGAGTTCGAAAATGATGTCAGATTCTGATTTCAAGATGGCGCCCATGATGTTATTCGAAAAAATCGTCATGGGTATCGTGCTTCGTGTTTTCGGGGATAGCGATTTCGAAAATGATGGCCGATTCTGAATTCAAGATGGTGGCCGTGATGTTTTTCGAAAAATGTCGTCCCTGGTATCGTGTTTTCTGTTTTTGGGGATGGCGAATATGAAAATGGTGGCAGATTCTGAATTCAAGATGGCGGCCAAGATGTTTTTCGAAAAAGTTGTCATGGGTATCGTGTTTCATGTTTTTGGGGATGGCGAATATGAAAATGATGACAGATTCTGAATTAAAGATGGCGGCCATGATGATTTTGGAAAAAGCCGTCATTGGTATCGTGTTTCATGTTTTCGGGGATGGTGAATTCGAAAATGATGTCAGATTCTGAATTCAAGATAGCGGCCATGATGTTATTCGAAAAAATCGTCATGGGTATCGTGTTTCATGATTTCGGGGATGGCGAATTCGAAAATGATGTCAGATTCTGAATTCAAGGTGGCGGCTAAGATGTTTTTCGAAAAAATCGTAATTTTTCATGTTTTCGGAGATGACAATTTTGAAAATGATATCGGATTTGTAATTTAATATGGCGGCCATGGTTCTTTTTGAAAAAGCCATCATGGGTATCGTGTTTCATGTTTTCGGAGATGGCAATTTCGAAAATGATATCAGATTTAGAATTCAAGATGGCGGCTATGATGTTTTTCGAAAAAAGTCGTCATGAGTATCGTGTTTCCTGTTTTTGGGGATGGCGAATATGAAAATAATGGCAGATTCTGTATTCAAGATGGCGGCCATGATGTTATTAGAAAAAATCGTCATGGGTATCGTGCTTCATGTTTTCGGGGATGGCGAATTCGAAAATGATGTCAGATTCTGAATTGAAGATGGCGCCCATGATGTTATTCGAAAAAATCGTCATGGGTATCGTGCTTCGTGTTTTCGGGGATGGCGAATTCGAAAATGATGTCAGATTCTGAATTTAAGATGGCGGCCATGATGTTATTCGAAAAAATCGTCATGGGTATCGTGCTTCATGTTTTCGGGGATGGCGAATTCGAAAATGATGGCACATTCTGAATTAAAGATGGCGGCCATGATGATTTTTGAAAAAGCCGTCATGGGTATCGTGTTTCATGTTTTCGGGGATGGCGAATTCGAAAATGATGTCAGATTCTGAATTTAAGACGGCGGCCATGATGTTATTCGAAAAAATCGTCATGGGTATCGTGCTTCATGTTTTCGGGGATGGCGAATTCGAAAATGATGGCACATTCTGAATTAAAGATGGCGGCCATGATGATTTTGGAAAAAGCCGTCATGGGTATCGTGTTTCATGTTTTCGGGGATGACGAATTCGAAAATGATGGCAAATTCTGAATTAAAGATGGCGGCCATGATGATTTTGGAAAAAGCCGTCATGAGTATCGTGTTTTATGTTTTCGGGGATGACGAATTCGCAAATGATGGCAGATTCTGAATTAAAGACGGCGGCCATGATGATTTTGGGAAAAGCCGTCATGGGTATCGTGTTTCATGTTTTCGGGGATGGCGAATTCGAAAATGATGTCAGATTCTGAATTCAAGATGGCGGCTATGATGTTTTTCGAAAAAGTCGTCATGGGTATCGTGCTTCATGTTTTCGGGGATGGCGAATTCGAAAATGATGGCAGATTCTGAATTAAAGATGGCGGCCATGATGATTTTGGAAAAAGCCGTCATTGGTATCGTGTTTCATGTTTTCGGGGATGGCGAATTCGAAAATGATGTCAGATTCTGAATTCAAGATGGCGGCCATGATGTTATTCGAAAAAATCGTCATGGGTATCGTGTTTCATGATTTCGGGGATGGCGAATTCGAAAATGATGTCAGATTCTGAATTCAAGGTGGCGGCTATGATGTTTTTCGAAAAAATCGTAATTTTTCATGTTTTCGGAGATGACAAATTTTGAAAATGATATCGGATTTGTAATTTAATATGGCGGCCATGGTTCTTTTTGAAAAAGCCATCATGGCTATCGTGTTTCATGTTTTCGGAGATGGCAATTTCGAAAATGATATCAGATTTAGAATTCAAGATGGCGGCTATGATGTTTTTCGAAAAAAGTCGTCATGAGTAGGTATCGTGTTTCCTGTTTTTGGGGATGCAAATATGAAAATAATGGCAGATTCTGAATTCAAGATGGCGGCCATGATGTTTTTCGAAAAAGTCGTCATGGGTATCGTGTTTCATGTTTTCGGGGATGGCGAATTCGAAAATGATGGCAGATTCTGAATTAAAGATGGCGGCCATGATGATTTTTGAAAAAGCCGTCATGGGTATCGTGTTTCATGTTTTCGGGGACGGCGAATTCGAAAATGATGTCAGATTCTGAATTCAAGATGGCGGCCATGATGTTATTCGAAAAAATCGTCATGGGTATCGTGTTTCATGATTTCGGGGATGGCGAATTCGAAAATGATGTCAGATTCTGAATTCAAGATGGCGGCTATGAAGTTTTTCGAAAAAATCGTAATTTTTCATGTTTTCGGAGATGGAAATTTTGAAAATGATATCAGTTTTGTAATTCAAGATGGCGGCCATGGTATTTTTTGAAAAAGTCGTCATGGGTATCGTGTTTCATGTTTTCGGGGATGGCGAATTCGAAAATGATAATCAGATTCGAAAAAGTCGTCATGGGTATCTTGTTTCATGTTTCCGGAGATGGCAATTTCGAAAACGATGTCAGATTTGGAATTCAAGGTGGCGGAAATATTGTTTTTCATCAACATACTAAGGACATAATCTAGTCGCACGAAAGTTCGCACTGCGAGCAATTCATCAGTTAATTCATTGAAATAGAAGAAAATGTATAATTTAACTGTGAATTTAGGTGTTAGTTGTTTATCTTCATTTCAATTTGGCGGTTAAGCCGTGAAGAAGAAACAAATAAACAAACAAGTTTGCTGATGGTAGCGTTATTTTCCCGGCGTCGGCCAAAACCTTGAGTTAAACATGTCAAAGACCAACCTTTATTTCCAACTGCATCAAACAGAGCATGGAAGTCTTCTCCCAAGCTCTTAAACACAAGTTTAGTTGCATACGTTTACGAAGACGACGAGGGTGGCGGAATGAACAGCAAACGTTTGGAAAAGATTGATCAGTCACCGCTTTATGAGAAGCAACGTGGGAAAAAAAGGAGAAAGTCTTTACCCAATATAATGGGGGAGAACAGGCTTAATAAATACAAATAAATAAATGACGATAAGAGGGACAAGGGTTCCCTGAGGGACGCTATACTATTTCTCCTTTGTCTGAATTCTGATGGGGCATTGAGTTGTAGGATCAATTCAACATTTTTTGACTTCAGGATTTTATTCAAAGAGCTGAATATAATTTAGTTTTCTTGAATACAGAGAAACCGTGGTTTTAACAAGGAAATAACCACATTGACATCCGAGAGGCATTGTTTGAATAAAGTACTGCACTAATATTCTTGGTTTATACAATATTTCTAGGTTCTCATTCCAATCTTTGTGGGACCGTATCGGTTTGCATCAAATAGTTTTGTTTAAACATTATTTTGACAGTCAAGATAGGATAAAAAATTACAACAAAGCAGTATGGGAGCGATTAAAGACAGTGTGGGGGTCCGTTCATTTGACCGAAATATGTTTGGCCGAATGAGTCGTTTGGCAACTGTTTCATTTCCCAACCCGCTTATATTTCTGTAACTGCAAATATTTTATTAAATATTTAAACCCCCCTTAAATATTTATTTTATTTTGTTTTTAGTATTTATTGTTATAGCGGCAACAGAAACACATCTTCTGTGAAAAATTGAACTGTCTAGCTATGACGGTTCGTGAGATACAGCCTGGTGACAGACAGACAGACGGACAGCGGAGTCTTAGTAATAGGGTCCCGTTTTTACCCTTTGGGTACGGAACCCTAAAAAACCTCTAATGGGGTCGCCACTAATACTTTTCATACTATTTGTTTCGTGAATTGCAACAGAAATGACAGTTCATATATTTTTCGCAATATGGCAAGGTTTTTTATTTTTCTGATCAGGTTATACATGTCATTCAATACAAATAATAAAAAATGATCCAAGAAGTTATCGAAAGATAGAGATTGAGAAATTTTCCAGAAGAATGTAACTCAATTTAAGAAGTTTATTTTCAGTAAAAACGCTTCCATTAGATAGATCGGTTTTCAAAGAGGCAACAGCTATAGTATCCGCAGCGAGCTAAGGAAAAGTCGAAGTGAATTTCTACACTACGCCTTGTCCTTAGCTCGCTGCGGATACTATACTTGTACACAATACAATACAATCACAATACATTTTGACTTGATTTTTCCCTTATGACTTTGGAATATCGCTTCAAGCACTTCACACTATCCACCGTATTAATAAATTGATCTCGACTGAGCTCGCCTCAAGATGCGCCAAAAATGACTGTTTACTATGGCTTGTAATTAACTTTGACGTATCTTGTAATGGGCGTCTCGGTCAATATGAGTTTATTAATACGGCCCTTAATCACTTAATTTCAAAATCTTGATGATTCCAAACTACGTAGTTACAACTCCATTTAATTTTCGACTTATTTTATGATTGCAATGACACAAAATAGTAGCCACGGTCATTATTCAATTGTACCTACACATACCAGTCTTCATCTTGAGTTGAGCACGATCAGAAATAATTAGCCAACTAACTATTACAAGGTTTTATGTTATATAGTGGTACTGTGTAATTCTGGAGCAGAAAAGTGCCTCGAGCACATTTGTGTTATGATTGTTGTGTGCGTGTTTTCATACGGTATTAATAGTTACTTTTTCGGTAGCAAAGATTTACACTTCTGAGCGTGTAATAAAAGGAACCTGGGCTTTTATTCTAATAATATTGCTTTATTGCTTACTTTATAGGTATTGCTTTTGACCTGCGCCTCTATTCTAGGCGGTAGAAACGATATCGTAGTTTACCTGTTAAGGTATTGTTATGACGTCAGCCGTCATTACTGTCAAGAAAATAAGAGCTATCAAAACGTTGACAATACGATAACAGGACAAAAACGATATTGTTTTCACCGTTTTGAATAGAGGCGCTGTTCTCGTATTGTCAACGTTTTAATATCTCTTATTTGTTTGACAGCAATAGCGGTCAAGTTAAAAACAATACTTACCATAACACGTCAAAAGCAAATTGTTTACCGTCGTAGAATAGAGGCTCTGAAGACATCTGCAGACAAGATGCATAGCACTTTCTTAGCCGATTTCGAAACTGACCAAATACTAAAGTTAACATGAGATAGATAAAAACCACCGATATAATGGTGACCTCTGCTTTCGGAGCTGATATCTCTTACGCGGCTGAACCGATTTTAATGAAACCTAGCTTAAAACCACCGCTAGGTAACTTCCTTTGAAATAAAAAAACCGCAATCAAATCGATCCGTCCATCTAGGAGCTTCGATGCCACAGACAGATACACGGATACACACGGAAAACTTATCTTATCTTTTTCCGTCGGGGGTTTAAAATGGGTTCCTATCGAGGTTAGAAACCGTTTTAGTAACTTTAGTAGATACCTAATAAGAGTAGCCACAGGACAACTAGTGAACAATGACTATAAAACTATAAAACTATAATAATTAAGAAAAATATACATAACATGGAAGATCTATGAGGTCTTCTGGTCAACTGAACAGAACGACCGTAACACACTAGTATAAGGTTTCTTTTAATTTGCAGACGTTTATTTATTTAATTTTCTGACTTTAATTTATATGTGGTCTTTTAACGTGTGTAATTAGTTAACGGCACCGCGTGGGTCGCATCGTTCGATACCGGTGTCTACTATTTCCATACATTATGGAACCGACATCTGCTATTTTGGCACTGAACTCGTCTGTACGGGTCTGATGGTCTTTAAATGATACGTTTTTTGTGCGTGTACTGTTTCTGCAATTATGTTTTAATTGAGGATTTTGATTAATTAATAAATCAATTGAATAGGCTGTGTGGGATATAATATATCTGTGAAATGTTAAGGCGTGTTCTAAGTTAGTTGTTGTAGCATACCCGTGTCATTGGTGGGAAGTTTTAATATAATTGTGAGTTCTGGTTTGTACGTAGGCACTTTGGCTAAAGTGTTAAGCATTTGAATACTCTGTTATTATTTGTGTTATAATTTAGTATTTGTTTGTTGTGTGTATTTGAGTTAGTAAGCAAACTAGTAATTATAAGTTTGTGAGAAAAATATGTTGAAACAGCACGCCTACTTAACAGTCCAACGTATTTTTTTTTAATGTAGCAGATACTTAGAAGATTAAAAATGGTCAAAACATATAATCGCTTTTTTAAAACTAAGTATTTTGTCTGAAACGCCTAGCTGGTATTAAATCCTTAAATATTCTGAATGTCCCGGAACTACTTCTGTCTTTATAATTTTTGTATTCTTAACAATAGATACAATTTGTTACTAACATAAGCAAGGTGTTAATTTATACGTCATTTTCAAGTCATTTTCATCATTAGCAACGTTTTACAATAGTTATGAGGATTTTATTATTTTATACTATTGAGCTAAACGAAGCATCTGCTATTAGGGGTTTTTTGCCAGTTGCAACCTTATTGATTACATAAAAGGGCAGAGGTATGTTGTAAAATTGTAAATGTGACCTTTTGTTACATGGTTTATCTTTATATAAAACTAGAGGACGCCCGCGACTTCGTACGCATAGAATTAGTTTCCCGCTACTCCCCCTATTTTTTCCCGTTGGGGGTCGATTTTTGTAAAATCTTTTCTTAGTGCACCCCTAGACCTCATAAGGAACCTACGTGCCAAATTCAGAATCTCTAGACCCAGCGGTTTGGGCTGTGCGATGATATATAATTCAGTCAGGTTTGCCTTTTATATATACTTATATATATATATATATATGTTGTTGAAAGTCAAAGATAAATTGGCACCAAGCTTAGTATTTTAATAGTTCAATTAAAAGACCCCCTACGATGAAGTAATATTCCAACCGTAACCTCTTTCTCATTGAATGTCTGCCTTCATTGTATTTTTATCATTTTTTTATATAGCGACGATTGTCGTTTCTCGTTTATCGATATAAAACACTCTATACAATTATTAAGTATGGGTTCAAGCTATCACCAAATGTTTTTTAAATAAAATCAGCTCTGCTGTGAAAACGTAACCAACAAACAAAAATTACGAAGAGTCTGATTTTTTAATGTTATGAAGAAGGTTAAGGTTAGGCACCTGATGGGAAGACCAATAGATATTTGCCTTCTCAAGTCTACGAACGGTTGTTTTATGAACTTCCAAATTCAAATAAAATAAATACATACAGTGGAACGTATAACCTCCTCCTTTTTTGAAGTCGGTTAAATAGCCTATCGGATCGCTTTTTTTTTTCATTTACTCGCTTTTTTATATTTTATTGTACTTCCGTGTCCACGTCATACTTATTAAGGTATTATTTTTCTATCCTAGTCAGTTCTTTTCTCTTATTCTTCTGAATCATCTCTCTATCTCTGAGTATATGTTTACAACCACAATACTATTTTAAATCTCAATTAGTCTCAACAAAAAATTGCAACAATATTTCATAACATTACCCTAAAGACAGTATGTTATTATGAAACCAATATTACTATGAACAGCTGTTAGACCACGGCAACGTGTAATTTGAGTGATACTGTGTCAGATATAAATAGGAGACAGAATGATAATCACGAAATTACATGCTAAGGGCGTGCTGAGGCCGTATTACGTGCTGTTAATGCCTGCTAAGTTCCAGCCATTTAAAAGAGATAACGCTATAGGAGTCTTATAACTCAGTCTCTTTCACTCCATGGAAGTTGTTAGGCTCTGACAGCTCAACGGCCTCTGGGACGAGAATAAAACGTCTTAGAAGACTGCGTGGCTTCGTCTGTAAGAAAATGCATAATCTTATGGTATACGAGTAGTTTTTGTATTATTGTGTGGTATTTTAAACAAGTTATTAGTTAGTTTTAGTGGTGTTGTCTAGTTCTTGTATAGGGTCCGTCCGGATCGCTAGCACTATTTTGTCCTTTAACCTAACGTCAAGCAGCAGTGTTCGCATTGTTGTGTTCCAGCGTGGGGATAAGAAAACCGGTAAAATAGCTATCTATAATATAATTAATATACCACCACTAAAACTGACTTGTGTAAAATACCACACATACATACATACATTAAATCACGCCTGTTTCCCAGTGGGGTAGGCAGAGACCACTTCTTTCCACCTGCTACGATCTTGACAAATCTCTTTCGCTTTTCCCACATTCATACATCGAGTCATGCACGCACGTCGGTTTCGGGTACTTACTTAAAATTCGGCCCTCTTCCATTATTTCTCCGATACCACACAATAATACAAAAACTACTCTTAAACTGTAAGATTATAAGCTGTGTAGTCTTAAGATTGTAGTCTTGAGAATTTAATTGTCTATAGGTCTCAGATCCCACGTACAATCCGGTGACCTGTGAGGTTGTTTGCCTTCTACGTGGCATAAAAAAAGTTGTGCATGTTTGTACGTAGTTGTATACGAAGATTTACAAAAATTTATATTTTTTTCCAATTTCTTCCATTACATTAAAAGGAAAAATGTGGCTGCGAACGGAATCTAGGGCAGTAAGTTGTTATTGTCAGAAATATTATCAGCATTTGGATAGTTGTACATCCAAATTGTATTCAATTACAGATTTGATTGCTACCTTTATAGCATTGCATTACATTTCGGCCATAAGGCTAATAGAAAAATCATCTATGTAATACGGTCTTCATCACGTTTATGGCATTTATGCACTTGTAATAGCGATTTCTTGAATTGTAAGTGTCTACTATCGGCTCTTAATAACTAATGATCCAATTGTCTTAGGAACCAAAGGAGGAACTAGGAAAATTGGATACTAAAAAGGAGTTTACTAGGAGTTACAAGCAATTCAGCGGTAGTAAGAACTTGTGGACCGCACAAGTTCCCGTCACCGAGTTTGAATTTCTGTGTTCCAGTGTGACAGCAACGCATTGCCAGATTTGCCAGTCTTCACAATACAAATTTATAGATGCCTCACAGTCGAATTACCATCAGGAGGCCTGTGTGTCTTCTTAATTCGAAAACAAATTGACTCAACTTCAAAGATACGTACACAATATTCCACAACCGCGACAAAAAAAACAAATGAAATGATTACTTCACATATAATGAATTAAACACCAATAATTGGTGAATAAACTAACGAAATGCTCAAATCTGTACAGCGTTTCTTATTACAATTTCAAAAGGTGCAAAAAACATGTGGAAGATTTAAATCGCTACACCATAATTACATTATTTATGACGTGGAAAATAGCCGCCGTTCGGGCTGTAATCTTTCTTATAATTGTAATAACGGTTTACAATTATCCAATAATTTAATCTGCTTTTGGCTTTGAGGAGTCAGTGACATCAATTATAGTGTAACAATGGGTGGTTTAACCTCGGACGTCGATCAAGTTGTATTTTGTAGTCAGTTGTCAATAGTAAAACTTACGAGCGATACGGGCGGGAAATATTGGATGAATAGTAAAGTTAATAATTCTACTGTCGAGCATATGCCGGATGTTCAGAGCCGCCCTCATTACTATTATTGTGTTTTCCAATAAACTAAAGTATTTTCTTTGAATCGAAGATTTTTTTGTTGTAAAGATAAAAACATTTAAGTGGCCTCGATTTAACAAATTAACGGCAAAAAGTGGCCACTGGACGATCAGCGTCTGTTCAAAGGAAAGCAAAGTGTCCGGTGAAAATCGTGAGAAACTAATGGATTCGAGTAGCATAAAACCGACCATCCTATAGATCCAGAGAGGCTATTGCCTAACACACTCGCAATTACGATCGTTTCATTTTAAAAATCGAAGGCTTATCTGCATACAAAATGAAAACAATTGCTCCACTTTGAAGCGTGTTGCGATTGCTAGTCCGTTAGACAATAAGCGCTTAGGATAAAAACCTATCCCCTTTAATCATATACGCACTATAAACTTATTTTATCTAAAGTATGCAATTGTAACTTTCTGTCAGATGCAAATATCACAACCATGACAGATAAGGACAAAGTATTTTTAGCTATTGTGCGCTTATAAACAAGAGGGTATGTCTGACTGAAAATTTAATCATCATTAAATGATGATGAGGATAACATAGACACACATACATGTGGTACATGTCGTTGCAAACAAGATTTACAAATTCGCATTAACTTCTCCAATGTTACTACTTGTAGAGTTTTAATGTAGTAGTGTCCTTTCTTAATGTACCCTTAGGGTTTCCTCCAAATTTCAAGTTGTAGGTTCGGCAGTTACGGAAGAATACCACAGTATTGGGCTACAATAAGGCAAAGAGTAAGAGTATTGTTGCCAAATGTATAACGCTCACTGTACGTTTGGCACTACAATTGGCACTTGTGGCTTTATGACCACGTGGCTTTAAATAAAAATTTCTCCGTCTGCCTAGTTGGTAGTGACCCTGCCTTCAAAGCTAGCGGGCCCGGACTCAAATCCCGATAAGAGCAGATATTTTATGTGGCGAGCGCGAATATATTTGTTTCTGAGTCTTGGGTGTTTTTTATGTATTTGAGCATGTATTTCTCTTTATAAGTACCTAAATTTAAGGGCCTGTTTCAAAATCGTCGAGTAAAGCATATCTGACACATAAATGTATCCCTTTCCTTTTCTTACACTTGAACATAGACAAGGAGAGAGCTAACTTTAACTGGCACATAAATTTACTTGTCGATTGTGAAACAGGCCCTAAGTAAGTTTCCAAGCCTTGAGCTTAGTTTGGGACTAGGTCAGTTTGTGTAAGATTGTCCCCAGATTATTATTTTTATTATTTGAATGTAGCGGTGATTACTTACTTGTAAGCTAACCCGCTTTGTTTACGTTGACTGTGTATATTTACTCAGTAAATACAGCACTATCATCTCAACCATACTTCCCCGTAGTTCCGTTGTTCTTGCAATTTTGCGGTTGGACAGCGTTCTGCGGTTGTCGCATGTATGTCCACTTTATAGTTTACTACGGTGAGCAGAGTAGAACAAGTGGTCAACGTTCTTTTATGGAAAAGGTGAACGAACACACAGGTTTTGTTACCTGTTTTAAACAGTACCGGGCTTAGTTTGGGACTATGTCAATTAAGAAAGAAGAAATGATAAGTATTTATGTTCTAACGCCTATGGAAACTTGCAACTTCAACGTTGCAAAATATGTCTTCTAAGATGAAATGCTTCTTACCAAGTCTTCAGTGGTCTCTACCCCGACACGGAATACAAAAGTGCGAACACTGTTTCTTAGCTGAAAGTTATCTGTCAAGATGTCTTCTTTTATCATCTCTTACCGTATATGTAGTTTCTCAGAATGGTATAAATAAACAGAACTTTACAGCCTGTAAACACATCAACGTCCAGACCTTTGTTAAACTAACTAGTCATAATCTCGTGTTTTGTGCTTGGATATAAAAGAGCCTTAACAAATAAATAGTAGCATTCATTTATATGCAGTTGTTTGTTTCTCTATGCACATTCTACAGAAGTTAGTATCACTTGTGAAGATGAATCATTCGAAGTTCATTAAACAATACGCTGATTTTATACTTTAAGGCATTCTTCGAGTAGGTTATAGATTTAACAGAAAACATTGACAATATTACGCATTTAAGACAAAAGATGTTATTTGCATAGTAAAATTGTACCCGGATTTTCTAAATGAAATTTCTAAAAGCATTGACAACACGTGTTTAAAAAAATGCCTATTATTTTATCGAAACACATTTTAACGAACGTTTCATTACGCAGAATTTTCATTTAAGTAATCAAAACACATTTCTCGCCGCATGAGTTTTTTTTTTTGGTTTTCACAATTCTGACCTAACCTACCCTACTTAGTTAATGTTAAATATATCCTGAAAATATTATAGTTTCAGCAGAAAATAGCGTTCGATGAAATGATACAATCGATACAGCAAAATTCGGAAAAAAATGCGTTATCTGCGGGCCTAGTACGGTTGCGTTTATCGCGTGACAAAATGTGGATAAAGCATCCGTCACTGTCGTGCTTATGTAAGTGTCAGGAAGTGACGGATGTTTTGGATGACATGTAATCGTATTGTTTTTAACTCGGCCGCCATTACTGTCAACTAAATAAGAGCTACAGTACGTTGACAATACGATAACATGTCAAAGATTATCTTTGAACCCAGTTGAAAAGAGGCTCAACGGGTCATCTGATGGAAAGTGGTTTCTAGAACTCTGGCAGCTCAAGAAGATTGCTAGTCCAATGCTTAGCCGATGTTAGCCTTTTGAGGAAATAAAAGCCCTGTTCTCAAAGGTTCAAATGTCATAATAGCTCGAAGATACTTTAGATTGGATTAGATTTAGGGCTGATTTTTCAATCTCCAGATAGAAGTATCGGATATTGAAGTCATTACATTCTCTTTTTTGTCATATAAAAGAAGACAGAGGTACACACATCCGACAGTATTATCGGAAGATATATAAAATTATCCATAACCCAATTAATATTAAATAATAATAATGAATCATCCCTAAATAAAAGTATCTAGCATTTAAGTTATCACTTTCCTTTTCTTTGTCATAAGAAATAAAAGGACAGAGGTACAATTTTATCCGAAACTTTTGTCTGGAGATTGAAAAATCAGCCCTTAATCCGATTGTTTTATGATTATTGTGGATCACCAATAGACTCTTCAAACTTGTTAATACTTTTCATTTTTATCGTTTTTTGTCGTTTAAACAGTAAAATATCTTGTATTCAATTATGTTGGTGAGAAAATGACATGTCTATCGGCGGGGCCGGCGGCGGCTGCTCGCTATCATTAGCGTTATGATCCGGGCGAGCGATGTTGCGCGACTAGATGAGACATGGTTATTAAAGTAACTGTGGTTTATGTGTAAAGAAGAATTAAAACATAAATAAATACATACATACCTGCACACCTGTCTCCGGATGGGGTAGGCAGAGACTATGGAACGCCTGGTGCACCAGTCTAAACATATAACTTGTGCTTCCTCTACATTAATCAACCTCTTCATGCGCGTACGTCGGTTTCGGGTGTATTCAGTACATTGCGAATCTGATCACCGTATGTGCGTCTAGGCCGTCCCCTACCGACATTTCCACTCTAAATGACCAAACTAATAAATAAATATAGAGGCAGAATGCACAAAGTAAATGAACATCAGCCAACAAAAATTGAAACATTTAAAAGTAAATTGTTTACTGGTTTAGTCTGATTGCTGCGAAATTAGTCACATGGCGCAACACGTCTTTTTGTTATGTTGCTTACGGGTTTATTGATTTTGATTATCTTGCTTTTTTGTACCAATTTTATACAGCTATTACGCTTTTATATGGCGTTTATCAAAAACATTATCATTAACCTTTAATTTTAAGTAAATAAGTTTGCCGATATAAGCACTTGAATGCTTTCCATAACTGAGACAAATCTTTACATACTTACTAAGTATAAAACCAAGTCGCTTCCCGCCGTCTAATCTATCCCTTTGTATGTACCTACTACGCTTAGATTTGTCAAATTACGCAACCGCTTTTAATGCCATTTTATCAATAGATAGTCTTGAGACAAGGGATATTGTGTATAATAATAAATTCTGGTTTATGTACGGCTTTTATAGAAAACTCGCATGCGGCGGGTCGCTAGTTATTTATAAATCTTACATAATACTTGTATGCTTAAAAATAACGCGCGTGGATTACCAACGATGTCCAGAATATTTCATTGTAACAATATTATAAGGTACCTACGTTTTTGTATCATAGTGGATCTGACGCAACATAAAGTTAAACTGTAAAGTAGCAGTAGGGAAGGGTGACTAGTCACCGTAAGTACCGAAACCACATAACATAAATTAGCACCTAGCTTTACATAGTTCAAAAATCATAAAAATCTGACTAGGTTTGAGCGCAAAGAAGCGTATTGTACCGCATTTTGTATGGAAATTCTCAACCGCACGATTTTCGTAAACGTGCGGACTGCGCCGGGCAACCATTCAGTTTCTTCTAGCCAACGTAACTCCATGATTCACACCACCTGGCAAGATGGCATTGAACTCACAACAAGTCGGTTAGAGCGACGACACTGTGCCAAAAAAACGAGGCAGTACATAATGTTACCGACAGAGGGCGTGGCCTAGAGTAGGAGGCCTACCAGGTTACGTCATTGTTAATGAAAATTGCCTTTGAGATGTTAATTAGAGTAATGAAATGAGATATTGCTTTGGTGCGTGGGAAGGTTTGATTTTATTGTGAGTGAGGGTGGGTTAATAAAAGAATAAAGATGTGTATTCTGTTAATAGACAGCGTGGGCACTTTTGCTAGACAAGATTGTAATAACTAGGTATTATAATTAATAATTTTATCTAACCATAATAGGGAATTTGCAAGGATTTTTAAATCGTATTTCTCAACAAAATATGAAAATACCGTAAAAGAGATCGATCACCAAAAGAAATACGGATGAACTCCAAGTTTATTAAAAAAAATTGAATTTAAAACAAACAGAAACGTAGATAAAAAAATAAATTGAATTTAAAACAAACAGAAACAAAACTGCCTATATAAAATTCTAGTTTCTACCTTGGCTCTAGTCGAAAACACTACAGGTATGCGATCCACAAAATTTAAAAAAATATAATGTTTAGTAAAAGTATAAATTTACGACTGTGGTAGATACAAATTATTGAAAGTCGATAAAACTGTTTCGGCAACAAGTGTATAAAATATTCACAAATATTTTATAAATCTACATAAGTGTCAAAATAAACGTTTATTTCGCCTTATCTTATCTTAACATCCATCTTATATTAATGTTTGACTTCCACAGTCTTGCCATGTTATTCTTTATCGTTATTACTGAGAAACGAAGGTTTAGCCAGCATAAATTGATACAAGTCAATACAAGTAGTCCGTAAATTAAAGAGTCAAGTACTGCTGGTTTTTTGAAAAATATCGTCATACTGGCGGTCATCACAATGTCGTTGTTCACATATTAACTGGGAGTCATATTTTTTATATTGCTGGAATCGTTAACTTTTCATAATTTCTTAGAATTGTTTAGGTATGATTTATAAAAATCACGAAAAAGTAACAGTTTAAAAAAACAAAACACATTATGAATAAAAAATAATTTGTTTATTTTTCTAAGCATAATGACGTACATTAAGATGGATTATCAAGTAAAAAGTATCAATATACTAAAATAGCTAAAATAACTTAATAACTAGAGAAAACTTCATTATAGACTTTCCATTAAAATAATTAATACCTACATTACTTTTTAATGCATTAATATTTTTATAAAACGTACACATACACAGCTACGAGTATTAAAATAAAATTTATTATGATATATGACACCTGTCTGCCAAGCCAACCAGTTACCTCTAGACCCAAAAATCGACATAATTATACTTAGCTTTAAGAATAAAGAATACTACCACGGTATAGAAAACCGTTGTTGTCCAAAAAGGGAATGGCTAAAATTAATTGCTTTCCAATGCATATTTGTCTGCTAATTGAAATCCCTCGTTCCCGCTCCTTTAAATTGCTAATCGTTTTTCATGATGTGAGTATGTTATGTCCTTTTTTTATTAATTGGAGACAACATAAATATTTGCCACACTGACCAAATGTTTAGTTTTGCATGTGGTCAGACCGGCCGAAAGTCGCAAACGCGTTTTTTTATTACTCATCGATATAATCGAACACGTCTCGATTTGCTATTTAAGAGTGTTTGAACGAGTTTTGGCTTTACGTAATATGTGTCTGGACAAGGTTTCTTCCTTTTTCGTCGTATTCCTGATTCGTCGTATTCTCGTTTTGACACATTCTTGTTTCGTCGTATGCTGTTTTCCCTTCCCCGTTTTCGACTTAAATGATTACATAATAGTAAAGTCAGTCTGTCACTAGGTAATATGTTTTAACTAATAGGCTGTGTCAACTTAATTTATGTTAGATTTTTTTTGCCTAGCTTTTTTAATTTGACTTAATTTCATCAAAATAATGACGGGGTAAGTACATCAAACCAAAAAATATTTAATATTTGGTTTGATGCACTTACCCCGTAGATGCACTTTCCCCACTTGACCTTATCTGGGGGTATTCAATATAAATACCGCTAAGTTAGCGATTTTCGAAAAACGACAAAATGGATTGACATAAGCTGAGGCCCTTGCCAAGATGAATTACGCTAACAAGCGTTTCTATTCGTTTCGTTTTTAAACCAATCGCGTCAATGGTAGATGACGTGTAAGTCACGTGATCTACCAGTGACGCGATTGGTATAAAAACGAAACGAACAGAAACGCTGGTTAGCGTAATGCATCTTGTCTAGCGCGCCTGATGACAGATCGCGTGGACCACCTATGTCAACTCCATACATTTCGAGTCGATAGAAAAACGAAACTTTAGCAGCGTTTGCATCTTTGGCTAGGTGAACTGATGAAACTGATTTTGATTAAGATGCTCGACTCAAGATATGTCAAATATGATGGACCGTATTAATAAATGAATCTTGAGTCAGATTGCTGTCTCAAGGCGCGTCTGGAATTACATTTTTCTATGACGACATGTTTTAGTTTTAAGTATCTTGGAACTGACTTTTCATGTAAAATCAGTTTATTAATAAGTAAAATAAATAAAATATCAGTGGACAATTTTACATTAATTGACCTAGTCCCAAACTAAGCAATAAGCTTGTACTAGATAACGATAAACATACTTATATATATATATAGGTACAGAAAAATATACTTAAATATATAGAAAACATCCAAGACTCAGCAACAAATACTCGCGCTCATCACACAAATATTTCTCCTGTAGCGTGAATCGAACCCGGGACCGCAAGCTTCGTAGGCAGGATCACTATTAACTAGATAACTTTAAAAGGACATTTTGTTACCTACCCAAATTCCATTAATGGTGGTATTGCTGAATAGGTCATACATAATCAAATAGAAACAGCAAACAGAAGCGCCATAGTTATCTTTGCTCTTCATTATAATACAATTCTAATGATATTTAATGGTGGTAGGACCTTGTGTTAGGTCCGTTCCGATCACTACCACCATCTTATCCTGTAACCACGCCAAGCAACGTTCACATTGTTGTGTTCCAGTGTCCCCACCGGTGCATTACTACCATAGAGGTATTCAATTTAGGATGGCAATCTTTAGATTGAGATAGAGATTGTAGCTTTAGGAATGCAAAATGTCTGTGGGTCAAAGATGCCACTTACCATAACTAACATACTTACTTACCATAACTAACAAAAAAAATTACCACTGGGGCGGGTACCATCAAGGACTTTAAATGTTGATCCACCATAGAACCTTGTCATAATGACAGCGCTAAGTGACGAGATAGAAATTACACAGGAATTAATCGTTGGTTTTATGCGCCAAGGTGCTATAGTGGTTCATGATTTAAAGTCCGTGACCGTACTACGTCCCATACATTTTACACATTCCATTTTGACCAAAAACAGCGTTTGCTCAAGGTTCTTTTACAAGTATAGGTAAATAAAGAATTTTATTAGCACATTAAGTAATAAAAAAACTTACTACGATCAAGTTTGATGTTCCTAAAATCATTAAAAGTTACCAAAGAGAATAGTCTGATAGCTGATTTTCCAACAAAAGCCCGACCATTAATTTGTCATCTGACATCTTCATTTAACTTAAGAGCTAGGCTCTTGTCGCGGACAAGTTGTCGGTGGAGTAATTGCCACTTAGAAAAGTCTCTTAGAACAGAGAACTGTTCTTTGACTGCTTTTAAACCTCCTGAATACGGCACGACATCGGCCTTCTGTCTTATTTGGCTGAAGTAAGTACTATTAATGTCGTAAATGCTATAATGATGGTATTTCAGAAATTTCTATTATCTTTTCACAATAGCATCAAGATTTGATGGGTATATCATAATTTATTATGTCCCCCTATTAAACTGTTTGATAAAATTGCCGTTAATTCCGAGGAAAGATTCCAATCAAGTTAACCTGAAGAAATTCGAAAGCCACCCACGTCTCATCAGCGGGCCTATTATGGTCATCTTTGTCGATGTAGAAAACGTGAAAACATCTGTCACTTTCCGACCAATAATAATATGTAAGTGCGAGAGTGACGGATGCTTTATCCACCGCGATAAAATCGACCATAATACGGAACCAGCGGATCTATTATGGTCGTGTTTATCGTGTGGATAAAACATCTGTCACGTTCTGACCAGTGTGTAAGTGCGAGAGTGACGGATGTTTTATCCACCGCGATAAAATCGACCATAATACGGGACCAGGTAATAACGAAATAACTTAAATTATGACTCAGGAACTTTCTTCTCCGCGCCTTTGACATTCTTGTTAAATGACTATACATCCTTTCTTGAAGGGCAATAAATAAGTATGACTAATAAACACGCGTTTTGTGGTTTGTGCTTTTGAAGCTAGAGGTCCCGGGTTCAAATCCCAGTAAGGGCAGATATTTGTGTGATGAGCGCGAGTATTTGTTCATGAGTGTTGGATGATTTCTATCTATTTACCCGACTGCCGACGGAGGAGGGTAATGTGTTTATCAGCCTTTATATGTATGTTTGTTCTTTTGTGGCGCTCTAGAAACTAAACTTTTTTTTTCCAAATAAATATCTGATGTTTCTAAGTATTAAGAAATCCTAGATTTAGTACATTGAAAATTCTTCACCGTGTATTACAAAGAAGGGGGGTAATGTTTTGGCCCGTAGGTATGTGTGTTTGTATGTATGTATGATTCTTTTTTACTTGTATGCGCTGAGTAAATGACCTCTTGCATGTAGTTGTGTACAAAACTAATATGGAGATTACATCAAATTTCAAATATAGAAATTCGAACGGTCTACACAGATGTGTTACAACTAGGTACATACAAGAGGTCACTTAGGTACTTAAGTTTTTCACCTAAAAATGCGATATGGTACAAAAGTAATCAGGTACTTTTAACGCTGACTGTACTTACTTTACTACCTAAAGATGTCATGCATGCTATGCTGTGATTTACCTTTTTAATTATCTTGACTAGTAACGGTTGCGTCCGCTGTCATGATATGTCTCCGACCGTGCCTGTGTTAATGTATGAGTAACGTTTATGAATGGAAAAGAGAAAGTGTTTGTTTACCTTCAACGGCTTGGTTAGTTTGTTCTAAATTAAATTTATTGGAAACAGACGTGAGATACACCTTAAATATTAGCTTAAACTTTGTTTAAAATTGTACCTACAGTAAGTATGCCACTACACGAAACTCATTGCATGAATTATGCATTTTACTGACCATGTTTTTTCCTTGTAAACATTAAGGATGTTTTTATATTTATATTATTTTCGATCAAAAAGTTCTTCCTAAAGAGGTTCTATAGAACATAAAAAAATGTCATAACAAATTAATTTAATGAATATTATTAGAGACCATATTACACAAATTGAACTAGGCCCAAAAAACTAAGCTCTAGGCTTTTACTCGTACTATGGGTACAATACAATGCTAACCTTCCATAAAAATAAATACTTATTAATATAAAAAAACATCCAATTCTCAGAAATAAATACCAAATACTAACTCGCACTCATCGCACAAATATTTGACCTTTATTGGGAATCAAACTTGGGACCGCCAGTTTTGTAGGCAGGGCTACTACCAACTAGGCTATCTGCGTCATCCATGTATTCATTAAACTTATTCTATGTAACTTATGTATGACTTAGTTAACTTTATATGGATTCCTTTATTAGTTTGTTCATATTCATCATTCAAAACCACTTTTAGATTTTTCGTTATAAGTGGTTATTTAATATTCTACGGAACCGAAAATATTCGTTTCACTGCGATGATGTCCCAGTAGATCTCACTTCTTGCTGGTCCTCAGGTTTTTTTTTTATGTATACTGACAAACATGCTCATTATTTTTTAAGATAGTGCGATTGTTTTATTGATTAAAACAGCATAACTAATTATTCATCCAACTTTCGCGACGCTGCTTAGAAATAATAATTGAATCGTTCAATGCCAGTGACACACCTGCCGATTTCAAATTAGCTTCAATTTCTAGTTATTGGCACCGTATGAGTTAAGACAAGTTTGACCGCTGCCTGACAAATCATTTTGACCTTTGTATCCTGTTTGTTCCTTACCTTTCAGCATGATCTTCCTTCTTTTGCTTCAACTCTATTGCCATTCCATTTTAAGTTGAATTTGCATTAGCAGTTTTGCTTATTCATGCATAATTGCTTGCATGCATTTATTCGTGATAGTTATTAAGTCCCATAATGTTAGCAGTAACATTAACAATTTCTAGATATTTTCTTATTTGTACCTATCAGAAATTAATGAGATGTATAAAACAAGTACCTCGTCGTGTTGTTCTCATAGTCTTTATTATTAGTTTAAGGTTTATTGACCTTACATTTGTAATAATTTTATTTTTGATAGTTTTAAGAATTTATTGTTTATTACTTTATTACCTTATTATTACTTAATGTAACTTACTTTTAAGTATTATTTTGTTATTATTATTGAAAAAATGACCTTCTGCTGGAGTTTCTTGCGGCGCTTCTTCTCCGCAATGATGGTCTTGTCCGAAGCGCTGGTAGATTCACTCATGTTACCGACGTGTAAAAGAGCCCTCATGTGGCCTATTTACTGAATAAATATTTTGAATTTTGAATTTTGAATTTGAAGTATCAATTCTGAATAATTTGTAAGTAATGTTTATTGGAAAAGTACAGCTGGAACATTATATTTCGTTCCAAGTGTTTTATTGAAAAGTTAACTATTTGCTATTCAAGACTTGTACTCCTATCCTAGAGGAACAAACAAGCATATTATCATTCATTCTTTGACAAATGATAACATAACGAATGAATTTTATTATGTTAGCACGACTATTACCAGCGCTTTCCAAGAGGAGCATACCTACAGTTGAAAAAATATGTATCAAGAAATTCTACAGTAAGTCATTATTTTAAAGGTGTCTCAACTTGATTCATGCATTTTTAGACACTATTAATTCAGTAACTATGTTCTAAATTATTTATGATTAAAAAGTTTTCAAACGGAAAAAGAAATAAATCGCCATCAATATAACCTTATATCCTCAAACTTAGCAGCGTTCCAACAACGAAAGCAGACGTATAACGATATCCTCCTCAATAAATTTCTCTGCTCTAGATTCATTAATCATTCGCTCTAGCTTTAACGAGAACTCGATTAATTTAATCCATAATTATCTTATAATATTCCTTAATAACTTCCAATAATTAATAATGATTATTAAAATTGAATTCATTCACTATTCTTACATCTGTTACTTAAAGAAAAATACTTTTGCAAAAGCCCGTAATTTGCTTCTTCGTTGGAATAAGCATGGAGGTAGCGGTTAGACTGAGTTCCGTTGGCCACGCCTCTGACTAACAAGAGATAGTTGTAAGAATAACGTAAGTAAAATGGAATAAGCAGAAGAAGTAACTAATTCACTTAAAGGATGCGGTCCCGACACGGTACTCGTTTAAGATTGAATATTAAATATTATTCTTTAGACTTTACCTCCAAGCTGCAATGTTTGCATTGTTGTTTTAGTGGGGTACCTATTATTTTATCGAAACACCATTCAACAAACGTATCAATACGCAGAATTTTCGTTTCATCAAAAGGCATCTCGCCTCACAAGAATTTTTGTTTTGGCTGTCACAAGTCTAACCTAAACCAACCTACGTAATTCATTTTTAAAATATGCTGGAGACATCATGGATTCAGCAGAAAATAGCGTTCGAGTGAAATTCGATAAAATGATGGGTTACCGTTTTAGTGATACGTATCTGCGGGCTAATATAGTCATGTCATTTAGCAAAAAAGCATTCCATCGTGGTCCTCCTGAAGAATGCTAATGGGTCTCAGATCCCACTAATTACCACCACGTGGCCTGCGCGCTCGTTTGCCTTCCGTAAAACGTAATTTAAATATAAATTTGAATACCAGTTGCGATTGTCATTTTTTTTTGTAAATGTTTACGCACACTTATACAAATGCAAAACTTAAGTGACTAAACTAACAAACTTTTGCTATCGTTTGACGACCCTAAGGTGAATAAAGAGTATCTTTTTATTAAAAACTCTTCTACCTCATCAAGAATATGAATTATTTCCACCGTTTATACTTTTGCAACTCCCAATCAATCTTGTGCCATATTATCACAATGCTTTGGTATGCCATGTTTGGTTTGAAATGTTTTTAATCTAAATGTAAATTAGTACAACCAACAGCGCTAATATTATGATTATTAAACTCCTAAGCAACCCATTGGTTATATAGGCACTCGGTAATAACCACCGACATAGAAACGCACCTGTCGTGCTATTACTGTATATTTTCTATAGCTCGTCATTATAGTAATAACGTACACACGCGCCAAGTCGTTAGTGCTATAAAACGGCTAAATAACTGATTTATCATTTATTACTTTCCTATTTGAGTCGGTTTCTAACTCGGCAACAGGGGATGTGCACTAGATGAAGTTCGCGTCATCAAGTGTGTCAGTAACGTCATTATCGTCTTGTTTGTCTCGCTTGTTTAGTTAATTGGGTAAGTTTCTCGTTTCAGTATCGATTTAAATTAATATTGCCTTATCACATTTAGCATTATTGTTCAGTTAGTCGCATATTTTATGATTTATTATTAATTACTCTCCCCTTTCTTTAGTTTATAATTATCTCGGTAACAGGGGCACTAAATGCAGTCCGCGTCATCAAGTTCGTCAGTAACGTCATTATCGTCTTGTTTGTCTCGTTTATTTAGTTTATAAGGTATGTTTCTTGTGGCAGTATCAATACAAATTAATATAGCCTTCTCAAATTAATTATATTTGTTTACAAAGACATATTTATAATTTACATGTATTAACTTCCCATTTGAGTCGGTTTCTATCTCGGCAACACGGGCTGTGCACTAGATGCAGTCCGCGTCATCAAGTTTGTCAGTAACGTCATTATCGTCTTGTTTGTCTCGCTTGTTTAGTTTACTAGGTATATTTCTTGTGGCAGTGTCAATACAAATTAATATAGCCTTCTCAAATTAATTATTATTGTTTAAAAAGAGACATATTTATGATTTCTCATTTATTACCTTCCCATTTGAGTTGGTTTCTATCTCGGCAACAGGGGATGTGCACTAGGTGCAGTCCGCGTCATCAAGTGTGTCAGTAACGTCATTATCGTCTCGTTTGTCTCGCTTGTTTAGCTTATTAGGTAAGTTTCTTGTTACAGTATCGATTTTTCCTTTAGTATTCTATTTAGATCGAGTATTGTTTTAGTCAATTTAGTATTTTTCTTCATAAACTAGCTTAGTTTTAATTTTGTTCTCAAGTCTAATTCAAAATTGAAGATATTACGACAACCCACTATATGAAGAGCGAAAGTTACAATTATTAGCTTAAAAACAATTATTATAAACTTCCGCACATAATAAAGCATAACGTAAGTATATGCATGAGTTTGAATATGTCTATAAGTTTACAATCTGCAACACAACATGCCGCGGTTAGTTAGCATTACGTAATGACGATTATATTAATATTTATGTTCTAGATACTTTAACACATTTTTACTCTAAGTACCTAAGTTAATCTTAAACATATTACTAGCATTCTTGCAGTAATAAGCTTTCCGTTTACTTCCCTCCCTCTTTCCAAATATATTTTATCTCGTGAAAGACATAACATTTTGCCTCTTTAACATTTTTCATACAATTTACTTCTTACACGACGCTTACATGTATGCAATTAATTACTTTCAAATATCTAATTCAACAAGAACAACACCCTACAATCCTGCAAACACATCCTTACAATAAATATAGCCAATTAGATAAAGTGCGCCATCCCAACAGTTCTCTGCTTCCCGTATTGCATCCACATTCACTGCCAACCTTCTCGGTTTCCAAACAAAATGACTCCGATACGAAGATCATGGCACCCAACGTGTTAAGTCAACTTTCTCCTCAAGTATGCACAGGGAATCTGGACAGACTGCCTGCAGTGGAGGGACTCAGCTACATAGTTAATAATGGCTTGCCATGATTATATCCTTGGGCGTAATGAGGGGATAGCGTTTTGTTTTTATAGAGCATGAGTTATTTATTGAATGCTTTGGTATGTTGTAAAGGTGCGAGTTGCATTTCTAACAAGGTTTATTTTAAAATAAATATAATATGAGCTAACACTTCAATTGTACTGAGAGCACATATATTTTTTAGACGCCTTCATTATAAGAAGTATTGAAACGGGTCCTTACGAGTACATACTAAAATAAAAATACTATTTCTGAACCTGCTCCTTTGCTAGAGTCGGTTTTAGTCTTTATTAATTGTCTGTCGAAATAATGTAAGGTATCCAATATTACACAATAAAGGGTGCTCTTAAATAATCCTATAATGAAAATTTAAAAGTTTGGTAATGAATTATTTATAACTTTTTACATAGATGATTCATAGACATAAATTGAAAGCGCAAGTTGAAACAATTTATCTAAAATTTCATTCCCTTTACCATCAATCTTTCCTCCAACTCAAGACAAATCGTAATAATTTATAACTAACCTCAAATTATTTCTGTACTACGCTATTCCAAAAATATGATTAAGTGCGCAGCCATTTTTTACTGCCAACAGAAGAGACACTGCTTCTAAAATGCTACTTGTGTCATTTGATTAATGCTTTTAAGCTCCCTAATAACTAACGCTGTAGAGGTCATACTTGCTTGCTTGTGAACACATTTTCCATCAATATAATGAATGATATGCCTCACTGGGTTTTTATTTTCATATCTAAATATTATATTAATGACATTACTGTGTAAGCATCTGACTCACAAATGACTAAGCTTAACTTGCTGCAAGAAGAATACAATACAATGTTGAATTTAAGAGATTTCGTAGGTAAAAACACAAGAATTATGGGATCCATTTCACGTCGCTCTAAAATATTATTATCAATCAGTAAAAAAAAGTAGAGTTCCCATTTTATAATTATGGGATAAAACCAACGGTAAAATTACTAGCATAATTAATTTACCTAATTAAATACCTATTCAAGATAGGTTTCACATATTCAATATCTAGAATATGTTTAAGTGCCTCAAGCTACCAGTTTGTGGTTGAACTTTAAAATAGACAATGGCTTTGTTCCCAAGATAAACCTTTGTGATTTACCCCCACACGGGAACACAACAATGCAAACACGGCTGCAGCTCGGTTAAAGGTTAAAGTGGTGTTAGCGATCCGAACGCACCTGTTCAACCTACCAACATAAGAACTTTTTAGGGTTCCGTACCCGAAGTGTAGCCCAACGGGACCCTATTAGTTAATATGCCTGTGCTGTCCATCCGTCCGCCCTAACTTAAAAGAGCTGTATGTATATTTTGAATTGTAATAAATAGCGGGTTGTTTTCTTTTTCATAATAGTACTTATGTGATATTATTATGGCGGATTTACTACAAAAAACCGAACAAGTGCGAGTCGGACTCGCCCACCGGGGGTTACGTACAAATCGAAAACTATAACTAACAAAAAAATAAAAATAAAAAAATAAATAAAAAAAATCATAGTCATAAAAATATTTTTAAAATCTGTTTAAGCTTGTGCCAATGAAGCTCTTTTATACAATATCCCACATGACACGGTTAAATCAATACAAAATTTGGACCGCCGTTCCTTGCATAAAGACCCTGTTTTTTTTAAGATAAAAAAATATATATTTAGATTTTTCCCTATTCCCTTGAGAGTGTTGAAATGTACGTTTTTTGCGGCATAAACGGCCGTATCTTTTTTTACGTTCGTTACGTTAGAAGTTTGATTTTTTTACAGCTTCAAGGGTCTGTAGACTTGAGTATATGGTTTTAACTTCAACTCGATACCTCCACACATTACCGAGATAATGGATCTTAACAGACAGACGGACGAACGGACGGACGGACATCAAAGTGATCCTATAAGGGTTACGTTTTTACCTTTTGAGGTACGGAACCCTAAAAAGGAATTAATAAAGGGGTCCTATACAAGAAATGTTTTTTCAACGTATTTTTATTTCAGTTGTATCGTAAAAACGGTAAACATAAAAGCGTCAAATTTCATGATTATTATTACAAACCCTGATGAAAAACAACAAGTATTAAAACATTGTTAAGTGTGAGTTTATTCGATTTGAAACCGAATTTAAATTGGAATATAATAATATCTACTGTGTGGTGGTGGAACCCTCGGTGCGCGAGTCCAACTTGAACTTGGCCAGTTTTTTTATACGAAAACGACGTTCAAAAATGCACTACACACATAGCGTTTCGCGAATTCCTCGCCGACGCGTGGGAACCTGCGCGGGCGCTGTTCCTGGAACGTGCTCGTTTCATCAAATCGCTCATTCACAAAGATCAGTTATGCAGATGCGAAACCAATCGGAAATAGGTTAAGTACGTGTAATTGGTTAAGATTGGTAGATGGCGCTGTGGGGGAAGTGATTTCGTAGAATTGCATATTCAAGTCTGAAATGTGGATGGGACGTTCTTTTTTCAAAAACATTTAAATAATAAAGAATGCTTATTAAGGATTGTTTGAGAAGCAGTAATTTATTTTTTGATTATTATTAACTGAGAAAAATAAATATTGTCAGTGTTTGCTACGACCTCTTGGACTAGTGGTCGGAACGACGTCATTTTATTTGTGAGCGCATTTTTTGTAAATCTTGCCCAAACTGTGACGGAGAAAAGACCATGTGACGTTTAATGTCTGTAGCCATTAGCAGAATATTGTTTATTTTATTGTCTCACTAAATATTGTACAAAAAGTATGAAATAAAAATAACACACCTTGTAAAAAAGTTACTGTTGTCAATTATAACAATATAAAACGAAAAAAAAAATAGAGGAAAAGGACAAACTACTATCTATGATTCTGGATAACTTTTACACTCTTGAAACTTAATTATTTTATTGCAGTAGATTCATGATCTAGTGAAGTTTAAAAAGTCAATCGACTAGTAAAAAAATGGGTGGGTAAAAAAACCCAGAGGTCTTAGTCAGATTCCTTACCGCTGAGTTAGCGAATTTCGAAAATCGACAAAATGTAGATACTTATAGGGTTGACGTAAGCTGATCACAGATCACGTCAAACGCGTATGTCAACTCCATATATTTCTAGTCGATAGAATACAGAAATGTTAGCGGCGTTTGCATCTTGGCTAGGCCTACAGTTTTACGGCATATTATTTACTGGTTTCTGCCCGCGACATCGTCCGCGTAGATTTCGGTTATTGTTACTGTCCCGGGAAATTTTACATTTTCCGTGATGAAAAGTAGCCTATGTGTTAATCCAGGGTATGAGCTTTCTCCATTCCAACCAAACACACAAACTTTCGCATTTTAATATTAGTGCGATAGCTTAAAAAGGGTATGTCTAATTTCGAGGTTTTTGGTGGCATCCTAGATTACAAATTCTCCTACGGCTCTGATCGCCGGATGTTACGTCGGAAACTTTGAAACGGCAATATTCTAAGAAATATTTAAACCGATAACCGATAACCCATAGTTTTATTTTAATCAATGAGATTACCATCATTTCATCGAATTTCATTTCATCAAACGCTATCGTTTGCTGAAACCATGATATTTTCAGGTTATCTTAAGATACTTTTTTTATTGGTAGTCACAAGTCTAACCTAACCTAAACCTACGTGATTAATGTTTATTGTCATGCGGCGAGAAATTACTTTCGATAAAATGAAATTTCTGCGTACCCATTTAAAACGATACACAAAAAAGAAAAAATATTTTGAAATATGAAATTAGCCAACGATAATTCATTTTTAACTCTCATACTGTTTATTATTTATTCTTATATTGTGCGCAGTTTAAAGGCGTTTATCGCTTAGCCAATCATCCAATTTTGATGAAAACGTTCCGTTCCAAAATTATTCGGTGCCTGCTTATCATGTTTACACTGTTCTCTCGAAACCTGTATTTTGCCTCCCTCACTTCACGAGCTTTACTCAAAATTAAACTACAACTTTAGGGCTGTAAAGTTGACTATTGTTTGCGTCAAAATGTACAATCGGATAGCGTTTTCTCTGGAAGGATAAAACAATGGCGCATATGCAAGCCTCCTTGTCGACATGTTCCGTGTTAAATTAACTATGTTTTGTTAACTTTAGCAACATTGTTACTTACGTACACAACCTATAAGTTTAGTTATTTAGTACCTCGTCAAAATAAGCTTTGCACTGAATTGAATTTTCTTTAAATTTTAAAAGGTATGCTAATTCCCTTACTAATTGATACCAGTAATATTATTTAATATTTAACCATTGTCGGCCATTTTTATAATTGTTAAAATAATGACGCCGTTAGGCAAATTTTATTAAACAGGTATTTTTGAGACAAGCGCAATAAAAAATTCTCGGTTTTGGATGTTTTCTACGTATTTCAGTTTGTATTGCTTTAGGTGTACATGTTTTCCTTGTCTAGTACCTATCCGTAGTACTAGCTTCGACCTGAGTTTGGGACTAAGTTAATCCTTGTAGTATTGTCCCATGTTTTTTTTAGATATTTTATGGTGAAACATTGCGTTTGCAGTAATAGGGCAGTTTTTTTTTTTTGTTGGGTGTTCTGTTCTGATCTCAAGACACGTCAGAAATTGCAATTTTCTATGAGTTGATGTTTACTTTGACGTGTCTTGAGGCGGGTATCTTAGCCAAGATCAGTTTATTTCTACAGCCCTTAGGATTGCAGTCTTGTTGAGATTGTAATATCTACGGGTCACTGATCTTTGATTTTTGTGCATGTTTGCCAGATACCAAAAAATACTAATTTTAACAATTGTTTTGTCCACAGACGCGGGGACGGGCGGGCGAGCTATGGCCCGTGGACAGGCCGGACGGCATGCCCGTCATCCAGTCGCTAGAGGTGATGTGTGGGAAGGACCACATGGACGTGCATCTAACCTTCTCGCAACCGTTCGAAGGGATCGTATCGTCAAAAGGTAAGAACTCTCCCTCTCTCTCTACTGGTTAGTCTGGGCCGTATTAAAAAGCCGTAAGTGACCTAAGTGCTGTATTAATACACTGATCTCGACGGTGACGCTCATCTCAAGCTGAGTCAAAAATGTCAGTTTTCCATATGGTTGACGTTTACTTTGAGCCAAGATGAGTTCATTAAAATACAACCCTTAGTTTGCAAAACTCATCTTCAGTGAGATGTCCGTATTAAACTGTCTTTGACGAGTCTTAAGACGGGCGTTGCACCCAAAAAACCTTTATTTACAATAATAACATACAAATTACATAAAAAGTAAGGAAAAGAAACGACAGATAGATAGAACGACAAACTGTCCCAACTCAGAATGTCCATAATATTTGTTATGATTATTTGTTATTGAATTTGTGAATGTCTTTTTTTAACAATTAATACGTGTAGTATGATTGTAAGTATTAATTAAAGATTTGATAATAAATAAAATAAATAAATAAAATGTGCTGGCTGTGAAGCCAACGCTGGTCTGCCGTTGGGACCGCTCGGTGAAATACGATAGTATAATTATAATGCTTGAGTGGTGGTGCATGCCACCGTGGTTTGAAAACACTAAGTATAGCACTAGTTCCTAAAACTCAAAAGGGCCAAAATTTTACTCTGGTGCCTTAGATAGAATCATGGATCAATTTTACAATTTTGCAGGTTCTTGAAATAATTATTCAGCTTTCTCATATTGATTTCCGACCAGGCTTCTCTTTTCATTATAGGTAAATTTGACCAGTATTTTCGGGTAACCAATCATTTTATCGAATTTCACTTCATTGATTGTATCATTTCATCGAATTTCATTTTGTCGAACGGTAGTTTCTGCTGAAACCAAGATGTTTCCAGGATATCTTAAGCATTAATTACGTAGGTTAGATTTGGTTGGATTTGCCAAAATAAAAAAAATGCATGCGGGAGAAATGCCTTTCGATGAAATGAAAATTCTGCGTAATGATTCGTTCGTTGAAAAGTAATTCGATAAAAAGATAAATACATATATAACAGAAGAGTCAGAAACAAATTCTGCCCTTGCTGGAATTTAAATTGAATCCGGAACCGCTGGCTCCGTAAGCAGGGTCACTCTCGACTAGGCTAACGCGTCGTCAAAGTATAACTATATCAATACAATTTATATTTTGACAACATATTACCTATGTATATGCTACATTGAGTTATAAGGAAAATTCTTAAATGCGTCAAGAAGTCCACTTAAACCACACGTAGTAGTTAAACCTAACCATGGCCGCTGTATTCAGACCGCCTCTAATTGTTTCTTATAATTGCCAAGGTTTCACTTACAATTATGACGGATATAGTCTGAATTATAAAGACTGCCCCAGTTGCAGGCTTTGGTGGGCAAATGTGTCAGTTACCGCGCGGCCCTTGTGTTAAACGACGGTTAAGATTAATCGCTGCTTAGGTTAATAATGGGTTTGGTGATACTGGCTGTTTTAGAGATGTTTTTATTTTTATTCGAGTTAATAGGGTACATAATATGAAGTTAAGTGAGTTAGGGTTTATTATAATGAAAAAACCTGGGCAAGAGCATGTCGGACTATGCTAAGTGTAGGGTCTTGAAGCCTTTTCTACAAACACAAAAAAAGCACCATCAATAGAGCGTATCTTCATGGTACTTACGTCCTTTTGTTGAGAAGCGCACGTGTTGTATGTAACTTTAGATTGTTTTCATATTTTTACGGTTTAAAAGATAAAGGGGGGATTAAAATTTATGCGACTTTCTTCGGAGCGATAATTTCCGAAAACATTCACATAATCAAAAAAGTGCTTTTAAATGAAACATCCTTTCCTTGGATATCCTAAGGGATGAACTAAAAACGGATTTTTGGAAATTCATCCCCTAAGGGGTTAAAATTGGAGGAAGTAGCAGGAAATTAATTCTCCAAGTACGCGTAAATTAAATAAAAAAATACTTAAATACGTGTTGTTAATTGTGATTCAAAGGTTTGGTCAGTCACAGGTAGCATTATCGTTGTTAAATGGTTAATAAAAAACGCCATAATTGTGAAATGTGTAGATTGACTTAATTACCACAATAAAGCGTTTACTTTCTTATTTGATAACTTCTTAAGCGCTGGGATCAGTAGTTGGCCCAGTTTATTCATGTTCGTAGGAAGCTTCGGTTTTATTTTTGGGAATAACGAATGTATTTTTTTAAAATCAAGATCTATCCGTCTAGTATTGCACATATACCTTTCCTAATTCCCTTCAGTAATTTCTAGATGAACTCTCTCTTCTCCATATCTTCCCGGCTGTTGCCACAGTGTCAATCCATCTAGCTTTAGGTCTTCGGCTGCCTAAAATCATATAGCTTTGTTACTATACCCCTACCAGTTACTAATGGTCTTTGCTGTCACTTTAATAAGAGCTGTCATATCATAGCAGAACAATAAGGCCAACAGTAAAAAGATGATTCAATATAGGCCTAACTGTAAAATTAACGTTCAGAAACATCAACAACAACAACAAACAACAAACAAGAATAGACATTAACGTTTTCAAGTTAAAAATGCATTAATAATAATGGGAGATTATGGGCTCATAATAATAATAATAATAAGTAAAAAATGCAAGTCGGACTCAGAGACAGTTGATGAAAATTAAGTTTTTTCTTATTGTCGAATTTCCTTTTGAAACAAGTTTGAAAAAGAACGAGTTAATTGTCTCTAAATTATCTTTGATTGAGTAATCAATCATCACTTGAAACTCAGAAGGCATTTCCTTTTTTAATAAATCCCCACGGGCCTTATTACATTGTCTTTAACCCATATTGCTATCGTATTGTCAACATTACGATAGTTTTTATTACGTGGACAGTATTATTATGATGTTATGGCTCCAGATGTACAGCCTTGGCAAAAGGTGTTGAGCACCCCACATTTTCCTTTGTAACATAGTAAGTAATATAAGTATTATTTTTCAATTGAAAAAATCACAAATGCGTATCATATAAAAAAGTGTTTGAACATATGTGGCGTTATCTATGAAAAGGGACCTTATTGTCGATGGTGCTTACACCGCACTGCGTCACGCGACGTTGTTTTTGTATCGGGGCATCGTTAATAATGGCCGAAGGCGGAAGGTCCCTTTTCATAGATAGGTAAGCCCATATGCAAATCATTAGTAGATATCGTTTCGAAGTAGCTATTTGCGTGTGAAAACTGAAGCTAGAAAAAGTCAGGTTTTACAATAAAATTATCAATTGTATTTTTTGCACGGAATTTCCCTTATCGTCAATAAATATTACCAATCTTTCAGATAGATATACAACTTTTTATAATAAAATGCACCTTTAAAGTTTGACACTTCATACACAGATTTAGGTTACCGTCTTTCCTGTGGCATATCAGAAATTAGCGTTTTTGAGGCCAATTTTTTTAGCTGAATCCACATCCGCATAAACGGCGTCAGGTCTACTTTAGTCCTATCAAATAAAAACATAACTAACATATGCACACAAAGCCTTTAACTATTGACCACAGGAGAGACAACTTTTGTTTTTTCGAGTGTGTATGAACCTTTTATATGAAAAACGCATGGGTGCTCAACAACTTTGGCCAAGGCTGTATATCATGTTATTGTTTTATTGTTGAACATTCCTAAGAATCAAAACCATTTATTACTTATAGCAAAATCGAAAGTTCGTTTCTTGCGGCGCTCTTCTGTGATGCAAATACGTCTTTATTCCATACTTCGTCTATTTATACCGTGAAGGTATTTGTCACGCGAGTCGAAAAACGTGAACGAAACGCTCTTTATAAATATTAATGAAAGAAAGTATTTTATTGGAAAAGCAAGTGATCGTTGATTATTGTTTGTTATTGCATGGAGTTAAACCCCCTTACTAATAAACGTTGAGTAACGGTGGTATAGCTATACAATGTTTCTCTGTCATTGTTACATTTGGATTTGACAG